>CM077034.1:149982760-150582760 GCA_039090855.1 Macrothele yani
GGGTGTGGTTTAAATAATGATAATGTCCTAGTAATTAATATAATTATGGTTTGATATTTTTTTCCCCATGCTTACCAACACGTGTTCATAAATACGGTCTCTGTGAGTTGACACATATGTTACACATGTACCAAAAACACAGTGCTATAGTTATTCCTCAGGTGTGAAAAACAAAAAAACATGTTTAATATTCACATAAACAATATCACCGGTGAAAACTCATTTGCGCTATAATAAATATGACATCTCAAAGTTTCCTCTTAGAAATTTTAATTTTTGGTTGTTTCAAAATACATCTACCCATCACCCAAAGTTAAATTTTAGTCTAAATTCAAAATTTCCCTTCAGGTTTACTTTTGGCTATCAATGATAATAACTTTATATAACGTGGCTGAGATTTCGCCCACAACAGTACCCTTTAACTTCAGAGGAACGTTTCCATTCCATTCTGGAAATATTGCTAGGTTACAACTCTGCAATAAACTTATAATCAAAAATTAAAGATAATTATTTTTACAAATAGCATACTGAAAGCGACATTTCTTTAAACCAATTATTGTGCAGTTCGATATTTTAAAATGTTTTAAAATTTTATATTAGCGAGATTGAATTTTATCTATGATTCGGCAAATTGGCGACAACGTTCCTTATTTACTACGACAAAACATCGTGTTACTTGCTTTATAATCAAACAAGGGTAATGCTATTATTTGCGCAAATTGCAACAATTAATGAAATTTTATGATCTGCGGATAAACGTACCAGGATTGAAAATGTGGTTACACAGGTGTATTAAATCTTCAATGTTTAAAGATTTTATAGGTGAACCAAGGATACAATTGTGTTAGAAAAGTAGTGCCGCGAGTATATCTCAGATTTAGGACTACTGGAAAGAAAAACGAAAAAGAGCTGCGAAAATGAAAATTTGAGTGGTACATTTTAATCATAGTTAACAAGCCAAAGTGATAAGGATATCCCTGTAACAAGTTTTGCACGGCAAGAAACAACTATATATTCAAGAAAGAAATTTCTTGCAATTCCACTGAATTGACCATTCGAAAATACGACAGTAATATAAAGTGGCAGAGTCACTATTGCGAAAAGTTTCAAAAAATCAAGAACTGCTCAAATTTAAAGCTACAAAATTCGTCTGATGTACAATTACAATTTTTCAGGAGAAAACAAATCATAAATGCGATTAAAACACTTATAGACAAATGCTGCCAAAAAATCGGAAGCTTCAGTCCCTGAGGGAAATCCATGTATCAAGGTGTAATGATTATACAGACCCTATACCGAAAACTTCTTTTCAAAACTTCCATCGTTTCGAAGAAACAGAGAAGCCTAGGCAAGAAATACTTGCTCTATTTTTATATTCTTCAAGTTTACCCCCGAAAAGATATGAAAAACACTGTTTTCGAAATATCAGTGCGAAGTAAATATTTTCCTTTAACACAAATATTTCTGTAACCGCTATGCCTACGTAGGAAAGCAGTGCTTTTGGTAATTTTGATAATAATTTCGCTACAGTTCCCTGATGTGGAGGACTATACATGTGGTACAAAGGAGGTAGCCTACAGAAGAATGTTTGTGTAGCGTGGTAATGTGAGATCGCTGATTGTACGAAAAAACTCCAAATAGGCTAAAGGATGTTATTTATTGGATCGCATAATCATTGAAAGAAATTTACCGACAAACTCTGTCATGATCGTTAGAACGAGTATTTTCGCTAGTGGAAAAAAAGGGGGGGGGTGGTAAACTGTAGTGTACTGCAAAAAGAAAACCTTTCTTTTAAAAGCAGGATCACTTAAGAAATTCTTCTCCGGTATAATCCAAGTAAGCAAGTGAATTCATATGGAAATCATATTTCAAAGTGACGGGATCTTTATAATTTTACAGGTAGAACATATTTCAGCAGAAGTGGAGTGGGGATAAAAGGACTTTTAAGGTCAACTTTCGGCTTATTTGATAGTCGGTTCGTATGTGTTTTATCTTAATTGAAACCCCTCATGATTTTGAATAGATATTTTTCGAAAACAAATTCATGTGCTGTTCATTACTGTTCCCAAGAACTGGAGTTCTGATATAATTTATGAACACCTTTCTGTAGCTCATTTGTCCAGGATAAAATTTGCAAACATTTATTCAAGGAAATTTTTTTTTAAATATTTTGTCAAACGCACATACCAAATTTGTGTAAAATAAAATGCCCTGTCTTTCAAGATATTAACAAGACTTGGTTAATAATCGATGCGAAAGATATTCAGCCATAAATTTTGATTTTTTGATCCTTAAAACAATGTGTTGTGTAAAAAAAAAATTACTTTAAGTATTTTACCGAAAAAAACCCGCTAAAATTGTGTAAATTTATCATTCAAGATATTAACGGAAATTGATTAACAAACAATGCCGAAGATGCCATCAATTTTATATTTTTGAAAAACCTCGCAGAAAGAACTCGTCCGATTTGGGTAATATAATTAATAACACGTTTGCTGAGGATTTGATCAGCCTTTAAAAACGTTACAACTTTTCTTATCGCTACGTACTTCTTACGTGTTGAACACATCTATCGTTGCGCCCATGCCGAGGACATCGCATTGATATCCAAAAATGTAAATTCTTAGAATGCTTGGAAAAGTTGGAATGTTCTTTTTTCTCACTTTTGACACTTTCATGATTTGGAAGCTAAAAATATTTTTCAGATTACCTTCCAAAAATAAAAGGACTTTAAACATTTATTTCCGCAAAAGCGTTAGCAGTGTTTTTCATAAATTCGGTAAAGTGAAAAATTACGCTACCCGGTCCCTATCCGCAAAATTTCGCCACCCGGTTCCTATTCATCAACATTTTTTAAAGTAAGAAAAATGAAATGGGAGCTCATAGCACAAAACAAAATAGCCTATTACTTTCAAAAAATGCTGAACATGTCTGACAGCAAACGAACTACCATGTTTGCCATGAAAATTAGCTTTCTTATTTGAGTTGCTCTGTAGAAGGCTACGAATTACTGTACCGCAATACCGTGTACGAACCAATATATAAACGAGAGAGGACTTGCATTTGAAATTTAAATACTCACCAATAGGAAATGCATTCACCTTAAAAAATCTGATTGTGAAGTTTCGATGTTTTTTATTTTCTATGAGAGGACATCTTTACGGATTGCATTCCTAGCAAAAGACACCATACCCACTGCGATTCGCTGCAGCGGCACTATGAGGCGTGTACGAACAAATTCCAACAACGGAAAACCACACAAGCTGACCAATCCCGTCATGAGGAACCATGATAATGGCTCCTTGACTCCGCCACCATAACGACCTACGTTTCAAGACAATTTCACTCGTGAACCCTAAGTACATGTTCCACAAATCCCGAAGCCTTCAGGTTACGATTTAGTCATTTTTGTCCTCCAGAAAGAAAAGAATGAATGCGTCGTCAGTTCGTCCTGGACGATGATGCAAAGATACATAATAATAAAGGAAGTTTTCAATTCCTAAGAAGAGGGAATTTACAGGAATGGGCATTTGATTATCCTCAATCTGTGGTGATTTGAATAAATGCATTAAAAATGTTAATCCATAATTTGCCAATCTAGCTCTTCTATTCTTTCCATTTTTTATTTTACCTCTGATATCATCCAAAAAGACATAAGAGTTGATTCTGCCAAAAACGTATTGAGTTGTTCATGACGAAGGGTACTTCCAAAATGTCTTCTTTTTATCGTAAGTGTCTGGTCTTCAATTGTATTTTCAACATCATTTATTTTACATCAACAAAATTGTTGCGTTTAAGTGAATTTTATCTCACTATTAATTTCATTTTGTGGTTAGTTTTGTTGGTTTTTTATTCCTAAGGAGATACATTTCAGAAATCAAACTTTATTTTTCTGCATTTGTTTATTAATTTTCAGCATGGAAAATAAATTCTTCATATCTATCTTTAAACTATTTGTTTAAAAAAATGGAAGGGTCATCTGTATTCCCCGTCAATTTCGGCGTAGATTGCAGCACAGTACTTAATCACGTGATCAGCCCTTTGGTCTGCAGTATTTCTTTTGGTACCACCAGTGTCCAGATGTTTCTACGCATATTAGACCCTTGTGCGCGCAGCAATGAAGTCTGTCATTACACTCGATGTCGTACCCCATACAGCGTCTGAAACAGATTGTTCAATCAATGGAGGAGAGGTCAAAATCAATTTTTATAAAATCTGTGAAAAATAATGAAATCTTAATCAAATTAATACTCATAGGTAAGATATTTAATGTTCTACAATAATGACTATCATTGCTACTGCATGAGGTCAGACAGAATTGATTAACATTATTCTCGAAAAATTACCTAATCAGTTATTTTTATAACTTCAAAAACATAAGTGATACGTAAAAAAACGCAATAGCATAAACACCGAGAACTTTTCTGGTTGTTGTTTATGTTTTTTTTGAGATGATACCATTATGGTCAGGGCTTTTTTCAGCCTGTATGCGCCGGTACGCACGCATACCGGTTAATGTTTTCAAGAAAGGCACTAAAAATTCAAAAAATTCAGCAAGGCTGACTCTAAGCAGCAGAAAGTTAGAATTGCACGCATTCCCCTAGAGATGGGCGAACCGATCATTCGAAAGAACCGATTCCTCCGATTTGACTCACTGAAAAGATTCGGTTGGACCGATTCGTACGTTTCGGTTATTTCATTTTTTTCCGTTTTAGAGTACCATTTGTGTCTAGGGAATCGATTCTGGGATGGATCCTTTCGTTCATTGCAGTCAGTGATTCTTCCGGTTTGGAAATAATTCTGAGTCAGATCCTTTCGTTCTTTGATATATTCCGATATAATTGAAGATTTTTAAGTTTAAATTTGTTCTTAAGTATTACGGAAAATGTGTACCTTGGTTTTCTTATAAGTTCATTTCGAAACGTTTCCGTAATTTGTTGCATTTCTACACTTCTGAAAAAAGTAAGATTTTCCAACTAGAACATGAAATTACCGAGGCAGCTTAGCGAAAGTTCGGTGTCCAGTAAAACGTAAGTCTGACTGATACATTCAGGAAATTGGCTCTTTTGAGGAATCGATTCTTTTCTGTAAAGATTCGTTCGAAAGTGACTGACTTTGCCGATTCGTTCTTTTCGATCGAATCTTTCGCGAACGACACATCTCTAATTCCCAAGTCAAATTAGCCAATCACTGAGTCGTACGGCTGTGGCAACACATAAATTGCAATATCGTAGATCGCAAATTTTGGCCACACAACATCGAGAAAAATGTAACGTTCGGTGAGATAGAAGCAGCAAATGCATGTAAGCGACTTGCGCTTCCTGGAAAACAGATCATAAGAAGGTACTGTTGCTACTTAGTCTACAAGAAATTACCTCCTGCCCTGTTGCCTTTTATAAACATAATAAACTACATACCAATTTCTATGAGTGAGTGTGAACATGGTTTCTCGCAAATGAGTTTGATTGTAACACCAATAAGTGCATCAATACACTTAAAAACTAATTTCACTGTTGATCATTAAGCCGATAGGTTCACATCTACGTGCGTTCCGACCTTTACTTTACGTAAATTCCCGGTACATGAAAAGTAGACGTTTAGCAACTGACACTAAGAGCAAGGCAAGGACACGTGTAAATAACAATAACAATGCATTATTGCATTTTGGGATCTGTTTTGCCATGAGGTACTAACATTTGTTGTTGTTATTGCAATTATTATTATTATTAAATCATTCAAATTGATCATCAATAATAATTATTATCATTACCCATATCATTTACATTCTACCGGTGAAAACAATGAAGTTGCGTAAGAGGGCGGGGTAAGACGGTACCAGTGCACTTTATTTTCGAAAAAAGCACTGATTACAATTGTAGTAATAAATCTTTTTAATCTAAATAGGTTACGTTCGACCAATTGTAATGGTTTATATGTTGATCAGGTGAGCAGATATGACAAGTTTTGGAAAGAGTTCAGAATATTTAGCTCTTTCTGTTTTTGATGGATGTACTCATTGTCAAAAAAATCCGCGCACCAAGAAAACAACGTACATTTAAAGCGAAACTCGGCGAATGGCTACGGAAAGGGCAGACATGCAAATGATCAAAGTTTCGTGCGATTCCTCATGCCTGTACGTCCACGACCGGTGCTGCAATCGCAATCCTTGGGTCTTATGAGGCACAGATCAGGAGACCCCACCTTCGCGCTGATGTGCACGGTATAGGTCAGGTGAGATACATTAGCGGCCTACATGCCAATGAGCCGCTGTAGATACGCTTAAGGCAACTAACGGAGTCTGAACGAGGCCATATCGTAAGGATGAAAGAGGCAGGGTGGCCGGCACGGTGAATCGGCTAGCATTTGGGGAGGTCGTACACTACGGTGCAATCCTGTTGGCAGCAATGGACACGGAAGGCACCCAGACACGGCAGACTGGCTCTGGACGACCCAGAGACACCACCAGCACAGAGAACGTTGGATTGTGAGAGCGGCACGCACAGATGCAACGACGTGCTTGTCTAACATCCACACACACGTAGCGGCTGTTCACGGGACCACTCTGTCCGTGAGAACCATTTCCAGACATCTGGCAGAGGCGAATCAGTACTCTCCACGGCCCTTACGTTTTCTTCCATTAACACGTGACCATCGTTGACGTGGATTATTTTGGTGTCAGCAGCGGCAAACGTGGAATGCTACGGAATCTATCCACGGCCCTTACGTTTTCTGCCATTAACACCTGACCATCGTTGGCGTGGATTGCTGTGGTGTCAGCAGCGATAAACGTAAATGCTATGACGACGTATAGTGTTCAGCGACGAATTCCGCTTCTGTATGGGAACGGACGACCACCGTGTCAGAGTGGGAATGACCGCAGGGGACGCTATAATTCCAATCTCACTGTACATCGGCACACGTCCCGAACTGAAGGCTTTATGCTGTGGGAAGCCATCGCGTACACAGCCGCACTTCCCTCGCAGTTATTCATGAGTCTTCAACAGCCCAGCGCTACGTACTGGAGATCCTGCGGCTCCTTGTCCTGCCTTTCCTGGCGCCGCCGCCTTGAGGCATTTTACAACGAGATAATGTTAGTCCGCACAAGGCTTGCCCCTCCCATAACTGTCTTCGCCAGGCTTCGATGCTTCCGTGGTCTTCCACATCGCCTGATCTCTATCCCATCGAGCACATGTGGGACCAGATGGTACGTCAGCTTTCCCCATGTCCAAGTGTTCGTTATTTAGAGCGTCAGTTGCAAGAAGTGTTGGCCCATCTGTCCCAGGATAACATACGACGTCTCTTTGACTTCATGCCGGAACGTATAACCTCATGCATCCGGGAACGTGGCGTTCCGACGCTGTACTAACGCTGATCGGAATGTGTACCGTATGTCCGCGAGAAATCATCTTGTTGTTGTGATATTGTAATCACTTCTGTCGTTGGTATGTACCATCTCACTACTAAAATCACATTTCAATCCGAGGCATCCTTCTTGGTACGTGAATTTTTATGACAATGAGGGTATGTTTTATCTATAAAGAAGAGTATTGACTATGTTACAGATACTTTATCATGGCGTGGTAATCACGAATGGTATTTGGCTATAGTCTCACCCAAATTCCATAACATTACATAACAAGAAATGAAATCGCAGGAATGCAAAGGAACTTTTCAGATTCGTCCCAAAATAGCAAGGAAGCAATTCCAAGGGAGATCTTATTAAGCAATTCCAAGAGAGATCTTTTTAAGGGCAAGATAAAAAATATTAGGTGAGGTTTGAGTTATTTTGCTTTTGTCTTGTGTACAGTAGTTTTTAATCTTCTCTTTATTTTGCAAAAGCTTATTTATATCTGCTGATTGTCAGTAATTAGTGTCATTTAAGGAAAGAAAACATATTTTATTTTTAATTATATATATCTTCTGTTAATTAATAGCTTCATTTGTTTTGCATGTATTTTACAAGAAATATAAGCCTGTAAAGAGAATTAAGTTTCCAACAAAAGGAAAACTCAAATAGATGATGCAGGCAGATGGCTGTTTTTTTCTGAGGCATCTTTACTTGCAAGGAAGGAAAGCTGCTGAATTACATGAACACGTCTGGGACCGCTGGTTTAAAAAAAATCGTTGCACATCATAATTTCATGAGCTTTATCATGGACCAGTTTCCACAGCAGCAAGTTTTGCGAATCTTTGTTTCCGTGTTTATTACATTCTACATTATATCACATGAAAGCATCGGCTTAAAACATTTTTGACATTAGATAGGGAACATAGTTTCTAAGAAGGATGGAGCTAAACATTTTATAAACTATTCAGCCATAGTTAAGGAAACTACTTACTTTTCTCTAGAGTTTCGATTTTCTTCGGAAATCGATGTCAATTCTTTTCCAAATAGGTTGTCCTCCAATATTTCAAGCTCTCTTAGAAGACTCATTTCTGCATTTTTACTCTTTGACAGATCTTTAAAGATAAGAAATAAAACATTTCAATTTCATAAGCTCTTTTTGAAAGTGCTTTACGAGCAACAATTAGATCAGATGAAACAAATTAGATCAGATGAAACAAATTACACACAGAATTAGATCAGATGAAACAAATTATTTTTAATAGAATCTAACCGCGATTTTTTGTTTGTATGAGTTAATTTAGTCCATGAGGTGAAAAATCTTTCATCTCTTTAAAAATTTTATACGAAGTTATTCTAAATAAATCACGCAGGACTAACTTCAGTTTTCGCAAAGTTATTGGCCCCCAAGGCTAACTTTTCATTCGTCGAAACTCTTCGCCTCACAATTGCGCAGAAAGACTAAGATTAGTTATTTCTGCTATGCAGGTCATTAAAAGTTTGTATTTACCTTAAATGTAATCTTATTGGATTTTTTGCATGCCCGAATCAGCAGATTTCGAGGGCAAAACGTTATTAGTATATATATATATATATATATATATATATATATATATATATATATTTTACTTCTGGGGTATAACGACCACCGTGAGTGAACCAGTGGGCTATAAATAGTCGCCCCTACCTAATTTAGGTAGTAGCCACTACGTATAGCTCACTGATCTTCAAAACCTCTCCTTTTCATGATATATGTTTGATTTACTGCATTGCGAACAAATGCTATCTTGACTACTTGTCCACCACCTTCTGGAGGCCTTGTAAAATTTTATGTTATTCCTAAATCCTTTATATGTTGAAATTTCAGGAGATTACAAATATATTTATACGTGATCAAAATAGTAAAAAAACGGCAATGAACGTGATCAAAATAGTAATTCTGCATTCATTCAGCATAAGGCATGTAACTTAATTCACAGAGAACATTCCGTAAGTAGTGAAGAAATTGGTGATCCAATCCCCTTGGTTGATACCGAGAGTAAGGGGTAGCGAGGGAGATTGAAATGACCTCCTGATAATATAAATGGTTATTTAAAAAATAATAAAACAAATTCATAGAACGTTTTGATGATCTACACTATGTTGAATTTAATGAGAGAATTAGTTCCGTAGAACAAACACAACATCCATGTCTCACAGGGATACGAACCAGCACGCATCTCGGGACGAATGATCAGAAATCAGCGCTTAGACCACTGCTCAACGAAAGAGGTCAAGAAGATTTCGAAGCACCGTGAAAACAAGTTACATTATGGATATCACACTGCACCTATTTATCCATATTAGAAGACACAAATTGGCTCATTTTGATTTAACGAAGACCACCCTATGACCTCACGCTTAGGTCACACTTCATACCTGAGAAAATGATGTATTATTTGAGCCTGTTACTAAACTAATGTAGTTTTCATATTTTCCTGCTCAATCAAATACTTGTAGATATAGTCCTTGGTCCCAAATGCTTTTTTCTTTCTTCCAGATTTTTTTCTGAATCGTCCTTTGAGAGAAACAAGTTTTTCTAGGCAATTGTTTCTCTTTTGTTCCGTACTGAACTGATTTATGGAAATTCAGTGGCGCAAAAAACTGCAGACAAGGTTTTCACTTCGCGGCTTTGAATTTCTTCCGTACTAAAAGCATCCTGAAAGTAATACCTCCACCTCCTAAATACTTTTGAAATTTTGAAGTGATTTTAATGAAACTGCACTGACATGTGTACTATAATATGTTACAAATGTAGGAACAAATTTTTTTCGAAATCGGAAACAAAGATCATGATTTGACGGAGAACAGCAAGAAGCCGTAATTTAATTCCTGGAAAAAGAGGTATGTGGGATTCCAGAAATCCACAAAAGACTTCTGACGGTGTATGGAAATGTCAGAATCGATATCTTTAATGTCCGAATATGGATAAAGAGGTTTCGATAGGAAGAATATTCAGTGTCAGAAAAACAACTGACTGGAAGATCACCAAGTGCAGTGACAGATGCCAACAGGCAACGAGTGAAAACCCTCATTACAGCTGATCGTCGTCTTACAACCCAGGAGTTCCAACAATAAACAGTGCTCACTATGAGCAGACATTGAAGAAACTAAAGGAAGCTATCAAAAAGGAAAAGACGTGATATTTCAATTCATAGTGTTGTTTTACACCATCAACCCTTAATGGAACCCTTAATGGATACTTCAGTCTATTGCCAAAATGGGGTGTACGGTTATGCCCCAACCTTGTTAGAGTGCTGATTTGGCTCCATCAGACTGTTTCCAGTTTGTCCCCTTAAAATAGTCATTTCGTGGGGAACGTTTCGACGATGTGACAGACGTTAAACTGGCCCTAAGCTCATGGGTGACAGGACAGCCTCTTGAATTCTTCTAAAATCGATTTTACCAATGAGTTTATAGATGGCGGGAATGTATACAAAGTAATAGATAATACTTTGAATAGGCTAGCATTATGAACAATATGTCCAAGTATTTTGCCACCAAGTTTCTCATTTTGGCTGCTACAAATAAAAATCTGATGGGGGTCGATGCATTCATTACTTTTAGAATGCCCTTTCAAAATTAACATTAATTAGCTGTCCACCAGGCTACGCTCCGAGAAATAGAAAAAAGAGCGAAGATCCCAATTTGGGTTAAACAGAGTGGGAATCCTGCCACCATATTCTTGTATGACTCTTTGCATTTTCATTCGTATTTTCTAGATACTAATGTCATCTAATTCAAAAAGGTAATATAGCCCTTAGCGGTATGTGGTACCCAATAGGAGCCTCAAATCGACTGGGAAACACACACAGGAAGCGTAGATATCAGCTTATCTGGGACCGCAAAAGCTAGAACGATGTTCACAAACAGTAAGGATTAGTTGCGGCTTGGCCGTTGCCAACCATACGGTTCAATCGCTTCTCATTATGATTTTCCTTCGGGTGGCATTCTATGACTTTGCACTCGTCGCTTCGGTCTCCGTACAGTGATTATATTGGAGCCACAATGGAAGTGGCACCCTAAAGAGTCGTACAGTACATTAGGAAGCACACTAAATTTTGGTATCTAGAAATCTCTTTATCCTTAGCCCTGCATTATGTATGTACTATGTATGACATGTCCATCTTAGATATCGGGAAATTTTCAATTTGTTTTCATTTCACTTAAAGCGAAACGCTGAACGTACGGTCCATCCTACGATATCATCAATACTTTCCCATTACTTGCATGTTCATGTTTGATTAATGACTAATGTTTCATTGATGTGTCATAGTGAAATTTGAAACGTGCGTGTTGTGTGAAGAATGACTTTAAAGGGAATGTGATACTTTAATATGTTTCTGAGCTGAAAATACAATATTTTGAACGAACATTATTGCATTTTACGGATGTATAAATTGCTAATACGATAAAGTTCGAGACATTTCTACCAGTAAGATATTTTACAGAAAAGACAAAGATGCATGAATAGAAAATAATAAAATTCTCTGACAAATAAAAAAAAATGAGAAGTATATATGTGTTATATGTTTTCATACTGCATTAATCACGTTAATTTTTGTCAGTCATCCGTATTTCACAAAACTTGACCGCAATGAGTTTCTTCTACTGCAGAGTTTGAAATATCAAATTCCAGGAAGATAGCTAGCTGTGTTACTGAAGCACAAAATTCGTAGGGAAACACCAAGCCTTGGTTTGATCGGCTTACAAATGACTTTCATGAAATGTCATTACGACTCGAAAAACAGTTTCTCAAAAATAAAAAATAAAATAAAAATAGTTTCTCTTTCATTAAATGTTATTACGACTCAAAAAAACAGTTTAGACTCGAAAAACAGTTTCTCAGTTTCTGTTCCAAAATTACCCGAAGCAAGGTTTGTTTTAAACAAATGGAACACAAATCTGTTTAATCAATATACCACTTGAGTGTTCATCGTTGATTTTCAGGTAAAAATGGAACGGTCATATCTTTGGATTTCCTATTCGTGTTATCCACCCTGCAGGCGCTTCTAGAAAGACTAGGACACTTATGGTACACATGCTTTCAAATAAACGGAATCGTACTTACTGCATCAAATCACAATAAAAATATCATTAATTCTTCAAATGATTTATAAAGACAAGATTTCGAACTGAAAATTTTACCAGATCGTAAATGAAAATAAGAAAATAGAATATTGTATATTTTCTTTAATCATAAAATTCCCATTCATAATTCGAGCTTTAAAGATTTTTATAGAAATTCTAACCTGCACTCTCATCTCCAGTCACAAGGATGACGCCTAAAAGCAGAAGGAATGGTCCCAAGGTCTTCATACTGCTTCGACTGCAAAATGTATAGAAAAAGATTAAAAAGGAGAAAAACTTTTTTATTTTGAAATAGAAAAAAAAACGGACTGATAAATGCTTTTTACTGGAACAGGGATTAATATTTATTGAAAAGTGTAGCAAATAATATATTCTACTTCTTCTAAAACAATAAACAAGTTACCATTAGGGCATTTATTTTTTTTGTGTCGCGCAAGAGTACTACTGCACACGTTTCTTCTTGTCTGCCACCTATAGAAATCTTTTAAATATTCAGTAACGTTTATGTCTTCAAATTTTCGTTAAGGATATTTACATTCTGTTTCCAGCCAAAAAATAGTCGTCAAGAACGGCGTCATTTACAGAAATTTAAGCACAAGAAAAATGTGGTCACGTTTTTAAAATGACATTTTTGAGACGACTAAAAAACGTGATGGCGTACATTATGGATAAAATTTAATCCATTTTCTAATATAATAGGGACAAATATTGCCAGGCATGTTTATAGTCTTTTCAGTACTTCTGGTAACATGTGCAGGCCAGTGACTGTAATAAGTAGATAAAAGGTTTTGCAATAAATATAGATATCGCAACTGACGTCCCCTGGCTCTCTACATATCAGTGACATTTGAAACATATTTTATTCTCATATCATTTCGTATAGAAGTGCATCGATTATTTGGTATATTTATCCTACATTTCTTTTTATCCACACTTCTCTTTTAGGAAGTAAAAAATAGGATTTGTATATTTGACAGGAAACTACGTTTTCCCGTCTTGAACATGTTAAGTTACGTTTATGTTTTTAAGGGAAACTACGTTTACATTTTTAGAGAAACTAAGTTTTTGTTTCTTAGTTTGGCAATTGTCACAAGAACCTGGTACTCAGACAATCGGTTATTGAAACTTTTTTTTTTAAATCATAGGATATTTCTGCTAGATACGGGAGCAAACCTATGTTTTCGGAACCAGACCTTAAAAAAATTACGATTTACAACCATTTTCGACTTAAGTAATGTACAGCTTGTTAACAAAGGATACTGAGCGTATAACAGAACATTTATTTTCAGTTAAATACTAATTCAAAGGCTCAGTAATTGCATTCTAACGGGATTCCATTCTTCAGGATGACTATTTATGGGATTTCGGATTAAAAAATTACGTTTCCATTTTTTTTTGTAACAAAGAATATGATGCGCTATCACTATATGTATTTTCTGGTGCACGTTGTCTGTCCTAAGCTAGTTATTTTGTATATGCTTTGTATTTTTCATTCAAAAATTACAACCACTTCAGTGCTTGACTGCCGAATTTGAGGTCGTTGTTTCTATGCTTCATATAGATGCATGCGCTAAAAACAGGACAGCAAAATGGTGAGGTAGATATGCCTAAAACTTTTTTTTTTCTTAATAGCCCTGTTATAAAATGTAGAACTTTTTCTCGTTAAAATAAATCGAAAAAGAACTTAACGTAGGCGCAATAATATTTTTTTCAATTTCAAAGTACAAACATATTATCTTTAATATGAAGTGTTATGTTGCACTATGACTCATGATCATTGAGCATGACTATGCAGGTTGTTTGCTGATTTGGATTTCATAAATATCATCACGAAAGGAGTCAACGCCGCTCCGGTAGCGCAGTGGTCTAAGCGATGGCTTCTGGTAACTAGTAGAAGACGGGTCCGGTTTCGAATTCCGGTGAGTCATGAATTTTGTGTTTGTCTTACGGCCGTGGCTCTCTCCTTTCCTTGGAACCAGTGGCTCGAAATTTGGGACAGTCGACTGCTTATAGTCCACTGAACTGCCCAGGTTGTCATTAAACCTCCAATAAAGAAAGAAGAAAGAAAGAAGGGTTGAAAATGTACGTATCAGGACAGGACTGAAGTCAGCTAAAAGTAGATATCCATCAATTTTATTCACAGCACACGAAAAGTAGTTCTACTCAGTTGTTGTCTATCCCGCAAAAGGTTAAATTTTACACATTGCAAAACACAAACTGGGTGCACATAGAATCGTAAAAATGTTAATCAGTGTGTTTAATTTCTCAAAAGTTGACAAGCAACATAAAGCAATAAAACTACTTATACTGTGTGAATTAGAACTTTTAATGGAATTTATGATCTACCGATAATGAAGATACTTATAGAACACATGTGGTGGGGAGAATGAAACTGCTGTGTGTGTTAATAAATAAAGTCTATGTGAAACAGTCAGTGAGAAATGATCAATAATACCTACAAATGTCCTTCGACAAAAAGAGTATACCTCCAGAATAAAATAGATTACACTTGAGATGAAATACATGGAACATTAAAAATGCAAAATGAGAGCACGTCTGGGCGATTCGTTATTTTATTTTAATTAGATTGAAATGGAGAAGAATTCGAAAAATAAGATTCCAAAGATAATCTCAGTTTATGAATGCAGGAGAACAATACACTGTAACACAAAAGCACCTAGAATAAAGAATGAGAAATAATTTAATTTCAAAATATCCTCCCATTGGCAATTGAATCAGTATCAAAAGAGGCAAAGTTACAAACAACGAAAAATCAAAACTGATTGAAAATTATACCCTTTCATGTTGAATTTTAAAGACATTCGCAATATTCCCACAAGAATTGCGAAATAAAATAAAAAAAAATTCAGTTTTTCCAGTTTAATTCTTGTATGATAACTAACA
This sequence comes from Macrothele yani, assembly GCA_039090855.1. NCBI lineage: Eukaryota > Metazoa > Arthropoda > Arachnida > Araneae > Macrothelidae > Macrothele > Macrothele yani. Next base: position 149,998,140 of record CM077034.1, read on the forward strand.
AGTGACGTCAATCTGATGAATGAATTATTTCCCTGATAAAACATCGAAGAATACATTCATAGATAAATTATAGACAGCTATTTTTTCTTAGGGTGCTGGAAAGCATATTCAAGCAGTCGTTATATAATATTTTGGAAGGCAAAAATAAGCGATGCTCGAAAAGAGACCCGTAGGAGTACTTATAATTAAATATACAAATAAGATTGGTCAAAGTTTTCTGAAAAAATTTGTTAATAAAAGAATGATTCAATGGATACCACCGGGTGATGGTTATACTATGGTTTGAACTCCAGTTCAGAAGCATCGTTTTGTTAGAACGATTACAGAGCTATTTTACCACGTGACGATGACAGAGAATCTGATCCAACCATCATATCTCAATGAGCTTAGTTATGCTCAAGAGACGCATATAACGTATTGAATCCGTTTTTTGGTGGTGTATTAAACACAAACGTTCACCAAGCTTTCACAAGAAAAAAAAGATAATCAATAAAAAAAATTAATCGAAACAAATTTAATTCATACAAATCCAGGGAATTGGAACGCGTAAGGAACAAAAATGATTTTTGAAAATTACGTGGCTGACATCACGAGCATATTACACAAATTTTTGTGTTGTAATTGTACGGTGCGTCGCGATGTGTTTCCATCTTTTAATAAGGCATGCCAAACTCTTGGTAATTCATCAGAAACTATATATATCATTGCACGCTAGGTTTCTGGATAGGATTTTGACTGTTTCCCTGATGGCAGACTCTTAAAGGTTCCTATATATGGTATTTTTTCTAATGTTACTCCATAGAAAAGCAGCCGATGAATGCATGACTTCTCTGGCGATTGCTGTATTCTGCATGTCCTGTTTGACACTTTGCACGATCTCTTTACATCTAATGTCTATGGATCGCTTTGTCATTCCGATATATAGTGGAGTGCGAAAGCATGGTGAAACATTTGTACTTACTGCACCACAAAAATAAACGGATTTATTACGCTATAGGCGTCTCTTGAGTATTCACAGTGTGGTGCATTTATAATTACATGAGCTTAGTTCTTAGAAACAGAGGTGTGAAGTACGAGGTTCAGCCGATGAAAGGATATCATTCCAGGAAAAATTCTACGAATCAGAGTTCATCAAAAAGCTAGCGTAGCTTATGATATCAATGATGTGAAACATGCTTTTCACAAATATACGCATTACATAAAGGCTTGCTTAAAACTTGTGTTAAGCAAACTAAACCCATGTTCAAATGCCAACGCCTAATCTGGAATTCGTGTCTCCACAGCGTGAGGAGCCTCACATCACGACATAATATCATACCTTGCAGGATTGTATAACAGTTCATTCGTAGCCGAATTCAGCTAGAATATTTCGTAACTGAGAGTTTATGGTCAGTATAAAGTAAATTGCATGAAGTGTTTGTGAAATATACTCCCGTTATGAAAGATTTACCAAAATGTTGCCCATATGTATTTTATCAAACAATTTGGTAGAACCTTATGTTGTACTATATAATGTGTACAAAAGATACCTTAGTGCATATAAACGTGTAAACATTTTTCTGTGTAATATTAGGCTGAACTAAACAATTATAGAAGATCGTTCAAATGAAAGAAATGTATTATACCTCCTCATCGACGCTTTCCAATTTCAGTTAAGCAAGACGGTAAATTTCGTACAAGTGAAAAATTACAGAAGGTATTTTTGTACACACAGTGCTTCTTATAAATCTATCAATTCATTTGGTGAAATAATATAAGTTTTAGCTTTACCTAGGAGAAATCAAGTCTCATTTCGCATTATGTTTCGTTTAGTTGATAATGAAATAAATGAACTTTACAGACAATCGGACAGCATATATAGTGTCTTAGACTACATATTTCATAAATGGAGAAAATCCTTGTTTAGTTAGAGTTATATCTTACGGCATGGCTGAGAAAATAGCTTACTTGCCATCTTTGCCTAACAAGTATTCTGCTGTTATTTAACGGAGAGAAAAAATATATGCTTTCTTTTCTTGGATGTAAGTTGTATGCCGCCTTAGAAGTTTGAATTTATGAAGTCGAACTGAATGTTAACATTCAAATACTGTAATGCAAATTAGAGTTCAAGACAAAGCATAAATTTTTGAGCCCTACTTTCTCGCATGTGCTTTATGCAATTAGCCCGGTTTTCAAATGCCTGTAGCTCGACAAAATGACAAAGTATTTCAAACGGAATAAAGATACACTGCTGCATATATCTCTTGGATGCAGATCACCACTCTGAAAAACATTATCTGAATTTTTTAAGATATTCTATAAATTGTGTGTTAAATGTAGACATGTGTCCGTTCGCGACGATTCGTTCGAAAAGGACGAATTAGCAAACTGAGTCATTGGCGGACGACTCTTCTTTGAAAAGAATCGATTCCAGAAAAGAGCTGATACCTTGAAGTAATCAAATAGAATTACCGTTTACCTGATACCAGACATGGAAATTTCACCTTTGTGTCCCGATGAGGTTCATGTTCTAATCACAAATCTTGCATTGGGCAGAAGTGTCATGCAATAAATTACGTAAACGTTTCTCAAAGAACTTATGAGAAAACCAATGAACAAATTGTCCGAAGGAATTAAAAACAAATTTAAGAATCGATGTTATCAAAGGAATCAGTTTGCCCATCTCTAGTTAAATATACAAACATTTTAATATAAAATTACTTTTATTTAATGTTTCGAGGTGATAAGTGGATTTGCAACTGATTCATTTCGTTGGAATATTCCGAAACAGATTTAAATAAGGAAAATAAATATTAGAAACAAACTAATAAAATGAGAGGGCATATGGAATTTGTGCCTGAGATGAAAATGTGTATTGCTGACTCACCTGAGATATCTTCAATCTCAATAGGGCGCTTCTTCGAAAAGGTGACTTGGAAGGTAAGCAGTGAAGAACAGAAAGCAGTATTTAAGGTAAGTCAGAAAGTTTTTTTCTTTCGGAGCTCGCCTCATATCCTACTGTTATTCTGTCATCACCAAATACAAGACACACACTTCATATCAACAGAAATGTCCTTCAACAGTAGGCATTGACGATGACACAATGGAATCATTTTCTAAATACCTGCCATGTTTTCTGTCAGCGGGATGACATTGAGTTGTAACCGATCACTCAACGTACGAGATTTATACAATTGTGCATTGTAATAACTGTACGAGAAATAAAAATATGAAATGATGGATAACTATACTCGTTCTCGGAGGAACTAAGGGCGGTTCGTTGGGAAATCATTTGGTATCGAAGATTATAAATTACGATTCTGATATATCGTTCAACCTTAAGCTCAACTTATGCAGATTCGAAATGCAACTCTTCTTGTTGCAAATTGCTAAATTTTTCAGTTATTCTGGGCCTTTTTCTGCTGAACACGTACTATATATTACCCATCTATAAAAATTCTTTACGTGCTGATAAACGTAAAGAATTTTTATAGATTCTTAGATGAACTGTGTGTTCTTAATATGGATGATCTGACTAGTCAGAAATAAACAACAAAGCACGTTCATGATAAAACACCAACAAACAAACACAAATATTGAATTTCTGATATTTATTATTTGACAACATTTTAACCAAATGAGTAACATTTACTCCCCTTATGTGTTGCAACAGGAGTTTCCTTTATAGAACACAGATTGATAGCGCCATCACGCTCCTACACGTCGGTAAACACCAACGTTTCGGAGGTTGTTTTCTCTTGTTTTCAAAAAAGATAAAGTTTGTTTGCGAGTAAATATATTAAAAAATAACTTAATGAAGTACACTGAAAAGCGTTTGGCGTTCTTTAAACAGGTCATGCATTTAAAAGCAGATTTCCATATTTCTAAACAAAAGTGGTTTATAACTTTAAAAAAACCGGAAAACAGAAACCTGTATATGATATAATACATAATACCATGAATTCTAAAAATGGAATTTTTTGTTAAATATACACACCATCTCAACCGAAGTTTATATTATTTTTCAGATTTAGATAGCGCAGTCAGAACTCCAGGGCAACGAAATAACGTTCTCAATCGACTTGAATTTCGGCAGTATTTCTTCCACTATATTAAATACAGCTTCATGACCTATCCGAAGCTCATGGCATTTTCTTTCTTTTCTCGGTTCTCACCACTACGGCTGATTAAGCACAAGTCTGCACGTCCCCCAATGGTAAAGTTTATCTGCGTTAAGCATCTGCAATGGCATCATTTCCACGAATGTAAATTTATTATCTCCGTGTATGGAAAGTTGGGAAATATCTTGTATCTCACATTCGCGATCGTAAATTAATTTTCCCTGTGGTGAAAGAAGTCTTGTAACTCACACTCCCGATGGTAAAAAGATTTTTTCTGTTTTAGGAGAGGCCCTTAGTGGTATCACTTCCTGACTGTTAATTTATTGTCCCTGTGTGTCGAAGGTAGGGATAAATCTGGTAGGTCACATTTCTGATGGTAAATGTCCTTCTGCCTTTTGAGAAAAATCTTCAATGGCTTCATTTCCGTGATTGTAGGTTTGTTATCTCTTTGTGTTGAAAGTTGGGAGAAATACTGTATCTCACTTTCACAATGATAAATTTATTTCTCTGTGTTGAGAGAAGTCTTTAATGGGGTCACTTCTTCTATTGCAAATTGATGTCTTTGTGTATTTAAAGTTTGGAGAAGTCTTGTATCTCTTGGGGCCGCGCCCCTATTTTTTTTCCAGTTTACGTGCGTTTTCCAGCTAGACAGTTATCGGCAGACAGTGGGAGGCGGTGTTGATTGAATAACTTCTCACACTAAATCTATTTCTAAAACAATATCTGTCATTCCGAAATGTGTTTTCAATATCAGTTTGAGCGGCAAACTTCTGATCGAACAAAATGGAATTCTGAGCAATAATGTCGCTGAATTTTCAGCCCGAAGACTTGGGAATACTTTTCTCAGAGAAGGTAACTGCTTAGTACTTAAGGCAGTAGACTAGGTTGTTTCGATTTCGTTCAATGACTTTTCGGTCTATGTAAAACACAGTAAAAGTCATTTAATCATACATACATAGTTGACGTGGATTAGAAACATCAAATTGAGGTCATCACTCTTTCCACTTTTGTAAGTGAGTCACGGTAAAATTATCATCGGCCGCTACGGGAATCGAACTCATGGTCTTCCAGTTACGCACCGGACATGCTTCCACTGCACCACAACGGCCTAGAAATTATCCAAACTCACATACGACAAACTGCCAAACACCTGGCATCTTGCTTCTTTGTAGCCCCGCACAATGCTGGGGATTCACCAAAGATGAACAGCATCAACTGAACAAATAACTAGAAGATGAATGAGTAAAGAATACACAGTTGGCGTGGACTAGAAACATCAAATTGAAGTCATCGCTCTTTCCACGTTTATAAGTGATTATTAATAAGAGCGTCTGAATCAGCTTTTCTATGTAGCAATGTATCACGTTGAGACTGCATAAATCTCAAAATATATGCGTTTAACTGTTATGGAAATTGCGACACTAACAGTGACGTAGAAAGGATTTTATTTCGAGAGGAGGTATAGAGTTTAAAATGAGTTATATAATTTGTTTATTATTTAGAAAATTAATTTATTAAGAGGAAAATTTTTATAAAATGGAAAATTATTGCTGTTAAAGTATTTCTTTTGACTGGAACTTTATCGAATAAGGTAATTTATCTGCGGTAGCTGCCAAAAAGTGAGTGCTAAGGAGCTCAGCCTCGTGCTCATGAAACACTTTCAATACATTGCGTCCAATTAAATTCATCAGTGGGTTTCTAGCAGTTATCAAGTCATTACTAATATAACATTATCTTCCTCCCACAGAAAAAAGACGAATAAATTAGAATAGCTGTCTTTCAATTTTGCACTGTCAATACTCTTATCCCAATAATACACAGTATTTCGTACGAAAACTGTAGAATTACTATACACATGCTGTCGAAACGTACGATTAAATTCAAACTGTGCATCCAACTGCAAATTAAAATACATTTATTTACAATTAAAAACACTATTTACAATAAAAAGGCAAGTAATTTCAGGGATCTCATGTTCCCATCATCAGGCCTATGTGCCACGAATCATGAGGAGCTATCCCATTTATATACATCACAAGAAAGCCCCCGTCACACGTCTGTTTTACATTCCTGTGTTGCCAACTTTAAAAGACACAAACTGTAATGTTTAAAAATAATTATAGAAGTAAAAGTTATATCTAAGTTACATTCTCGATGGCTGTGTGGGTTACCAGCCGTCTCCATGGGTATGGTATATAGGTAGACAAGTCCAAATTACAACACTTGTTACCATATGAAATTATATGTAAACTTTTGGACACAAATATTGTACTTTTTGTTACATTTGAGCTGAGAATTTTAGCATTATTCCTGTCTGGGAGTACCCTCCTTGCCCAACAGCAGTAGTAAGTGCTGTGTTTATAGTCCCTGTTCGTAGAGCATATTTATGTACACTCACTCTCTTATCCAAAGTCCGAAGTGTAGAACCTATATAGTACGTAATGTCGGTATTGGGGTCCTCATGAATAAGTGGAATACTATAGACACCATGTGTACAAAAAATATTCGGAACGTTCCTGTGTTGATAAGGTTTCAGATTTTTGTAGCCATGATTGTGATCAGTTTTCAGATTTTTGTAGACATGGTGTCTATAGTATTCCACTTATTCATGAGGACCCCAATACCGATGTTACATACTATATAGGTTCTACACTTCGGACATTGGATAAGAGAGGGAGTGAACATAAATATGCTCTACGAACAGGGACTATAAGCACAGCACTGCTGTTGGGCAAGGAGGGTATTCCACAGACAGGAATAATGCTAAAATTCTCAGATCAAATGTAACAAAAAGTACAATATTTGTGTCCAAAAGTTTACATATAATTTCATATGGTAACAAGTGTTGTAATTTTAACTTGCCTACCTATATACCAAACCCATGGAGACGGCTGGTAACCCACACAGCCATCGAGAATGAAACTTAGATATAACTTTTACTTCTATAATTATTTTTAAACATTACAGTTTGTGTCTTTTAAAGTTGGCAACACAGGAATGTAAAACAGACGTGTTACGGGGGCTTTCTTGTGATGTATATATATGGGATAGCTGCTCATGATTCGTGGCACATAGGCCTGATGATGGGGACAGGAAATCCCTGAAGGTACTTGCCTTTTTATTGTAAAAAGTGTTTTTAATTGTAAATAAATGTATTTTAATTTGCATTTGGAGGCAAAGTTTGAATTTAATCGTATGTTTCGATAGCATGTGTATATAGTAATTCTATAGTCAATACTGTTATTTCTTTCTTTCTGGAAATTATCTGCATACAAAATAATTTATAACAACGTGAGAGTAAACTCTGCACAAAACCTATGTTTAATTACGAATCTTCATACCTCAAACCCATTCGATAATGAGAAATTTTATTTCTTTCATATGCTTATAAGAATATGAACCTCTCTGGAAAAAATATAAACTGCTCCTGCTCATGAAACCCTTTCGATATCCACTTATAAAATTATTCATTGAGTGTAATTGAAATAAACTTACAAATTACTTGATCAAAAAGCTGCTTTGCAAAATATTCTATGGGCTTAGACATGTCATGGCTATGCGAACGCCAACTCAAATCAAAATGCTATGCCTTATTTTTTGTTTTTATTCAAAAGTGAAACTTTTCCTGATTTCGTTTTAAAGTGTGGTAGGGAAGTTTACGAGAGACAAAAACCGTTCCCGTATGTTACCTACAAAAATAAGTGAAATAAATAATCATAAATACCGTGTATTCCAAGGACCATATTCATTTCATCTGCGGACCTGTTAATCTCCCTTTTAGTCAGAGATTAGAGTGCGTTTCAGGAACATATGGTGCCGCGAGATCTCTTGAATACGTTAAATCATTCGAGGCAGCCGAACACGGAAAGTTAGCCAGGTATTCTTCCTTTTGTTTTATCTCCGTTTTGCATTTCCAGTTAAAATGAGCTTAATACGTGTTCATTCTTAGAGCTTTTCGTTCTTAATTGAATAATCCCAGATATTAACGTTTTTCTTTTCGCCACCGGAATATTGTAGAGCTATTACACACGTTACTATAACAGCTTTTTTATCCCAGCAATTAATGTCAAGCTCGAATGAGGTCACAGGTGTTCGCAGCTGAGCGTTTAGTTCTACCAAGATAGAAATACGGAGACTTTCCTATATTTAAGTGTTAGTGTTCACGAGCTATCCTTGAAGAAAATAGTCATTTTATTGTTAAGCACCTTAACGTGGAATTTTGTCGTACAAGATACTAGCCATTTATATTCTAAAGGAGGACGCCGACTGGCTGGAGCTATCTCCCCACGTGACAGGCTCCATCCAATGAGGTAACACGCTGGAGAGCTCCAGCTACTATTAATCCCTACTATGTGGCTAGTAAAGCTTTCTACCAACAAAGTAAGTCATTACCTGTGTTACGTAAAACATACTGTTGCTCTAAATTTAATGACAAAATATGTTTTTAACAGTCAAAATTGGAAAAAGCTGTTGTACAGCTGTAAGTGGTATGGATGGTAATATCAACACCAAAATGAGAGGCAAGGCTTCAAATGCCGTGACTAATATGCAATAGAGAATGAAATTTTACGAAGCCGGTACAATAGTACCTATCATCTAGCAACACTATTAAAAGAGCAATGCGTTTATAGACTACAGGACAAAACCCTTAGTATTGGAATGTGTCCACTTCACACCAAATACATATATGGCACCAGTGCGTCATGATTGTTTGTTTATCGGCAATTCTCCGGATACTTATGACTTGAGAATATCCTGTTCAATTCTTGTTTGTGTTTGTGCCTTATATTATGTTTATGTTTTTATTTCTTTTTAATTTTTTTAATGTTGGGTAGTGATCTTTTTGAAAGGGGGTGATATTTTCAGTAAGTTATTTAGAAAAATAAGTAAAAATAAACATAAGCCCTATATTCCTGCCATATGGGACGAAGGTGGCCTAGTGGTTAACGTTCGTGCCTGACACGCAAAGGGCCTCAGGCTCGATCCCAGGCAGATACGAACGCTCGATCAACTAAATATCCGTCATGCGTCAGATGGGCAGTTAAGCCATCGGACCATGGAAACTGGCCTCCCGGTAATAAACAAGGGCATCTTCCTCCCCTTTTCTACCTGCCACACTGCTATCGGCCACACTGCTATCTTTTCTCCGTGCCACACTGCTATCGGGCACTTTAGCCCAAATCTCCTAGTACCTTATTTTTAAGGGATGTTTAAGACCTGGAGTCAGACACACCTTTCCTAAAATGCTCTACATATGATCTGATATGATTTCTGACATTTTATTTCATAAATGACTGCTTTTTTGGATACTGTTGATCCCCCTTTCGGACAGAGATTACAGGTTATTTCAAGACATCGCGGATATTTTTCAGTTGTTGCACGGGATATGCCTTATCTTCTCTGTCTTTTAACTAATTGTGTCTTTCAATATGTTTTGAAAGAGGTTAAAATCTGATTTGAGCAGAGAACTCACGATTTCGCCATAGGTCTAAATGACATCATCATCATCATCGTCATTGCCAACCATTATCAATCCACTGCTGGACGAAAGTCTCCTCAAGTTCCTTCCACAATGATTTGTCTTGTGTCAGTCTCCTCCATGTTACTCCCACAAACTTTCGAATTTTTTCCGCCATCTCACATGTGGTCTTCTGGGTCTTTTCCTGTCCCTCGGAATTCAGTCTAAAATTTCAGCTGTCCATCGTTGGTCTTTCCTTCTGGCAATATGTCCAGCCCATTGCCATTTCAGGGATTTTACTCTGATCATAATGTCTTCCACTTTTGTCATTTTTCTGATCCACGATTTCCTCTTCTTATCTCTCCTGGTTACAACAAGCATGCACCTCTCCATTTTCTTTGAGTTGTCTGCAGTCTTTGTATGTCTCTTTTAGTTAAGATCCACGTTTCTGCACCATATGTAAGCATTGGTAGGAAGTATTGATGAAACACTTTTCTTTTAAGACATAATGGCATATTGCTCTTGAAAATTATACTGTTTCTTCAAAACGCTCTCCAAGCAAGTTTTATTCGGCGATTAATTTCTTCATCAATGTGACTCTCACTTGATATCTGCTGTTCACGATAAATGTAGGTATTGGTTATCTATATTTTTCGCACATCAATCGAAAAATCTTCATTTCTTGTGAAAGCATTGTACATCACTTTTTTCTTCTGAAAGTTCATTTTTAATCCCAGTTCTGTATTCTTGTCAGCAAGTTCCTGGATCATACTCTACTGCTCTGATGGGGTAGTTGCAAAAATGAATACGCCGTCAGCAAAACGGAGGTCAGTTATATAATCTCCATTAATATTTATCCTTTTATTTTCCCAGTTCAGTGATTGAAAGACATTTTCCAATGTGGCACTAAAAAGTTTGCGTGATATAGTGTCACCTTGTCTCACTCCCTTTCCAATTTTTACGGGTGCTGTATTCTCAAACAGCCGAATATTTGCATTTTCATTTTCATAGATGTTATGAATTATATTAATGTATGCATCTTCAATACCGCAGGATTTCAAAGCCATTGTAACTGCTGATGGTTTCACGGAATCAAAGGCCCATTCATAATCGGTAAAATCCATGCATAATGGAAGTTCATATTCCCTCGCTCTTTCAGTGAGTCCTCTTAGTACGTGGATATAATCTACAGTGCTGTAGACACCGCTGAATCCAGCTTGTTCTCTTAGTTGAGTCATGTCCATTGTCTTCTTCAAGCGGCACGTGCGAAATAACTTTAATGAAGATTTTATAAACCACTGATAGGAGGCTGATAGGTCTGTAGTTCCTGAGATCCTGAATGTCACCTTTTGTATGAAGCAGGATCATTGTAGCTCTGTTCCAATCCTCATGAATCTTCCCTTCATTAAGGCATCGAGTGAAAACTTGGACGAGTACTGTTTCAATTTCTCCACTTGCCTCTTGTATGATGTCTACGGTAATTCCATCTTCTCCTGGAGCTTTTCCCCGTTTCATGTTCTTGATTGAATATGCAACTTCTGCTGGGAGCACTGGAAGAACTAAGGTACCTTTTGTAATGTCTAGATTATATGTATCATTCCTTTCATACTGTGTTAAGTAGAAATATTTCACTCTTGTCAAACTTTCACCTCTATTTCTTGTTACAGAGCCATATTCTGTTTTCTTCCCTTACTCAGATATTCTTTTACTCTTCTCAGGCTGTGGTTATTTTCAATTGCTTTCCTCACTAGTTCACAGTTGAATTTCCTTACATCTTCCATGATGCGTTTTCGTACCGTCTTGCATATCTCTATGTCATCCACTTTGGAAGTCACATTGCTTTTAGTTGTCCTCATCTCTCTTCTTTTTTAGATCAGAATTTTGGTTTCCCTTGATAATGTGTTCGTTTGCAACTTGTTCTTAGCACTAGCTATTTTTTTTTGCGTTTTCCATAAGAGACTTGGTTATTTTTCTTATAACTTCAGAGATGTCCACTTCTTCCGACGTTAGACCTACTAGAGCAGAGAATCTGTTCCTCAGTTCCAATTTGAAAGTATTATGATTATTTTTAAGGTTGGTCGTGTCAATACATTTTGTTTATTTTATGAGATAGCCACTCTCGAGTTTAGCATTGAGGTGCATCTTACATCTTACCATTCTATGGTCACTACCTGTGTTGAACTTGTTTAGCACACTGCAGTCTTCCATGACAAATTTCTTGTTACACATAATAAAATCAATTTCACTTCTCCATCCATTGGGCTTTTTCTTGAAAAAGTAGTTCATGATGAAAACATTTCTGCCTCTGAAGATCCTACGAACGTATTTCCAAGCTGGTTCCTGTTGCCGTGACCGAATTTACCTACTGAAGTTTTATTCTGTTGCCGTTGCCCTATTTTCGCATTGAAATCTCCCATAATGATCTTCAAGTGCTGCTTGCCTTTATTATTTAGATGAAGATTTTCCTCATAATATTCTTCAATCTCTTCTTCAGGACGACTTGTGGTGGATGCATAAGCTTGAATAATCTGAGCCTGGTATCTTCTCGAGATTTGGATAACAAGTCGTGCAGCTCTGTCAAAGGAACTTGCAACTTCTACAATTTCATCCTTCAGTTTCTTGTTTATTATAAATCCAACACCAGTAGTTCTGCCAGTATCTGTCCCACGATAATACAAGAAATGTCCACTTTTCCGTTCAGTTAGATCTTCTCCTTTTCTCCTTACCTCACTTAGCACGACGATGTCCCACTCGATGCTTTGCAGTTCTTCTTCCAATTCAAGGAGCCTTCAATCAGAAGATAGGGAGCGTCCGTTATACGTAGCCAAGATCAGCGTCAGATGGCAGCCTAGTCCGGTCCTCCGGTGGTTCTTAGCATTCCCTGCATTCATGTCGCCCTGACCGCTGCCTTGGCCAGGTACATTCCAGCTGCCGGAGACAGGGCCAAGATTTAAGTTGTGGAGTCATTTTGAACTGTGTTTCCACATTGTGCATAAACGCCTTAGGTATAAAATTTCGGAAGGATACACGGACAAACACCTGAGCAGTGAGGGTGATATAGCACCCAGTCATACATGATATGCAGTTCTTATACGAGGTGCACTGTCCCATGGGAGATCGGAAGCGACTTTTCACATTTTTATTTAAACTTCGAAAGGAAATTAATAAGTGTAAATATTTTCGAAAACCGGTAATTAGATGCAATTCAAGAAATAAAATCCCATGAGCAAAGGATTTAGTTTCATGCAATAATTCTGGAATATCACACAATAAGTAAAAGGAATGATAATCAAATATTTAACACAACGTTTGGCGAAACAGTGGAGACATGCGCAGACGTTGTCTCTCGTAAGGTTCAGCAAAAGTTTAATTCATTGTTTAAGAAATGTTTCCTTTACCACAAAATCATATTGCCCTGTTTGACGATAAATATACTGAAATGCATTAATGTTTTTTTATGGGTGTTCGATGTGTGCTTCTTTCAGCAAGGTTTTTTAGAGTGTAAGATCATACAACAATCTTCAATGTGCTTTTGTTGCATCGTACCTTCGTTGAGTGTATCTAGATCCATTTAATCGTCAACTATGTAATAAGAAAGCACATTTACTAAATCTTAGTTTCACCACCATTAAAAGAAACCTCAGGTAGTGTTCGTGTGATAGTTTCTAAATGATATTTCAATTCTTAAGGTCATGCCATGCACCTTTTGATGTACTTTTGTTGTAGCATGTCTTCGTTGAATGCACCTAGACACATTCGCATGTTGTTTCCCAAAGAGTAAATTTTAAGAAAATGATTGCTCAGAAATTTGCTGTTCCAAAAATCAAGAAATTGAAATGAGACACTTGTTCATATACTGGACGAAATGATGGTGAAATGTAGGAGAAAAGTTTATCTTGTCCTTCAGGAAATCTAGTGACTTAAAAAAAACTGGTTCTCATTTTGTTGAATTTAATGTTTACCTACTCAGAGAGAGCCTAAAGGTCACATTGTTAATTATGCCGAATTTGTCTGAATGATACTAGTAAAGTGTGATTTTGGATTTAATCGATCATCTTTCTGTCAATTCATAATGAATTACTGTTGCTAATGTCAATAAATGATAACTTCAATGTGAAGGATTTTATGCGTTTTACCAACTTGTTATATGAAACAACCTGATTTATAGGTTCGTAAATACCTCTGAATAACTAGAAAATTTTAACCCTATAAACGTTTTTTATTAAAAAGTATATGCGAAGTAAAGAACCACATTCGCAGTACTTTTCATTTTTAACCTCTTACAAAAAAGGAGATGCGATATTTTCCAAATATTAATCATTTACATTTCAACTAAACTTGAACATTTTATATATATATAAAATATTATTAGAGGTAATTACTGAACATAATGATTAAAAAATATGCGTTATCGTAAAAAGTGTAGGCAAAATATTTCCGTTATTTTCCAAATGTAATAATTTTTTTAAGTGTGTTCAAATGAGAGTCTTTATATATTTTGCAACAATACTGCGTTCGTCGGAAGCTCATATTTTTTTCGATGTCAGTTTTAAGAGAGGGTCGCTTTTTTTATAAAAAAAATACAGGAAATTTCAGAATGCTTGCGATACATTCGTTTACAAAAGACGAAACCATTCCTGAAATTGAATTAACTTAATTAAACAGCTGAAGTGTACTTATGTTAAGCTATATATTCACTCACCTATAAATAATCCGATGCTTTATATTTCTACAGAGGAGATATCATTAATATGGTGTTTATGCTAGGATGCGAATTCTACGCATCACTCAAACCTCTCGTCAAAAGAAAGAATTTTTATTTGCTTGTCGTTTCCATTTGAAATTATTGTTATTATTATTACTGAATTGTTTAAAGAATTTTAAGAATGATATATTATTATTATTATTATTATTATTATTGAATTGTTTAAAGAATGTTAAGGATGATAGCTTGCTATCGTCCTTAAGATTCTTTTAACAATTATAGGGTGTTTATGGTGATGTTAAACTCATAGTGCGTATACGTATTTTCGTTCGGTTTAATCGACTGGTTACAAAATTCGAGAAGTTGAAATTAAATGATCTGGCAAATCGTTCTATTTATTCAAAATGACCAAGAAATAACTTCAGGTTAGTCGATCCTCCAGCGAGAGCTTATTCGAGTGATCCTAAATGCCACAGGTAATTCAAGTGATCCTGAAAGCGAGATATCAAACGATCACACGAAAAGCATTTCGAGAACTTCTCGGGTGTCCAAACCTCTCGAGCGGTCATATAGTGACATATTCGGACTGTACGGAGGGTGTGATACAACGTCCCATCCTAGTTCTTCCAATGTTTCCATAGTCACGTTAGCGATGTGGGGACTGGCTTTGCTTTGGAGAAGCAAAGCCAGTCCCCACATCGCTAACGTGACTATGAGACGTCTTGGTCTCTTTTTTCTCAGTACTGCCTTCAGGTAGTTCTTGAGGAGATCGCTGTTATAAATATCATTGATTGTTTGACAACCTTCGTTAATATCTCTAATACCGTTAATATCCCAAAACACCGTTGCCATTACCTTCGTGGCTGGTGCCCTGATCTTTAATTTTTTGGGAGGGGAGAATCACTATGTCTCCACTCCATGAGTGCACGTTTGCTTTCCGGTGTATGGTGATGAATCAACTGTCACCACACGTATGAGGAATTTGTCTCTTTCTTTCTGATGTCTTCGGAACAACATGTTTGCAATTTGCAACCTGCTGGCTTTCTGCTCGTCGAACAGCCGCTTCGGTACACATCTGGCACACACTCTGCTAAAGTGCTACTTATCGTGGATGATGGTATGCAAGCAGCCGGCGCTGCTGTTCAGTGCAGAACTCAGATCACTTAAAGTAATTCTCCTATTGTTCCGTATGAGCTCCTTTTCACGCTGTCATAGCGACGCCATCAGCAGTTGACGGTCGTGTCTTGTGCGGTTCGTTGACGACGCTTTGTGTGCCTTCCTTGAGCACTTTACACCGTTCGAAGACGGATGAACGGGACAGACTGGAATCACCGAACCGTGTTTGAAATTTCTGATGAATTTTGTTGCAACTTGCACTTTCATTGCAAAGAAATTTGATAATTATTCTCTGCTGCACCGAATTCGAAACACCTTCACTCGCCATTACTCTTTCCGCAATGCGGGAGTTGTCATGGCAACGAAAGTTAACTAAACAAGGAAAGTTCTGGTAGCGGGAGATACAAGTGTTGCCAAACGCACAAAAATAATACGCACAATTTTTCAAACTAACGTAATAGAAACAAAAGTCCAAGTCAAAATTGAACGCCAGCAAAATGATGCCCCAAAGGAATGAATAAAAATCAAGACAAACGTATAATAAGCTATCCTATAATTTGTAAAATTTTTATTGTTGTGCAAATAGAATTACCAAACGTGCAAGAAAATAAATTGAAACCCACATATATACCTATTTGACGCATTAGTGACGTATCTTCTATTAGTTACATAAGAATGACCTTTTCGCTTCATATAAATGTGTATGTTTATTTCACATTATTATACTTATTCACAAAGTATATAAACGTTCTATTGTTTACTCGGAAATTAATACCTAAATAGAAGTAAAAGAAGGATGCGTTTACACTTTACATGTTTTTTTAGGGGAACAAGAACTCTTCGAATCGGTACATGTTCTTGACAAGCAAAATATTTAGCAAATTCTGTGCAATTTGATCTGCAAGGAGTTTCCAGTTTTTTGTTCGTAAATTAAAATACTTCCCTAGTATCTCCAGATATTTGTTTCATTATGTTCTACGGTTAGTCTTTTACACCAGACGGCTGCTTAAACAGGTGGCTGTTCGTAATCATTAATTAAAGATATAACGCTGCTGAGCTCCAAACAGGAGAATCTCCCTGTGACATATGAACTCACGGTATGAGCATCTTGATTTAGCCTTAAGCGCATTGATTGAAAAAGTAAGCTTCAAGCGCCTCCGAAGATGATGGCTGCACAACAGGAAATCGTGATTTTCTGGCTTAGAGGTTACATCTCATTTATCGACAAATGTATTTCTGCTGAGCGACTTATGAACTGATTTAGGATAGTGCGAATGCTATTTCACAAAATCTTCTAAAATGCACCTTTGCTTTCAATTTCATGTGTATAACTTACTTCAAAGAAATTGTTTTCAGTACAGCTCTAAAAATTATCTTAATATATTTCTTTTAATTCACAGTACAGCTTAAAATTCTCAAATATACAGTGTAATTCAAAATGATTGCCCCGATTACAAATGACAGTTCCTGGTTCATGAACATAGATACAGAGATCACATTGTTGCACAATAAAGAAGAAGAATTAGAATTTTGTTTCCATACCTTACAAATGTTCTATATGACTCCTCTGCGTCACGCGGACACATCTAAACGGTAATCCATTTCCCGCCATACATCATGAACCATGTCCGTAGTCGCTGATGCCAATACAAGCTGAATGCGCGTCTTTAGTTCTTGCAGTGTTCTTGGCAAAGGTGGCGCAAACACATGATCTTTGTCATACCTCCACAAAAAGAAGTCACGAGGAATAAGGTCCGCAGACCTGAAGGACCACTTGCAGAAAACCCTGTCTTCTTGTCCACAACGCCCAATCCAATGGCTCTGAAGAATTTCATTCAAAAATTGGCGAACGTGCATATTCCAATGAGGAGGTGCTCCATTTTGTTGTAAGATGTAGTCTCCGGAATCGTTATCCACTTGTGGAAGTAGCCATTGCTGAATCATATCGAGATAAACGTTTCCTTTTGCCGTATGTTCAATAAAGAAAAAAGGTCCAAAGACTTTCGCATTGAAAATTGAGCAGAGCAATTTCCAACGTGAAGTTCTCTTTCGGTGAGTCACGCTCATGGTCAATCACAGCAACAGGTTTTTCCGTGCTCCATATGCGAGTGTTTTCGCTATACGAACCACTGCTTCTTGATACCGATACAAACAGTGCATGCAGCAATCATTTGAGGGATCCTTGATTAAGATGATCTGTAATTTGCGGCACTATTGCCATTCTGTTGTCTGTTACCAGTGTGGGCACTCTCCATCCGCCCGAGCAGTCACTAGTCGAAGACGACCACACGTTGCACGTAGAGACCAATTTTTTTGGCTGACAGTCCAGTCTTTAAACACTTTAACAGCTGCTCTGGAACATTTAACGAATGCGGCGGTTTCGGTGATATTCGCTCCATGGCTCCGAGCTCCTGCAATCATCCCACGTTGAATGTCTGTCAAATCGCATTTTTTACCCATCTAGTCACCCAAAAATGAACTCTACTACTGTCGCAAGCACTAAGCTTTCCCATTTTTATACTAGCCTTGCCCTCTGGGGGCAACAGCGTGCAGCCATAACTCATTTGCTTAAAACTGTCAGGTGGTTATATTAAAGTGGCCACTCAGTGTAGCTTCCGAAAATAAGCTTTCAATCTTGAGAGGCTTCTGATTCAAATCGATACCTCGGAGGAAAAACATTAAAATAATCTTGAGAGGCTTCTGATTCAAAGCGTTAAACAGAATCGATACCTCGGGGAAGAAACATTAAAATAAGCCATATTGGTCCAGCACATTGTGTACCATGTTTCTTATTACGTAATTTTGTTTCTTTTCAAGAGCAATTTATACCTAACTTTCTGTCGACGACGCAACTGCAGTTATTGTCTCAAGAGACTTAAAGGGAAAGGGGATACTATCTATAGTGGATCCAATGTCAGTTTGATGTCTTTCTTTTTTCCAGCCTTTCGGAGAGCCTGTAATGTTTTCAAGGCGTTTACAAAAAACAGCCTGACCTTTAAGAAATACAAAAGACTGAAATCTCACTTTACACACTTATGTTCAAGCACTTTGGAAAGGAGAACATGACGTGGGAAAAATAGATTAAGAAGGTTTCTGTGACACTTGTTTCTTGCCACGATCTTATACATCGGATGAAATTATCTAGGGAGACCAATTGTGAAAGTTCTGTACTTTGCTGCACCAGCTGTTTTGTGAAACAAAAAGCACTGACAAAAGAATCGTAAATGGTGAAAAACTCCAACAGTTGAACAGGCATTTTGGTCAATTAGGTAGCAAAGCACTTTGTTAATGCAGTTCGAATGTAAGGTGGTTAAGTGTCACTTCAGTTTCGTTGGTTCCACAGTGCTTCCGTTGTAAACGGTAATACAAATTTGGATTAATTCTGTGCTGATATCAAAATTAAATCTCGCCAATCCGAGAAACCCATCTCTGAAGATACCTGTTTCGTGTGGTAGCCTCTACCGGGAAGGCTATGAGGTGTTTTTTATTTATTTTTTTACTAAACCCAACATTGTCGAAATTTTTGGGATGCGGCAATTCTGTTGTTATTTCTTTGATGGAACGGTGCATAACAGGAGTTAATCCTTTTACTCACTAATTTGATTCTATTGACATGACACTTCTTTGGATGATTCAGGTGGACGTTTTTGGCTATGATTATTTTGATGAAGATAGATGTTCCAAAATCGATATTTTTGGTTTCTTTTTTCCTGTGCAGTCTCTTTAAATCTGAACATTCAGCACAGAAAAAAAGCATAAAATCCTTAGCGTTTACACCACAGAGCAATGCGAAAATATGAATAAGTACAAGAAGAAGTAACGAATGAACGACGACGCGCCTTATCTAGTGTTAGAATCATCGCATATTAATAACAGACGCCGAATTTCCGTAACGTTAATAGCTCGATTACACACAGAGCAAAAACCGATCTTCTCTTTCATGAAACGAAGGTTCAAAATTTTGCAGCACAAACTTCAATAATTTTGAAAAACTCTTTCCGATTACTGTTCTAACAAAAGATTTAATCGCCAGCATGCAAACACAACCAAGTCCTGGAAGACGGAAGGAAGACGTCACGCCGTAGCTCCTAGCGCCTTGAAAGGAGAAATTTGAACAAATGTTCAGACAGGAAAGTAGTAATGAAAAGCAATGAAAAATTCACAGTGTAAAATTCACAGAGTATATGCTTTGCCAAATAGTGGAATGGTAAGCCGGAGAAAAGCTGTATCTCATACCGTGAACTACTTAAAATTGTTTACGGCTGTTTTGTTTTGTTTTGTTTAATAAGACAGACGCAGAATTCAATAGTAATACTAAGCTAGGTCTGAGGTTATACTGCGATCTGAATAATTAATTTAGTTTGGTGTTTTGTCTGTTTTTGTTCGTGAAATGATTGATATTCTTTGCTAATTTATTTAATTAATAATTTATTTTACTTATTTAAGTAATAAGTGCTGCATGCTTTCTTGTTTTCAGTCTTTTTTAACTGTCATTGCTTTTACATTGGGTAACGTGCGCTTCTTTTGGTGACTTTTGCAAAGTAAGTAAATCCAATAATTTGACTGTCATTGCTTTTGCCCTGGGCAGCTTACGCTCCTTGTGCTGGCCTTTGCAACGCAAGTAGAATCCAGTTAGTGTCAGGTTTAAAGAAATGATGAGTAAGAGAAGGGAGCATTAGAGCTGTCAGAATACGCGGGGAAGCTTATGATACGGTCCCTTAAATCCACAATCAGATTAAAAGAAGAGACTTGCCCCCTTGGATCAACACATTAGTCAGTCAGGGGGCGAGAGGGTTGGAGCGCAAAACGAAATTCTCATACGGGGCTCTAATACTCATTGTGCAACATAGCCCACATAAAAGATGGTTCACAATCTATGCCGCCACCCATCCTACATAAGGATAACTTGAATTAATATCAGCAAGGGTTGCATATATGATGCATTGTGATGCAAGACGCAAACTCAAGCAGCTCATTCAGTGAGCTGCCAGTGACTACGCTTGATCACGAATGTTCTTCGACCCATGAAAAAAACGGATATTTTTATGTTTCTATATTTATAATTTAGTTTTTTGATAACTTTCTAACACACTACATGTCTTTTATATCAGAAGGTTGAAATTGTCGTGTGGGAAATTATTTAAATAATGGTTATTTGGCCACTGTTTTAAGCTAAACACTATACAACTCACTCTGAGCCTTAGAGTTTCAGAGGACTGTGATTTGAGAAGAAAAAATGAAATTAAGTGTAGGATTCGACAACTTGGCGCGGAGTATTCACTTCCCTGCAGTTCTATTTGGTGATGTCACGTCTGTTCTGTTGCAAAAAGGGGAGACAGCTTACCGTAGAGAATGGTGTTCTTCACTGTTTGATTTAAAGAATTAAGATCCTTCACACAATAATAGAAAACGCAACTCGTACGTGAAAAATTAAGGTTTGACACAGTACAATTTCTCACATTTCCAAATTGCTCCGTATAGCTTCCTGGTATTGAGCTTTAATTTATCACTTTGCTATAGTTGTTATTTTTATCATTTTTAGATTATTTGTTGCAAATTGTATTAGTGATATTATACACGGCTTAACTGATGATTTGTACTTTTAGTTTTCTTTGACGATGCTAGATTCTTTGCTGCCATTCTGTCGCTGATGCCAATGCTTTGATTGAGTTCTCTTAATCTTTCCCATGGTCTTTCGCCAGTATTCTGCCGGTGTTATCCTGTTCGCACCATCTGGAAGATAGCCTTATCTTTGGAAAGAAACATAATGAGGGACACTGGATCTACATACTGTTGCACATTTCCCGAATTCCGATGTAAATGATATATAGAAGGAAGAAACATAAATCATATGTTTCTTACAGTACATATTTTTTTGCATTTCTTAAACTGCCTTCTATAACGGCATGTCTAGGTGATGATTTGGTTATGTTTTTTTTCCTTTTGTTTGTTTTTTAATGATTAATATACGATGATTGAATGTCTTTAAATACTGTTACTGAATCCGCCTATTTATTGGTAATTACGAGATGGCGGCGATATTATTTCTAAATTTTCCAATTTCGTCCATATAAATAACTTTGCTATCGACGTCCATCCATTGTATTTTAGACTTATCAAAGTAATAAATACGTTATTGCCAGAGTTCTTTATCTTATATTCTGCGGCTATTCTAACAGGTAATTGAAGACTCGCATATTTTTTCCGATTTGTTTCAACTCCCTACTTGGTTCAGCAGAGAGCGTTAACCAAATACTGTGATATTAATTTATATAGTGAAGTTGACCTGTTCAATATTGATGTATAAATAATATTTTAAGGAATTTACTGAAACTTATTTTCAATATTTTTCTTGCTGAACATGAAGATCTGTGACAATGGTTCGCCACATATCCAGGCTGTTTCTTTAAGAAAGGAGCATATTTTTGATCATTAATGTTATATTTACTCTCGAGTTTTTCATCTTAAGTGCTGTCAATTTTTTCTATAGTTTTTGTCTGAAAGTTAAACAGGAAGAATGGGTGACCCATAATTCTGTGATGAATTGGCCATTTTTACTAAAATGTACGAAATACAAGGTGATTTGATTTACTGATTAAAACTTTGTCAACTGCATATTCCATATTTGTCACGAATATTTAAATTTCAAGCGCAAGTTGAAAAATGCCTAGTTAGAACTTCGAAATGCTTAGTTAGAATGTATGAAATGTGACAGTTCTTCTCCATTTCAAATGTTAGGTGAAACAGTTAATTAAATATACATTTAGAACACTGATAGAGTGACAATTCAAATTCGTTTTGCCAAGGCTTAGAAAAGCACTTTGTATGCTCCGAATAACAGAAGATGGAAATATATAATCGATAGGTGTCGAAGTAAACGAATGTTTCTTAAGGCGCTTTATAACTGAGCTTCGCTATCTGAAATTAAACTTGCGTCACCAGTCCTGGTGATCTGATGTTAGCAGAAACTGGAAAATAAAATAAAAAACAGATCAAACTTATATCTATTTAATAAGAGAATCTTTGGAATCAAATTTTTACAAACCACAATGCCGTTCAGAATGGAATGCGTGCTCTCGTCATCGTACTTACGTATACACTGCTATGCTAGTAGGTAAGGTACACCTACCCACGTCACATAAATAGCTAACTAATATTCCACTACTACTCTCTTGAATACTTGTTCCGGGTTACATTTGTATTTCCTGACTGATAACTGTGACATATAATCTAACACGACTTTAACTTGGCTATAAAATGATGTGCTGAAACATGTTGACAGATTCAGGAATGACCGAGTACATATTGCTATATGTGGTTCATTTGTGAACTGGTTTATTATTATTATAATTAAATATAATAACAGGTAGGAAGGACAATTAGGTTTCGAATAAATCTACAGTTACTGCATCATTTTCTGACAGCCTGGAATTTTTTTTTTTTGTTTGGAGGTTTAACGACCACCGTGAGCAATTCAATGGGCTATAAGCAGTCACGCGTCCCTAATTTAGGGTCACTGGTTCCAGGGAAGGAAGAGAGCCAGCGCCGTAAGACAAACACAACATCTATGCCTCACCGGGATTCGAACCCGGACACCTTACGGACGAATGATCAGAGGCCAGCGCCTTAGATCACTGCGCCACCGGGGCGGCACCTGGAATTGTAAACATAGGCCTCATAATGGTTACCTTGCGTGATATATACTCAAAATTTCAGCAGTCAAATGATGAAGTTAAACAATGTCTCAGACACTCATTAGATGAGATAAACGCGAAACTGGAACAATTATCAGAAATCCAAAATATTTTTCAGAATACAAAAAAATGGTTGACCTTGTTGCAGTAAAATGTAAAGAAATTTGTAATAAGTGTGAGTCTCTTGAAAGAGATAATAACGACCTAAATGCAAAACAGGATTTCTTACTAAAGGACAATGATATTAAACAACATCAAATTCAGAAACTAAACTGTGAAATTAATGAACTACATCAATATTACCAAGATAAGAATTTAGAATTACATGGGATTTACTTAACATTTACCAACGATGAATCTGAGTTGAGGACTTACATTGATAAATATGCTGATAAACTTGGAATTACAAATTATCACCCAATAAATATTGATATCATTCACCCACTCAAATATGATGCTCTTCGAAAGCCAAATGAGTTGTAATTAAACAATTCAAATCTCAAACAGCAAGAGACAGTTGGCTAACTAAGAAAAAGACTGTTATATTGAACTCAGAAATAAATACTATTTCGCCAGCAACTAAAATATTTATCAATGAGAATTTAATCCCAGTTTACAGACATTTATTCTGGAGTGCAAAAAAATTACTGTAGCAAGATAATATTAAATATGCATGGGTAAAAAACGCCGGTGTTTTTACAAAAAAGAGTGTTCATGACCCAAGGAAAAAAATTATTTCTTGAAATAATTATATGAACTTCGTCTGGTTCCTTGATAGAAGGTCTTACATTTTGTTTGAGAATATAGTAGGATTTTTTTATTTGACAGAATAATTTCCATTGTGTTCATAGTGTGATGGTTCGTGGGATGTCTATATTGTGCTGCAACTAAAACTTAGGTATGATTTCTTAATGTAATTTGATACTGCCAGAAAAAGGAACAATACCTACTGTTTCTTTGTGTGTGTGTGCGTGTTCTCTTTTTTTTAACACGTCTTTTGTAAAAAAAGATCGTGCTTCTGTTATCGGTTTGTCCGTCAGTCCCTCAGTCCGTCAGTCAGTCAGTCAGTCCGTCAGACCGTCAGTCCGTCATCCAGTCCGTCCGCCTTTACCCATGATATCTCAGCAACTGTTAGTCCGATTTCAAAAATTATTTTTGCATTGGTAAGCTTGAAATATGCAAATGATGATCCTTTATTTCGTTTTTTTTTTACGATGTACAATTTCGCCGGTAGAGGGCGTAAATGCAGATGATGTCGAATTCAAAAAATACGTTTTATTCCACATATCTGCTTCTAAACATCCGACTGAAAAAAAATTTATATCTTTCGATTCCGTTTATGTTGAAAAGTATTTTAGATATAGTTACTTTTTCAAATTACGCAGAGATGTTCCGTTAGGGGGCGTAAAAGTAAATTACATTTTCCCCGATAACTCTTATTCTAAAACTCCGATTTGAATTTTTTTTTCTTAGCGGATACATCTCCTGATGGAAAATCTTTTGCATTAAATTTTAATTTTTTGGTAAAGAACAGTTTGGCCACCAGGGGGCGTGAGTATTAATATTTGCTTCTGATGTATTTGGCATAAAATCGTATCTTCTAAAATATCGATTAAAAAGTTATTTCATGGACTGATGCCACGCACATCGATAAACCTTTTCGGAACATTTTCTTCTTAAAAGATTCCACAGTTTTTCCGCCAGGAGGCGTAGATGCACATCTTATTTTTGTCAATATCTCTACTTCTAGGAGTCCGATTTGAAAAATTCCTTCTTTGTTGGATAGTATTTTCCGTGTGACATGTGTTTGATGTAATTTCAAAATTTTTAAGTAATTCATAGACTTTCCGCTAGGGAGCGTAGCGGTAAATTGAGTTTCCCCCTATATCTCTGCTTCTAAATCTCCGATTTTAAAAATTCTTTCTGCACCGGATACAGCTCCTGATGGGAAATCGTTTGCACATAATGTCTAATTTTTGTAAAAAAAAATAATTTGGCCACCAGGGGGCGTAAATCTTAATTTCCGCTTCTGTTGTATTTGCAGCAAAATATGAGCTTCTAAATTATCGATTGAAAAAAACGTTGTTTGTTGACCGATACTACTCATGTCGACAAACCTTTTAGAAACATTTTCTTCTTAAAGTAGTGCACGGTTTATACGCCTGTGGGCGTTTATGTATATCTTATTTTTGTCAATATCTCTACTTTTAAGAGTACGATTTGAAAACTTCCTTCTTTGTTGGATAGTGTTTCCGATGCGAAATGTTTTTCCTATAAATTCAAAATTTTCAAGTAAATCATACACTTTCCGCAAGGGGCACAAAGGTAAATTGCGTTTTCTGCGTGATTTCTGATCCTAAAGCTTTGATTTGAAACATTCTTCCTGTATCGCATACAAGACCTGATATAAAATATTTTTCACATAATTTCTATTGTTTGGTAAAGAATGGTTTAGCCACCAGGGGTCATATGTGTTAATTTCTGCTTCTGAAGTATTTGTTGTAAAATCTGGGCTCTGAAAACTTGACTAATTTTTTTTTCTTAGACCGATACCGCTTATACGGATAAACGTTTTGAGAACACTTTCTTCCTAAAATAATGCATGGTTTTCCCACCAGGGGGCGTAAAGTCACATCTTCTTTTTGTCGATATCTCTGTTTCTAAGAGTTCGTAAGCTCACGATTCCGTTTACAGCAATATCTGAGGGATTAAAAACCCGATTGAAAATCTTCTTTCTTTGGTCAGATCTATTGTTTTCCATACCGGTTCCATTGACTTTGAATAGCTTTGATAAATTTAATTTGCGTCAGAACGGATTCAAAAGACGTGCTTATTACACCCGAAAATTCGGTGTCAATTTTTTTGTTGTATGGTGCTAATAATATATATATGCATACTTTAAATCTTACATAGTGCCTATAACAGCATGATTTACCCTTAATCTTCAATAGAGGCACGACTCTATTTTTGTAAATACCTCAAGAACTGGTTTTTGAATTTCCTACTAATTTCTGATTAGAAATATCTTAGCAGAGCATTTCGCTGTGAACATTGCATTTACTTTCCTTGAAAATGTTATGAGGGTAGGTTTCTTGAGTTTCCAACTAAATTTTGATTTGTGGTTATTTTAATAGAACAGAGTAGATAGGTTTCCTACTGTCCTTCTTTTTTCATTTTCTTTCTTTCTTATTATTCTTTTTTGTTGTGTATAAAGAATATTATTGTGTATGAATTTGAGATATGAGACTTACCTGAAATGTTAGAATGATTAGTATTTGTACTTACGGTGAAGTTATTTGTATTGTGTTTATGACTTTATAATATACTATCCTATTATCGATAAAGAAAGGAGGATCACACATATCTGTTTCATAGATGTTGCAAGGAGTGGATTTTGAACTCTTACAACTTAAGATTATAATTCCTACTAACAAACAACAAGCAAATAGACAAATTTATTGCAAGGTAATTTATATTCAACACAACATACAAATAATATCTCTTCTTGTAGTTCCACAAATTCATTGAAAATTATTCATATTAATACGAGATCCTTACTAAATAAACTCACACTTATCGAGGCACTAATTCAGGTTACTCATTTACAAACAGATATTTTATGTATAACAGAGAGTGGTTTCCCAGTGAAAATTATAGTGTTGGCTTGGGTGGCTTAAAGATTATTTTATCAAAATGGAACCAAATCAAAAGGAGGTAGAGTGGCCATTTACGTTAAGGATACCTATTATGATTATACAGTTAATAAAAACTTACCATTTACTAAATCTCCCATAGAAATTTTGTCAATAGAATATCAACACACTATTATAATGGTGTGTTATCGCCCTCAAGATGAAATACAACTCATTTCTTCGATAAATTAACACAGGCATTCAATTATGTGAATGTAACCGGGAAAATAGATTTTTATTGGGAAACTTCAATATTAACATTTCTATTACTACATGTAATTCACAGACTCAGTAATTTATCAAATTATTAAATGCTGCTGGATTTATCAATATAATATTACATCCAATGAGAATTACACCTCATACAGAAATGATTATTTATTTATCACTCACAAATGCTCCCCAAGATTCAGTTTTATCAGGAGTTATAAATTATGATATCAGTGACCATTTACCAATTTTCACAGTTTACACTTATACACATGCAGTGAAGAAACAGTTAATAAACAAACAAATACGATTAATAAATTCTAATAATCTGGAAAAATTTCAGAACCTGCTTCAAACTATAAATTGGGAAAATTTCTTCCCAGCGAAAAACCCAAATATAATATAATTTATTTACAATATTGTTAACAGACTCATACGATCAAGCTTTTCCAATAATAACGAAAAGTAATAAAATTAAAAAGAATAGGAAACCATGGATAACAAGGAATCTCCTAAATCGAATAAATAAAAAAATAAACTCTATTCTAAATTTCTTAAATGTAAAATTACAAGCCAGAATTTTAAAACATTTAAAAATACATTTAATTCATATATTTGAAAGTTAAAAAGAAATTATTACAGTAAAATATTCTCTCAAAATAACCCCAAACTAATATGGAAGCATCTGAATCTATTACTGGGGGAAAATATCAGCCCAGTTACTCCGCAATATTTAACCGAATCAACTTACAAAATAACTGATAAACAGGCTATAGCTAATGAGATCAACAATCACTTTTTATTTTCACCACAATTGACCAAGCAACAACTTTAAATTTTCAGGAATCCATTATACAAAATCTGTCAAGCCTAAATATTTTTCATATGTTGAAAATTACAAGGACTGAACTTACTCAAGCTTTAAACCAAATCAATACAAATGTCGGACTTGGCTACGATGAATTTTCTCCAATAGCCAAAAAATTTGTGGCAGATATCATAGTTCAGCCGTTGTTGCAGATCTGCAACCTTACACTTTTAACCGGAATATTTCCAGATGCCTTAAAAATCTCGACTATCATTCCGAAATATAAGAATGGGTCAACAAACGGCATAAATAATTATCGTCCAATCGCAAACTTATCAATTTTTGCAAAAATATTTGAGAAATTAATTCATACCAGATTATTTTCCTACCTTAAAAGATATAATATATTTCATCACAGACAATTCGGATTTGAACCAAATAAATCAACCGAAATAGCATTATTACATACACACAATATAATTCAACAAAATCTATTACAAAAGCAAATAACTATAGCAGTCTTTCTTGAACTTTCAAATGCATTCGATACCCTAAATCATAATATATTACTTCATAAGTTAAATATTATTGGACTCCGGGGATCTAGCTATAATTGATTTAAAAGTTACTTGTCAGAAAGAAGGTAATACACCCAGATTCAGCAGAATCGATCTATATTACAAATCATAAACTGTGGGGTACCCCAGGGATCAGTTCTTGGTCCTTTATTTTTTGATTAAAATATTAACGGTTTATTTGCAGTATTAAAAGATAATGATACAATTCTATATGCAGACGAAGTAACTATTATTTTAAAGGAAACTGATATGAATGAGCTTACACTAAGAACTAATACTGAGCTAAAATTAATAACAGATTGGCTGAATGCAAATGAATTATTTGTTAATATTAACAAAACGGGGTGTATGGTGAGGTGATCCGTAACATCACAGCCTTCCCTTGACAAATGCCAACCTCGCCTTCTCTTGGTGCATCCCGTTCGCAATAAAGGGGATCTGACGACCGCCAATAGCCGTATAACTATACCATCGGGATTAGAGGAAATTCTATCCTACACTCACCAACCCGCTTTGTTGTGAGTTATAAAAAACGCACTCCAAAATTACTCCACAACTTAAATCTTGGCACTAAGTCTCCGGCAGCTGGAATGTACCTGGCCAAGACAGAGGCCAGTGCGACATGACGACAGAGGGTGCTAAGAATCACCGGAGGACCGGACAAGGCTGCCATTTAATGCTGACCTTGTGTACTTACAATGAACGCTCCCTATCTTCTCATTCAAAGCTTCTCGAATTAGAAGATGAACTACAAAGTATCAAGTGGAACATCGTCGGGCTAAGTGAGGTAAGGAGAAAAGGAGAATATCTAATTTAACTGAAAAGTGGACATCTCTTCAACTATCGTGGAACAGATACTGGCAGAACTAGTGGTGTTGGATTTTTAATAAACAAGAAACTGAAGGATAAAGTTGTAGAAGTTGAAATTTCCTCTGACAGAGCAGCACGACTCGTTATCCAACTCTCGATAAGATACCAGGCTCAGATTATTCAAACTTATGTACCCACCACAAGTCATTCTGAAAAAAAATGAGGAATTTTATGATGCAATTCGTCATCTAAATAATAAAGGCAAGCAGCACTTGAAGATAATTATGGGAGATTTCAATGCAAAAATAGGACAACGGCAACAAAATGAAACTTCAGTAGGTAAATTCGGTCACGGCAACAGAAACTAGCATGGAAATACTCTCGTAGAGTTTCCAGAGGCAGAAGGGTTTTTCATCACGAACTCCATTTTCAAGAAAAGGCCTCAAAGGAAATAGAGATAGAAGCATCCCAATGGATGGACAAGTTAAATTGATTTTATTATGTGTAACAAGGAATTTGTTATCGAAGACTGCAGTGTGCTAAACAAGTTCAACACAGGCAGTGACCATAGAATGGTAAGATGTAAGATGTACCTCATTGTTAAACTCGAGCGTTGCAAGCTCATAAAACAAACAAAGTGTATTGATGTGACCAACCTTAAAAAGCATGATAATACCTTCAAATTAGAACTGAAGAATAGATGCTCTATTCCAGAAGGTCTAACATCAGACGAAGTGGACATCACTGAAGTTTACAGAAAAGTAACCAATGCTCGTATGGAAACAGCAAGAAAATTAGCTGATTCTAAGAACAAGTTGCATGTGAACAAATTATCAGAAAAAAACCAAAATGTTGATGCAAAAAAGAAGAGAGATGAGGACAACTAAAGAAGATGTGACTTCCAAAGTGGAATATATAGAGCTATGCAAGACAGTACAAAAAAGTATCACTGAATACGTAAGAAAATTCAATTGTGAACTAGTGAGGAAAACAACTGAAAACAACCAAAGCCTGAATATAACAAATGAACATCTCAGTAAGGGAAGAAAACACATTATGGCACTGAGAAAAGAAGATGGTTCTGTGACAAGGAATAAAGGCGAAATTTGACAAGAGTGAAATATTTCTAGTCCAAATTATATGAAGGATGATACATGTACTCCAGACATCATGAAATGTATAAGTACTAGAGTTCTTCCAGTCCACCCTGCTCAGTTTGCACATGTAATCAAGAACATAAAGCGGTGGGAAAGCTCTAGGAGAAGATGGAATTACTGTAGACATCATACAAGAAGCAAGTGGATAAATTGAAGCAGTACTCGCCCAAGTTTTAACTCACTGCCTTAATAAAGGGAAGTTTCCTGAGGATTAGAACAACGCTACATCCTCTTGCTACATACAAAGGTGACATTGAGGATCTCAGGAATTACAGAAATATCAGCCTTCTATCAGTGGTTTATGAAATAATCACTAAAGTTCTTTCACACCGCTTGAAGGTAACACTGGACATGGCTTAACCGAGAGAACAGGCTGGATTCAGGAGTTGCTACAGCACAATAGATCATATCCATGTACTGAGAGAACTAATTGAAAGAGCGAGGGAATATGAACTTCCATTGTGCATGGCTTTTATCGATTATGAAAAAGGCTTTGATTCGGTGAAACCATCAGCAGTTGCAATGGCTTTGAAATCCTGCGGTATTAAATATGCATATATTAATATTATTAATAACATCTATGAAAATGCAAGTACTAAGATTAGGCTGTTTGAGAATACAGCACGCATACAAATTGTGAAGGGAGTGAGACAAGGTGACACCAAATCTCCCAAGCGGTTTAATGCAGCATTGGAAATTATCTTCCAATCACTAGCTGGTAAAACATAGGGATAATGATTCAGGGAGATTATCTAACTCACCTTCGTTTTGCTGATGACGTAGTCATTTTTGCAACTACCCCATCAGATTCGCAGAATATCATCCAGGAACTTCCTGACAAGAGTAAAGAAGTGGCATTAGAAATGAACTTTCGGAAGACAAAAGTTATAATCGATAAGTCTTCATTTCTTTTACAAGAAATGAAGATTTATCAATTAATGGGTAAAAGCTGGAGATAACAGATACGTACGTTTATCACTTTGATGAAGAAATTAATCGGTATATAAAACTTGCCTGGAGAGCTTTAGAAAGAAACAGCATAATTTTCAAGAGTAATATATGTCTTAAAAAAAAGTGTTTGATAAATGCATCCTTCCAGTGCTTACGTATGGTGCAGAGACGTGGACCTTAACTAAAAGAGAAATACAAAGGCTGACAACAACTCAACGAAGCAAGGAGAGGAGCATGCTTGGTGTAATCAAA
This sequence comes from Macrothele yani, assembly GCA_039090855.1. Taxonomy (NCBI): domain Eukaryota; kingdom Metazoa; phylum Arthropoda; class Arachnida; order Araneae; family Macrothelidae; genus Macrothele; species Macrothele yani. The sequence goes on from CM077034.1 coordinate 150,029,671, forward strand.
AGAGATAAGAAAGGGAACTCGTAGATCAGAAAATGACAAGAGTGGAAGACATCATGACCACAGTAAAATCCCTTTAATGGCAAATGGGCTGGACATTCTGCCAGAAGGACAGACCATCAATTGACAGCTGAAATATTATATTGGATTCCCAGGTACAGGAAAAGACCCAGAAGTAGACTGCATAGGAGATGGGTGGATGAAATTCGAAAGTATGCAGGAGTAACATGGAGGAGACTAGCACAAGACAGATCGTTGTGGAGGACGCTTGAAGAGACCTTCATCCAGCAGTGAATAGATAATGGTTGACAATCATAATGATGATTAACAAAACTAAATTAATTATTTTCTTTAATTTAGAAACTTCACATTTATACGATTTACCGATTCTGATGAATGGAGTCAGTATTAATACGGTCTCAACGCACTCTTATATAGGTGCAACTAAACACAAAGACTTGAAATGGAACAAACATATTGAAAATTTAAGTAACAAGATTTCTAGAAATATCGGGATCTTCAGTAGTACTTTGCCAAACTTAACACCGAAAACATTATACCATACTCCAATTCAAACACATATTAAATATAGCATTTTAACCTGAGAGCAAACCATACAATATACAATCAATAAACTACAGGTACTACAAAATAGATTTATAAGACAAATAGACCTTAAAACATCAAATAATTTTCAACCAATCTCATTTAGTCGGTCAAAAGTGAACCCCAAAATAAATAATATTTTAACGATAAAGCACCTATATGAATATAACTTGGGAAAAATACTGTACAAAGAATTAAAAATGGTATACAAAATGATATAATAACACTAAATATACATACTCATTACCACAATACTAGGAATAGATCACTACTAATTCCAAAGTTCCCGCAAACTGAGAAACTTAAAATGAATATAAACTATAGTGGCCCCAAATTTTGGAACTCATTGCCCCAAGAACTAACATCTATTAATAATTTTAACTTATTTAAAATAAAACTAAAAGCACATCTTATGAAATTTTTAGTAAACAATAGGCAATTTCGATTAAATGGAAGAAATGTGGGTTAGTATGATGATAAAGTGAGGTGCAAACGTTATTTGTTGTTTATTTATAAATATATATGTGATTATATAGTGATGTGTAAATGATACTTGTTGTTTATTTAGATATAATGAAGGCTATTGATGATGGAACAGATGGATATACACTGAAGTGCCAAAAAAATGGTACACCAGTCTAATACTTCGTAAGTCCCCCATGGGAGCACAGGACTGCAGAAATACGACGGGGCTTGTACTCCACTAGCTTCTGGAAATATGCTGTAGGCAATGCACACCATACTTCTTGCATAGCGTTCCGCAATTCGGGTAAATTCCGTGGTCTCGGATTCCTGTTTTCGATAGCGCGTAGCATGGCATCCCAAATGGGTTCTATCACGTTCAGATCTGGGGATTTGGGTGCGAATGGCAACACCCCAAACTCAGATGAATGATCCTCTAACCATAATGTGGTGTCCCGACACTTGTGTGGAGGTGCATTGTGCTGTTGGAACAGGCCCAACCCATCAGCATGAATGCAGGACATGAACGGGTGTACCTCGTCAGAAAGGATGCGCACATAGCGTTGGCCGGGAACAGACGTTTGTAGATGTACCAAGGGTCCCAGTGAAGTCCAACTAAACACCCCCAATACCATTGCGGACCCCCCACCAGCGGGTACACTTCCCTGTTAACAGGCGGGATCCGTGGCTTCATGGGGTTTGCACCACACACGAATCCTTCCATCTTCCCGATACAGTTGGAAACGCGACTCGTCAGACCAGACTACTTGTTTCCAGTCATCAGGTATCCAGTTGCGGTGTCGCCGTGCCCAATCGAGGTGCATAGCTCTGTGTCGTGCACCCATCAAGGGGACTCAGGTTAGGCGTCGGCTCCCAAAGCCCATATCGTGCATGATACGTTGCACAGTCCGGACGTTGATGCTTGTTCAGGCTCCAGCATTGAATTCCGATTATACCTGCGAGACTGTTGCACGCCTGTTGCATGAAATGATTCTTGACAGCCGACGATGGTCACGTTCACCGTATGACTTTTTACGTCCCCACTAATATCGTAGGATGGAGGTTTTGCCGGAATTCTTGTCGTCACGGTACCCTCTTGCAATGGTCGTCCGTAAAAATCCGAACTTCGTTTTTACCTCCGAAATACTATGGCCCATTTCACGAGCGCCAACTATGACACCGCATTGAAAATCGCCTAAATTGTTATTACTTGTCATTCTCATGCCGAAAATAGCTCTGACAGCCGGCAAAGATGTCTATCGCTTAACATACGCACTGAGGGACGCAACCGATTACGCGCATAGGTGTCGTTGCTATGTATAGAAAAAGTTCGAAAACCCGTTACATTACAAGTAAGTTTATCCACACCATAAAAACAAGTCTCTGAAACTCAAATAAAGTCAACAAGGTTATCGAACGACCACAAAATCTCTAAGATTAGGTCATATTTGTCAAATAAACTACATGCGTTAATGTGCAACAATCGCAAACTGCAATTTTTTGAAACCAGCAAATCACGCAAAAATTCAACAGAACAAACACTGGGATTACAGGTATTAAAAACGAGTTATGTACAACCATCAGAATCGACTAAGATCTAAGTCGTCCCTGCTCCTAATGGTAATTGCATTTCCACCCTCCTCCTTTTGGCAATAAATACGCCCGTTTTAATACCAACAAAATCTGATATTGTTTTCTCTGGAAAATTTCCGCGCATTCTAGAATAATTCTCTGTTATGCACAGTCAAATTCTCATTAACATAAATTCTAGTTCCCTGCAAATAATGAGCCCCAATATCAATCAATTTCAAAATCTTCCGAATCCTTGATAAAAGTATATATCTTACTTTTCTGGTCTGAAAGTGCACAATGATTGGCGAGGGACGCCGTGACCCCTTAGATTTTATTCAATGAACGACGTCAATGCCATTGCACGAAAAGTCTGCAATATCCAACCCTTTTAGAATATTAAGCACAATGTTCGAGAGATCTTCCTGTGGCAGTCTGGATATATCAGCATCCTGGTCCGAAATCCTCTGCTGAAGAGCAACCACTTCCTTACGAGAGTCCTCAAGCAACCAACTTGAATTATTTAAAAAAGTCAAAATATCATCATAGTTATGTGAAAAAAACTCAACTGATCTCTTCAAATCTAGTATCTCAATCTTTAATTCGTTAATAGCATCTAGGTTTATGTTGACAGACTCCAGAACCGACTGAGAATCACTGCCACTGGCACACTCTTTCACCAATTTCAACTCCGAATTAACATTTTTTCTAGTGGAATCCGCTCCATCAAAATGGACACCGGAATCATCGACATTTCATCGACATCGAATAATATTTACGCTAGTTATGACACATAAAGGCAATGGAATGTGATCCCGCTCCTATACCGTGACCTTTGACCCCATTTCGTCCATTTTGAATATGGTTCGTCCCCAGATGGTCTCCTACCACATACTAAAACTTCATCGAAATCGAACCATGTTTACGCCAGTTATCGTGCTGACAGACGGACGGACGAACAAAGCTACAGCATATACGCTGCTTCAACCTATGGTTGGAAAGCATAGAAAAAAAGAACATAATTTTGAAATTTAGATCGTCGGATTAGCTGTATCATAGTTGTTTTTTTTTACATATTTTTCCATTATTAAGATAGGCATATTACAATTCAAGTACGTTTCGTAATTTGTGTTTACGTCTTAAATGCTAACGCTCTTTTAAACATTATAAAGAAAATGCAAAATGTTATCAAGATGTAATATTTTCTTTTTTTCATTGCAGAAGAGAGTTTCACAATGTAATTTTAAGGAACGAAATCACCAGATAAAGACTGTTACTATATGATAGAAGGAAGATTCTTTAATGTATATTTTAAAGGTTGGCTGTTCATACAGAAGTAATAATATCAAATTCCTATAAAACTCCCTTTTTTTTCGTAAGCGGTGAAAACATAGGTTTGTGCCAAATAGTCAATAAACTGAAAAAAAGTGTCTTAATTAACTTTACTAAATTATTTCATTTTTCATTTATTTATTCTTTCAGTTGCCACTACAGCAACTAGGAAAAGGAGGGAAAAGGCCGTGAGGCCTGACATAGCCCTCCTCTCCCCAGAATACAATAAACACAAAGCTTAGCAGAAAAGGCAAGCCAACACATATATGGTAGGTACACGTACTTGCTCACAACTAACACATATAACAATGTGTTCCATCAACAATGGTCTTCATTATATCTAGACAAACAAGTAACATCTACACTTCACTACATAATCACATATATATTTATAAATAAACAACAAATAACGTTTGCACCTCACTCTATAATCCTACTAACCCACATTTTTTCGGTTCTACGTCAATTCGTCGCGTGCGTCAATTCGTCGACTGCGACGATTCGTAGCGCGTCAATTCGTCGCCTACGTCAATTCGTCGACTGCGTCAATTCGTCGCGCGGCAATTCGTCGACCACGACGATTCGTCGCGCGTCAATTCGTCGACCACGACGATTCGTCGCGCGTCAATTCGTCGCGTTTACAGATTTTGGTTACATACAAAACGAATGCAGGAAAACGTACGATTTCGAACGTCTTCCTCCCTGATCAAATTTATGAAGTTTGGACACGCAGACAGGAAAGGAATATTACGTTTTTCTTTGGCACTAAAAATATTAGACGGTAAACGGTTTTTGGAACGGGGCAGGGCCCGGTTGGTCAGAGCCCCCCATATACAAAATTTTCGTAAAATCTACAGTTTTCAATTCAGAACCACCAAATCTGGTATACTATCTCGTGGTATTCTAACTTAGACTGTAGACGGTTTTGGGAAGCGGTTGGAGAGAGGGAGGGGGTTACAGCGCCCCCTACAGAATTGCCGTAAAATATAGTTTTCAATTTTGAACTACCAAATTAGGTATATTATCTCATGGTACTCTAACTTAGACGGTAGTCGGTTTTTGAAACAGGTCAGGGGCCCGGTTGGTCAGAGCCCCCATACACAAAATATTCGTTAAATCTACAGTTTTCAATTCAGAACCACCAATCAGGTATCCTATCTCATAGTACTCTAACTTAGACGGTTGTCGGTTTTTGGAACGGGTCAAGGCCCGGGGAGTCAGAGCCCCTTCCCCCCTACATACAAAATTTTCGTAAAATCTAGTTTTCATTTCGGAACCATCAAATTTGGTATCATGAAACTCTAACTTAGACGCTAGATGGTTTTTGTAAGGAGTTGGAGCCCGGGGGTCAGACCCCCCCGAATAAACACTTTTTCGTAAAATCTACAGTTTTCATCTTAGAACCACCAAATTTGGTATACTATCTTATGGTACTCTAACTTAGACGGCAGACCGTTTTTAGAACGGGTCAAGGCCCGGGGGTCAGAGCCCCCCACATACAAAATTTTCTTAAAAACTACAGTTTTCAATTCAAAACCACCTAATCTGGTATACTATCTCATGGTACTCTAACTTAGACGCTAGACGGTTTTTGTAAGGGGTTGGAGCCTCGGGCGTCGGACCCCCCCCCCCCGAATAAAACTTTTTAGTAAAATCTACAGTTTTCAATTTAGAACCACCAAATTTGGTATACTATCTCATGGTACTCTAACTTAGACGCTGAACGGTTTTTGGAAGGCGTTGGAGCCCGCAGAGTCGGAGCCCCCCCCCCCCTCATAAAAAAATTCGTAAAATCTAAAGTTTTCATCTTAGAACCACCAAATTTTGTATACTATCTTATGGTACTCTAACTTAGACGCTAGACGGTTTTTGGAACGGGTTGGAGCCCACAGGGTCGGAGCCCCCCCCCTCATAAAAAATTTCGTAAAATCTACAGTTTTCATCTTAGAACCACCAAATTTTGTATACTATCTTACGGTACTGTAACTTAGATGGCAGACCGTTTTTGGAACGGGTCAAGAACCGGGGGTCAGAGCCCCCAACATACACAATTTTATTAAGACCTACAGTTTTCAATTCAGAACCACCTAATCTGGTATACTATCTCATGGTACTCTAACTTAGATGCTAGACGGTTTTTGGAAGGGGTTGGGGCCCCTGGGTCGGACCCCACCCCCGAATAAACACTTTTTCGTAAAGTCTACAGTTTTCAATTTAGAACCACCAAATTTGGTATACTATCTCATGGTACTCTAACTTAGACGCTAGACGGTTTTTGGAACGGGTCAAGGCCCGGGGGTCAGAGTCCTCCCACATACAAAATTTTCTTAAAAACTACAGTTTTCAATTCAGAACCACCTATTCTGGTATACTATCTCATGGTACTCTAACTTAGACGCTAGACGGCTTTGGAAGGGGTTGGATCCCGGGAGGTCAGACCCCCCCCCGAATAATTTTTTTTGTGAAATCTACAGTTTTCAATTTAGAACCACCAAATCTGGTATACTATCCCATGGTACTCTCTTAGATGGTAGACCGTTTTTGCAGCGGGTCAAGACCAGTGGGTCAGAGACCCCCTCATAATTTTTTTTCGTAAAATCTACAGTTTTCAATTCAGAACCATCAAATATGATATCATGAAACTCTAACTTAGACGCTAGACGGTTTTTGGAAGGGGTTGGAGCCCCCGCCCCCCATAAAAATTTCGTAAAATCTACAGCTTTTAATTTAGAACTACCAGATTTGGTATACTATCTCATGGTATTCTAACTTCGACGGTAGACTGCTTTTGGAACGGGTCAAGGCCCGGGGGTCAGAGCCCTCTACATACAAAATTTTCTGCAAAACTACAGTTTTCAATTCAGAACCACCAGATCTGGTATACTATCTCATGGTACCCTAACTTTGACGCTAGACGATTTTGGAAGGAGTTGCAATTTTTTTTGTGAAGGGGGTAAGGACCTCTTTCGTAAAAAAATCGCAAAATCTAGTTTTCAATTTAGAACCACCGAATTTGGTATACTATCTCATTTTACTTTAACTTAGACGGTCGTTGGTTTTTGGGACGGGTCAAGGCCCTGGGGGTCGGAGCCCCGCCGCCCCGCACACACACAGACATACAACATTTTCTTAAAAACTACAGTTTTCATTTCAGAGCCACCAAATTCGGTATCATGAAACTCTAACTTAGACGCTAGACGGTTTTTGGAAGGTGTTGGAACCCCGGAGTGAGAGCCCCTCCCCCTCCTCATAAAAATTTCGTAAAATCTACAGTTTTCAATTTAGGACAACCAGATTTGGTATACTACTTATGGTTATCTAATTTAGACGGTAGACGGTTTTTGGAAGGAGTCGGGGCCCGGGTCAAGGTAGCCCCATGCAAAACTTTCGTAAAAAGTTCCGTTTTTTACTCTTACGAATACCCTATCTACGTTCTAAGACGCTCTTTGGCCCTTTGAGGGCCTTCCACCATAAACCATCAACCAACCAACTAACCAACGTACGGTCTAAGTTAGGGACTGTAGATAACAATAAAGTGCAAAAATATGCGTTTAATGGTGTATTAAAAACACAAATCTATATAGTTTACCTTTCACTACCAACGAGCGGCTTATCAGAAAGAAATATAATGTAATGTAAACAGAGAGTTTTAGATATTCAAAATTCAAAACGGTAAGAAAAAGATGATCAATGCCAAAGTGAAGTCGTATGCATGCGACATCACATAGGTACATTGTATTTCTGTGTCGCGGGATTCACAGAAGCACACGCCAGATGTACGGCAGTTCCATAGATGTCTCCTAGAAGGTAAGTATTCCCATTCCTTTTTCTTTCTTTTTTGTTTCGCAAAATTAAATTAACTAAATCAAAAAATTTAAAATAAGTTTACTGGAAAATGGCAGGAATATCTTTTTCATTCATTAACTTTCACCCGCTGAACTTGGTGATTCCGCAAATAGTAATATGTACCTGGCAAATAACTGGTATCCCTGCTAGTACAAATTATATTAATGATTTATTTGCGTCCAGTTCAATCTAGTATGTCCATAAGAGCGTTTGGGGACGTATGAAAAATACATTTCAACGTGTGCCGCTACGGCGGCAGAGTGATCTAGGCGCTGGCTTCTGACCACTTGTCGAGAATCATGGACGTTGTGCTTGACTTCTGGCACTGGATGTCCCCCTTACCAGGAACCAGTGGCCCAAAATTGGGAACGTCCGACTGCTTATAGCCTACTGAATTGATCACGGTGGTCGTTAAACCAACCCCCCCCCCCCCAAAAAAAAAAAAAGATTGCGACGTGTCCATTGCTATTTGTTGTGGACCGTACAAAAAGTATGTTTTTGATATCAACGTGTCCACTTCCATGTAGGCTGGCCATTAAATGTTAGGGGACCGTACAAAATTGCACTTTTGTTTTCACCTTGTCAGCGCTTCGGTATATGGTTGAAGTATACGTATATATAGTTGGGCCATTTCAGCACGTAGTTTGGTTTATATAGAAAATCAAGATAATGTTACATTTTTACTCAGCTACAACACGTTAATCCCAAAGGCTATTTGTTGAAATCTTTAACCCGCTGTGCTCATATTCATAACTTTAACATAACATGTCAAGTTATTAATGTTGCAGTTTTACCCTGTCACAAAACTTTAGTTACAAGACCTTAGGCGTAAACTTTTTTTAGGAATTTTTAGTCCGACGTATTCATAATATTTCGATAACATACCAAGGTTATGGTACTGCGTTTTGACTGAGGCACAAAAATTAATAAACAGGCCTTAAGCCTTTTTATCAGTTTTCAATCAAGCGTGCTCATATACATAAAATTTTCAGAGAAAGTCAAGTTTACTGTGTTGCGCATTTACTCGAGTACAAAACTATAAACAGCCATTAACTTTCATCCGCTGAACATGGTGATTCCTCAATTCATCCATTAACAAGTCTTTTAAGTGATTGTATGCTATGGTCATATTGATAATGTTTGATGACAAGTCAGGTTAATGATGTTGCACTTATTAAACACTTAAAAAGGTGTAGAGGCTAGTAATTATTATTTGAAGTCTAAATAAAAGCTCATTTTTAACTTGACTCGTCATGAAATCCTTATGTATATGGCATTTATTTTATTTTGTACATTTTACAAAGCGTATGCATTTTTTTTGGCATTTGTTGTATTTTGTGTTGTACTTGTTACATAGCGTTTCGCATTTTTGTAATGCTTATGACTTGTGATTGCATTTTGAATTTTTATTTGTTTCTCATTTTGGATTGCATTTTGAATTTTTATTTGTTTCACAGTTTGGATTACTTTTTGACGTTTTATGTTTTTGACATGCTATTTTGAAAATTTTGTCTTTTTTAATTTTGCGTTGTGTTTTACATTCTTGCATCTTTGGCGGAATTACATTCTTGAAAAATTCAAATACAAGTTAGTAAAAGGTATAATTCAATTAGTGAGAAATACCAGCACATTTTAGTAAAGGGTAGAATTATATGAAATTCCTCTTAAAAAGTCCAGCATGTTAACATTTTCTCTGTGCACCAAAGAAGTTCGAATTCCTTTTTATCTTGCCAGCGTTTCTCTTCTGGGTGGATTTGTTGGAATCCGTGCTATCACTCTTTCGATTTTAGCCATAGTTGTTCTCTGCTCTTTCGCAATTTCACTGATTATTTCGTACAGTCACAGTTTGTTCTCTCCCAGAATTGTATTCCAGCGTCTATCTAATCTTTCAAGTTCGTTTTGTGTTCTGGGAAAGCCAAATAAATTGTTTTCACTTACTGACCAAATTGTTGGCGGGAACAGCGGAGGGCTTCTGCTCGGATTGTTTCTTCTGCTTCCACGAAATTTTCCAAGAACATAATTTTCTTCAAACCACTGAACTACAGAATCTGCATATTCTAGTAAAATTGATTTCACTTCTTCAAAAGCAGCTGGAATTTCATCAGATGAAAAAAATGCGAGTGCTTGCAAATGTCTGACTTTGAGAGCAAACTCACTGTTTTCCCTATATTCCAAGGCTATGCCAGAGGATGGATATTCCTCAGCACATTTTTTTCCGAGATGAAACCAACAAAATTTGTGTGTGCTGCTTCCAAATTCCTTATAACGGTAGCTATTTCATTATAACGGTAGCTATTTCAAAATCTATTATTATGCGTATATTGTGGTGCAAGCTAAATATAATAGTCTGATGCATAGTCTTGTAAATCCTACAAAAATTCTGTATAATAGTATTATATTCTTTATACTTGCTGGAAAGTAACCCATAAACTAGTGGGACAAGTCTGTGCATCTCTGGATTCGTTTCAACCATAGCATGAATGGAACATAATTGCCTAAAAAGGGTTGGACAAGTCTCAAATGTCCCATCCATAATCCAGAGGGGTGCTTCTTTAAGCTTTCGTAAATTATTCTCTTTTAAAAATAAAATAATTATTTGATGTCGAAATGCGCTATCTCTGCCAAGAAATTTTGCACCATCTTCTCCTGTAAATTTATTGGGGCATCGATCCGTTCTGAAGTCGTAGGCTCCGCAGGCATGTCTTGGCATGTCTTCTCTTTTTTACAACTTGCCTTAGTGCATCCATATTAGGCATGTAAGCTGCATTTACTGTAGCCATTGACGTTGTCACGGTTTGAATAATTTGTGCAGGGGCTTCGTCCATATTTCTCGCTCGTTCTTTTATTTGCGCACTTGCAACAGCAGCATCACTTTTCTCCGGTCTTGGAGCATGATTATGTGGTTTCTCATTGCGCATCCTGTGCTCATCTCCAATAAGAATAGTACTAGCAAAGCCAGTACAATTTCCATAATTTCTTTCAATACATTGACAATACCGTAAATCACCTCGCACTCTGTTATGTTAAAATAAATACCCTTTTCATTTCAGCAAATCATTTTCTTTTTGTGAGTTAACTATTTATGCTGCATTCTTCATCTGTATAGTGCCTTCGGAAAACAATGCACTTTCTCTTTCCAAAATATTTAGAATGATATATTTCCACTATTATCACTTGACAACGCACAAAAAAGGTTTCAACAAGCACGTCCTCTGTTCTCCAGTCAACTACGAACTAATGAGCAACCATTCAATAAAACACTCAGAATACAGACACTCACGTGAAGCTTGTTCCTCCAGTTAGGGTTTAAGCGAAGTTCAAGATTTTCGTACATGCGGTCACAAGAAGTGGTTAATTTTAAGTATCGGTCTCTTATTTTTTGTTTTTCCAAAACGCAGAGGTACATGTATTTTACAGCTGGTACGCTCCAGGCGGGAGATCAACAGATGCGAAGAACCCGGGAGCCAGGTTCCGGAGGCGGCAGCAGGCGCGGACTGGGCAGCTGTACTCTGGGCCGGTAGGCGTCATGCTAATTCTCAAAAATAAATTCAAATTTTTTGTGTTGCACTATGCGTATGAAAGAAAATTGTTATGCTGAAAAGAAAATGTGTTTACCCCGTAACATATTCAACGAAACCTACGTCCCTACGTGCCAAATGATCTGTAAGCCAAACACAGATTTTCATGCAACACCTTCCCCCGACTTTCTAAGTTCAGATCTGTCTCGTTCGACTTATTTCCTGTACCGCCCCTCTCTTTAGCTAATTGCAGTTAATTGCCGTGAAATTGGTGTTTTACGTTGGGTGTATTGCCGTCTGTCCTGAACACTATAGTGAAAGCGGTGAACCCCAGGGGAAAAGTATTCCATCAAAAGCAACAAAAATCCAATGCGAGAGCAAAACTTTGTTCGTTGGCATTACATCCAAGCAATTTAGGCGAAGTAGGAAGTGTGTTTTTCTACTACGACACCAGAAGATTGTCGCGAATGCTCAGGCAATTACGATACAGATGTGTCCTTAAGACTTCTCTTTCAAGACGTCCAAAGGCCGGCACTAGGGGATGGGGAGGGATACAGTGCGGATGCTCTTTTTTGTTGCAGTTAGAAATTCTTAAGCTCATTCTTCCTTAAAACTTTGCCTGGTTACCAGTAAGTACTGTCTCATGCCTCAACCATTGCACAGATTTGTTGTTTTTGGTTTCATTCTTTGAGTTAACAGCGGGAAAATATCTGAACTGCGTTGTTTCTGTTGGAAATATTTTTTTACTTCAGCAACAGGGCTTCACGTATAATTGCAAAATACTTCGATAGAATAAACATACCTTAAATAAAGAGTTTGCATGAGAAAATAGATTAATAATAAGGAAGATATTATAAAACCAAAAAAAGAAATTGCGGAGCCGAAAAAGCTAGGTAGAGGAAACAAAAGGCTCTAATAAAAAGTTCATATTTAAAGAAACGTGTAGTCGCTTAATGAGTAAGTGGTATAAATCAATACAAAATCATGTGCTGTATTTGAAAAAAAAAATTAGAAGCAAGTAGGCATCGTGACTGTCCACAGTTTCCCTTTTTATCCTGTCGACATTACAACCACCACAGAAAAGAAAATAACAAAAACATAACAAAAACACCCATACAAAGTAAAATGCCCAAAACATAAAAAGAAGTAACCACACAAAATAAAATGCCCAAAACATTAAAAAAACTGCAAACACACGAAACAAAATACCCAAAACATGGTAAGAAATTCTGTTGAAAGCACAATGAAGGTATACGATAGGAGAAATATATGTTTTTAAAACCTAATAAAAGTGTTAAAACTGAAATAAAAAGAAAGAAAAAGGAAATATTCCAAATTTCATTGTTACTTTAGATATTTTGACCTGTTGACAATTCGTAAATTGTACTTGCACTCGGTCAAAAATATTACTTACAAGGACTCTTTAGTAACTTTTAATCGCTGTGGTCGTATTTATAAGGTTTGCATAACAAATCAAGTTAATAATGTTGCGCTTTCACTTAGGCACCAAATGCTAATTATTGGCCATAGGCCTAGGCCTTTAAAATAATTTTTGATAAGCGTAACACTCTTAAATTTATTTGTCATGGAAACCTCATATAATCACAGCATTATAAAAATTACTATAAATGCATATGCCTAGGCCTCGGGCGTATCTATTAATGCTTTGTGCTCGAGTAACATTTAAACAGAATTCATTTTATTTTCTATTAAAACTACATAAATATCAGCTCGGAGGACTGAAAACTATTAAAAATCTCTAGGCCTAGGGTCTGCTTAATAGTTCCAACCTCAGAAAAGCGCATTGCTAAAATCTTGGACTTCTATGAAAACATTATGAAAATTAGCACGGCACACTGAAAATTGCTAAACAGGCCCAGTCCTAGGGCTTTGTAATTATTGTTTTGTACCTGACTAAAAGTGTAACATTATCTTTAGTTCTTACTAGCAGGGGTACCCGGTATTTCCCAGGTAAATATTACTATTTCTAAAATCACCAAGTTCAGCGGGTGAAAGTTAATGAATGAAAAAGCTATTTCCGTAAATTTCCAGGAAACTTATTTTAAATCTTTTGATTTAGTTAATTTAATTATACGAAGCAAAAAAAGAATTTACATTATTTACATTACATTGTATTTCTGTCTGATAAGGCAACCGTTGGTGGTGAAAGCTAACGTTTATTAATTTGTGTTTTTAATACACCATGAACCGGATATTTTTCACTTTATTTTTATCTACGGCTTCTAACCTTGACCGTAGGTGGGGTAATGGAGTGCTGTATTGGGATGCAGTTCTTAAGAGTAAAAATTGTAATTTTTACGAAAATTTTGAATGGGCCCCCTTCACACCGGGCACTGACCCTTTCCGTCTGCGGTCTAAGTTACAATACAATGAGGTAGTGTACTAAATTTGGTCGTTCTAAATTCGAAACTGTAGGTTTTACAAGAATTGGAATGGGGGGGGGGTTCTAAACCCCTGGCTCCAACCGTTTCCAAAAACCGCCTGCATTCTCAGTTAAAGTACCATCAAAGAGTATACCAAATTTGGTGGTTTTAAATTGAAAACTGTAGATTTTACGTAAACGTTTTATGGGCAGGGCTCTGACCCCGTGCCTAACCCGTTCCCAAAACCGTCCACCATCTAAGTTAGAGTACCATGAGATAGTATACCAAATTTGGTTGTTCCAAATTGAAAACTGTAGATTTTACGAAAATTTTGTATGGGGGGAAGGAGTTAACCCCGGCACCGACCCGTTCCGAAAATCGTCTACGGTCTAAGTTAGAGTACCATGATATGGTATACCAAATTTGGTGGTTCTAAATTAAAAACTGTAGATTTCAAGAAATTCTTTAGGGGGGGCTCTGAACCCCTAGCTCCGACCCTTTCCAAAAAACCATCTACCGTCTAAGTTAGAGTACCATGAGATAGTATACCAAATTTGGTGGTTCTAAATTGAAAACTCTAGTTTTTACGAAAAGTTTTATGGGGGGGGAGCTCTTACCCCATGCCCGACCCGTTCCAAAAACCGTCTACCGTATAAGTTAGAGTACCATAAGATAGTATACCAAATTTGGTGGTTCTAAATTGAAAACCGTAGATTTTTCGAAACAGTGTTTATTCGGGGGTTGGGGGTCTGACCCCGGGCTCCAACCTCTTCCAACAACCGTCTAGCGTCTAAGTTGAGATAGTATACCAAATTTGGTGGTTCTAAATTGAAAACTGTAGATTTTACGAACAAGTGTTTATTCGGGGGTGGGGCTGACCCCCGGGCTCCAACACCTTCCAAAAACCGTCTAGCGTCTAAGTTAGAGTACCATGAGATAGTATACCAGATTAGGTAGTTCTGAATTGAAAACTGTAGTTTTTAAGAAAATTTTGTATGTGGGGGGCTCTGACCCCTAGGCCTTGACCCGTTCCAAAAACAGCCTGCCGTCTACGTTAGAGTACCATATGATAGTATACCAAATTTGGTGGTTCTAAAATGAAAACTGTAGATTTTACGAAAAAGTGTTTATTCGGGGGGGGGGGGGTCTGACACCCGGGCTCCAACCCCTTCCCAAAACCGTTTACCGTCTAAGTTAGAGTACCATGAGATAGTATACCAGATTAGGTGGTTCTGAATTGAAAACAGTAGTTTTTAAGAAAATTTTGTACGTGGGGGCTCTGACCCCCGGGCCTTGACCCGTTCCAAAAACGTTCTGCCGTCTAAGTTAGAGTACCATGAGATAGTATACCAAATTTGGTGGTTCTAAATTGAAAACTGTAGATTTTACGAAAAAGTTTTTATTCGAAGGGGGGGGGCTCTCACTCCCCGGGCCTTGACCTTTCCCAAAACCGTCTACAGTCTAAGTTAGAATACCACGAGATAGTATACCAGATTTGGTGGTTCTGAATTGAAAACTGTAGATTTTACGAAAATTTTGTATATGGGGGCTCTGACCAACCGGGCCCTGCCCCGTTCGAAAAACCGTTTACCGTCTAATATTTTTAGTGCCAAAGAAAAACGTAATATTCCTATCCTGTCTGCGTGTCCAAACTTTATTATTTGATCAGAGAGAAAGACGTTCGAAATCGTACGTTTTCCTGCATTCGTTTTGTATGTAACCAAAATCTGTAAACGCGACGAATTGTCGTAGTCGACGAATTTGTCCGCGATGAATTGACGCGCGACGAATCGTCGTGGTCGACGAATTGACGCGCGACGAATCGTCGTGGTCGACGAATTGACGCGCGACGAATCGTCGTGGTCGACGAATTGACGCAGTCGACGAATTGTCGTAGTCGACGAATTGTCGTAGTCGACGAATTGTCGTAGTCGACGAATTGACGCGCGACGAATTGACGCAGGCGACGAATTGACGTAGTCGACGAATTGACGCACGCGACGAATTGACGTGACACCCATTTTTTCCATTTAGTCGAAATTGCCTATTGTTTACTAATTATTTCATAAGATATGCCTTTAGTTTTATTTTAAATAAGTTAAAATTATTAATAGATGTTAGTTCTTGGGGCAATTAGTTCCAGAATTTTGGGCCACTATAATTTATATTCATTTTAAGTTTCTCAGTTTGTGGGAACATTAGAATTTGTAGTGATCTATTCCTAGTATTGTAGTAATGAGTATGTATATTTAGTGTTATTATATCATTTTGTATACCATTTTTAATTCTTTTTACATTATTTTTCCCAAGTTATAATAATATAATTGCCTTATCGTTAAAATATTATATATATTGGGGTTAACTTTTGACCGAATATATAAGATTGGTTGAAAATTATTTGATGTTTTAAGATCTATTAGTCTTATAAATCTATTTTGCAGTACCTGTAGTTTATTAATATTATATTGTGTGGTTTGTCCCCAGGTTAAAATGCAATAATTAATGTGTGTTTGAATTAGAGTATGGTATATAGAAATTAATATTTTTGGTGTTAAGTTTGGCAAAACACTACTGAACATTCCGATATTTCTAGAAATGTTGTTACTTAAATTTTCAATGTGTTTGTTCCATTTCAAATCATTGTGTATAGTTGTACCTAGATAAGAGTGTGTTGAGACCGTATTAATCCTGACTTCATTCATCAGAATCGGTAAATCGTATAAATGTGAAGCTTGTGAATTACAGAAAATCATTAATTTAGTTTTATTAATATTAATAACCAATTTATTTGCATTCAGCCAATCTGTTATTAATTTTAGCTGAGTATTAGTTCTTATTGTAAGCTCATTCATATCAGTTCCCTTTAAAATAATAGTTACGTCATCTGCATATAGGATTGTATCATTATCTTTTAATACTGCAAATAAGTCATTAATATATAAATTAAAAAATAAAGGTCCAAGAACTGATCCTTGGGGTACCCCACAGTTTATGATTTGTAATATGGAACGATTCTGATGAATCTGGGTGTATTGCATTCTTTCTGACAAGTAACTTTTGAATAAATTATAGCTAGATCCCCGGAGTCCTATAATATTTAACTTATGAAGTAATGTATCATGATTTAGGGTATCGAATGCTTTTGATAAATCAAGAAAGAGAAAAGGATGAAACTTTTAGAGTGCCGCCCCAGTGGCGCAGTGATCTAAGCGGTGGCTTCTGATCATTCGTCTGAAAGGGGTCCGGGTTCAAATCCCGGTGAGGCATGGATGTTGTGTTTGTCTTACGGCCCTGGGTTCCCTAGGACCAGTGGCCCAAAATTAGGGGCAGGCCCTATAAGCATAATTAGTGGCCTAATTATGCTTATAGCACATTGAGTCGCTCACGGTTTTCGCTAAACCTCCAATAAAAGAAAACTTCAGAGGAAAGACATGGAAACTCATTAAAGTGGAAATTATCGAATGTATATGTAAGACTGAGGGTGTTTTGTAGTAGTTACTACATACTGAAAAAATTCAATTAATATAAATTTAAAGGGCGGGTGAGCAAATAAAGATTACTATTGTAAAGTAAGAGGCTACGTATTAATTAGCAATCAGAATTACGTATTAGAAAATAAATGTTTTGATTTATTGTTGTATAAACAGTAAAATTTCAGAAAAATTAACAAACTAAATTTATTTTGAGACAATCACATACGTTACAAATTAAGGTTTGTTCAGATTTGTGCATAACAAAATTTGTAAGCTACGATCCGAAAAATGGAAGTTATAATCATTCGAATGTAAACCGCAAGAAAGAACAAACAAAGATTTAAAGTTTCTAAATACTACAATGAAATGCCCAGGTTGGGGATGGCAAACATCATTCCTTCTAGAGAGTCCATTCAGCGTTCACGTAAAGGGTTACTCATGAGTAATTACAAAAAAGGATGGGCATTCTTTTTCCAGTTTCTTAGTTATGCTTATTCAGTGAATCTTTCGCTGGAGAGATTCCATGTTTAAGAGCAAACCATTCTCATTTCCACAGAAGTTTTAGGCTTAAAAGGTCGTAAAAGCGCGAGAGCTCAACATTTCCATTCCAGAACGAAACAATTTCATGAGCAGAACGATTCGATCCCACCTTTCAATTTCATCGAATTTATATATTATTCACGTTCTTAAGTTCCACCATGATCCCAACGGACTGCAGTTTGCTTATTCACAAAACGGTTGGTATTGAACAATTCGTTACCTAAAAGGCAGATAATTTTCAGTTAGAGACAACGATGATATTTTAGAAATAAGTACACATTTCGTTCAAGCAAAAAGCTTGGATAACAAGGCAGAACAGTCATCAAGATCTTGGATAAAGAATTTTACAAAATATTTCACGCTTTCATCATACGAAAATAGTTTGAATTTTGAGAAGGTGTTTGTCCTGTGAAATAATTATAATTACCGTGTAAGCGATATGAATATGCTGCATCACGACGTGTGTTTTCAAATTCAATTTACGCCAGAAATACAAATAGTAGTACCTCAAGTAATGATCTTCTTCTTCATGCATGAGAGACGCAGACATGTTTTGACTTGGGTGATAATTTCTTTTTGTTGTTAATAATCTTATGTGAAATACACTACATTGCGGTTAAAAATCCGGTATCGCCTGAAGCATTTGCACGCCACGGAATATCCTTTAAATTAATTATCCATTAAGAATATACCTTCTTCACATGGGATTATTGAAAAAGAAATCCAATGTTGCAGTGAAATTTGAAAATATCATATTGCATTTTGTAGGTCTTAATGCCAATCAAAATGCTACAGTGTTTCTGATAACAGCGACTGAAAATTTGCTTTAAAAATCATTTCGATCTGTATCCCATGGGTCAAAAAAAATGGTTTAAGATAATGTACTTAGAGTTTAGTTTCGAAACATTTAAGTGAAATTTAAATGGCAATAACCATTCAATATTGATATTTTAAAAATCGTGAATTTTCCTTTACCCCTCAAATTGTTACTTTGCTACCTTTAAGAAGCTTATCTTACTTAAGATACGCTTCGCAAATTCAGTTAGTGCAAAAAGTGACGAATGGTTTTTTCTTTCAACTTTCTTTTTTGTTTTTAAAAGTGAATTCCATTTTTCGATGCGTTATCCAAAGCTAAATACTGTTGCATATCGTTCTTGTTTGCACAAGAATATATAGCTCTATGTCTAAAGTTGTGCATATCGTTATACACTGAGTGGCCGCTTTATTATGACCACCCCCTCAGTACATAGTCGGGCCACCTTTTGCCTTTAATACTCGGTCGATTCTTCGTGGCATGTATTCCACGAGATGTTGGTAGGTAGTTTGTGGAATCCGAGACCACGCTTGATGAATAGCACTTTCCAGGAGTGTGAGATTGCAGGGTTATGGATCCCGCTATCTGATGGCTCGTTTAACTTCATCCCACGAATTCTCCATGGGGTTGAGATCTGAAGATTGTGGGGGCCACCTAAGCAAAGTAAACTCCCCGGCATGTTCCTGAAACCAATCCTGTACAATACGAGCACTATGGCAGGACGCATTATCTTGTTGAAAGTAGCCATCGCCATTGGGATAAACCATCCTCATGACAGGATGCACTTGGTCCGCAACGATGTTTAGATATGATGTGCCAGTCAGACGTTGATCAACACGAATGAAAGTGCCCAAAGCATGGCAGGAAAACATTCGCCAAAAACGAAACGTTGCCTCCACCACCTTGAAGGTTTGGGGCAATGCCTTTGGGGTCCATGCTTTCGTGCTATTTCCGCCAAATTCTCACTCGACAATCGGCATGGTGCATCTGAAAACGCGATTCATCGGACCACATAATTGGTTTCCCATTATCGACTGTCCAATCCTTGAGCTCCTGTGCGAACTGGAGAAATTTTTTCTTGTTAACTGCAGACAGCAAAGGTGTTCGAACAGGCTTTCGGCTGCCATATCCCATCCGATTCAGTGTACGGCAAACAGTGCCAGCAAAGATCATTTGAGGGGACCCTTGATTATGATGGTCTGTAATTTGCTGCACTGTTGCCTTTCTCTTCTCTGTTACTAGTCTCGACAGTCTCCGTTCCGCTCGAGCAGTCACTAGTCGATGACGACCACACGTTGCACGTAAAGACCCAGTTTATTGGCTGACCGCCCAGTCTTTAAACATTTTAACAACAGCTGCTTTGGAAAGTTTCACGAATGCGGCGGTTTCGGTTATACTCGCTCCATGGCTCCGAGCACCTACAATCATCCCACGTTGAAAGTCTGTCAAATCGCATTTTTTACCCATCTCATCACCCAAAAATCACTTCAACTACTGTTGCAAGCACTAAGCTCGCCCTCTTACAGCAACAGCGTGCAGTCATAGCTCATTTGCTTAAAACTGTCAGGAGGTCATAATAAAGTGGTCACTCAGTGTATAGTTAAAAAAGGGACTTAAAAAAATTAAATTATTAAAATGAATATATATAAAAGAAAAACATCAAAAACGCGCCCTTATCTCCTCTTTTATAAGAAAAATTAGGCCAGCAATTATAGAAAGGACTAGTATAAAGCTCTCAGTCCAGAATGTCGAAACGATTAGGGTTGACCCATGTAAGTCTCAAAAAGTAAAAATGAGAAGCATTGAAATCGAAAAAAGGACTCCGGCTAAGCAATGTTGTCTAAAAAACGATTATTAATAGGGAAAAAGGGAATTTGGAATACGTAAATGGGTGACCCCGCTCCAAGAAAGCAGAACTTACAGGGAAAGAAGAAAAAAGGGATCCTCGTGCTTTATTGAAATAAGTACACTTTTGCGCTTCCGGACAGCTCCCGGGTATTATTCTGCATCTGAAAAGGCGAGAAGAAAATCGCTTACGTGGTCTCCTCCTTAACCCTTCACATGATCGCTTGGGCGATCGAATTCCTGATGAAGATAAATTAGTTTCCCGTGGACGGGTGATGGTTGGAGATTTAGAGGAGGACCTTCCGAAAGCCATTTCACAGTCCACGTTCAGAACTTTCTGAACTTCCATGGAGTATTCGAGCAATTCAGAAATCTTTGGAACCAAAGGGGCCTTGACATGAAGCATGAAAAAGCCCGTGGGTAAAATGGTAGAATGGTTCACAAACAGCTGTAGAAGGCGTTTCACAAACACGTTTTCAAAATTATCACAAGAACTGGAAGTTTCCAAATCAACCATCGCTTAACACCTGCACAAGATCGAAAATGTTGGCAGACAATGCCGTAAGGTGCCTCATAAGCTCAACGTTGCATGTAAGTTAAAGCCTTTCTTTTGGACATTTATACGCTGCTGGCCACCCAAAATGCAACACCAAGAAGGACACGATATAACAAAGCCAGATTTACTGGACACATAGCAACAGATATAAAGATGAAACAATTGAGCTTACAGGCCCGTGCCACTTGCGGAACACGCAGACATCATTAGTTCGTGTGGCTGGCAATAACGGCCGCTACACGCCGCGGCATCGAACGAAAGTGACTCTGGGTGTGGGCTTGGGGTATGTCGGTCCAGGCTGCTTCCACACGTTGCCACAGTTCATCAGGCGTAGCCGAGGGTGATGCTTGCCGGACCACTCGGTTGCCGATCAGCGACCAGACGTGTTCGATGGGCAACATATCGGGAGAACAGGCGGGCCACGGTAGCAGTGACACCTGGTAGGATGTGAAGAATTGTTACACAATGCGTGCCACGTGCTGGCGCGCATTGTCCTGTTAAAACGTGGACGCTGGCAGGTTCTGCGGGTAAGGGAGGACTGCAGGTTCAAAAACGTCGGAGATCTAGCGGTGGCTGTTTATGTTTACCTGCGATGCGTACCAGAGGGGTGCCGTATGTCATATTCAATTGCACCCCAAACCATAACGACAGGCTACGGACCGGTATGGCGATGCATAATGCAGGCGTCATAGATTTTCTCGCCGCGGTGCAGCCACACACGGATACGACCATCGTGGTGCAGGCAGAAGTGGGATTCGTCGGAGAAGACAATGTCGTG
The DNA here is from genome assembly GCA_039090855.1 of Macrothele yani. Taxonomy (NCBI): domain Eukaryota; kingdom Metazoa; phylum Arthropoda; class Arachnida; order Araneae; family Macrothelidae; genus Macrothele; species Macrothele yani. The sequence goes on from CM077034.1 coordinate 150,051,391, forward strand.
CCATTTCGTAGTCCAGGTGCAGCGTTCAACATCCCACTGCCGTCGCACTCGCCAGTGGTGTAACATCAATGGTAATCGGAACGATGGGCGCCGTGCGATAAGTCCCTGCTCCTGCAAACGACGTTAAACGATACGTGCTGACACAGGTTGTTGGGCAACACACTCTAATTACTGCGCTAACGTTCGTGATGTGGCTATGCTAGGTGTAAATGCTCGCCGCACAACATGCCCGCCCTCTCGTTCGGTGGTGTGCCATGGCTGCGGCAATCGCTCACGTCGGTCCGTCCGTCCCTCATGCACCCACCGAATCCATACTCGCCTTACTGTGGCTGGATGTCGTCCCACACGGGCGTCGATGTCTCGGTACAATAAACTGCTTTCGCTATAAGCCACTATTCTTCCTCTGTCGAACTCCGAAACGTGCTGGAATGACTGCCGTATTCTGCGACGAGTCTTCAGGAAGCTTCCCACGCACAAGTCCGGCAGCACAACACACTTCCACTACTTACACCCCGCCTTCTGTTCACCCTTCTTATAGTTCTTCTCGGCGGCGTACCGGGCGCACATGATTTGCATATGCCCTGCAATGGTAATCGTTTGCATGTCCTCTCGCGGGCTACGAATGCTGCGAATTTCAGGCCAATCGAATGCTTCCGTCTTCGTGTTGCATTTTGGGTGGCCAGCAGTGTATGCATATGCCAACGCATTGCTCTGCTCTTGTGTTCGCAGCTCCATTGCACGAACTGTACGAAATAACCCCCACACTTTTATAGGTTCTAATAAAAAAGGAATGTAAAAAACTTCCGAACAGAAGAATTGCTTCCAATGTTTTTTTTAATACTTTCCCCACCTTGGACACTCAGTAAACCTCTCATATGAATTATTTTTGATACTTTCATTTAAAATAGATAAAAATAAGCCAAATTAGTTGATCATATTTTTAAAATTCTGTTGTTTTAAATACCTTCCGAAAAAATATCTTTTGGCTTTGTTGACCCACAAATTTTCATGACTTTGTTGAAGGCTTTATTTTCAAACAATGAGTCCCACCTATAGGCATAAAAATATCTGGAAAATCAGTGGAGCGTATTCTCTGAAAAGATGCATTTGAAAAGGCTGCGTTTTCGTCACTGACACATTCAAATTACAATTTAATACTCTCGTTGGGACACACGAAATGAACAAAAATCCATGGAATTTTTTGTATTCGTTAAAACGTTTGCCTCGTTCCTCACTGTGAAATAACTGTCTTAAGTATTTTGCGTCCTCAGTTTATGCAGATCTATTGATGTTCAAATTCCAACAGCTTCATTATCATAATTACAAAGCATCACTTGAGAAAAATCCTTAATTTGCAGTTTTTCTTCTATCTGCTCAAAAAGAGGAACAGAAACATTCTCATGCTGCTATAATGAGCACCATAATTTATGCTTTCTTAGCTGTTTAATGCTCTGTAATTGTCTTAAATTACGTTCTTCAGTGAAATTGTGATTAAGACCCGTGCACGTCTTTGCTCACGAAATTAGGTAAACGCAAACAATTGCTTCAAATCAGAAAAGTGTTCAAATAAACAGCTTATTTGATTAAATGCATCGTAAATGTGGTTTTTCCTCACGACGTCGATTTACTCTGAGCCCAAAGGGTCACGATTATTCCTTTCTTTAACGTTTAACATTCTAAAAAGCGTATTATGTATATCGGAACATTTACTGATGAATGGGATTACTATCGTGTATTAGATTAGAGAAAATGTCTGTCTTTAACATTGCCTAATTTTCTATGTGAAACCAAATGTGTCAATCAAATGTAAATATCGGCAAGTTACTAGCATAATGTATATATTTTTTTCATATTGGGGCTGTGTTTCATTCGACGTTTCTTAAACGTTGTCGCTCTCAAGGTATGTCTCTTTATCTGGACAACTGTATCAGAATGAATTCATAATCAACCCACGGGTACATCAACCGAAGGTTACACTCCTGTATCTTGATTTCACAATTGGGTGAGCAGTACCTCACAAAGAGACCATTACTACATGTGAATCCTGGCACCAGGTTTGATAATAAAATAAAAATTATAATTAAACTTTGGAGTTTTCTACTGATATTAAAATGAGATAGTGTTTAATTCATTAGTACCATATAAGAACAGAACTCCATGGTCACACTACAATACTGATCATTAAAGAATAACAAATATTGTGCCACAGTTATTTCTTTTGCAACTTGAAAACACTTTAGTATGTGATTCACCATTAATTTCCAATATTTTTTATTTGGGGTTTAACATCCACCGGGGAGCCACTCACTGGGCTATAAGCAGTGCCAGACCCTAATTTAGGTCAACTGGTTCCAGAGAAGAGAGAGAAAAAGGGTAAGTGCCTTTAGACCAAAAACATTGCCCAATTGTGATTCGAACCCATCTCGCACGAATCTAGCATGTAGGCCACATCGCCGTCGGGGTCGATACAGTTTGTAAATTGTACGTGATTATATTATTAACAAATCCGTCCATCCATTAGGGTATGGCCATCACACAACTGCATCTGTTTCGCTCATTTGAACAATTCCTTTTGCGCCGGCAAATCTCAACTCTGAAAAAGGGGATCCCACTTCTTTTGGCCGATATACTCTATTATTTCGCTGTTAAGTGGAGTAAATGCCGATACTCTTGATCTCAACATGCATTATTTTTTAATTGTTGTTTCTGAAAATCGGGTTAAAAACTTACTTACTCGTACTGTACCTTTCATCAAGGAGAAAATGTCGTATACGATTATTTATTAAGATTATGCTTCTTTGTTAGAAGGTCTAAATTTATACAGATTTCTGAACTTCTAAGAGTCACAATTAAAAACAATCCTTTGAACTACTATTGCTGTCATTTCCACTCATATTTTGCATGTTACATTCAAAACATTTGTTAGAATGATTTATCAGATGTCTCGTTCATCTTTTAAGTTAGTGCGAAACATACCTATATTTCTACAAATTCTAGAGAAAAGTGTAATTTTCGATCAAATAGAATTCAGATGGAGACATATTCCTCGATATTCTCTTCAGAAATTAGCACACTTTCCCTCCTAGGCAATTCAAGTGATACTTTTTCCCAGTATCTCAGCAGGTTAAAGTACAATGTCAGATATCTTTTCCGTGTGTGTCGTTCATCGTCTACAATGGTCCGAATATTTTTTCCAGATCTTGGTAATGAACAAATTTTCCATAGAGGATGTAAACGGTTGTATCTAATTCTCGTTACAATGCACAATGAAACCTCTATTAACGGACAACTTCGAACAATGGTAAACTCCGAGCAAAAACAGGTTTGATTGGTGTAGAACAGCTGTTTTAGCATTAGCATTAACGATAACCTCCGAACAACGGAACCTCTCAACAGTTGCTAACGGATACCCTCATTACTCCTGAAATAGATTTAACCGACACCTTTTCCTTAGTATTGTAGTTATTTTGGTACTTCGGCGAGAAGATAATGCAGGGACAAATTATTATTGCTGAAAGAAGTGTGTTGCGAGAAGATTGGCTTGGATTACGGCAGGAACAAGGTGAGCTTAACCCAAACAAAAGGAGTCAAAATTTAGTTCTACGTAAGGCGAGCTGTGTACGTTTCAGTCGCATCGTGGAGCGGAGGAGGAGCTTTCTTTCAATTAGCTTGTCCTAAGCGTAATCTCTTAGCTTGCTTCTTCTAAGGGGAAGTTAATGAGAGTCAAGTTGTGTATGTTTCAGTCACAACCTTTGGCGGAGGTTCGATGATGCCTGAAATGTTTTCCGTTGGAGGCAGTATATCTGTGTTTGGTCCCTGTGGGTTCTGTTCCTATTTTACGGCGCCCGGACGTTTAACTGAGCAGTTCAACTCATGCCGTCGAACTTTTTCTATTTCTTTTTTTTTCTTAGATTGCCGAAATATTAGCCTCTGAGGTTGCCATTTTTAGGGGAAGTTTAAGAGCACGGGTGTCTCACAACACTTTCCTAAAATCCTCTACACCATGAGTTTTTAAATTGTTATTTTCAGTTTTATTCAGCATTTTGCATTTCGAAAAAGCCCTGAAACTATTTCTTTCTGCGTAAGCGTTATACAATTATTACCTTTTTGTATCAAAGCAACGGACTAGCAATGTTAACTTAAGCTTAAATTTAGAACAACATCCCCTCCCAACAACGGTCTCTTTTAGCTGTCCGAGAAACGACATTTATTCGGAGATTTCACTTTATGTTTATGCACTTAAACGCGTAGAGATACCCAATCAAGAAAAACAACATGTTTCATATCAAATGCAGCTATATATGAAATACTTTACGGTAATTTGTGCTCAATATAATATTCAGTTTTTCCACTAAGTAACCTAAAGTTATGCTTCCTTTTTCAAATGGGTCTGTTTTTGAAAGTCCCAGATAACCATTTTTTAGGGAAACGATTTCTTGCTCATCTTTGAACAGTCGTCATGCACTTGTAATCTTTTGTAATGCACCGTTCCGGCGTAAGATGGCATAAGGGTAAAAATTTTATATTCTTACCTGTATCTCTAATTCAAGACATATAGGACGGAAATTTTAACGTTCGTCTTGTGTTCTATACTTCATTTATAAGATTGCAAATATATTCGTCTGGAAATGCAAATATTCGAATCAGGGATGTATAATGGGGTGGAGCGAAAAACACTTTTTTTTTTTATTTGAAACGTCCCCATGTGCAATAGTTGCGATTTTATTACTGAAATGACCCACCGAAATATCGATGACATTATTTTATATCTTAGGCTGCCCAAAGAACCTCGAAGTTTGAAAGTTATAGGGGAAAATCGTTTAAAAATACCCGCTTTCTCCATTTTGTAAATATAAAAAAAAATGGTGTCACCATGTCATTTAATATCACTTTTGAGTGTATAAACAGGGGTAAAAGTTCAGCAGACATGAGTTAATTACTTTGGCTTCCCCAGATCCCTTAAATTATGTAATTTTTGCCAATAATGGCATGATAATTTGTGTTATCATTAAGTTCGACAGCAGACTTATTGTTAGCAATTTGGGCTTAGCTTTAACAATCCCCCCTCTCATACTTTCTGGAAACCTCTTGTTGATTTTCAGAAACATAGCTTGCTGTTTTGCGCGCTGCTTTGCTTTTGTTACCTTTTTCATCTCAGACCACCCCCTCTCTCACAGCGGAGACCTGTTTGAGGATTCGCTGAGTCATCTAATGACAGTCACACAGGTCCGTTTGGGGGAGAGTGTTGGCGGGTTTGCGTCATAATGTTGCAACAGTTTCTTTCACTCCTAGTGACGTTGATTGGATTGTACCGGCAGTTTCGTTTTGTCGTCCAACTACTTAAGATGGCTGAAACAAGTAATAAAGCTGATTGCTCTATCCTAGGGAGTTATAAGGAGATGCATGAACATGTGTTGCCTACGTACGAAGATGTAATGCGCCATTTCTACCTTGTGAGGAATACTCTTAGGCAGGAAGGTGCAAATAATGAGCCTGCTGCAGCAGAAATAGCAAGTATTGTCGCTGACAAAGTGCTAAGTATATGGAAGAAAGGATCTCTTCCGACATCTCTCCACAAATCTGTTGCAAAGCGTATTACCGCATACAACACTGAAATCCGAAAGCTGAAAAAACACGCTGCAAGAATGGGTGAAACCTACCAAAAGAAAATTGAACAATTTCGTGCAGATTCGTAACGTATCTTTGACATATTCTCATTCAAGTGCAAATGTTTAAGAACCTGATGCAGCTCTGCAAAAAAGGTACCCGTGAAAGAGCGAGACTTTCTGATGGACCAGAGAACAAACAGAACAATGATAGTAGGTGGGCTTGACGGAAAAACCACCAGTGTACTGAAGAAAAGATCAGCCCGAAAGAGTGATAGGGAAGAGCATGTCCGTAGGAAATTACACAAAACTACATCACTGAAATCGGCCCTTCGAGTCGAGGATGATCCTTCAGAAGAGGATACAGATACTAATTCTGCAGGAAAACCAGACGAGCCGGGTCCTAGTCATTTGTTGGCCTCGGAGAAAGATTACGATTTCACTCCACGTCGTTTTTCGAAACCTAGGCGTCAGATGACACTGTCTGCATTTTCGAGAAAGTGCGATAGGCGAGGCATCAGCAACCGAGTGGCAGCTGATCTTGCGTCGGCGTTGCTTCATGATGTAAGTGAACCGGTTCATTCGAAACAATATAATGTATCTTATACTGACCGGCATAAAGTACGACGAGAGAGGAAAAAGACCAGTGAAACAATTCAAGATGAGGTAAACTTGACTAGTCGCAAGATTGTAGCTTTACTTTTGGACGGAAGAAGGGATGAAACTCTTACAAATACACAGACAGATGATGGCAAGTGGCACAAGTGAAAAAAATGGGAGGAGCATATTACACTTGTTAAATAACCGGGTTCAGTCTATTTGGGACATTTTTCACCGAAGAGTAAGAGTGCAAGGGACATTTCCGACGGTATCTTCAGCTTATTGAACCAGAAGGCATTTGACTTGTCGGAGTTAGTCTTTATTGGAAGTGACGGGGAAGTGACTAATACCGGCGCAAATGCAGGTGTAATTAGGCGCCTTGAAGAGAAGCTTAATTCTCCTGTACACTGGATTATATGTCAACTTAATTTTAGTGAACCGCCTTTACGCCACCTCACTGAAGAACTTGATGGAAAAACATCAGGTCCAAGAGGATTTAATGGATTAATTGGAAAGCGCCTGAAGGCGTGCGCAAACCTTCTTATCGTTAATTTCTAGAAAATTGAATTTTCGCTTCAGTCAGACATTAACTATGGAGATCTTAGCTCGGCACAACTTTATTTGTGGGAAACTTGTAAGGCAGTCTCTGCAGGTGATTACGCACAATATCTGGCAAATCGGGATCCTGGAGCACTTGCACATTCCCGTTGGCTGACCCTCGCAAATCGCATTCTGCGTTTGTATGTTGGAACTAGTGATTCAACACCACAACTTGTCTCATTAGCCTCCTTCATAATGAAAGTATATGCACCATCGTGATATCACGATCAAATGAAACAGTACCTGTAAAGATGGTCCAAGAAATTTGCAGATTTTTATATCTAGGTTTCAGTATCTTCCAGATAATTTAAAGATATTGCAAAAAGATTTCTCCAAGTATTTTGCCCATGAAGAAAACTTGCTCGCTGCCATGTTGTTTGACGAAAGAAGGTACGTCCGTGAGCTTGCTGTTCGACGTATTATGAAGACCAGGAAATCTTCTGGACAAACAACTACCATTAGGAAGTTTCGGATTCCTAAGCTGAATTTCCAGAGCAATGGTTACATCGACCTAATCGACTGGCAAGAGTGTAATGTGACTGAGCCTCCCATCACACGAAAATGGAAAGACGATGAGCTTCTGGAATTACTACAGTCGGATAAGTGTCCAAGTTCTTGCCACGAATTTACAAAAATACCCTGCCATTCTCAGGCAGTAGAGAGGATGGTTAAGATTGTAAGAGATATTTCTGCTCATGTGTGCGGCCTTCTTGCAAGAGATATATTCATCAGAGCAAAAATTTTGGATAGGAAGCTGATGCCAAGTTTTGAAAAAAGTCTGATTTCTAAGTGAAATAAACTCACTCCTCAAGTTATGCTACTAGGTAAGGCTAGTGTCAATCATATTTACATAACTTATGCCATTTTTGGAGAAATATGACAAATCGTGAGCTCTTTGGGGAAGCGTAAGAAATTAACTCACGTGTGCTGAATTTTTACCCGTGATATACACTCAAAGGTGATATTAAATAACTAAGTGACACAGTGTTTTTTTATATTTACAAAATGGAAAAAGCGGGTGTTTTTAAGTCATTTTTTCCTGTAACGTCCAAACTTCGAGGTTCTTGGGGCAGCCTAAGATATCAATAAATGTCATCCATATTTCAGGGGGTCATTTCATAATAAAATCGCAACTATTGCACATGGTGACGTTTCAAATTAAACAAAAAGTGTTTTTCGCTCCACCCTAAATTGTATAAGTATAGTGTCGTTTATCTACAGAACAAAAACCGTAGAAGAAACTTTATTTTCGATCACGTGGCTTTTTCCAAGAATAATATTTTTTTTATTGCTCGTAATTTTTCATTCTGCACATTTGTGACGTAATAGGATTTGGGATCGTATTTTCTTTTTAAAGAGCTTTTCCAACTTTACATATTGAAAGAAGATATATTATTTTTAAGCTAAGAAATTGGCTTTCCACATGCATACTAATAAAAAATATTTTATCAGAAATTCAGAATTATATTATTGCTTTCTCAGTAAGAACTGCGTAGGGGAAACGGCTGTTCTAATCATCCTAGACGCGCTTGAGAAAAGGATATATTGTTACACTGCATACTAAAATCTGAAAACAACGCATACTGAATTATATTTTTAAATATTTGTGCAGTGAAAGTATCGCTGAAAATATTTCTTCTTCATTCAAGTTCAGCGACATGGATGGAGTAGGATATGTTTTAAACATACATATTAAAATTTGAGAAAAATTCCAATTGAAAATCATCATCCTTATAATTATAATAACATGCATCATTTTTTCTGATTTCGTAACTGAGTGTAGTCTTCGTCTAAATTTCTTCAGTTTAATCGTTTGTCGCATGTTTCCCCCTAACAAAGGGGAAACTAATTTGAAAGCCGTTTTCTAGGAATGATTCATGAACATCGTTCAGCAGGTTCATTGGAAGTTGCCACATTAGGTGTATATTGTTAGTTCTTTGGCTTGTGTGTCTCTGACAGTACTAACCAACTGCTTCAGCTAAATACTGTAATTAGAGGTAATGAATTTAAATAATTATTTACCGAGGTCGTTTGCATAGAAACTGAAAATATCAATGATTTAAGTTTTATAAAAATATATGTTGTTGTTTTAGCACCTTTTGTATTAGTATAATTCATAGTGGATCCATTTGGTTAAGTAATTGTTGTTCTACAACGAGACTCTCTAATATAATGCTTTTTTCCTTTTTCACAGGCTTTTAAAAGATTCTCTCAATATTTTATTTATTCTTTTGCTGGAAGTTTTGCGAAACGTTAAATATTAGACAAGCTCACATTAATGCTTGAGCTGCCTCAGATCGTATTCCTTTTCATCTCAAAATGGGAAAAGCAATAAAGTCATGTAATTTCGACAAGGACCAGTCTCTGAAACAGCTACACTGGTAGTCAACTCACGCTATGCAGTAGTTAGTATCTAACAAATGTGGTCCGAAACAAGGGACACTTCAATCCGTCGACATGGAGTCATCAGGCTAAGCCTCATTGATCACAGAGGTCAGTGCAGGTTATTTAGTCTTGTCCGCAGTAACAGGGGGCTATTGTGTCTCACATCACCTGTAATTTGAATTGCGGTGTAGGGCTCAGTGTGTCCAGATAGTTCAATCCGTGCTCTTCGCTATGGGTCTCCCAACCGCATACACTTTCGTCTGCCACTTCTCACAGCTGTTCACCATCGCGAACGCTTACAGTGGGAACGTGATCTTCGATATTGGGCCATAGAAAATTGGAGGAGGGCCTCATGGTCAGACAAATCCTGTTTTCTGTTACACTATTTTGACGGAAGAGTTCGTATGCGACCTTCACCAGGGGAAGCCTTCTCACCAAGGATGGACGATTCCAGGTGGATGGAGAGGTCGTGATAGTCTGGGCAATATATTCTTGCGCAGTACTAGGACCAATTATTTCTGTACAGCGAATTCTGACAGTTGTCACGTATATGAACATCGTGGCCGACTAATTACACAGTTTTATGGTGACTGCATTTCCTCGCGGAGAGAGTGTCTTTCAAGAAAATAATACTCCATACCACAATTCAAGGAAGGTTCAGGAATGTTTTCAAGAGCATGAAGAAGAATTCCATTTATTGCAATGGTCCCCACATTCGCCGGACATGAATCCTAGTGAGCATTTGTAAATTGAGTTGGAGAACCGGGTACAAGCAACGTCACCCCAACTATGCAATGTACGGAAAATGTGGGATCTTCTGTTGTAAACATGGTACCAGATATCAAGATGCATCTACCAAGATATCGTTGACTATATGCCTCATCGGCTGAGAGCATATTTCGCAGTTAGAGGAGGAGCTCCATTATATTAGGAGGTGTTTTTAATGCTTGGGCTGATCGTTGTATCTCCTGGGAAAACTAAATGGAAGTTTAATAAACGAAATAACAACTGGTTCCGTTTTTACTGTGCACCAAAACTTAAATTTTATATTTGACTCTAATGTACATATATAGACAGATATCGCCGAACGATAAAAATTTTTACCTGTGTTATATCTCTAGAAAACCACAGGCATCTGCTGGAGTCCATGCCTCTGCTTATTCCAGCTGTTATTTGCCCTAGTGGAGGACCAACACGCAATCATTTAGGTATCTCTAATGTTTTGTCCGTTGAGTGCATTTGTTTGCGTATTGTAGTGCTCATGTTTTTAGAATCCTCTACAACGCCACTTACTCTATAGGATATTTTCAGTTCGAGAAAATATGGACTTCATGTGTGCCTAACACGCCTCTGAAACACTTAACACTCTTCGATGTGAAAATGACACAAAATTCTTTCAATTGGACATCGATGACAGGTATGAAATTCTGATTAACTATTTCCATAGCTTTAAGCGGGCATGTAAATACCTAATTTTGATAATCCTCTTGTGAACCAACTTCAAAAGTGCTTTTATGTGTAAATGTCACAATCAACATTTCGGGCGAGAGCTCGTCGGTGAATTTCCGAAGCATAAAATTTTTGTACAATTTCTCGTTGAAAAAAGAAATGACACGGTAAAACAGATCGTAAAATAAGAACTCGTAGAACTAAGAAACAACTATTTTAGAACTGCACGCAAATATTTCAGAAAAAGCGGTCCACAAAGAAAATAATACATGACGGGTAAATTTTGCCTATTCTTGAAATCTATTTTTTCCTAAAATGCTATACAAAATGTAATATTTCACCTTGTTTTAAATGTTATACAAATATGAAATTATCATTTTTGAAAGAAAAGTATCTTTAAAACAAAGGTATTTTAATGATATGTGAACTTTATGAGGTTGCTGCTGTAAAAAAAATGCGATTAGTAGAGACATCGACGCTCATTGTTCTGACGATAGTAGAACGAAGTTTTTTCCGCAGGCAGATATATACCGAAGTAGTGAATGCGAATTATATCCTTTTCAGTTTATATTTACTTTATGTCACTGATATTTATTCGTTAAAAGCTTGTGGCATTTTGAAATTATCATTTGAAATTATATGTTAGATATGGAACTTCATCGGAATTTTGTATGACAAATATTAAAAATATAATTTGGTTAATGGAAACACATCATTTTTGTTTTTATCTTAATTGATTTTTAAGCATTCGCAGGTTTCACTTTGAACTTCAGGTCGCCTACTGAATACAAACTTCACCCGAATGCTTGTTTCAATAGCTGAAGTTGCGTAATAATAGAACGTTCTGTTTCTCGGATATCCTGCATCAATGCCCTTAGCTAAAGGAGGTTCATGGCACATTAAGAAAAACGCACTCTTTGCAAGAGTGTTAACTGGCCGAGAAAAAAATGAATTCATATACGTATGATCAACATGTTAAAACTTTCATTCTTTTACGATTTAAAGGGAGCGTGCATTGCAGTAAAATACACATCTCTTTGAGGTGCTATTTTACAGAAACTAAGTAAGACTTTGGAAGAAAGGTTTTGCAATGGGTTTGCAAGAAATGCACATGCGAAGAAAGTGCTTTAGAAAATATAAAAATACAACAGAGGACAGGTGTACCTAAATATTGGGAAAGTAACACAAAAAAATTTTCCTCCTATTTAACCGTAGGTATTAGGAATTATCCTCCATAAATGAACGCATAGGGTTCCATTGCTTAAACAACGTTTATGGTCAATTCGTCAACAATGTTGAAATTTGTTTTAATATTTACGTGATACGCCATTCAATTTGACGTTCTACCGTCACGTATGATTTTAATCCCTGAACTACACAGATAACTCATGTTATGGGAAAAAAACCCAATCTCACTGGGTATCAAAGTTTTGGTTTCGTTGCGTTATACGCTTAAATATTTCCTTTCGTTTTCATGTGGTATTGAAAAAGGGAAATCTGGCGAAATTGATGTATGTAATTCGGCTTTCCATCAAAATGAATTCGCTTTCTGGATGTTATATTTTGTTTACTGAAGAATCATTTACACTTATTTAGAGATTTCTGCATTTTTGCCATTTCTCGTAAAGCCCACTTTTTATGTTGTGCCAAGTTCATATGAATGGAAAACTGTTATTCTTATTCCAATAGAATCTCTCTTAGAGAACGTAATCACTTGCAAATGACTGGGAATAATTATCCACAGAGAGATAAGAGATAAGCAAAAATGGAACTTATTCTTTTTCAAATCATTTGGTTTTTCTCCGGAAAAGCAAAACACTCGAATGTTTTTGAATATCGTAAAATTCAAACATTTAAGAGGGCAGACACTGTATATGCATATGAAAAATTGAATACCCTTAGCAGCAATTGGTAATAATGTCAGATATGCCTAGTTTATTTTTTTTTGTGGTTTACCGACCACCGTGAGCAACTGGATCGTCTGTAAGCAATTATCCGTCCCTAATTTGGGATTACTGCTTCTAGAGAACGAAGAGAAATTGTTTCGTAAGACTAGGGGCTTATAGATAGTAGTCATCGTTTGGATTACTGCGTTGTTGGACGATATGCGTTCGTTAGTTATACAGTGAGCAGAATAATTTCTTCGGTCGGCCTTGCAAGCAGAAAAATGTCATACTAGCGATAACGTTTATTTCTCGTAAATGCCTTGTTCAGCACTATCTCCTACAGGTTAAAGCCACTGAGCTTAAACAAATATACACCTATCTGGTGAAATATTTGAGTACAACTCCTCTGCAAAATGTCTAAGTGTTTCATTCCATCCTACTGTTGAATATCGGTTTGTTTGCCAACTTTTATATTTTTATAGCGGCGATACACTTGGATGATGAGTTAGTAACTCCAACTATGCATTTCAAATGCATTTTAATGGTGTAAGTAACTAATAAATCGTCGTATGTTATTTTCTGTTCATATAATGCAGAGAGGATGTCAAGTTCTTAAACGGGACGGAAGCATCCTTAGATATCCAATTGCGAACCTTAAAAATAATTGGATTTGTAATTGATACCGATAGCTATACACTAATTTATTGATGTAAAATATTATATTAGAGGAGAAATATAAAAAGTTTTTAAATTCATTGGTGTCCTAGTGTTTCCGTAAAGTGGTTAAATCCACTGTGAGGTATGTTTGGAAGTACAGTAAAACATCATTAATCCAGACAGCCCTTTTCCAAAAATTAATACACTAACAAAAGAGTAAGAAACAGCTGAGTTACGGCTTTAGGCTCAAAACTGCACCTTTATCGCGCAGGTGCACCGGCCGTGACTAAACGGGTTTCTCTACCTCTCCCTAAGGCTACCCTATTGTTTTTGTGCTAGTGTGCGTCAGTCAGTCAGTTGCTTTACCTGATACCCTGCGCATCAAATATTATGACACACGGTGTCTTTATTTTTAGCACGTTTTTTGTAAAAAAACATCGTGCTTATGTTACAGGTTTCTCCGTCTGTACCCACGATATCTCTGCAATTATTAGCCCGATTTGAAAAAAGTCTTTTTGCATTGAGAAGCTTGAAATATACGAATGATGATCCTTTATTTCGCTTTTTTTTTACGACATACAATTTTGCCGATAGTGGACGTAAAGTCAGATGATGTCGAATTCAAAAATACGTTTTATTCCACATATTTGCTTCTAAACATCCTATTGAAAAAAATATTTTATTCTTCGATTCCATTTATGTCGAAGAGTATTTTAGATATATTTATTTTTTCAAATTAAGCATAGATTTTCCTCTAGGGAGCGTAAAAGTAAAATGCATTTTCCCGATAACTCTTCTTCTAAAACTCCGATTTGAATTTTTTTTCCGCGGTACACCTCCTGATGGAAAATCGTTTGCATATAATTTCAAAATTTTGGTAAAGAATACTTTGACCATTAGGGGGCGTAAGTGTTAATTTTTGCTTCTGATGTATTTGCCGTAAGATCTGAGCTTCAAAAATATCGATTGAACAAATTCTTTCGTGGACTGATACCACTCATATCGATAAAACGTTTTGGAATATTTTCTTAAAGTATTCCACAGTTTCTCAGCCAGGGGCCGTAGATGTATATGGTACTTTTGTCATATCCCTATTTCTAGGTGTCCGATTTGAAAAATGTTTTATTTGTTGGATAGTGTTTTCAGTGTGACATGTTTTTCATATACTTTCTAAATTTCCAAGTAAGTCATAGACTTTCCGCTAGGAGGCGTAGAAGTAAATTTGCGTTTCCGTTTATATCTCTGTTTCTAAATCTCCGATTTAAAATATTCTCTCTGCACCGGATACAGCTTCTGATGGGATATCTTTTGCACGTAATTTCTAATTTTGTAAAAAATTGTTAAGCCACCAAGTGGCATAAGTCTTAATTTCCGCTTCTTCATGTATTTGCAACAAAATATGAGCTTCTAAAATCTCGATTGCAAAAAAAGTCCTTTGTTACTACTCATATCGACAAACCTTTAAGGAACATTTTCTTCTTAAAATAACGCATGGTTTCTACGCCAGGGTCGTAGATGTATATCATATTTTTGTCAATATCTCTACGTCTAGCAGTCCGATTTGAAAAATTCTTTCTTTGTTGGATAGTGTTTCCGATGCGATATATTTTCCCTATAAATTCAAAATTCTCAAGTAAATCATTGACTTTCTTCTAGGGGGCACAAAGTTAAATTGTGTTTTCTGCGTTATTTCTGCTTCTAAAACTCTGATTTGAAAAATGTCTCCTGTATCACGTACAAGACATGATGGAAAATATTTTTCACATAATTTCTAATGTTTGGTAAAGAATGGTTTGGCCACCAGGGTCATGAGTGTTAATTTCTGCTTCTGATGTACTTGCAGCAAAATCTGGCCTCCTGAAAACTCGACAATTTTTTTTTCTTGGACTGATACCGCTCATATGGAAAAACATTTTGAGTATACTTTCTTTCTAAAATAATGCACGGTTTTCCCAGCAGTGGACGTAAAGTCACATCTTATTTTTGTCGATATCTCAGTTTCTAAGATTCCGATTTGAAAAATTATTTCTGTGTTGGAGAGCGTTTCCGGTGCGAAATGTTTCTAATTTAAATTCCTGTTTTTCTTAACGCACAAGTCTACGACCACATGGCGTAAGCTCACAATTTCGTTTACCGCAATATCTGAGGGATTAAAAACCCAATTGAAAACTTCTTTCTTACGTCAGATACTATTGTTTTCCATACCGGTTCCATTGACTTTGAATAACTTTAATAAATTTAATTAGCGTCAGAACGGATTCAAAAGACGTGCTTATTACACCCGAAAGTTCGGTGTTATCTTTCTTGTTATTTATTGTGTTTGATAAAAAGTTTACAGTGGTGGTTTCATTTGCATGCAGTGATGTCGTTAAGTAAACCAATGAAGGTAAAAATAGTAAACATGACGCTCTCTCTTTTCACGATAAACTATACGTGATATAAAACACGTAAAAAGAGCATCTGTGGCGAGCATTTGTGTGGAAAAAATGACGTACGATAATGTGTCTTGGATTTTAATAAATGTAGAAAAGGAACAAGTGCCGTTTAAAGAATGCATATGCCTACAGATCAATCACTGGACAATGCGTTTTATAAATTATTTTCTCAGTTTCGTTCTTCGTGATTGGCTGTGCGAGGTATTAAAATTCGGGCTGCAACGGAAATATTACCTAAACAGTTGGGTATTAGCGAATTTAAGCCAGTTCCGGTTGGCGGTTTAGGTTCATAAGGCGTCATAACGTTACAAATAAATAACTATGTGGTGAAAGTCTCAGTGCAGACGCTGAAAAATTGGATGATTTTCTTAAAAAAAGATAAAATTCAGACTTGAGTTCTATAATTAAGATGGCTAGGACTTATGTTGGAGAGCCTTACCCGAAAACACTCAAATATCTAAATCTGAAAAAAGAAACACGCCTGGAAGGAAGATTTGTAAGGAGCAAGATTTCGCGTTGCTCTGGGCAAATGATGACGGAAGTCCGTTCTCGAAGATTGCGACTGTGGGCACAAACAAAAAGTCACAGGGAATAAAAAATATAATGGACAATTAACCAATCCACTACTACAGCTCATAAAATGCATGGTTGATTTCAGATGTCACAAAAAGGCAGTGGCGGAAACCAGAAGATAATAAACTGAGGTTTTAAGAGTTTCGGAAGACGAAGTGAAAGCCCTTGTTTTACTTGGCAATTCTCCTAAATATCCAGATACGGAAATGCTGAGAAGTGATGACAAATAGATTATGTGTATGTTCGTGACACCAAACACAACCTCTCTTATCCAACCAATGGAACAAGGCATCATCTACAAAGCCAAAGGTCTATACGAAAAATAGCTTTTAAATGGAGTTGTGGAAGTCGGGGAAAGTTGCAGGAGAAGAAGGCAGAAGACGTTACAGAAACTCAAAGCTTACAATCGGAGATCTATGATTTTTTAATTTTGCAACTGCTGTGAATGAAATACAACCCTCAACTTTGGTTAAATAGTGGACAAATAAATGAAGAGGTGGAACCAGATACAGCTGGGTTCGAAACTGAACATTTTCACAACACACTTTGCCAGGGTGGTGAAATTGCTGTAACACTAGAAGACATTGTGTTGTGGCTGGAAAAAGACGATATTTTTGGAAGAAAATGATGCATCGCTGTATCTTTGATAATTATCGAATTTGTATTTGCAGCCAGGAACACAGTTTCCCATATATCCCATCGTAGCAAAATCACGATTACTGTAGAGATCGTCACATACTACGTCGGAACTCGTCGGAAAGGAAACTAACTTTTTGCATCGGAACACGTCGGAACTGGAACAAATTTGTCCACACGCTAAATCGGAAAAACACAAAGAAAAAGAATATCATTCATTTAGAAGCCTTCAAACGCGCAGGAAATTATGCAATATTTTGCGTATTGTAATTACAATTATTATATTACCTTTTTAACCTAACTCTAAATATTGTTGGTGGTTTTTTTAGGAAACAACCTTATTTGAGTTTTAATCTGCTGGCAATCTAAAAAGACAAGAGCCGATTTCGGACGCCTACCCAGGATAGGTGATGATGCCTACATGAAGATTTCAACATAAAAGAACATTTCCAAATGCTATCCAAATCTACAGAAGGCAATGTAGCCAGGCAAGATTTTCTTACGGATTTCAAGATAACCGTTAGCATCTAGAAGAGCTCTAAATGTAGTTGCTGGTCATGAATTTTGAGTCACTAGTTCTACGCAAGGGAATAAGACCAACCCACCGTCCATGCCTGACTTGGAATTCTATCTTGAATGAATGAATAGATGGCAGCACGTCGTACAATTCGGCCATTAAGGCGGAACTCTTGCAAGAAGATATAATGAATAGAGGATGGGCGAAAAGCAGGAAAGAGTGAACATATGTAGACATATGTAGACGTATAATGAAGAAATATTTTCTTTAAAGGCTGTTAACTTTAAAACAATGGAATTATGTTCGAATGAAGCGAAAATAAAAAGAAAATTGTACACAGAAAACAAAAACAGAATTATATAATTAGATGATCGTACAGAAGGGATATGCACTTCTCTAAGGACGGTGTTTTTTTATATGTATCACTTTATTTAAGTATTTTTTTATCAAATGAGGAAAGAACAATTCTTCACTTGGAAGTTTCAGTGAGACTTATTCATATTTGATCACATACTATTTGTTTCCTCTTAGTACTGTAATAATATTTATGACCAATCTAAACAAAAATGAATTACGCTGGTGGAAAGTGAAAAAAGAACACCAAGAAGGAATTGGCGGACGATCATGAAATTTACATATGTTAATGGGGTGGAGTTTACGTAGGTGTGATGTTTATTTCGGGACTAACCGGTGAGCGCTTACGCCACAGCACGGCGTAATATGCAAATTATCGTCGGTGGTATTTAAGGAGTACGGCGAAGTGAATATAATCAGTCGCTGGAGTACGGACACGTGCGAAGACCCTAAAGAAGCTGCAATGCCTGGCATGGAAGACGTGTAGGATTTCAGCAGTTATCGGACTTTCAGGGAGGTCGTCTAGGCGGACTCCGCGAGGCCGGGTGATCGTATCGTCGTAATGCGGACCGAATTGAACGGGACATATAGGTGGTGGTACGATGGTGGCATACATGGTCCGAGGAGCATTCCCACACGAGAAGACGTGGAACCGGGAGTCACAGACGGACTGATGAGCGGACCGATCGACGCAGAAAAAGAGCGGCGTTGTCAAGCAGAACATCCACTGCGACGCAAATCCGAGCTGCCGTTGCACCTGAGGTTACTGTGCGAACAATCCGCAACCGTCTACTGGATGCAGGACTAAGTGCACGTGTGCCTCTGGCATGTGTACCTCTAACTCAAGCCCACCGTCAGGAACAGCTGCAGTGGTGTCGCCAACGTCTGCACTGGAGAACGCAATGGCGATCTGTCGTGTTCAGCGATGAAAGCAGATTCGGCTTGGGAGCCTCCGATGGCCGTATGCGTGTTCGCAGACGCACAGGGGTGCGTCTCCAACCTTCTTGCATCCGCCAGCGACACACAGGGCCTACACCTGGTCTCCTGGTGTGGGGAGAGATCAGCTATCACTCCCGTACGCAACTAGTGTTTACACCGGGTACGTTAAACAGCACTTCCTACATCAACAACATCATTTAGTCCGTTGTTGTGCAATTTGTAAGGTCGGTCCATCGTAGTGTTTTCCAGCAAGATAACGCACGCCCGCCCACGGCACGTGCAGCGCAACATGCACTTCAGGGTGTGAGAAAATTTCCATGGTCTGCACGTTAACCGGATTTGTCCCCTATTGAGCACGTGTGGGATATTCTGGGACAACGACTTATCCGGTCTCCACGGCCAGCCACTACCATCCCCGATTTACGCGTTCAGGTTGAGGATGCTTATAACTTAATACCCCAAACTTACATCCAACATGTGTACGACAGACTCCATGCCAGAATTGCACAGTGTGACGCAGTCCATGGCGGTTCAACCTCGTACTAACCATGTTACATGGAAATGATATTTTTCAGTTTACAAGCAAATTCAGCCGTATTTTGCCATAATGTTTTGATCACGTTATCCTCTGTATTCCGTTATTATGCTGTATAAATTTCGTTGGTGTCAGACGTCTCCTTCTTGGTGTTCTTTTTTCAATTTCTGCCAGTGTATTTAACATCGAGTTGGTTAATGATTGGTCAAAAGTTGTTTCTGAAGGAGTAATAATAAGTGCAGACAGATCAGGTCAAAGTAAGATCTCGCACGTTTAACGATGAAATATAGGGTACAGATGAGGCAGATGTCAGATGTCCTTAATTTACCACTTGTGGAAATTATTTGGAATAAAATACCTTCGGACGAAAAATACTCAGAGAGCTACATCCAAAATTTCCACACGGATTACTATTGGTTTTTGAAACCCAAATTTAGATGGTTTTCATATTTGATATGCAACCTTGCGTTGGAAATAATGGTTAACAATATTTTTGCAAAGATTCTCTTATGCCACTTCGTTTTGCATTTCAAAATAATGTGTGGCGAGCTTGAAATGATCGGCAGTGTAACATCATTTAATCATGTGCCATGGATTTCTTTTCGCAAAGGCAACGGTCTAGTTCATGAGGTTTTCGCCTTATCGTGATTCATCTTTATAACGTACTGCTTATTAGAACTCACCAAATCTTTTAACTAAGATAACTGAAGGTGATATCTGTTATAATAATTTCAAAGGTTTAAGCATCACATGAAATCATACCCAGAGCACTGTTGGATATATGCTGTAGGATAGTATTCCGAGAAATATGCTTGGCATACTATTCATTTCGAATAGAAATCACATTTGTATCATTCAAAAAGTAAAGTACAGTAAAATGTCTTTGAAATCTTAATGGTAAAAAATAATTCCGAAACGCAATTTTTAAAACTATAGAAATTCACTTTTCACTAGAGAATTTGTTTAGAAAGCTGTGTTGAACAGTGAAAGTGAACAAACAGTGTCGGAATTTTTTACTGGCTGGTATAAAAGCTGCTGAAAAGTTAGCAATTTTCCACTAATCGGTTAACAGAATCCATTGCATAATCATGTAGAAATCCTTCCACATACTAATACATCCACTTGATGTAATGGAATTTAACTCTAAAGTACTTGCAACATAAGTAAATCAGAGAGCTCACACATAAAAAAACTCCAGATAGTCGCGTGTTCAATGAACCCCTTTCTGTAGCTACCATTGTCAGAAACAACTTGTTCAACATTGGTAAAGAACTTGCTACATAAGTGGACTCGTACAACTTAAGTCGCATGTTAAACGAGTCCCCTTATGTAGCTACCGCTGTTAGAAAGAACTTCGGTTATACTTCCAGCTGTGGCATGCTCTCTGAGAGGTATATGTCAGCGGTAAACAACTGTCATCTCTCAGCCATTCGGAAAGATATTTCATGTGAGTTGTGTTATAATCCATATCCATTATTTTTGAGTGGCATTTAAAAAAAAAAAAAAAGAAAAAAGAAATTGCGTCCCTTCTCGAAAATACCTATTACGAAGGAAAAGTTTTATTTCCTCATGAATGGGAAAAGGTTTGAACGTTTTCTGAGAACATTTCTTCGGACGCGATTTTAATCTGAAGTACTTCCCATGTATAAAGAGCACTTGCGTATGCGTTTAGTCAAAGGAATGGGCCCGTTGTGTTCATTTTGTAGCATCGGTAGACGCGCAAGCTCTTGCCCCGAACTGAACTTTCTTCGTTTAATTGTTCTGCCATTTTGGAAGTTGCTTTTGATGCCTATTTAAGAAATGTCTTTTGAGGAAAAATTAATCAACACTGTGAAATTAAAAGCCAATATTGTGAATCATTGGTCACAAACACTATTGTCTACAAACACATTGTGTGGAATGAAATGTCAGAAAATCTCACCAGATCTGCTATATTATTCTTTCCTCATTTAACAAAAAAAAATATTTAACCTAAAAAGATACATACACTAGAAGAAACGCGATTCCAGGTTATATCATATCACGCCTATAGGGTCATTTATTATATTCAATGTTATTTTTGTTTTCTTTTTTGTGGAGCAATTAGTTATCACTGTAATCGTACTTCACGTTCATTCAAGAATAATGCCATTAATTTAATCTGACATCTTTTTTCGGCAAACAATAGAAACAGTTGTTGTTTTTTCAGAATACATCGACCTATCTTCACTTAATTCTGATTTTGCGCCTTCCCAAATATCATGATCTCATCTTGCCAAAGTGCTACCCCGGTGGCCAAGTGGTACGTAGCATGGTCTTCTAAATATTCGACCGACGTGCTTCTGGATGCGAATCTTAGTTAATAGTGGGTTCGGGTCACGGTAGTAGCTCTGTCCTCTGCTTGGAATTAGGAACCCTAAATGCGGAAAGAGCAGCTGCATTTATAGCCCACTGAGGTATTCAGCCTATTCGTTAAGCCTCTAAAAATCTTTCCCGGCTTGTTTTCATCAAATTCTTTCGTGGCTTCCTTAATATGAACACTGAAGCCAAGGTGTGTTTTTTCTTGAAAGGTCCTTGTGCTTTAGATTCTGTTCTCATTTTTACCAAGTTCCATTCTTCCGTGTCCTGCTTTTTTTTTTACCCCTTTCAGATACAAAGTACTTGTCATTATAACAGGATTACGGTCTCAGTTTACGTGTGCTCTAAAATAGGTTTTGCAGTTCTTGATCTTATAACAATATGGAAATATTTCTGCAGTAAATTACCCAAAAGAAATATTATATGAAAATTGTAGAAACAATTCTGTTCTAATGTACGAACATAACGTTTTGTGGTTTTTTGGTCTTTACTCAAGCATATGGATCTATCATTAAGACTTCTTCGGTAGGTTCAGTCAAATATATATCTACGGTATTCATATTTAGCGGCCAAATAAAATATTCAATCTCTCTTAGATTTCAACAGATGATCTGTACGCGAGTGAGTAAATGCTCTTCTGATTAGGAAGTTATTTGCTGATAGCTTGCGTGGTAATGGATGGGAAGAGCAAAATGGAAATAGACTGTTACTGGCGGTGAGTTTCCGATAAATTAAATAAGACAGATTGAAAATTTCCGGGTTACGAGAAATTTGGAAAATTAAGAAAGGCAATGCGTAGTTGGATTCAGTTGCTATCGTTATCCCGATAGTGGGGAAAACAGATGAAAGTGCGTCGGCGAACTTATCAACTTAAATCATCCTGTGTGTAAGGCCAAAACAGAAGGATGTCGTCGACGTACCTAATGTACAAACTGGGTGCAAGGGGAAACTAATTGAGTACTTTGTTACCAATGTGATAAAGCAGGATTAGTGCTAATACTGCTGAAAGTGGAGATCCCATGAGGAAACACTCCACTTGCTTATAAATTTGGATATCAAATTTAAAATATGAACGCTGTTTGATCAAACGAAGCACGTTCGTAATAGCGGAAATTTCAGAGGTATGTATTTGGGACTCAGCGAGTTTGGCCTCCAAATGAGATGGGTGGCGTCAACACTTACATTAGGGTACTATGATACAACATCAAGGGAGGCAAGGAAGAAAGGATTAGAGTGTGGCTGAAACACCCTAATTCTTTCAAGTGCAACAGTGGAACTCTTAACTGAATAGGGTGAGTTTGCAGCAAAATTTTCTAAATCCTGTGCAAGAGGTTTTTCAAGAGGTCGTGTCAGACTAACATCAGAAACAAGGTATATAAGAAGACGTCTGTTGTTATATCTTACTCACCCTATTGTGCGGTGGGCTGAGTATCCTGCATTTCTCTTTTCGATGGCGCTGTTGTAAATGTTCGGTTACTTGACGCAATTGAGTTCGTCCGTTACCACGTAGAATTCTTTGCATTTGCCGTTGGCCACAAACGTAGGCCAATCGTTCCTACCAACAGTAACACTGTTTATTTTCTTAGTTGTTCACCACTCCTAGTAAATCCTTCATGAAGTTGTTCATACACATTTAAACATAAAGCTCCTATTGCAATGCCTCTTTGATAGTATCTATTCAAACGTGTAAAACTGTTGCCCTAACTGGTATACAAAAATATCTACACGTAATATTTGAGTTCGCAAAATGAATCACAAGTGGATAAGTTTACACCGTGCGTATATTTTTAGTAGCCCAACAAAAAATGGTTGCACCAATATTTATGGAAATCCAGACAGTCCATTCGTGCTGCTTTGGAAAAACAGGATAGGGTATATGGTACTGATAACGGCCCCTAAAAAGATATCACTTTTAATATTCGTGCATAATTAATTTAAATTATTTTTACAAAATGAGTATTTAAGCAGTTGTTCACAGATCATGTTCATAAAGCCTGGAATACGCACAATACTTCCATTTTGTAATAAAGGAAGATTTTGTGTTCAGAATTATTTGGTACCAGCAAGAACTAATATGTTTCATTTTATAAATCTAATCCCATTTCAATAAAATCTCGGTGAAATTGTATACTGCTCCGAAAATTATGCTTTCCACCAAATGCTGGTTAAAGGTGTTTTGCATGTTCTTAAAAAAAGTTATTTCCAAATAAAAACAATTTTCCCTGTAAAATATAAAATGTTAGAAAGAAATTGCTGAAAGTATTTGTAAAACTTATTGAGTAATACGTGTTCATAGTTATTATACAGATATACAACGATATAGCGTAAAGTAATAAATTGTTAAGAACACCTAACTAACAGCGAGCTCAAACCCCCTTGGCCTTCATTACAGCTTCAATTTGATGGAGCACAGGTTCAATGATACGTTGATTTCGTTTTGCAATTATGTTCAGTCATGCAAATGTGACGGCGTTCGCAAATTGCCAAAAGTCATTGAAGGAGGGTCTCCATTACGAAGGGATCTCTCAACATCATTCAGAATATGTTCAAGTGGGATAACATATGGCGATTGTGTGTCCCATTTTAGGATATTGAATTTACTGTCGAGCTCCTGGAACCCCTGGGTATCGATGCTAGTGTTACGGTATTGATGCCAGTCCTTCTTCATCAAGAAGCACCATATGTTATCCAGGTACGTGTGTACGAGGTCTTCATTGTTGTTAAGATACAACGCCACGTGTCCACTGCTCCCTTCACAGTCGGACGGTGTGGTCGCGCCAAAAACCCTGCTGTTTTCAGTCCGATTATCAAGCCTCTCTCAAAGTCCGTAAGTTTCGTAAATCGACGTCTCTGGCGTCTAGCCGGTATTCTTGTCACTATGTACTCTTGCTTGTGTCGGTCGGTGCTTTTCGCTTTCGACTACACGCCGGTTTATAAGGTTGCCGGTTCATGTTTGTAACGACTCAACAGGGGTACGGTTATGCGCACTCGCACTAAACGTAGATCATTTGCATACCAGCATGCATTCTAGCTATTTGCAGAGTTTTGCGGTTGTAGCTCGTTTACTTCAAGGTTCGCGAATATCATTATGCGCGAGTTTATATTTTCACGTCTTTCACAAATTTCGCCTGAACTAGATGAGTCTGTTGCGATTTCATTTCCTTGAAATATAATGAAATTGAAAATCCTAGTAATTATTTTTAAAGAAGTGTTCATGTTTTGATACAGTACCTTCTGGTGAGTGAACTACATTTACTGTCCATTCTTCGGGTTTCCAACTATGTGTCTTTTCTTATTTCTCGATGGCGTAGGAGACATAACAAAGTAATAAGATGTCAATGAAGTGAATAAACCAAACATTTGCGAACTGGATGTACTAATTAAGCATGTACTTTATACCAGTATATAGAGATCTCAAACGCAGTAATTTAAAAAACTTCGTTTTTCTGCATAACGCTAGATGCAGACGAAATTTGGACACTAATCTTCTTATATATAAAATTTTCTTTCCCATCATTTTCTGAAAGCGAAATCAAGAGTGATTGAAATTTAAAATCAACGATTATACTTCGTATGGAATCATCAAATACTAATTGATCATATATCTCTTATTAATTCGGATAAATTTCGTGAATGTACAAAATCTCCTTTGACATTTGAATTCTGCTTTAGGATAAACGGCGTGAATAATATAGGAAATAATGATGTGAATATACTTCAAGTTCACAATTGCAAATTTGGAATTCCTGGGAATATGCATATACAAAGTTATGTGTAGATTTGACGAATTATAATGAGCAAGAAATTGGAATATTTGTGCACATATTAAGTTAAAAACCACAAAACGTTTTTAAAATTTACAAAAAATATATGGTTTCAAATCTACGGTGACGAATCACGCCAGCTAATTGCAAAATTTAGGGAAACTCACGAAATTCTCGCAAAACGTAATGTTTTTCATAATTTCTTTAAGTATTCTTCATTTTGTTCGCAACATAATTTCAAGATGAATGTAATATGAGAATGGCGTTACGAACGTAGAAAATGACGCCGTCGCACATGCAATACAGGTATTTTCAAAATTCCGCCAATAGTATTCTAGTGTTTCATCAGATTGTATCATATCATTTCGTGATTGCTCCATTAACTTTTGTAACTGCATTTTGGGTCTAAACCAAATATGTATTCAGTTTGCATACCGTCTAAAATTTAGTTGACTGCTCATTTCTATAGAGATTTGCGATTTTCTCTATCTTTTTTTTTTTTTTTTTTTTTGATTGGAGGTTTAACGTCCACCGTGAGCAACAAGCAGTCGCCCGTCCCTAATTTAGGGTCACTGGTTCCAGGGAAGGGAGAAAGCCAGTGCCGTAAAACAAACACAACATCCATGCCTCACCGGGATTCGAACCCGGGCCCCTTACGGACGAATGATCAGAGGCCATCGCTTAGACCACTGCGCCACCGGGGCGGCTTTTCTCTATCTTACATCATGGGCAAGAAAACATTATTCAGCACAATCTATAGTGCACGAATAGTGACTTTACACAAAGAAGGATTCTCAGAATGCAAAATGGGAACTAATTTTCTTGACAGGCAGATTGTTCTCCATAAAGAGGTCGTACAATGTAAACATCATGAGATATTTATCTTTTGGAAGATGCGTGGCCGCCCACGGAAAACGAATATCCGAGATGATCATGTTCCACTACAATATGTTATATGATCCTCGGGGAGTTCCTGCCACAAGATCAACGCGTCTCTACGTTCTTATGGGAGGAAGGTTAGTGTTATGGTTTTTTCAAGACGTTTGAGCAAAAGAAATGATATAAAAATCTTTGAAAGGTGCACGTAAACCACGTCTCGCATTATGAGAAACAAGAGACTACAGTTCGACAGGAGACAGCAGTCGTGGGCTAAATAAAAATGGAGTGAAGTTGTTTTTTACATAAGAAAAGTATCACTTTATTCTGTTCCGTATTTCACGACACGTGCAATATCCAAAACCAAAAAGATTTAATGAAAAACATACATTTGCTACCACGAAACATCCAAGTCTGATAATGCATGGGCTATGTCAATATTTATTGTGCTACATTTCTGTGCTTCCTGCCATCTAACATTACCATGGCCGGACTTATTTATGTGAAGAATTTACAGGATAAATTGGCACTTCATATGAATTTTCACTGATGCAACACATTCATGAATAATGGTGCACCATGCCGAATATCTAAGAGAGTGAAAGACATTATGATTAAGATAAAGACCACTGATTTGGAGTCGCCTGGTGTTAGCCTAGACTTAAATTCAGTAGACAAACTTTGGGTCGTTTTTAGGGACAATGTCAGAGAAAAACAGCCACCACAAAGGAAACAGTTTTGATTGAAGCCACCGAGCTTCGCATACTTAAGCTTACCAGGTACCATATTGTGGCAGAACACAGCGGGTTTGTTTACGTCTAAGACCGAGGCTATATGGAGTTCATGAGTGTAATCAGACTCCTGATACGCCGTTCAATTGCATCCCACAAGTGAACCACGTGATTGATATCGGGTAGGTTCGTAGGCCACTACATATGCCGGAAGTAGGAAGTTTGTTCCTCAAGCCATTCCAGCACAACATTGGACTTTGTCTTGGCGCCTTGCATCTTGGAAAACACCATCTCCATTTCCGGAAAAAGTATAGCATTACTGGGTGTGCTCAAACACCAAGCAATTCACATTATTGGGCACGAGACATACGCTGTTTCACATATAAAAAGAGTTCCTGCGAGGTAAACATTCCCCACTTCATACAACCGCCTCCATCGGGTTGCACTCTGGAGTAAATGGAGGATGGCTTAACTGCCTCCTGCGACTTCACCAAATACGTACACAACTATTTACAAAGTGGAGTAAAAATCACTACTTAGCATAGCAGCACACTTTTTTCCCAGTCATTCGACGTCCAGTTTTCGTGATCTTACCACCAATCGAGCCTTTCGCTTCGATGAACCGTATTTAGTTGAGCATGTTTTCCGGGCCGTATGCTTTTACAGCCAATACGTGCGACCGTGTGAAGAATTGTACTGAAAAATATTTCTTCGGGGTGACCTCTGTCGTATTAGGTAGTTAAATGTTGAATAATGCTGCGTCAGTTGGCCTGTACGAGTGCTCTCCTGCCATCTCACATCAGGTTTTTCTGTTCTGTGGAGTTTTGCCTCCAGGTTGTTGTTTGATTATTTTCACGGCAGTCCTTACACACGCTAATTACGGCGGTTCGCAAACAACCCACCAGTTCAGCCGTTTGGGAAGTCGAGGTACTGGTTCTCGGAGGTCCCAGAATCTGTCCATTCTCAAAGTCCCGATACATACTTCCGCTTAACCATGGCCTGCGAATTTTGGTACAACTCCTCCTCTCACACATTATGTGCTACGTCCGTCCACTGATCGTGACTTCTCGGAAATCACGTGATCAATATAATATAGGGGAGAAATGGGCAGCGCATCCCGCAAGATATAAACATTCGCATCCTTGAAAAAACTTGGAAATTACATCGCTCTGGAATGGCAATGGGTGGCGAATATCACAATTTACGTTTAAGTATCCTTCCCCTCCACCACTGAGGACAACGAGTTTTCAACCATCGAAGTTAAGATGACCTAACTTAAAAATCAGAAAAACACTTCGGGTTTTCTCTAGTTAAAGCAATTGCTACTTCACCGTAGCGTAGAAGGCAATTCCTAATCCGTTAAAGCATAAAGGAGGTCCATGTGTCACCGTTATATCAAATTACAGAGAAGAATTGCGAAATGAATCTCAGGAAGAATTATTCCTTTACAAATATATGAAGGCAATTCAAGTATAATTGTCGTCATATACATGTCGTATATTACGATTGTTTCCATGTATTCATTTTCAGGAAATTAGAATCTATGCCGCATCTCCCGACTTATATTGTCCTGAAGGGAGTAACACTATCAGGAAGGTTAAATTCAATTTGCTAGCCGATAAATTTAAAGGACTGCTGCATTACAAAGAGTAAAAGGTAATGACCACCCTGACAATGATACATAGAAAACTTATACAGTCAGTCGTACCAGAATTACATGACCACCTATCTAATAATGGGAATACCCACGCTTGGCCCGGATGACAACTGCGAGACGGCGTGGAATGGAAGCAATATATGTGGCGCTGGGAGGTTTCCCAAGACACACGTACCCATTCGGACTGCAGCATGGTACGGAGGTCCCGGAGATGACGTGGCTGTGGTTCGGCATGTTGAACCTCTCGAAACACATAGTCACACAAGTGCTCTATGGAATTGAGAACGGGCGATTTCATTGGCAAAGGCAGAACGGAGACATCGCTGTCGTGTTCCTATAACCAGTCACTCACCCAATTTGTGACGTGGTAGGGCGCATTATCCTGTTTGTAGACACCATCACCTTCAGGGTAAACATCCAAAATGAAATTATGCATTAGGTCAAAATGATTGATAGGTAGCCATTGGCAATCAGGATCACATCCACTGATACAAATGGTCCCATGTCATACCAGGAAAGCATCCCTCAGACATGCACATTGTTACCTCCGGACTGTACTTCTCCGACAAGAGGGTCCGTTTGTTGGTTCTTGTGTGTCTGACGCCCTATCTGCCACTGCCTGTTACGTCTGTGTAGCAAAATCCTACATTCGTTGGAGAAGGAAAACCTTTTTCCACTCTTCCACCTGCCAATGATGATAGTCCCATGAGAACTGCAGGCGTCGTTGCAGATTGACCTGGGATAACATGGGTTTCTTGACGCAATGTCGATTCCTAAGACTCATGGGTAACAGGGTTCGCCGTACTGTGATCAGGGACACGTACCTGTGTGCCGCACCGTAATTTTGCTTGGTTAGTTGCTGCAAAATTGCACATTGATTTCTCTTTACCGATCGATGGAGGCGACGTTATCCTCTGGGACGATGACTTTTGGGCTCCACAGTTATGACTTCGGGAAGTATTCTGTGTGCCAGCGGTTCATTTTTGTTATTCGGTACTACAGCACCTTGCTAACAGCCCACGAAATCTGCTTTTAATGAGATGCTTCCACCCTTGGGCGGTAGCCGATGATCATTTCTTTTTGAATTTCCGTTAAATCACTACCTCTGCTCATAATGCTCAGGTGACACACTGTGGCGCCTTTATCCTGGCTGGATGTATATACACTGGCGGAAAGCGAAAAAAAGAACACCAAGAAGGAGACGTCTGATACCAACGAAATTTATACACCATAATAACGGCATACAGAGGATAACGTGATCAAAACATTATGGCAAAATACAGCTGCATTTGCTGGTAAACTGAAAAATAAGATTTCCGTGTAACATGGTTAGTACGAGGTTGAACCGCCATGAACAGCGTCACACTGTGTAATTCTGGCATGGAGTCTGTCGTACAGATGTTGGATATAAGTTTGGGGTATTGAATTCCAAGTATCCTCAACCTGAACGCGTAAATTGGGGACGGTCGTGGCTGGCCGTGGAGACCGGAAAAGTCGTTATCCCATAAAATCCTACACGTGCTTAATGGGGGACAAATCCGATGAACGTGCAGGCCATGAAATTTGTCTCACATCCTGAAGTACATGTTTCGTAGCACGTGCCGTGTGTGGGCGTGCGTTATCTTGCTGGAAAACACTACGATGGACCGACCTTACAAATGGCACAACAACGGGCTGAATAATGTTGTTGATGCAGGAGGTGCTGTTTAACGTACCCGGTACAAACACTAGTTGTGTACGAGAGTGAAAGCTGATCGCTCCCCACATCAGGAGACCAGGTGTAGGCCCTAAGTGTT
Organism: Macrothele yani; assembly: GCA_039090855.1. NCBI lineage: Eukaryota > Metazoa > Arthropoda > Arachnida > Araneae > Macrothelidae > Macrothele > Macrothele yani. Next base: position 150,081,724 of record CM077034.1, read on the forward strand.
GCTGGCGAATGCAAGAAGGGTGGAGACGCTCCCCTGTGTGTCTGCGAACACGCATACGGTCATCGGAGGCTTCCAAGCAGAATCTGCTTTCATCGCGGAATACGACAGATGGCCATTGCGTTCTCCAGTGCAGATGTTGGCGACACCACTGCAGCATTTCCTAACGGTGAGCTGGAGTCAGAGGTACACATGCCAGAGGCACACGTGCACGTAGTCCTGCATCCAGTAGACGGTTGCGGATTGTTCGCACAGTCACCTCAGGTGCAACGGCAGCTCGGATTTGCGTCGCAGTGGATGTTCTGCTTGACAACGCCGCTCTTTTCTTGCGTCTGTGACTCCCGGTTCCTGTTTTTCTCGTGTGGGAATATTCCTCGGACCATCTACGCCACCATCGTACCACCACCGACACTTCCCGTCCAATTCGCTGCGCAATACGACGATACGACCTCCCGGCCGCGCGGAGTCCGACTAGACGACCTCGCCCAAAGGCCGATAACTGCTGAAATCGTACACGTCTTCCATGTCCAGACATTGCAGCTTCTTTAGGGTCTTCGCACGTGTCCGTACGCCGACGACTCAATACCTTCACTTCGCCGTACTCCTGAAATACCACCGACGATAATTTTCATAATATGCCGTGCTGTGGTGTAAGCGCTCACTGGTTGGTCCCGAAATTAACATCACACCCACGTAAACTCGACCCCATTAATATATGTAAATTTCATGATGGACCACCTATTACTTCTTGGTGTTCTTTTTTCACTTTCCGCCAGTGTAACTCTGTGTGCTCGACCTTGTCACGTACACTCGATGACCGCGCCTGGGCGTGTGCTCTGAGATTCGCCGGGTGGTCGTATTATTCTGATATGACCTGGTATATTTCAAAAAAATTTCTATTTGAAAAGATTAATTTGAAATTTCAAAGCAACAGCCTTGTTCTAGCGAAATTCTATCTATTATGCTCAATAAATGTACACTGAATTAGAAACATTTATCCAGATGTCCCTAAGCGTTAGTCTAGAGGCATATATACTAATATGTAGGTAAACGTCTGATAGGCAGCGTATACGCAAAACACTTGGTCACGAGGTTCACCACGTGACCTAAGCAATTCTATAAAGTGCTGTTCGTCAGTGTGGTTAATCACAATGGAGGAAAAGAAAGACATTTCTGTGTCTGTTAAACGGCTTATAGTGATTGTCCGTCTGGCAGGAGTGACGATTTTGAAAAGAATGATGGCGAATGGTTTCTCAAAAGGTGAGACATGATTGACCTTTAATCAGAGGAAAAATAACGCGCATTGCTTGTCAAAGGTTTTTAATTCTCGTGAGATGATATTCCTTGAGGAACGAAATCACCGTCGTCTGAGAAGGCTTGTGCGGAAAAACAGGAAATTCTGTGTGCGGCAATCGAACATGGGTCAGGATCGATCCCTGTCAGGTACGAAAGCTCGAAGCTATAAATATCCACCGTGTGTCGGAATCGCACGTTGAACCGTCGAACACCGGACACTGGCTCTCCGATAGCAGATAAATTTGTTTGTGCTACGTTGCCCTTCTCCCTCGCTTCCGTGTGACTTTCTTGTCGGGAACTTTGCCCTAAATCTCCTAGTTACCTACTTTTAAAGGTTGTTTAAGACCTGGGGTCAAACACTGCCTTCCTAAAATCTTCTGCATAAATTTCCCTCACTAAATGATATTTTACAAAGAGATATAATTATTTGCAGATTAGCTGGTATTATACTCGCCTTTGAATACACTTTCTATTGCAGCTGTCATTTCCCATGTTTTCCATGGCAGAAGGCACAAATTAAAATTTTAAAGAACAAATCAAAAATCACACTTTTTTCAAGGAAATCTAAGGCTCTTTTTTTTTTTAAAATTCAGTTTTGATCCGCAGGTTTTGTAACCACATATTCATAATGTCTCTTTTTTGAGTGTTTCGCTCGTCACGACAAGTTTTAACTACTACAAAGAGAAATATACTAATACACACCTGATTCTATCCAGCGCTTAAGTGGTCGGACATAAAACCGCGTTACGGTCTGTTATGTTTTACGAAACCAGATGGTGTAAAATCAGCAACGAACGAAGTAAAGATACTACTATTGAAAAAACGGAAAACGGAAAAAGCAACCTTTCCAGGCTTACGATTACGTTTCACTGGTTCTACATTTTCCCAGGGGATCACCATACCATTCAGATCTTTCTTTCCATTTTATTTCCGCTATGGCCAATGGGGCATTTTTCACTGGGTCTCTTCCCCTGTGTATAGCCGCATGGACTATCCTTGATAATATTATATCTTCCATAACAACGAAATAGTATCGTCGAAATCAGCTCCCTGTTCACGCCCACCATCAATTCTTCTAGTAGGATTAGACTCTCAGACCAGACTCTTGAAATCAGATTATCATTGGTAATATGATTTCCATAAGAACGAAATCGTGTAGTCAAAATTAGCTCTCTGTTCATACCCACCATCCGTTCTTCTAGTAGGATTAGACTAACAGACCATACTCTTGAAATCAGAGACTATCTTTGGTATTATGTTTTCCACAACAACGAAATCCTATCGTGGAAATTAGCTCCCTGTTCATACCCACCATCCGCTCTTCTAGTAGGATTAGACGATCAAACCAGACTCTTGAAATCAGATGCAATCCTTGGCTATATGTTTTTCATAACAACGAACTTATATACAAATTTACACAAATTGGCTTACGGTTAGAATTGGACTAGCAGAGAAACACCTGTTTGGTCGTTTCGTGTGATTGTTTTAAAGTTGACGTACCATTGTCTTCGGAAATATAAAGCTACCATTCGAAAAGAAAAAGGAATATATATACGGTGATCTCAGAAGTTCCCGTAACCTTTAACTTCGCGGATGAGATTACTTTGAGTAGAAGACATTGCAACGGCGACGGAACAACTTCTGTTATAAAAGTATTATATTTCATAAAAAAAATTATCAAGTAAATAAGTGAAAGTTTTTTTGCGAGAATTTAAACAGAGTTAAAGTGAATTCAGTTTTAAATATGAAACTAAATACCATAACCATTTATAATTATCTGAATCAGGATTTATAATTTTTAGTAGTAACTATTGGTGAATGTTTGTTTTAAAAATACTTCACCAAGGTTTACAAATTATGAGACAGGTAAGATTAGTAACGAAAATATCTATGTTCCTTGTGTGCCTGACATAAAACTTTTATGAAACACGTTATTAAAAAATATACGATTTCCCACTTTTGGGTCATTTATTGAAAGGAAAGTTTAAATGTCTCGAATATTCGTTTCAAGACAGCAACGCAAGAACTAATCATCAGAGGAGTGAACGATCTGGAATTACTGAGAGATTTTTCAGAGGATTACATAACATTTTCTTATGAACACGGCCTGCTGGTGCCACATTCTGATGAAGCATAAATGAACTAGGTATTTACATAAATAATGTGCGTCACAAAATATTAAAATAGTTGTCAAGACAGCAATTGGGAAACAATGGGTTTGCTACAACTCAGAAAATGGAACCAATAGTTTGGGAAATAATCATTTCTTTCTATATTCATGTTCATCCACAAATAATAAATAAGTAAATAAATAAATAAATAAATAAATAACAATAAATATATAAATAAAAAATAGAAAAACCCACCTGATACGACTTTGATTTTTACAGAATGCGTTCCTTAGGTAACACAAAAAGATTATTTGGAATCTTAGTGTCATAATTTTCAGGAACGCTGATGCCGCTAGTAACCGTTGTAACCACTCCTGACTTACATTACCTGCCGTAAACGCTGAGGCATCGAATGCAATAATATATTAATGCTGTCGTATGGAATAATCATATATGCTGTATTGACACGTGTTCAAAGTTCATCAAGAACTGCTGGCAGACGGTCGTACCGCTGCAAATGTCGTTCGAGCATGTCACAGAGAATTTATATGGATAATAAATTCGGCGATCTAGAATGCAATCGCAGTAATGGAACGTTGTTATCCTTGAAGGAGACACGTGTTGTCGCTGCAATATGCAGTGCGGCATTGTCCTTCTGAAATCCGACGCCGTTACCTCCTGCAGTGCGAAAAGGAGACCTGACGAAAAATGTTATTGACGTAACAGCATTCGTTATAGTGCTACGAACACTCATAAAAGTTTATTTGCTTTCGTACCCGATAACTCTTCAGGCCATAATGACCGTACTGATGCGGCAAACCTGATACGAATACTCTGTTTCCAACGCCTCTCTCTCTCTCTCTCTGTCGTCGACGGACATAGACGCGGCCATCATTTTCGCCTGTTGCGCCAGAGTATATGATATTCTGCCATTCGTCACCCCAATTTCTTCGTTCAACGCACTAGTATATCTTTAAAGCCATTGCTACGGTGTCAAAGGTAGCTGGAGAAGGGGCCGACGAGCCTGTAGTCCGAATTGTAATAATCGGCGTCGTACTGTTAAAGCTGATGTGGGAGATTGCGTTCCCAAATGCGGTTCTCCAAAGACATAATAGGCAAAACATGGTAACAAATTGAATACGGACAAAATGCGCTCCACGAAGGAAACGGAGCTCATGTGGAGATATTTTTAGCCATGAGGAAAAAATTATATCTATCAATTTTCATTCATAGTGCCACAAACCGCTTGTTATAAATATTGTAATTTTTAAATAAAATATTTTTAGAGAGGAAATAATTAATGTCAACTCTGTACATCTAATAAAATATTGCGATTCAGTAATCTTGAAAAATTACCCAAACTAGAATACACTATATTGACGAAACTCACCGGACACCTAGAAGAGAAACACAACATAGCCTTTATTGATATACATTAGTACGCTGTCTGTCCACCTTTGGACTTAATGCTGGCACTGACACTTTGAGACATGCTTTCGACAAGGTTTTGGAACACAGCGATAGATATGCGCTTTCATTCAGTACATAATGCTGAAGATAACTGGTGATTAATAGTAGGCCTTGGTTCCAAACTTCTTATGCATCACTCTAATGTGTCCCATAGGTGCTCTATGGGATTAAGATCAGGGATGTGTGGTAGTCAGTCCACACACAATACGAAATTATCGTCAAACCACGCCGTAACAGACCTTGCTTCACAGCTCGGTGCATTGTTCTGCTTGTACCAACAAGGCTTGGTTCCATAGTATTGCCACCACAGAATTGTTAGGCCATAATCCTTCTGAATATCGAGGTAGACTTGCTGGTTAACAGGTTTGTGCACGATGACCAAACGGCCGGAACCATTCCACGAAAAACGCCCCCACACGAGTACACTGCTAGTTCCAAACTTGACAGTAGGAACAGTACACTGTGGAAAACAGCTTTCTCCAGACTGCTATCATACCCACACACGGCCATCAAAGTGATGGATTGAGTGTCTGAATTCATCAGTTAATAGGACTCGTTTCCATTTATCTACGGTCCACTATAAATGTTCTTTACACCATGGTGAACGACGAGTAGCATTCTGAGTGTAACTGAAAGGCTTATGAGCAGACAACCGACCTCATGGAATGAAGTTCTCTTCGAATGGTACGTGTACACAAAAGGGTTCCAGAATATTTACTCATTTGTACACTGAGGTCTAGTTCAGTACTCCGTCGATTAGCTGTAACGACTCTCATGAGGGTTCGACGTCATCTATTATAGATTTTTTGGTCTGTCGGTACGTTTTGCTGTTTCAGGTACGCCATGTGTCTTCCACTTATTCAGTACACCCAATACTGTTGCCTTGGAAATGTTGAAACACCTCTTGGTTTCTTTTATGGACAACCATCTAATATAACACCCAACAATCTTTCCTTTCTCAAAGTCAGTTCTCTCCCGCAGCGACATTTTCACTCAAACTCGCAGTGCGATATGACCACGATCAGCTGCAGGCTTGTTTTTATGGTGCATTTCACCAGCCCCCCCCCCACCACGGAATTTTTTTAATTTTTCAGGCACCATTCGTTTGTACCACGTATGAACCGGAATGAACTCGGTTTTTTTCGTTTGAACCGCAATAGTTTTGGAGATATTTAAAAAACAAAGTGGGAGGGCTGGTGAAACGATAGCCCCCACCACGGAATTTTTAATTTTTTTTTGCACCAATCGTTTGTACCACGTATGAACCGGAATGAACTCAATTTTTTTCGTTTGAACCGCAATAGTTTTTGAGTTATTTAAAAAACAAAGTGGGGGAGGGGGAGGCTGGTGAAATGGTACCCCCCAAAAAAAGATATTTCAAATTTCAGCATAGCCATTCGTTAATAAATCGTATGAACCGGAATGAACTCCATTTTCATCGTTTGAACCGCAATAGTTTTTGAGATATTTAAAAAATAATATTGAGAGTTTGCATATATACAGAGAGACCGACCATTTCACCAGCCCCCCCACCATGGAAATTCAAAAATTCAAAATAGCCATTCGTTAGCAAATCGTATGAACTGAAAATAACTCCATTTTGATCGTTTGAACCGCAATAGTTTCTCCCCCTCCCCTCAACATGGAAATTCAAAATTCCGAAACAGCCATTCGTTAGTAATTCGTATGAACAGGAATGAACTCCATTTTCATCGTTTGAACCGCAATAGTTTTTGAGATATTTAACAAATAATATTGAGAATTTACATATAAATATAGGAGGCCGACCATTTCACCAGCCCCCCCCCCCACCCTACCATGGAAATTCAAAATTTCGAAATAGCCATTCGTTAGTAAATCGTATGGACCGGAATGAACTCCATTTTCATAGTTTGAACCGCAATAGTTTTTGAGGTATTTAAAAAAGAATGTCACAGGCCTACACCATTTACCCCCCCCTTCATCACGGAAATTCAAAATTCCGAAATAGCCATTCGTTAGTAAATCGCATGAACAGGGATGAACTCCATTTTTATCGTTTGAACCTCACTAGTTTTAGGGATATTTAAAAAATAATATTGAGAATTTACATATATACAGAGAGACAGACCATTTCACCAGCCCCCACCATGGAAATTCAAAATTTCCAAAATGCCATTCGTTAGCAAATCGTATGAACTGAAAAGAACTCTATTTTCGTCGTTTGAACCGCAATAGTTTTTGAGATATTTAAAAAAATAATGTTACAGGCCTAATATTTCACATACCCTTCATCATGGAAATTCAAAATTCCGAAATAGCCATTCGTTAGTAAATCGTATGAACAGGAATGAACTCCATTTTTATCGTTTGAACCGCAATAGTTTTTGAAATATTTAATAAATAATAGAATTTACATATACGCACAGAGACCGACCATTTCACCCCCCCCCCCTCCTCCCCACCATGGAAATTCAAATTTTTTTCAAAATAGCCATTCGTTAGTAAATCGTATGAACTGAAAAGAACTCCATTTTCATCGTTTGAACCGCGATAGTTTTTGAGATATTTAACAGCAAATAATGTTACAGGCCTACTATTTCACCCCCTCATCATGGAAATTCAAAATTCCGAAATAGCCATACGTTAGTAAATCGTATGAACAGGAATGAACTCCATTTTTATCGTTTGAACCGCAATAGTTTTTGAAATATTTAATAAATAATATTGAGAATTTGCATATATACAGTGAGACCGACCATTTCAACCCCCCCCCGATGGAAATTCAAAATTTCATAAATTTCAAAATAGCCATTCGTTAGCAAATCGTATGAACCGAAAAGAACTCCATTTTAATCGTTTGAACCGCAATAGTTTTTGAGATATTTAACAGCAAATAATGTTACAGGCCTACTATTTCACCCCCCCCCCTCATCATGGAAATTCAAAATTCCGAAATAGCCATACGTTAGAAATCGCATGAACAGGAATGAACTCCATTTTTATCGTTTGAACCGCAACGGTTTTTGAGATATTTAAAAAATAATATTGAGAATTTGCATATATACAGAGAGACCGACCATTTCACCAGCCCCCACCATGGAAATTCAAAATTTCAAAATAGCCATTAGTTAGCAAATCGTATGAACTGGAAAGAACTCCATTTTCATCGTTTGAACCGCAATAGTTTTTGAGGTATTTAAAAAAGGATGTTACAGGCCTACCATTTCACACCCCCTCCTCCAGCATGGAAATTTGAAATTTCATAGCCATTCGTTAGTAAATCGTATGAACCGAAAAGAACTGCATTATTATCGTTTGAACCGCAAAAGTGTTTGACATACCTACAAAAAAAAAAAGGATTCAGAAAATATGGAGCCGAAAATCCCCCCCCCCCCATGTAATTTCAAAATTTCAAAATAGCCATTCGTTAGTAAATCGTATGAACCGAGAACTCTGTAAGAGCGAACGTGTCGTCACGTGACTTAGCGCCGCCTCCTACTTAAGGATCCGAGTCGCACGCGCTACGGGGGCTCTCACAACAAGCACAGAGTTCGTTTACTCTTCCCGGAAACACACACTCTCTCTCTCTCTCTCACTCTGTTTGAGCGAACAAACGAAACCTCCCCCACTTTACTATTTATATATATATATATATGTGAATCGGGGAGGCAGAGCGACAACAGCTGGTTATACGGAAGTTTATCCACCTTCAGACATAATTTGAAAAGAACCCTTGGTTAACACATATACGAAACATTTATTCTTCATCAACTAGAATTTTGATGGCGGCGGATTACTCGCTCTTGAAAGTGACCTCGTTATGACTGGACCTATCAAAGATCGTAGAACGTGCAAGATAAGGTGATCGAATTCTGTAGAAATCTCACCCTGCGTTGGCGTCCTAACTTAGGGTCTCCTTGACACTAGACAGACCTCTATCTTATCGATGTTTCAGGAATAGTCGTGTAGCTATCCTTCTCTAATCGATGCTTCAGTGGACTGTACTAAGTCCGTAATTCAGTAGTATATCATCAACTACTCTACCTGTATCCCTGACTCGGGTAGATTCCTTCTGTAGCGGCGACCTACTTCATCTAGGTCGGTGCCCGCTCTTTCCCCGTGGACTCCGAGAGCCCACCACACCATCCACGCAAACGCGTTCCTTTCTATCGGAAGACTATCACATTCACTCTCCGAAGACAGACTGCTCGAACAGGTCCACTCGGAGCGACGTCTTCGCTCCCCCCCCTCGTTCACGCTGCTCCTCCTTCAAGGGTGACGGCGCTGACCTTCAACTCCACTGACCGGTGCATGCTGCTCTCCTCTCGCGCCACGTGTCACCTCTCGCGCCCTTCACCTGCCCCATCCCTAGTAGTTTTCCGGGAATCGGGCTGCTGTACCTTTAAATCTACCTTGCGCATTCCTCGCTTATCCTCAGGCCATACATTATTGAGTGCCTCCTTCCGAGAAAGCAATCCTATCGCCGTAGCACATCCGTAGCAATGCAATACACATTGTTATAACTATACAAAACAGTATGTCTGCATTTCTGACTTGTAGGCGCCAAGTGAAAATGAACAATGTATCTGTGAAAGTCACAGCATCCTTGGCGATACTTTCAGTTCGTAGAACAAGTCCTCGCCCTTTCTAAGGCGTGAGAACCTGAAGTCTTTTGTCATACATCTCGACTTCCCCCAAAAAAGGATTAAACATATTTACGAATTCTCTGTCGCCATTTTGGGAACTTGCGATGTTTTCTGTGGTCAAAAAAACCCCACATAATGTTTATCACTGAAATGAATTAACATCGTTAATGTGTCCGTTCTTACAAACTCCATTTTTATCTTTTGAACCCCGATAGTTTTTGAGATGTTTAAAAATGTCCCACGATTTCAGCTGCCCCCACCCCCACCCTCACCCCCGGGACATTTCCTGTTTCAGAATAGCTATTCGTTAGCATCGTGTGAACCGGAAGGAGCTACATCTTTATCGTTCGAATCTGGATAGTTTTTGAGATATTTGTATAAAGGGTAATGGAGGATGATGAAGAAGTAATTTATTTTCAAAAAGTCTTGTATTCGTTCCTGTCATTATCTTAAAGATCTCTCCGTTTCTAGCTTTGAACCGCAGCAGTTGAAAAGACATTTCAAAAAGAACGTGACGGTTTCGACATCTCTTCAACGTGTCTCAAGGACCAGAACACAAGAGAACAGGAAAATGCATGGCATAGTAAAACAGCCAAAATCTCGGAGCGGAAAAAAACGACGCAAGGCAGTCTGTAGTAAACATACAGTACAAGGCATCACAGAAAGAAACGGAGCACGGCAGAGGCACAAATCAGTCTGTTATATTACAATCGTGCGTGGTAGTCGGTGGCAGATACAACACGAGGCGAAGCACACAGGGAACAGTCACTGAGCAGAGGAACGGCTGAGCCAGCAAATAGAGAAAGCACCATACCTGGAACCAGGGAGCAACATGATGAGTAGAAAACCTAGGAACTATTCCTTCTTCCTTTTAAGGAAAAAACGAAATTATTGGAGCGAAAATATTGCTGTCCATCTGTGGTTATTGGGAGCCATCCTCCGACATAAAGAGAAATAATGGTACTAATGCCACTTTGAAAAGAAACACGACATTAAGGAAAAACCATTACTTTCTTTAAAATTGGCATTTTCTGTCTAACAGTGGCATAGCAGTTAGACATACTATACAAAACATAGCAGGGTAGGAAGCAACACATGGCACTCCGGGAAAATCGGGCAGGGGGCATGGTTGAACCACAGAAAAACAGAAGCAGAACGAACGGTGCGAATCAGTTGGTGATGGTCATGTAAAGCGGATGCAGGCATGACATCGTAAGACAAAACACACAGAAAAAGGTCACAAAGCAGAATGATGAGGGAAAAAAACGAGGCACGAGAGAAAACACTTCACAAAGAGGAGAACGAAACAACAAGGGCTGAAAGATACAGGGAGAAACATAGCTAAGAAAACACAACAGAAATCAATCATCAAACAAAACCACACAGGAGCTAATCAGGTGGACACCGAAGAAGGAGACGATGTTGAGCATGACAAAAGAAGTCGTCAAGACAACCATAATAACATTCAACTTCCGGGTAAGAGCCCGAAAGGTGAAAAAATGCAAAGTAAAAAGCGCTAAGATTGTCAAACAGAGATGAGTAAACTGCCGGATCGTTGGAAGCAATAAAGTGATTAAGTGGAGCATCGTGAGAAGAGTTAAAGAACAATGGAAAAGCGGCATATAGAGAAAACGTCTGCGCAAATTCGGGAACAACTTGAAGGCGAGCAACAAGATCAGGCACAACAGAGGGACTGTCAAGAACGCGAGCAAAAGTGACGGCAGCAGGATCAGGAGCGGAGCCTGGCGAAGAACGATGAGGAGGAGACATAACCACAGCGGCACGCTTAGCGCGAATCTTGCGATTAGACCGATGACGACGCTTCTTATTAGGAGCAATACCAGTAGGAAAATGTTGACGAAGAGGACGAGACGACGTAGAAGGAACAACAGGCGGCGTCTCGGGAATCTGGCGAGGTGAATAGGGTACAAAGTCGGATGACACATGTAAGGAGGTAACTGCAGGAACAACAGAGGCCGGGAAGGGTGGGGTTTCAAACGAGTCTAGAAGAGAAGCTGTGCGAAAGAGCGGGGACCGATCCTGGCGACCAGAAGGTGAAACAAAGGCAACGGCACTAGAGGCATCAGAAGAGCCCCGAGAAGGTGAAAAGGGTGGAGAGCACACCGGAGTACTGAAACCGGTGGAGGAAAGATGAGCGTCTGAGGGTGGCGAAGCCGACGTACGCAGCGGCGATGGTGGAGCAGAAAATCCCGGGATAGGGATAGACGAGGTGACTTGCGAAAACAAAGAAGGCAGCACCTGAACAGGCGGAGAAGGTGCAGCAACAAGATGTGACAAAGCGCAAACATCAGAAGATGAAAAAGAAAGAAATACAGACGAAGGCACCGAAACAGGAGCAGTAGATCCAGATGTACATACAACAGACGATGCTGGCGAGGAAGGAAAAAGACCAACGGAGGCAGATCATGGAGATGGAGACTAAAAAGGTGTGAACGGATCAGGCGAAAGCGTGGTGACTGGAAGCGAAGAAAGAGGTTCTGTGACGGGAACTTGAGCAGCCGGTGAAGAAGACTAGGAAGAAATGAGGGAGCATTGCGAGAAATGGTGACCAGGCTGTTTACATGAGATGCAATGATAGGCAGTGAATACGTTGATTGCGACGTTGTGATGACAACAAATCACCAGAAAAGCAGTGGGGCAGTAGGAAACAGAGTCTCTGTCAGGGAAAAAAACTAAGTCTTGGCGTCGGAAGCCAAAATAAGGACGATCACCTTGATCAACATGGGCGGCGAGTATCTTGCGGATATCACAGAGAACGCGGCCATACTGAGAAGGAAAAGCATGTAAAAACTCATCGGAAACGTCCGGAGGTACAGGTTACAAATTAAGAAAAACGGGATAATGTGCAAGGGAGATAGGGACCAAGCTATGATCTCCAACGGAAAGACTAGTCGATAGGACTTGAGGAACAAACTCAGGTGAAAAAAATATACAAGAATGGACTTAGGCTTGCTGGCGAAATGTGTAATTGCACCGGAAGGGAGAAACGACAATGCAGACATACACTGTATAGACGTGCAACTTGACATTGGGTAAGGCATCGAACTTGACACTTAAACTAAGAGTTGAAAGCATTGTACGTGTGCAATATGCGTTTAACCTTGACGTGAAATATAGGAGTCCAAGGCTGTCGCGAGGAAAGTCGGAGACGTTGAACACGGATCTGCAGCAGGATGAGGAGAAGAGCAGTCCTGTGACGCATCCAACACACTTGGAGGACAAGACATCGAAGCAGCACGTAGTGACATGTGAGGGAAATAGAATTTAGAAGCAGAAGCACAGGCCATGGACAATATGTAGAAATGCACGGCGAAGGACACACGGATCCACTATAACAAGGTGGAGCACCAGGAAGGCGATCAGCATACCGAAGAAGGCAGCGCAGAGGGCCACTGTCAATGGGTGGAGCACCAATAAGGTAATCGACACACCGGTGAAGGCAGCGCAGAGAACCATTAACTATGATTGGAGCGCAAACACGGAAGGCAAACGTACACCCAGCAGCAGAAAGGCTACTACATGCAGCAGACAGTTTTAGAGCAAAAAGTCAAGGCGAGTCATGATGGGCAGATTGTAAACAGGCCCAACGAGATGAATTGTAAACAGGCCCAACGAAATGAATTGTAAACAGGCCCAACGAGATGAATTATAAAGGAATATCGTCAAAATATGCAGGTACCAACTCGAAAGAATGACTAGGAAGAGAGCGCAGACATTCATGCACAAGAGAAACACAAATTAATTCGGCGGTGGGCGCTAGATACAGGCGGAGCACAAAATACAGAGCTCGAAAGGGCGTGGCCAGCAGAGCAACGTGACGGGATGCTGTGTGAGTCAAATATCGTATAAGGACAATTGTTTGGATGGGACCATTTCAGGAATGCTTGTTTTAAATTTAAGGGTGCATCTGCATTGCACTTCCTTTCGACCAAAGCGTGTTAAAATGGAAAAGTTTCCTGCACGTTCTTTAAAAATTAAAGGATGTGCTTATACCTTCACTATATACATGTATCTGTCTGTATACGTTTATATGTGCACCTCTAAGTCTGATTTAATATCAGCCTCTTTTTGCTTTGGGAAGCTAGAACAGTTAGAACGATGATCCTAGCATTTTAATCTTTATCTGATTTATAATTTCGCCGCCAAGAGCAAAATGCAAATTCCACCGATTTCAAAATATATTTTGCTTCATATCGTTGCCCAAAAATCAGATTGAAACACTTTCGACGCCTGTTGGATGTACCATTTTTACGTACAGCTTATTGTATCTTAATATTACCGAATTTTATGTTACGACGAGCAAATACGTACATTACTGTTTGTGAAAATTGCAACGCCAAAAAAGAATCGCACTATTCAAAAGAAATTTATATCACAGATTCCTCATTTTGCAGGAGATAACTGATTTTATTTTTATATCTATAGAAGATTTTGTCCATTCAAATCTCAGTACTATTTGTTCAGTTGCTGCCTACCAAAGATGGTAGGCAGCAACTGAGCAAATAACTGGTATACGAATGAATAATTATTATACACAATTGACGTAGATTTGGGACATCAAACAGATGGCATGGCTCTTTCCACGGTTTTAAGTGAGTCACGGGAAAAGCATCATCGGCCGCCAACGGAAATCGAACCAAGGGTCTTCCAGTTACTCGCCGGACATGCTACCATTGCACCAATTGCTTCTTACCATCTTTGGGGAATCCCCACTATTGTGCGGGTCTCCAAGAAGCAACCAGCCATTAGGTTTGGCAATTAATCACATGTGAGTCTGGAGAATTCGAGGCCGCTGCGGTGCAGTGGTAGCATGTCCAGCGCGTAACTGGAAGAACCTGAATTCAATTCCCGGTGGCGGCCGATGATAGTTTTTCCGTGACTCACTTAAAAACGTGGAAAGAGAAATGACTTCTGTTTGGTGTTCCTAATCCACGTCAATTGTGTGTATTAATGCAGGACAATTACAGAGGCATATGTGGCACGCAGTCCGGTCATCTTCAATAGCGCGTCGCACCGCTTCGTGCGGTGATACATGTTGGAATATGGTCCAGCATAGAGGCGAACAGACTCCTGATGTCCTGCTGAAGAGGGCCCACACTTGTTGGACGGTGTGCTCGAAGTCCCGGAGAGTGCGGCACAGAGTCAACCGGCGTTTCAACTGGTCCCACACATGCTCGATAAGGGACATGTTCGGTGAGCGGGCAGGCCATGGAACTGTATGGACATGACGTAGGCAGTCCTAGAAAACCCGAGCCGAGTGCGGGATGGCATTATCCTGCTGATGTAGCGCACCTAGAATTCTGGCCAGGAGTGGGAGCACATGGGGCCATATGATCTCGTCCACATACCACTGGCCCGACAATGATCCACGTACCACTATTAGAGCTGATCGGCTATCGTAGGCAATAAACCATAAAGGCTCCCTAGACCATAATGCCTACAGTGGGGTAGGTGGGACGCTCTATAGCAAGGTTGGAATTGTGCCGTTGACCCCGGGACCTCCACACCCAGACACGATGATCATCTGTCCCCAAAACGAACCGACACCAATCACTGAACACCACACTTCGCCAGTCTGTGGCGTTCCACGTTGCTCTCGCCTGACACCATTGCAAACGGAGCCGGCGATGTTCCGGTGTTAATGGCAGAACACGTAAGAGGCGCTGGGATCGCAGATTCGCTTCCGCGAGGCTTCAGGAAATGGCTCGTTGGCACACAAGAGTCGCTACATTTGCCTGGGGAGAGGACAGGGCTCTCGTGGGATCCGTTCGTGCCTGTCGTACGATCTGCCGATCCTCTCTACGAATGGTCCTCCTGGTTCGTTCGGAGACACCAGCCGTGTGCAGTGCCGTCACGTGTCCACTGCTCCCAACACAGTCGGACAGTATGGTCAGAACGATCCACGTGGTGGGTCGTTCTGACCATACCGTCCGTCGCCAGTCTGTGGATCGTCGCGCCGACCGACCTGCTGTTTTCAGTCCGATGATTAGGCATCTCTCTAACCCCGTAAGTTGCGTACATCGACGCCTCTGGTGTCTACCCGGCATTATTGTCACTCTGTACTCTTGCTTGAGCCGGCCGGTGCTTTTCTCTTTCATTGGGCATCGACTACACGCCGGTTTATAAGGCTGCCGGTTCGTGCTAGCAGCGCCACCACAGGGTGTGCGGTTATGCGCACTCTCACGAAACGCACCCTAGCTATTTGCAAATTTTCGCGGTTGTAGCATGTTTTCTTCTAGGTGTGCAAATTTCTTGTCCACGAGTGTACAAGAAGCAAGTGGAAGAATTGAAACTTCACTCGCCCAAGTTTTCACCAGCTGTCTCAACGAAGGTAAGATTCCTGAGTATTGGGATAATGGTACAATGATCCTTCTACATAAAAAAGGTGACGTTGAGGATCACAGGACCTACAGGCTCATCAGCCTCCTATCAGTTGTTTATAAAATTTTCACTTAGGTTCTTTCACATCGCATGTAGGTAAAACTGGACATGGCTCAAGCAAGAGAAGAAGCTGAATTCAGGAGTGGCTACAGCACTGAAGATCATGTCCATGTACTTAGAGAACTAACTGAAAGAACAAGAGAATTCCGTAAAACCATCAGCAGTTACAACTGCTTTGAAAACCTGCGGTATTGCAGATGCATACATTAGCATTATTAATAGTATCTATGAAAATGCAATTGCAAAAGTTTGGATATTTGAGGATGCAACACTAATAAAAATTGGAAAGCTAGTGTGACAAAGTAAAATCATATCTCCCAAACTCTTTAATCCCACATTGCAAAATATTTTTTAATCACTGAACTGGGACAAAGAGAAAAATATTTATGCAGATAATTCAAATCACGTTCGTTTTGCTGATGACGTTGTCATTTTTGCAACTACGACTTCTGAACCGCAGAATACGATCCAGGAACTTGCTGACAAGAGTAAAGAAGTGGAATTAAAAATGAACTTTCAGAAGGCAAAAGTGACGTATGTTGCTTTTACAAGAAACGAAGATTTATTTATTGATGGTGAAAAGCTTGAGACAACCGATACCTACATTTATCTTGGGCAGGAGATATGAAGTAAGGGTCACATTGATGAAGAAATTAATCGGCGTGTAAAACATGGATGGATAGTTTTTGGAAGAAACAGTACAATGTTTACGAAAGGTATGACATTGTGTCTTAAACGATAAGGGTTTCATCAGTTCATCCTGCCAGTGCTTTCGTATGGAGCAGAGACATGGACCTTAACTAAACAAGTTAGTAAACTCATGCAATGCATTGGATATGATACGCTTTCCAACATATCAGAAATAATTACTCAAGTTATGAGAATAATGGCTGTGGAATAAATCTTGGTCCTGTGCCCTGACCTCTGATCCCTTTTCGATGATATTCAACAGAACCGGTTCGGTATACCTCCGTAATAACATGATAACGTTTTGTCGCAATCGAAACATTTTCACGTAAGTTATAATGCATAAGGACTATGAAATATATCCCGCTCCTGTGTCCTAACCTTTGACCCTATTTTGTCCATTTTCGATAAGGTTTGTCCCCAGGCAGTTCCCTACCGCATACTAAAATTTCACGGAAATCGAACCATTTTTACGTGAGTTATCATGCCGACAGACGGACGGACGGAAAACGCTGAAGCATATACGCTTCTTCAACCCACGGTTAGAAAGCGTAAAAAAGACAAACAAAGACTGCAGACAACGCAAAAAGCCTTGGAGAGAATCATGCTTGGTGTAAACAGGAAAGATAAGCAGAGGAACTCATGGATAAGGAAAACGACAAGAGTTGACGACATCACGACCACAATGAAATCACTGAAATGACAAGGGCATGACATGTTGCTAGAAGAACGACCACCGACGGAAAACCGAAATTTTAGAATGAATTTCGAGGGACAGGAAAAGACCCAGAAGAAGACCCTATGGTTGATTGATGGATGAAATTCGAGAGCATGGAGGTGTGTCATCGAGGAGACACGCTCAAGACAGAAAAATGTGGAAGAAACTTGGGAAGACCTTCATCCAGTAGTGGATTCAAAACAATTGACAATGATGATGATGATGATGATGATATATATATATATATATCATTGTCAACCATTTCTAATCCACAGCTGGACGAAGGTTTCCCCAAGTTTCCTCCACAACGGTCTGTCTTGTGCCAGTCTCCTCCATGTCACTCCCACATACTTTCGAATTTCATCCACCTATCGCCCATGTGGTCTTCTTCTGGGTCTTTTCCTGTCCCTTGGAATCCTATCTAAAATTTCGGCTGTCCATCGATAGTCTGTCCTTATGGCAGTATGTCCAGCCCATTGCTATTTCAGGGATTTTACTCTGATCATGATGTCTTCCACTCTCGTCATTTTCCGGATCCACGAGTTCCTCTTCTTATCTCTCCTGTTTACGCCAAGCATGCACCTCTCCATGCTTCTTTGAGTTGTCTGCAGCCTTTGTATGTCTCTTTTAGTTAAGGTTAAGGTCCACGTTTCTGCACCATACGTAAGCACTGGAAGGATGCATTGATCAAACACTTTTCTTTTAAGACATAATGGCATACTGCTCTTGAAACTTCTGCTGTTTCTTTCAAAAACTCTCCAGGCAAGTTTTGTACCCCGACTAATTTCGTCAACAATGTGACCCTCACTTGATATCTGCTGTCCAAGATAAACGTACCTGTCTGTTATCTCCAGCTTTTCTCCATCAATCGATAAATCTTCACTTCTTGGAAAAGCATTGAACATCACTTTTGTCTTCTGAAAGTTTATTTTTAATCCCACTTCTTTACTCTTGTCAGCAAGTTCCTGGATCATACTCTGTAGCTCTGATGGGGTAGTTGCAAAAATGACTACGTTATCAGCAAAACGAAGGTGGGTTAGATAATCTCCATTAATTTTTATCCCTTTGTTTTCCCAGTTCAGTGATTGAAAGACATTTTCCAATGTGGCAATAAAGAGCTTAGGAGATATGGTGTCACCTTGTCTCACTCCCTTTCCAATTTTTATCTGTTTTGTATTTTCAAATATCCGAATCTTTGCACTTGCATTTTCATAGATGTTATTAATAATATTAATGTATGCATCTTCAATACCGCTGGATTTCAGAGCCATTGTAACTGCCGATGGTTTCACCGAATCAAAGGCTTTTTCATAATCGATAAAAGCCATGCGCAATGGAAGTTCATATTCCCTCACTCTTTCAATTAGTTCTCTCAGTACGTGGATATGATCTATTGTGCTGTAGCCACTCCTGAATATAGCTTGTTCTCTCGGTTGAGCCATGTCGAGTGTTACATTTAAGCGGTGTGAAAGAACTTTAGTAAAGATTATATAAACCACTGATAGGAGGCTGATAGGTCTGTGGTCCCTGAGATCCTCAATGTCACCTTTTTTATGTTGCAGGATCATTGTAGGGTTGTTCCAATTCTCAGGAATCTTCCCTTCATTAAGGCATCGAGTGAAAATTTGGGCGAGTACTGTTTCGATTTCCTCACTTGCTTCTTGTATGATGTCTACAGTAATTCCATTTTCTCCTGGAGCTTTTCCCCGCTTCATGTTCTTGATTGCATGTGCAACTTCTGCTGGGAGGACTGGAATAACTCTGGTACTGGTACCTATCATGATGTCTGAAGAACATGTATCATCCCTTTCATATAATTTGGAGTAGAAATCTTTCACTCTTGTCAAAATTTCGCCTCTATTTCTTGTTACAGAACCATCTTCTGTTCTCAGTGCCATAATCTGTTTTCTTCCCTTACTGAGATGTCCCTTTGCTATCTTTAGGCTTTGGTTATTTTCAATTGCTTTTCTCACTAGTTCGCAGTTGTATTTCCTTACGTCTTTAGTGATAATTTTTCGTACTGTCTTGCCTAGCTATATATTCCACTTTGGAAGTCACATCTTCTTTAGTTGTCCTTATCTCTCTTCTTTTTTGCATCAACATTTTGGTTTTTCCTGATAATTTGTTAACATGCAACTTGTTCTTAGACCCAGCTACTTTTGTTGCTGTTTCCATAAGAGCTTTGGTTACTTTTCAGTTAACTTAAGAAATATCCACTTCTTCCGATGTTAGGCCTTCTAAAGCAGAGAATATGTTCTTCAGTTCCAACTTAAAGGTATTATGGTGTTTTTTAAGGTTGGTTATGTCAATACATTTTGTTTGTCTTATGAGCTTGCCACGTTCGAGTTTAGTGTTGAGGTGCATCATACATCTCACCAATCTATGGTCACTACCTGTGTTGAACTTGTTCAGCACACTGCAGTCTTCGATGACGAATTTTTTGTTACACATAATAAAATCAATTTCACTTGTCATCCCATTTGGATGTCTCCATGTCCATTTCCTGTGTGGCTTTTTCTTGAAAAAGGAGTTCAAGATAAAAAACCCTTCTGCCTCTGCAAACTCAACGAGAGTATTTCTTCGCTGGTTTCTGTTGCCGTGAGCGAATTTACCTCCTGAAGTTTCATTCTGTTGCCATTGCCCTATTTTTGCATTGAACTCTCCCATAAATATCTTCAAGTGCTGCTTACCTTTATTATTTAGATGACGAAATTCCTCATAAAATTCTTCAATTTCTTCTTCAGGATGACTTGTGGTGGGTACATAAGTTTGAATAATCTGAGCCTGGTATCTGCTCGAGAGTTGGATAACGAGTCGTGAAGTTATGTCAGAGGCACTTTCAACTTCTACAACTTTATCCTTCAGTTTCTTGTTCATTATAAATCCAACACCACTAGTTCTGCCAGTATCTGTCCCACGATAGTAGAAGAGATGTCCACTTTTCAGTTCGATGAGATCTTCTCCTTTTCTCCTTACCTCACTTAGCCCCACGATGTCCCACTTGATCCTTTGTAGTTCCTCTTCCAATTCAAGAAGCCTTGAATCAGAAGATAGGGAGCGTCCATTATACGTAGCCAAGGTCAGCATCAGATGGCAGCCTAGTCCGGTCCTCCGGGGATTCTTAGCACCCTCTGCCTTCATGTCGCACTGGCCGCTGCCTTGGCCAGGTACATTCCAGCTACCGGAGACTGAGGGACAAGATTTTTGTTGTAGAGTCATTTTGAAGGGGTTTGGCCATAACTCACCACGCTGGCCAAGCGGATTGGTGAATGTTTGATAGCATTTCCTCTAATCCCGATGGTATAGTTGTACCGCTATAGGCGGTCGTCAGAGCCCCCTTAGTGGGAACAGGATGCACCACGAGAAGGCGGGTTTGACATTTGTCAATGAGAGGCTGTGATGTTACGCATTCTTTGACCTTACATCCCATATATATATATATATATATATATATATATATGAACGAAGAGTTACATCCGCAGGTGTGGCAGAATTAACGCGCATCCCATTGCTTAGAAAGACGACGCATACCGTCTGGAAAGAGGAACTTTAGTTGCTCCTTGAACCATTTGGATCTGTCAACATGAAAGTCACATGTTGGCAGATCCGGGCTATAGGCTGGGTAGTGCTGAACCTCTCACCCTTTCCGTGCTAACGCATCCTGCATAATGTGTGCAGCAGAATCACACCACGCGAAAGCATGCCAGGTCACCCATTCTTGATTGCTTTATGCAGCTTGTCCACTGTGTCGATGTAGTGGTTGGCATTGCTGTTCACGTGAGGCTCTTTAAAGTCCACCAACAAACGCCCTTCATGGTCAAAAAATGCGGTCAGCATAACCTCCCCGGTGGAGTCCTGTGATTTGAATTTTATGTGTTTTGTTGATCCGGGATGTTTCCATTGCATGCTCGCTGGTTTGCTGGATGGCTCAAAGTGGTGGCACCGCGATTCGTCACCTGCCACTATGCGCGATATAAATGCATCACCCTCTGCTTTGTAACGCAGCAAGTGGTTCAAACTCCAACCCATACATTCTTCCTTATGGTGGTCAGTCAGCATCCGCGGGGTAATTTGTAAACATGCTTTCCGATATTGCAGTATCTTCGTAAATACAGTTTGAACTGTAACAAATGTCATAGCAAAGTCTTCCGTTTGCGAACGTCAGCCCCGACGACGGTTTTACATGCATTTCTTTCTTGGTGTGGGCGCATTGTTTGTGCTATTCGCACGCTCCCCGCAGATCAAGGTGATCGTCCTTATTTAGGCTTCCGACGCCAAGCCTTTGTTCTCTTCCCTGATATGGACTCCATTACTTCCTGCCCCACTGCTTTCCAGGTGCTTTGTGTTCATCACAACGTCGTTATAAACGTGTTCACTGCGTATCATTGCTTCTCATGTAAAACGCCTGGTCATCATCGCTCGCAGTGTCAGCTCACCTCTTCTTGTTCTTCCTCAACGGCTGCTCAAGTGTCCATCACAGAACCCCCTTCTTCACTTCCGGTCACCACGCCTGCGCTTGTTTCGCTTCCACCTTCTTAGTCTCCATCTCGATTGTCGTTGCCTTCCTCTGCAGGTCGTTTTCCTTCTCCACTAGCGTCGCCTGCTGTGGATACATCTGGATCTACTGCTCCTGCTTCGGTGCCCTCGTCTGTCTTGCTTTCTTCTTCGTCGTCTGTTGTCTGTGCTCTGCCACATCCCGTTGCCGACCTCTCTCCGCCTGTTCAGGTGATGCCTTCTTTGTTTTCGCACGTCATCTTGTCAATCCCAACCCCGGGATTCTCTGCTCCATCATCGTCGCTGTGTACGTCAGCTTCGCCACCCTCAGACGCTCATCCTTTCTTCAGCCGTTCCAGTACTCTAGTGTGCTCTCCGCCCGTTTCACCTTCTCCGTGCTCTTCTGATGCCTTTAGTATTGTTGCCTTCCTTTCGATTTCTGGTCCCGTGATCGGTCCCCGCTTTCCAGCACAGCTACGTTTCTAGATTTGTGTGAAGCCTCATCTTCACCAGCTCCTGTTGCCCCATCAGTTGCCTCTTTGCTTGCGTTTTCCACACATGATCCACATCTTCCTGGTCGGACTTCTCACTTGCTGTCCGTTACTCCTACTTCATCACCACGTCCCTGTTGGTACTGCTTCAAATAAGAAGCGCCGTCGTCGCTCGAATCGAAAGACTTGTACTAAGCTAACCGCGGTCGCTCAGCCTTCTCTTCATCGTTCTTCAGGTTCCGCTCCTAATTCTACTGTTCCTGCTTTTGCCGACCTTATTGGTACTCCCTCCGTTTCCACTGCAATTGTCGCTCGCCTGCAAGCTGTCCCTGGGTATTCGAAGATTCTCTTCCCAGATGCTGCCAACCCTTGTTCATTGCCTCTTCTTGTGACGCTGGTTTGGATTCCCTTTTTGATTCACATGATCCAGCTGATTACTCGAATATGATCGAGGGTATTCACTGCTTCCTCCAAGTTTTCGTTGACCTCACGAGATCTTACCCCGGAGATATTTCGTTATTAAAGTTTTCTTAATTGCTACCTTGGTGATACTCAAAATCGCCTCATTTATCTGGTTCTGGCCGATTAGCTTCTGTCTGCTCTTGCATGATGTTTCGCTTCCTGCCGTCTTTGCCTTGCTGCTGTTACGTCTTACTCCTTTGCATGCTTCTGTTAAGCGTTGTACCCAACCTTTTTCTTTCCGTTGTATCCTATGTACCGCCATGTTTTCTCCACATCTCGGTTCTTTCAAACATCCGCCCGGTGCCTACTTCCGTGAACCCGTCACATCGTTTTGTTCACAGAGCTTCTTCCTGTGTGCATTGTTATGCGCGATTCTTCTCTTATACCTTTCGTCACTGTCCTGGATTGCCCTATGTTGCTGTTCGCACCCAGTTAGTTTTGTCAGGTGTTCCGTGGGTTTGTTTTTCCTGTCTCGTCGAGTATTTGTCTTATGCCATGCCATGTGCCTCAGCATACCTTCTACTGTTCTGCTACGTTACTTGCTCATCCAGTGTGACTCATCTCGTTAGATACTTATCGTTATTGCTTTGCCTCATGCTAATTGATTGTCCCATACTGTTACCTACACTATGCCATCTTTGCAAGTGTTATCTGTTGCACCTCGTTTTCTGCTTTTCATGCTGAGCCCCGGAGCATGAAAAGCAGCCTCCAGTTCGATGTATTCTCCATCTCCATGTCCGTCGTTCCTCCTGCTCAGTGACTGTTCCAGTGTGCTTCGCCTATCACAGATTGCCTTGTGCTGATCGTTCAGCTTCTTTTATCTTTGTTTGTCTTGATTGGACTTTACAGACTGCTTTGTGCTGCTCGTCCAGTACCGTTATTCTTATTGTTTTATCATGCCATTTATTTTCCGTTCTCCTGTGTACTAGTCCTCGATACCTAATAAAGCAACGTCACGTTGTTTTTGGAATGTCTTTTCATCTGCTGGGGTTCAAAGCTAGAAACGGGGAGTTCTTTCAGCTAATGTCAGGAACGAATGAAAGACTTTGTGCAAAACAAATTACTTCTTCATTATCCCCCATTACCCTTATTACAAATATCTCAAAAACTATCAAGATTCGAACGATGAAGAAGGAGGTCTTTCTGGTTCACACCATGCTAACGAATAGCTATCCTGAAATAGGAAATGTCCAGGTTGGGGTGGGCGGGGGGAGAGGCAGATGAAATCGTGGGCTACTAACATTCTTTTTTAAACCTCCAAAACTATTGCTATTCAAACTATGCAAATGGCGTTTATTCCGGTTCACACCATTTACTAACGAATGACTATCTTGAAATTTTGAATTTACATGGTGAGAGGGGGGGGGGGGGGGCGGTCTCGAATATATATATACATAAGTTCTCAATATTGTTATTTTTTTCTCAAAAACTGTTGCGGTTCAAACGATGAAAATGGATTTCCCCTCGGTTCATACGATTTGCTAACGAATGGCTATTTTGAAATTTTGAATTTCTCCATGGTGAGGAGGGGGAGGTGCAATGGTCGTCTTCCAATTTTCTCATTTTTTTTTTTTTTAAATCTGTCAAAAACTGTTGGCCGCTCCGGTGAAGCAGTGGTCTAAGCGACGGCCTCTGATCATTCGCTCGAACAGGGTCCGGGTTCTAATCCCGGTGAGGCATGAATGTTGTGTTTGTTTTACGGCACTGGCTTTGTCCCTTCCCTGGAACCAGTGACCCTAAATTAGGGACGGGCGAGTGCTTATTGCCCATTGAGTTGCTCACGGTAGTCATTAAATCTTCAATAAAAAAAACTGTTGCGGTTCAAACGACAAAAATGGAGTCCATTTCGGTTCATGCGATTTCCTAACGAATGGCCATTTCAAAATTTTTAATTTCCATGGTGGGTGGGGGCTGGTGAAATGGTCGGATTCCTATATTTATATGTAAATTCTCAATATATTTGTTAAATATGACAAAAACTATTACGGTTCAAACGATGAAAATGGAGTTCATTCCGGTTCATACGATTTATTAACGAATAGCTATGCTGAAATTTGAAATATCTATTTTTTGGGGTACCAATTTACTACCCCCCCCCCCCACTTTGTTTTTTAAATAACTCAAAAACTATTGCGGTTCAAACGAAAAAAATTGAGTTCATTCCGGTTCATACGTGGTACAAACCAATGGTGTCTGAAAAATAAAAAAATTCCGTGGTGGGGGGCTGGTGAAATGCACCTGTTGCACTGTGGCCCTGCGGCCGCTGTGAACAACGCGAGAGAGTCTCCTTTCCGAAATGGCATCAATGAAATGTGAAAGACACACACCACTGTTGTAGCCCCGCGTGACATGTCGCAAAGTGTCTGTGCGGTCGCTGTGAACAATGCGCGACAGTCTTCGCTTATCTGTGGCATTCGTGAGCTACGGACGACAGACGGCTGGACCACGGTTTGTCTCTTGGCCATCTGTGCGCCACATTTGATACGTACACACTACAGCGGCACGTGAACAACCCACAAGCTGCGCTGTTTCCGAAATGGTAGTTCCGAGGCACCGTGACGTCACAATTTGTTATTTATCAAACTCCGAAAAATCGGCAGCGTTTCCCATTCTGACTCCAAAAATTCTACTAACCCAAAGCCGGTCCACATATTGTATATATACTAATCTGTGAACTTCTCCTGCGCCACCGTTCAGTTTCCAAGCGCGTTCTTTTCTATAGTCTGGGTTTGACTTCATGTAGTGGCTCATGGGTGTGGTTTTGTATCATATCATTGTCTAGCTGTCACTAAAACACTGCTGTACAGTACAGTATTTGAAAATGCTATTATATATATGTCTAAAATACATTTCTTTCTTCCAGAGTAGCTAAAAATGCTGTTTATGTAAGCCATTCATTTGGCAAACATTTTCTGAAAGGTCAATCGAAAATGTCATGCGAAATCAGCCAGTGCCTGATGCTTGACATTTTTCAATACTTTTGTTTCGCATATAATATTTCAAATACATTGACACTTCAAAAATTGCAAAATATTTTTTTTTTTAAGTCTTAGTTGTTTTCTGGCGGTATTTTCAGTTCTGCTGAGCCTGGCGGTTGGACAAAAATATCCATTTACGTAAAATTTTACAACTGCTTTACATCTATAGCTATTCTACTGAGATACATATCAGTCTTCTACATGAAATGTTTTACATTTTTGACTAACAATGTTTCATTTATCTCTTGAACCAATACAGGAAATTACACTTATAAATGTTTAATAATTTCGCGCAAATTCCTGACTTCAACCATTATATTTTTTGGAATGGTAAAAGTCTCATACTCCACCAGACTTTGTATGTTTACCTGTGTCTAATTGTGCCATTAATTCACAATTTTTTAAACTTTATTCTTTGTTCGTTTTTCTTCTATGGGCCTCCACACATAGCTCGAATCTTAAAATGATCCTTTTTAAGGCCTAAATCTCAAAATAGACAGCTCCTAAAATTATAATATTTTTACGCAGCGATGTGGTCTTAGGAGTAAACCTTCACTAAAAAATCTAAACTTGCAGATATTAGTAATTTTAAGGCTGTGCTACATCAAAGTAGAGGAAAAATACAACCATTTTACATGCGAATTTGCAATCCCATGGTTGCTCTTAAATCATCTAAAATATGTGTAAAACAAATAAACATTTTAATATTAATTGAAATAAGGAAATATCAATAAAAACACAATAAGACAATCAACAAAACAAATTTACCTTTTTATGAGTGTATGGTTTGGAAACGTCCATTTTACACGTGCCTGTAGTTATAAGGACAAAATAGTAATGTGATATAATTTAAATTTATTTTTTTAAGCATCCATATCACTTTGTGATGGTGGCAGCATAATTCCTGTCACTACGTATCTGAGTCATTGTTTTTGTGGCAGTCTGTTCAATTCCTGTCTAGACCTCAAAGGCTCATAACACCTGTTAATCTGTTAAGACCTGTAAAGCCATTAAGACCTATACATTCAATGCATCTATATATACGACCACCTTCATTCTTGTCCCAGCTTGGTATATCCTTTGTGATTGGAGAGTAGTTCAAATGTGACTTTGTGATGACATGGTAAATGTATTTGTTACAAATAAAAATGGAATGCTCTCTTGGCGTTTATGTCAGTGAAGAATGTCATCAATGTGATTAAGGATCTGTGACTAAGGATTTATGTAGCGTAAGTGGGCTGCCTCAGGATTAATAAAATGTATTAAAATTAATGGTGTCAAGTGATAGTGAAATTATTTGTAAATATCATCAACATAAATATCTTTTAAATATCACCATATATTTGAAAGAAAACGTTGCGACTCCATGAAAATACATACAAAACAAATCAAAAAGGGAACAAAGGACATTCTTTATTAGCATATAAATAAAGCAAAAAATATTTTGGTGTC
Source organism: Macrothele yani (assembly GCA_039090855.1). Classification (NCBI taxonomy): domain Eukaryota; kingdom Metazoa; phylum Arthropoda; class Arachnida; order Araneae; family Macrothelidae; genus Macrothele; species Macrothele yani. The sequence goes on from CM077034.1 coordinate 150,108,970, forward strand.
TCTTGTGCCAGGTTAGTTATTAGGCATTACATGTAATTCTAAATTAGTTGTTATCGTTCAACCTAAATCATGCGAGACCGTATTGGAAAATTGATGTGATCCTTCAGAGGTATTGAATACAGTAAATTTAGTGTGCAATTAATTAAATTTAGCTTCAGTTACAAAAAATTAAAGAATTTAATAAAAATCAACGATCTCATGCATTAGTAAAAAAACGGGAAATATTACTGTATCTTTATAAAGGAAATTAGAAATTCCTTGTAGTGAATGTATGACTACAACTTCCGGCATTTCTCCTACTTCTAATGGAAATGAATATGATACTTTAATAGAACTGCCCAAAGAAATATGTCCAGTGGCTAATAAAGAAGAAAAAATCAAAATAAATGGTTTGCTTCCGAATTCTTAGTCAGACAAAAACGTATGTGATGAAGTTTGAGTAACAGACTATTTAGTTAGGTGTGACGTATATTCTAAATTAACTTTCCTTTTTAGTTTATTTCCCTATGTAAATTTTGAGTTTTTTCTCAGTTATACTTCACACTTAACGTGATATCTTCTCTCTCAAACGAATACTGTTGGTAACATGTGAGGTCTGAATAAACGTGACGTATGCCTGTTATTAGATAAGAACCAGAGATATAAACTACGAGACAACAGTTGCTAGTGTGGGGTGTTGAATGTGGTTGGTGGTTGATACTGATTTGTTAAGTAAGATATGAAGTGCTATGATGTACTACAGAAATCATCTGGAATGAAGCCAATTTCCGTAAGTTTGACTTCTGTTTAAATGTTAAATGTTTCTTCTGGCCGTTAAGGTTTAATTTAAAAACTCTTTCATCGTATGGTTATGTTTTTAATATAACGTAAGAAGAGCGATAAAAGTTCAGTACGAAAAGACTTTACGTTATACAGGTTGAAACGAAAATTAAGAACATTACAAGGAATACTCGATAAGGAATTATTATATCCTCGATATTTTTTTCCGATGTTGGAAAGTTGTGGTTATAAACCTTAAATATGTACGAGTATACACTCAATGTATACAGCATTAGACATACCGACCTAAGAGCGTGTCGGCATTCTCAAGCGCCTGTACACTCCGGGGCATTGACTCCACCACTTGCCAGAGGATTTCTAAAGGTAATACCACCAATGACTGTTCCAGCATCCGCACAAGACGTCGGTCCAGAATCCATGGATCTGATATTTCGTTCCACGCCATCTCAGAGAGATTTCACTGTGTTTAAATCCGGGGACTTGAATGGTTCAAATCTCAGATCAGTGTTTCTGGAGCTATTCCTGGTGGCTGCGGACCTATGTGATCGCGAATCGCACTTCAAGAACAGACCATCCGCCGCAGGATGCTCGATGGTCATGAAAGCATGTAGATGATCACACATAACATGGTAGCACTGCGGAGCGGTTAAGGACATTTCCAGACACACTAAGGGATCTAATGTATCCAATGAGAAGATTGCCTACACCATTACAGCACCCTCATCGCCTTGAACAGAACTCACCTGGCACAACACGGCCGTGGTCTGAGATTGTCGACCACATACCCGCACCCTATTATCTGTTCGGTACAATTGTACATATAATTCATCTGAACACACGACATCACCACCTTACAGAGATCCAGTTTTAATGTCCCTGCAGCGTATTTCATAATGCGCTATTTCATAGACATATTTCATATACGGAATTGCGATCAACTCCATTTCGGACACGCGATTGGTTTAGAGCTGTTTTAGATATTGCTAGTAGACGTGGCCCATAACATGTAAGTATTACTGCACTCACATAAGTTATTTTAATTTTTCAGCATTTTCTTTGTGACAATGATTTCCTTCAGTTCTTCTACTCGTACAGTTGGAATGCAGTAGCAGGTAAATAGAGAGATAATACTTTACTGGAAGAGGAACTTTGGAGTTTACATATTAAGATAACATACTCCATGTATCCTCTGAATTACTCGCACTCCACCTAGTTCTTGGCTACATGAAAGACCATCGTATGTTATCTTACCGAAACGTGGGAAACGCAAATTGATTGTGACGTAACAGCCGAAACATGCATATCCCTTTGCATATTACAGTCTATGACGTCAGAATGCATGAATCATAGACTGTTATAAAAACAAAGGTTCCCGGGATTTCCATATTTCTGCCGCGTTTATTGTGACACTTCGTTTCTTGAGGTTTGGTTAGAAAGATGTCTCAACAGCATGATTTACCGAAATCGACGTCGTAGAGAGCTATTTTTAAGCTGGAAGCAAATCAGACACAGAGGGTGGTAAGTAGTACAACCCATTGGAGTGCCGAATGAATGAAATTAATATTCTGAAGTTAAAAGCTGAGAGTTTATGGACAGTTGCCTAAGCTGAACGTAGTAATACACGCTTTAACAATAAATAGTACAATTTGTTGCTGCATACGAACAAAATTGGGAATTAAGGGCACTTTCAATGACTTAAGAAAAACGTGAAATAGCTTAAACAGAGGTTGAAAGAATCAGCTCTGACACTTAAACAAGGAATCTCGGTAAATGTGTACTTTAGCGTCCTAAATTAATTCGTCGGAAAAATGTAACTTCCTGGGAAAAGTGCGACGTACAATTTTCTAAGCACACAAAATAATGGGGAAAGGTGCAAAACAATAGTATTTTTAGATAAAAGGAAAGAGCTTTTCCGAAGTATTAACTTGCGAGAACGATGGTTTGCAGCAATTGGTGCGGGAGGCTGAAGCGATGCTAACGGTCACCACGTGAAGATTCCCTGCGTAGGAACAGAGTACGATTTGCTAGTGAATGCGCGGAAGAATACAACGGGAGTGGGGTGTATTTTTCGGAAGAGTGCGATGCGACGTGTAATCGTCTGCAAATAGAAGTAGTTCAAACCTGTTTTATTCATTTTTGAGAAAGATATATGCGGAATGTCGTTATTATTAGATTTACAATGTTTCTGAATGGGAAGAAATTAAGGAATGTTAATGAATTTAGGTACGACAGAAGTTTGGAAGAAGACGTTTTAGTTCCGGTTAACCCCTAAGTTTTGGTTATGGTTTGGAATTTGTGCATAGGTAGGTGATTTCTTCAATCAATGCATTCGTAGTTCTGCTGTTATTCCGTACATCGTAGCTCACATTTTTACCTCGTGAAAATGACATTTTTCAAAATAAACGTCAATTCACATATCTTACTACGGGAGGGAGGCCCACAGCTTCTGGTATTGTTGCCGGAAATGAAATTTTAAGCATTGACGAAATACGAAATGAAGTGTGGAGATTGACAATTTTGAAATTACGCTTTCTCAAAATTACCCTTGGAAAAAAAAACTTACAATACTGCCTAAAACCGATCTCTTTCCTTCCATGTATTCCTACAACACTCTACGATGTCTACGTACTGCTTAACCTCTACCTTCTGTATTCTTCCGCCGGTTACGTGCCCTTCTGAACGAAGCTTCCATTCACCGGACTTCACCTTGATACCGTCGACCCTCCGTCCTCCTAGGCCTACCGCACGTACTCGTCCAAAACGTCGCACTCTCAGGTAAATACTTCGGAAAAAATATTTCCTTTTATCTAAAAATACTATATTTTTGCCTTTTCCCCCATTATTGGGAATGCTTAAAAAACTGTACGTCGCACTTTTCTCACACAATTAAATTTTTCCCACAAAATAATTTAGGTCGCTAAAGTACAACATTTACCGATTTTTGAATTTTGTTCATCGTGAAAAGTTGTCAGGAAATTTTTCGAAATTTATTTTTTACAGCTTTGCACAGTGAATTATTAGCATATTACTTATAAGAGTAGTACTGTACATTGTTTAGATGAATCATAAGACTTATACCGGAAGACAACGTAAAATAAAGCACACTGAAAAAATAAATGCGTCAAAGCTTGCATGTAAAGGCGTTAAGGACATCGTTCAGGTGGTAAAGGAAGTAGGTTAAACAACTAACCTGGTATATAAATATATAATTTCACTTTCTTCCAGCATTACAAAGCCATTAAATAATATAAGCACACCGATGTCTAAAGAAGATTTCCGTTGTCCCATATGCGTCTGGGGTGGAACTTTACAAACTTTTAATCTGTACACCCATTCTCTTTATAACACGCTTAACGTTTGAATAATTATCACTGGCAACGTCTGGTTGACGTTTTCTTTCGAAACTTCTGTTTGATAACCAGATATTTTAGGTCTGGGGATATTTATTTCTATCGTGATCGTAACTGATTTCTTTGTACGATCTTCAGAATTAACAAACGCAAAATCTTTCGAATTCAAGTTATGGCTCAAACGTCACGTTTCACTACAAATCGCTTTATTTTAATATTTGCTTAAAAAGCTTTTGAAAATGATCCACAACCTGGAATTTCCAGATTTTAAAATGTGTTGTAATTTGTAATAAACATAATTTTTTTTATGAATATAATCTCCAAACCAAAATTCACAACACTTTTTCGAAAAGCACAAAACGTTTGTAGTGGAATTTCTTCTTGGATTATTTTTAAACATTCGCGCTGTCCTCTATATATTGCTGACATGGAACTTTCAAACTTTAAATATCCAAGCCCATTCTCTTTATAACAGTCTTTGTGTTTACATAATTATCAGTGTCAACGTCAGGGTGTCTTTTTTTCGAAAATTATGTTTGATAACCAGACATTTAAGGTGTGCGGACATTTATTTCTGTCGAGATCATAGCGTATTTCTCATTTCTATCTGCAAAATTAACAAATTCAAAATATTTGTATGCAATTTAATTAATGGCTCCAGATTTACATTACATTAAAAGTCGTTTTATTTTAACATGCGCTTAAACAAGCGATTCAGATGTGATCAGTTGCCTTGGAGACTCCATAATTAAAAAACTTGGATCAGCGTCATTTTCTTGTAGGACTTCCGTCCACAGGTAGTAGAGTTTAGGTCCCAGCCACCTACAGCGAGATCGCCTTTTGGGCAGGACACAGAAACCGAAGGAATTAGAGCAAGTCTAGCGGCTTTGACAGAACAGTTTGTAGTGAGATTAGAGTACAGTAGATGGCGCCACCGTACAAGTACGATATTGCACATAGAGGGGTGAGAGAATTTCAGGTGGGGTATAGGAAAGGATACCCATTTAACCAGTGGGTCCAGCCTGGGGGCCGTCACTTAACGTGCTCGTCCGATGCACGGCGGATATTCAGCGATTGTTAGTATATCACACCATCTCTGAAAGATCAGCCCAGGCTTGAACCTGGGGACCCAGCATCGATAGTCTGAAACACTAACCACGAAGCCATTTTGTTGTAATTTGCAATAAACATAAAAAATATTTTAAAATAAAAACTGCGAATAAAATGTACCACACCTTTTCGAAAAGAACAAAACTTTTGAAATGGAATTTCTTTTTGGGTTATTTTTTAAATATTAATATGATTGTCTTTTTATTCTGATATTTCACTTTTGGTAATTTAGTTTATTCAGTTAAAAAGTTCGACAGGTGTTTTTTTCTTCTTCCGACAAAATTTAATTTTACATGCATGTCTTAATATCCTTACCAGAAATGAAATTTTTCAAAGTATCACATAAATTTATACGAAACTCGATTACAGCAGAGGTACATTAAGTTTGTGAATGACTTTTCACTAAACGTGTGACTTTTGTTTATCTTTCTCCAGAGATATACCAATGACAATACGAAGTCGTAGTATGTTTAGGCTAGACGTTGATGGAATACAGTAGAATACAATACTCATTTCATTTTTCCGTACAGCAAATGCCAAACGTCACTTGACTGGAAAATTACGAAACAACTGCGCCCTCTTTCTTTTCTAATAGCTGTTCACTTCCTCATCACTGTTTACAAAACAAAGTATTGACGTACAGCACATATTTTATAATAACAAGTATTGCATAGGTCTTGTTTGAATTACCAGCGATTTCAGGATATGCAAGTCGGAAAACCTCCATAATAGGAAATGTAATTTTTTAATTCCCTCATGCCTAATTAAGAACTATAAAATGTTGTATACCGGCTGCGGTCATACGTATACTGATATTTTATTTTCTTAGCTAGTTTTAATGAAATGTAGCCAAACTGGATGTGTGACTTTGAAGTCCAAGATGTATTAGACGCGTACTTTGACAAAATCACAAATTTGCCATAAAAACAGACGAAGTTCAATCTCTTACATTTCTTCGAAATCCTTAAATCGAGTACATTCTAAAAGGCATAACATAATGCAATATATTGCACAAAGTTTCCCTTCAAAATACAGGAAAAAAATTGAACACATTTTTTTCTTTGCTACCGCAGTAAATGAAATATGTACTTCATGAAATATCAAAGTCCAGTAATGTTATTTTTCAACGTACTATTTGATGTTTTAACTCCGTTTCCCAGTTCATCAATCGAAACGGACAAAGCATTCATTCTTGGGGAGTAAATATTAAGACAAGGTATCTCAGAATATGAGTAAATCATGTTGAGCAAAAGCACATTAAATGTTATAAATAAAGGGAAAATTTATTTTCAAAGAAGCAGACAAGTAATTACCTAGAGAATGTCTCTGTACATCTCATCTGTAGTACTGGGCACCGGCAACAGAAAATACAATAATTTATCAGAATGTTGTTTGCCAATGTTTTCTGGCCAAGTCAAAAGATATTGTTAAATATCCGTTTAGCTACATTTTGAATTCTGCAAAATTTGCGGATCGTATTTGCTAATGAAATAATTTTTGAGTCAGAGATAGAATTTACGCCCTTAACGTTCTGATTGCCTGTTTTTAAGTGACATCTGAAGGAAATTGTAAAGTCTCGATTATCCAAATGAGTACATTCCAAACATATTATTTTAAAGTTTATTGAATTGCCATTAAATTCCAAGCAACGCAACGGGTAATAAACCCTTTAGTCACTGGGATACTGTGTCTTTCTAATAAAGTTCTGAGTGGTATTCAAAAAAAAAAAAGTTTCCAAAAAGCTCGCAAATAAAACAGATCTCACCCGGCGAGGCAAGAACGCTCCAAGATATTTTATGGTGTCATGTGATATATGATGCCAACACGTTACCAGAAGATCCATTAAATCTAATACGTTACGTTTTTGAGTCGCCGCAGACCGGATTTGCTGCTCCAACACAAAACTGCAAATGATCAATTGCATTGATATCTGGAGAATTTGGAGGCCAGGCCAATATCTGTAAGACTACCTCATGTTCCACGAACCATTCACGAATCATCCGAACTGTATGTCATTGTGCCTTATCCGTCAGATAGAAGGCACTGATAGAGGGGAATACCTTGGTCATAAATGGTTCTATCTGGGCAAATGAGATGTTTATGTAGCTAATAAAACGTCATACAAAAAGGTAAAATTTCAAAAATAAATCTCCAGGATTTCTCTACAGAACATCCCCCAAAACATCACAGTTTCTCCACAAGCTTGTTTTTATCACGCGGTGCATCCTGGTGCCCATATTTCTAAAGGTAAAGAAACCACACGTACCGGGCGATCCGCATGGTAAAACAGGAAACGAGATTCTTCGGCCAGGACGGCTTCCTGCCAAAAATTTGACTGCAGTTTCGATGCTCGTATGTCCATTAGAAGAGCTATCAGCGGTGTGCCAAGTTTTGTACGCTGACTCGAAGTGGGCTGAAACTTCACAACCCTCAAAATATTTCTCGTATATGCAGTTGTGTACATTCAATGAGGAACGACAATATATTATAACAAACACAATACCTCAGTCATCATTTCTTCTGGCATGCCAGGTACTCAGATTTTATTTCATCTGAAATACATGCTCTAGTGTGGAATTTCTCGGAAGTCACATCAAATGATTTCTGATTCTAACTATGTGTTTCATGTACTTGTCCCACTTACAAAAGCCTTGAAGGACTATAAAATTCAATTTAGACAAAACAGTGCAATTCAATTCACACAAGTGAATGCAACATGATTTTCTCAAACGTATATAAGTAAAAAAATTACATAACATTTTTGCCAATTTAAAATTTAACTTCATCAAGTCCATTCCTACAGCACTTGTTGATAATGTATAACCGCTAATAATATTCGCAAGGGCGAAGTTTTTCGTTTAACAATTCATGGAAGAGAAATTTAATGATCATCTTCACAGATAGTTCATGGAATATGAAATTTAGATGCAGTCTATAGGAAGGAAACCTCTTCGAATTGTTATTCAAAAAAAATAAAAAAAGACTAACGAATCAAGGAATAATTATACATGAAATACGTTTAAAAATAAAATATTGTAAACTAACTATGCACTTCCTATTTGGAAACAAATTAGAAATGAGTGAACTGAAAATTAAGGCTTCTGAATTATTACTTTTGTTAACCATTATAATATACGTATTTTTTATTTTGGGGTCTAACTTGATATGTACCATAAACAATCTATGTAAAGGCGTTTCTAAGAAGTGCGAGCGTAAATTCCATTTTGACGTCACTCATTGCACAGCCAATGGTGCTCACTGATTAGAAATTTTAAATGCGGAGCCTTCTTAATATTTATTTTGCAAATGTTCTGGACTTTAACTTACAATTAATTTTTTTAAACAAAAGCATGAAAATTAAAATGTTTTTTGAAGGGGTTCGAACTAATGGAACCGAATGTGTCAAATTCTGTTAAAAAAATAATAATGGCATATCCCGATAAAATATTCCGAAGAATAGATTATACCACTCAATTAGGGGAATCACTAAACAGCTGATGGAATCTGTTTTACGGAGAAACACATGTCTGGGAAAATTGACATTTATTCGCTTTGCTTTGGGACTGGCAATTCTTGTAGAAATATGCATCTTCTTTTAGTAATGATCCTGATATACTCTTTTCACTCGTGTAGAAATATGCATTTTCTCTCGGTAATGTTCATGACATATTGTTTTTATGGAGACCAGAAGGAGAGAAACTGAGGAGACTCATAGCATGTTAGCAGAGCCAAAATTAACCGTAGAGTTTAATGGAGAAAAAATTTAATCATGTAAAGAGGAAGAAATGTCAGGGATGTATGAGGGTAACTTACGTGGATTTATGAAATGTACACTTTTTTGAAAAAGACGTCCAGTGTTGAAGGACACTCTGCCATTTTTGCTTTTGATCCGATGACACCAACGTGTCGCTTATTCAAAAACATTAAAAACGGCTTGTAAAGAACATGGAAGACCTATAGAATGTTTTGGTAGCTTATTAAATAATTTGGGCTACCTCGATTCATCTGTTTTGTCGACACCACTGCAGCTAATAAGAGAGTGTCTTAACCAACATATATTTTTATCTAGGGATATTACCATTGGTAGTGATATTACCAATAATAGGGATATTCATCATCATCATCATTGTCAACCATTATCAATCCACTGCTGGACAAAGGTCTCCCCAAGTTTCCTCCACAACGGTCTGTCTTGTGCCAGTCTCCTCCATGTCACCCCTGCATACTTTCGAATTTCATCCACCCATCTCCCATGTGGTCTTCTTCTGGGTCTTTTCCTGTCCCTTGGAATCCAATCTAAAATTTCAGCTGTCCATCGATGATCTGTCCTTATGGCAGTATGTCCAGCCCATTGCCATTTCAGGGATTTAACTCTGATCATGATGTCTTCCACTCTTGTCATTTTTCGGATCCACGAGTTCCTCTTCTTATCTCTCCTGGTTACACCAAGCATGCACCTCTCCATGCCTCTTTGAGTTGTCTGCAGCCTTTGTATGTCTCTTTTAGTTAAGGTCCACGTCTCCGCACCATACGTAAGCACTGGAAGGATGCATTGATCAAACACTTTTCTTTTAAGACATAATGGCATATTGCTCTTGAAAATTATGCTGTTTCTTCCAAAAGCTCTCCAGGCAAGTTTTGTACGCCGATTAATTTCTTCATCAATGTGACCCTCACTTGATATCTGCTGTCCAAGATAAACGTACGTGTCTGTTATCTCCAGCTTTTCTCCATCAATCGATAAATCTTCATTTCTTGTAAAAGCATTGAACATCACTTTTGTCTTCTGAAAGTTCATTTTTAATCCCACTTCTTTACTCTTGTCAGCAAGTTCCTGGATCATACTCTGCAGCTCTGATGGGGTAGTTGCAAAAATTACTACGTCATCAGCAAAACGAAGGTGGGTTAGATAATCTCCATTAATCTTTATCCCCTTGTTTTCCCAGCTCAGTGACTGAAAAACACCCTTCAATGTGGCATTAAAGAGCTTCGGAGATATGGTGTCACCTTGTCTCACTCCCTTTCCAATTTTTACGTGTGTTGTATTTTCAAACAGCCTAATCTTTGCACTTGCATTTTCATAGATGTTATTAATAATATTAATGTATGCATCTTCAATACCGCAGGTTTTCAGAGCCATTGTAACTGCTGATGGTTTCACCGAATCAAAGGCTTTTTCATAATCGATAAAAGCCATGCACAATGGAAGTTCATATTCCCTCGCTCTTTCAATTAGTTCTCTCAGCACGTGGATATGATCTATTGTGCTGTAGCCACTCCTGAATCCAGCTTGTTCTCTCGGTTGAGCCATGTCCAGTGTTACCTTCAAGCGGTGTGAAAGAACTTTAGTGAAGATTTTATAAACTACTGATAGGAGGCCGATAGGTCTGTAGTTTCCGAGATCCTCAATGTCACCTTTCTTATGTAGCAGGATCATTGTAGCGGTGTTCCAATCCTCAGGAATCTTTCCTTCATTAAGGCATCGAGTGAAAATTTGGGCGAGTACTGTTTCGATTTCTCCACTTGCTTCTTGTATGATTTCTACAGTAATTCCATCTTCTCCTGGAGCTTTTCCTCGCTTCATGTTCTTGATTGCATGTGCAACTTCTGCTGGAAGGACTGGAGGAACTCTGGTACTGGTATCTTTCATGATGTCTGGAGTGCATATATCATCCCTTTCATATAATTTGGAGTAGAAATCTTTCACTCTTGTCAAAATTTCGCCTCTATTTCTTGTTACAGAACCATCTTCTTTTCTCAGTGCCATAATCTGTTTTCTTCCCTTACTGAGATGTCCCTTTGCTATCTTTAGGCTTTGGTTGTTTTCAATTGCTTTCCTCACTAGTTCACAGTTGAATTTCCTTACGTCTTCAGTGATACGTTTTCTTACTGTCTTGCATAGCTCTATATATTCCACTTTGGAAGTCACATCTTCTTTAGTTGTCCTCATCTCTCTTCTTTTTTGCATCAACATTTTGGTTTTTCCTGATAATTTGTTCACATGCAACTTGTTCTTAGACCCAGCTAATTTTGTTGCTGTTTCCATAAGAGCTTTGGTTACTTTTCTGTTAACTTCAGAGATGTCCACTTCTTCCGATGTTAGGCCTTCTAAAGCAGAGAACCTGTTCTTCAGTTCTAACTTGTAGGTATTATGGTGTTTTTTAAGGTTGGTTATGTCAATAGATTTTGTTTGTCCTATGAGCTTGCCACGTTCAAGTTTAGTGTTGAGGTGCATCTTACATCTCACCAATCTATGGTCACTACCTGTGTTGAACTTGTTTAGCACACTGCAGTCTTCTATGACGAATTTTTTGTTACACATAATAAAATCAATTTCACTTGTCGTCCCATTTGGATGTCTCCATGTCCATTTCCTGTGTGGCTTTTTCTTGAAGAAGGAGTTCAAGATGAAAAACCCTTCTGCCTCTGCAAACTCAACGAGAGTATTTCCACGCTGGTTTCTGTTGCCATGACCGAATTTACCTACCGAAGTTTCATTCTGTTGCCGTTGCCCTATTTTTGCATTGAAATCTCCCATAATTATTTTCAAGTGCTGCTTACCTTTATTATTTAGATGACAAATTTCCTCATAAAATTCTTCAATTTCTTCTTCAGGATAACTTGTGGTGGGTGCATAAGTTTGAATAATCTGAGCCTGGTATCTTTTCGAGAGTTGGATAACAAGTCGTGCAGCTCTGTCAGAGGAACTTTCCACTTCTACAACTTTATCCTTCAGTTTCTTGTTTATTATAAATCCAACACCACTAGTTCTGCCAGTATCTGTCCCACGATAGTAGAAGAGATGTCCACTTTTCAGTTCGATGAGATTTTCTCCTTTTCTCCTTACCTCACTTAGCCCCACGATGTCCCACTTGATCCTTTGTAGTTCCTCTTCCAATTCAAGAAGCCTTGAATCAGAAGATAGGGAGCCACGACTTCTGACTCAACAAGCATTTGATTTCTATATCTTAGTGGTTAAGTACACTTATTCAGGGAAACAGCCACTTTACCAGTGGCGTGATGTTCAATCTATTTAGGAATGTCTACCTTTCCTTAAATAAAATCTCACGCAGTACTTAAAATAATTCAAGTGATTTTTAAGACCCATCTGAGTCTCTAAACACCACACCAGTCCGTAAGATATCCTTAATACATCAATCTACTAAACACCACGCCAATCCCATAAGATATCCTTAATGTATTTACATGATTCCGAAAATCAGACCTCAAAATATTTAGCATACCATTTATCGTAAACGTAAATCTAAAGTGATAACATTTAATATAAATTACATGCAAATATTAATACATTTGGTCTACAAAAAGCAAAAAAGGAGCTAAAGTTCCTTCAACCAACCCTACTTTCAGCGACTTATTAACAAACACTTTTTTCAATTTTCTGCCGTTCAGGGCTGTTTGTGCATTTTATTGCTATACTTCCTTACAGCATTATTCTATTTTTACAGGATCCAAGTTCGTTAGCATTTACAGATACATTTAGAAATCATTAGAAAACAAACTAAATAAAACGTTCGTAATTCTTCATGAAGTGCGTTTCGTGCATCACTGTTTTCAGAAAGAATGGCATGTAAAAGTAAGTACGTTGATAACGCAAAACTTCTGCCATTCGGAATTGTCTGCACTATACACACCCTAAGCAAACACGGAATAAAAGATCCGTGAAAACAGGTTAGGCAAGAATACCAATCCAGCCCTGCTCTCAGAGAGTTATTTTAATTACAGATCAGACGATAGATGACAGTGTGTCAGCTTCTAACTGGGTGTGTGCTTTCTCGTTGTTGGAAGTATAACCCATTTAAAAAATTGCTTGTCATTCGCCCTCCAATATAAACATCAAAGGTGACACAGAATTTTCGGTTATAACGAGCATGTCTTTTTAATTCTTTCCGACACGAAACATTTTTTATGAGATGTTCATAGTCAATGGAACGTTTAAAAAAATCAACCGGATTTTTACAATAAAAAAACCATCCAGAAATAGAAAGAGCTACTTTCTCCCAGCAATCCCGTAAATGAATGACATCTCTGAGACGGAAACAAGTGGTGTGTTATTCACTTTCCACGGGACCAGTAAAATATTTTGAAATTCTCTGTTAGTTACTCAGCGTCTGAGCGCACGAAAGGTTACACAGGTGATCACTCACCGAACACAAGCAATTTTCGCACAATCTCCTCCTGTGGCGAGGCAAACTCGCTTATTTTTTGTGTGAATGTCAAATAAAGTAGCCTCAGAGTGTTCTACAGTCAAAGAGGCACAGTGCCTTCCCAAACACCAGACACTCACACTCAGCCTTCTGGGGGAGGAGGGACCTATTAGGTTATTCATAACTTTTTTCTTTATTTTTTTTTATCTTTTCTTTTTTGAATTTTTTCTATTCTTAAGCTCAATTTATTTTTTCTATATCCACCTGTACGCGGACTTTTATCCCGTTTTTGAAGATATTAAAAAAATCATTCATTCAAGACATTCTGGGCTCACCTTTAATTTTTCCTTCCGCAGTCAGAGTCTTGTAAATCGACAAAGTCATTGCTATATTCACGTTTTTCTTTAATTAACACACAGAAACCTAAAAATTGTTTTCGTGACACATCTGGAATTGAATCACAGACCTCTCGATAACTGGCCCAGTGCGCTCGGCTTACGCTACGGTGGTCAACAATCCACGGAGTTATATGTCTTTATCTGTCAGCATCGGACTTCAAAATTCCGCAGGGATGGGCTCAGCAACTGAGACGTATCAATCTGGTGCGGCTTACGGCATAAGCAATTTATTTATAGTTAATAAATCCAAAGGCCGGGAGGTCTATTTACATTGTCTGCACCTATTTGGAAGAATTTTAAGAGAGTCTTGTACTAGCCTGTTTCTTTACCTGCTACCGGAAACTTTATTCATTTATATATGGATTGAGCCAGTGCTGTAGTTTCTTATTTGTGGTATGTGTTGTGAATTTTATTCATTTAATTTTGTAATGTCCACTCCGTTAATGTCAATCTCAACAACGGCAGAGAATTATGCTCAAAACGTTTGTCTTAGCAGAACGAATGTATAAGAAACAAAGAGATTTCCAAATGAAACAAAACATGAATTATAGAGGGAAGGATGATATAACTCTACGTCTCGTAGCAGGAGAATTTTTCATAAAACTTGAAAACAGCCGAAAAATGTTTAGCATAACAAAACAGATAATTAAAAGAAGTACATTTTCAACGTCTTACGGAATCAGAGAGAGAGCGAAAAAAGTTTTACCCTTCTAATATTCACTAGCGGTAAAGCTGTGAATTATTCTAGGAGTATAATGCTCCCCATCTTTCTTTTAGCGAAATGGCACACGGTGAAAAAATATATTGCTCAATAGGGTTTTTAGAAGAGCGGAGATACAGCTGCAAAGAGAAATACAAAACACCACCCACGGACAGAAACCACAAAAATCCTCAAATGCAAGCCAAAAGTGTTCCGATGACTTCCGGTGTTAAGCGAATGTTTTTAAATCGCTCATTTAGAAGCCCCGATATTGAAAAAACAGATTAAAAGTTTGCGACCCTTAGCGATGAAGTTGCGTAGTATTTTGGGAGGAAAATTGACACAAAGGATTTTCATAGTTAGTAGTGTCTGATCAAAAAATAATTATTTCATTCGCATATTAAGTCCCTCAGATATTGCTGTAAATGGAAATACGATTTTACGCTCCACTTGTGCGTTAAGAAATATTAAAATTATTTAAGAGATATTTCACACCGGGAACGCTATTCAATAAAGTACGGATCTTTCAATTGGGATTCTTAGAAGCACATATGGACAAAAATATGATATAAATCTACAGCACCTGGGAGAACATTACCTATTATTTTAAGCTGCAGTCATTTTCAAACGTTTTCCAAGGTGTGCAGTGTCTGTCTACTAAAAGAGGTTTTTACTTAAGATTTCAAATCATAGATTTTGCTGCGAATACAGAATAAATAAGAAAAAGGCTCTTACGTCCCTTGGTGACCGAACTATTCTTTAGGAGAAATTAGAAATTACAAAATATTCTCAATCCGGCGGATGAAGAAAGACCTTTTCAAATCGGACTTTTTGAAGCAGGGTTATCAGGTGAAAACGATCTTCTTGAAGCCTTAATTTAATATATATGTATTACTTGAAAATAGTGACTGCACCTAAAATCCATGCAAATGGGATCGAAAGTGAAGCTGATTTTTCGATCGGATATTTTGAAGCAAATGTATGGAATAAAATGTGTTTTCAAATCTGTATCATAAAGTTCGACGCCCTCTAGTTCCGTAGTTGCGCATCGGAAAAAAAATAGAAAACAAGGTTTATCATTCACGCACGTCTTCACGCTTCACAATGGACAAAGGATTTCCAAAATCAGACTAATAGTTGCAGTAGAGTGGTGTCCACATATAGACGGAAGAACTGACAAAGAACGACCTGCTTTTCAATGGAAACCATCAAAAAATTCGCACAAAATACTAGGAACTACTTGATGCACTCATAATGGAGAAGCTAAAGCACTTATTTATGCGTCTTATCAATTGTTAACAAATACGCCGGCGATTGCCATAGAACAATCGGTACAGTAATTTTAAGTAGTACATGTATATTAATAATCTAAAGTTCCAGGCATAGAATAGAATTTATAGGTTCCACGGTTTCGCTCAGCAACCAAATGGCTTTTTCAAGGAAGGTACATAGCAAATTGCAAACTTAATAATAAAACGCTTCAGCATTTTGAACGCGGAGAACTAACTTGCAATTAAACGAACAGTTGCCAATGTAATCATTCGTTCAAAAATGCCCTCCGTTGTGATTAATAATGTTGAAGATATCTGTTTGCGATTAAAAGTCCTAATATATTTGTAATATTGAATAGACGCAAGGGAATTTAGAGTTAAATTTTTATACCTAATACAGAAATTTAACGTGGACCAGGAACATCAAACAAAGATCTTCAATCTTTCCACGTTTATAAGTGAGTCACGGAAAAATTCTCATTAGCCGCCACCGGGAGTCGAACCCAGGGTCTTCCGGTTACACGCCGGATATGCTTCCGCTACACCACAGCGACCTCGAATTCTTCCAGACTCACACATGCTAACTACCAAGCCAATTTTGCAGGTTGCTTCTTGGATCCCCGCACAATGCTGGGGATTCACCAAAGATGATAAGCAGCAACTGAAGAAACAATTAGAAGCCGAATGAATAATTAATACAGAAATTTAACGTGGACCAGGAACATCAAACAAAGATCTTCGCTCTTTCCACGTTTATAAGTGAGTCACGGAAAAATTATCATTGGCCGCCACCGAGAGTGGAACCCAGGGTCTTCCAGTTACGCGCCGGATATACTTCCGCTACACCAGTAGGATTAGCTAACGGTTTTAATATGTATGCCTCCACCAGCTTGAAGGGTTGTAGCAATGCATTTGGTTTCCATGCTTTCGTGCTGTTTCCGCCAAATTCTCACTCGGCCATCGGCAAGGTGCAACTGAAAACGTGATTCATCAGACCACATAATTTGTTTCCAATTATCGACTGTGCAATCCTTGCTCCCCTGTGCGAACTGGAGACCTTTTCTATTGTTAATTGCAGACAGCAAAAGTGCGCGAACAGGCCTTCTGCTGCCATATCCCATCCGATGCAGTGTACGGCGAACAGTGCGTGCAGAAATCATTTGAGGGGATCCTTGATTAAGATGGTCTGTAATTTGCTGCACTGTTGTCATTCTGTGGTCTGTTACCAGTCTGGACAGTCTCCGTTTCGCCCGAGCAGACACTAGTCAATGACGACCAAACGTTGCACGTAGAGACCCAGTTTTTTGGCTGACAGTCCAGTCTTTAAACACTTTAACAACACCTGCTCTGGAACATTTCACGAATGCGGCGGTTTCGGTGATACTCGCTCCATGGCTCCGAGCTCCTACAATTATCTCACGTTGAAAGTCCGTAAAACCGCATTTTATACCCATCTAGTCCCACAAAAATCACTCCTACTACTGCTACTACTGTCGTAAGCACTAAGCTTTCCCTTTGTATGCTAGTCACTCCCTCTGGCAGCAACAGCTTGCAGCCATAGCTCATTTGTTTAAAACTGTCAGGTGGTCATAAGAAAGTGGCCACTCAGTGTATATTACATAGGTTTGACAGGGAGGTAGATATTATCACGTGTCAGCAATTAGTACTTCGTTCCATGCTTTGCAATTTCATTAAAAACACAGCGCTCCGTGGAGTGAAAACGACTTCTATTGATGTCCTCCGTAGCTGGGAAAAGGTATCACTACCGCTGTCCCAGAAAATCGGAAAGATTCATGCATGTGCTATCCATAGGCATCTCATATGCACTTTGATGGTCAAAAATATATTGGTTCTCTATTGCACATGGAATACATTCGTCCCTTGTAGTCAGGATAGGGGATCTTTGCAAACAGTTTTCCAACGATCACTTAATGGAAAACGGCCAACGGCATGTCGTACAAAATGACATTACTGACTGGAAATAATAACTCACCGTGAAACTATTACCTTCCATTAACTATATTTGTCAAATAGCAACCAAGAGTAATATGCGAAAATAGAGATCAACGGTTTGCTAATAGACAGCGACAAAATAACACCTGAGTTCACGTCTTAGCAAAACTTAGCCTGGATTGTCGTCGGCGCCATAATAAAAATCCAAAACATCGCTGTACACCGCAGGAGGCTCCCTTCTTCTGTCACAACGCAGCGCTGTAAATTCTCCGACGGCCTCCAACCAATGGTAGTGGACGAATAGCTGCCAAGAATCTAAAAGAAAGATACTTTTATAAGACATTCGAAGAAAAATGTTTTCCTAAGAAGGGAAATAATTCCTGCTTCTTTGCGTGGTTCTGTTAAATATGTAAGGAAATCGGTTATCAATCGGCTTTCAAATAAACTTTAACAGCTGTTCAAAAACCAACAGGAAAATCTGTAGCTCCAGTTCGCAATGTTCCCTCTACCACACTCTAAGTAATATTTTTAAATTCTATCGCATAGGTACCTGATATACATTATTCCATCTTCACTACTCATAAAACGGATGACACAACTTTGGTCCTCTTTCGCGCATGTCTCAAATGGAGCAGAAATCTTCACACTTCTACTGTGACGTCACTAAGATTGTCTGCATTATTCTGCCAATTGTAAGAAAATATTTCTGTCGTTGATAACAATATTGCGAGTCATAGAGCAATAAAACTGTTTGTATATTCAATTTTTTTATCGCACATAAAGAACTCACACACAAAAATAATTTGCGTATGTTTTTAAGTATTGAATTCCACAGGAACTTTTATTTGGAAAGATTTTAAATTAAGGGAGGTTAGCAGCATATGGTAATGCTAGTTGTCGTCTGTTTATACGAGAAGTTATGCAATAATGTGGAGTAACAATTTCACAACATCAAATTTCCCTCAATTAATTCACGTCTTCTCGAAATGTCAATTCAGAATATCAATGTATATAACCAGATAAAGGTATGTTTATTGCAAATATGTAAGAAGAATTTTAATAAGGGATATATAATATTCAAAGTTTCAATCAAAGAAATTCAGTATATAACGTAAAACAAAAATTATTTAAAGCTACAAAAATAGTAAGAAATTACATTGATGCTTGAGACTAATTGTTTTCAAGAACTCCTGAATTGCGTAGTATGTAACAGCAGATTATATCGGGTACGATTAACCCTTAACTTCTGCGGAACTAAAATATATTTCATGCTCTGTTGATGCATTTAAGGACCATAGCCAATATACAATCATTGCCAGTAAAAAAGAAGCGAAGCACCAAGAAGCGATCATCGAATCGATATGAGAAATGGTATGTGCATTGGACATGTATGGAAAACGAAATGATCGCTAATTCCTTGCACCTGGACGTTTTATCTGGATACAACAGCTTCACAATGGAACACATCAGTACGTTGTAGCGCCACATCTAGCTCATTTACTCGGCGAGGTATAGACGCATACTGTTCAAGGATACTGTTCTTAGGTAGGGCATGCCAGATAGTGTACAAAATGTATGCCGTTTTGCCGACATTTTTAGATGGGAGTAAGTGGCGTCCCATCGTATCACAAACATTTTCGACCAGTGATAAGCCGGGCTATCGAGCAGGCAACGGAAAGCTGCCCACATTACCGAGCCAGGTCTGTGAGAGCCATGCAGTGTGTAGCTTGGGATTATTATGTTCAAAAACTGCTCAGTGGTGCGATAGGAATGGCAACATAACAAGTCGCAGAATGTTGTTTCGCGAAATCCATTTGGATTATCTGTAGCCCAGATGCGAGTGTTTGGGAACCGGCATGATCTTCCAAATGAAACCGTGCTTCGTCTACGAAACATGTGAAACCCAGATGTTCAAATTTATGTGTAGAAATATCAGAAACCAGTGACAATAAAACATAGGCTTCTCAAGATCCGGTTCATGCAACCCTTGCACAGCAGTCGCATGGTATGGATGAAGCAAAGCTTTCTTCGTGGCTCATTGGAAAATGGAAAAAATACCCAGTTTCTTGTGAAAAACGTTCTAGTGATTTTTTCAGGGATGCTAGAAGCATGCGCTTCACTCTTCAATTTTTTCTTCTTTAAAGAGGAAGTCCACCACTGTATTGTTTCAAAGCACTGCACGTTGTTTCAAATTTATTCGCTAAACTGGAGGTGCAACGCTGTTCTCGAGCTTTTTTCCAAACTTTATCCAGAATTCACGCTGCGTAATGTTTATAGACTTTGTTATCCAATAACATTTCACAATAAACACCCGCTTCGCAACGATATACACATCTACCCTGAACTACGTTCAACAACATAGTATAACACGCATTTTTCCCCGCACAGAATTTGCGTGCCAAACTATCTGGTGGGGTGGCGTCACACTGAGTCATCGCCTTTCAAGGAAAATCACCAGCGCGCGTTTCTCAAGGTTCAAGGTCACTTTTAACAAAAAACTCCTGTTTCTATTTAGAGTGGAAGAAAATATTAAATGCTTTTTTTGAGGGGGGGGGGACTACAGTAGTGAAACACCCTGTGTAATGATATTAATGACAGCAGACAAGGAATGGACTCTTACCTAAACAGTTCACATTTTTTCATTAAACTATAATTGATGTTTATGTAAAGAGGAAAAGAGGGAGAAATTTCTAAAGACGGTACAGTAATCTTTTGTCTAATACTTTCGATTTTTTGTTTTCACTTGTGCATTGCATTATGAAAGCATGATGCCTAAGGCAGTTTTTCCCGAATCATTGACAGAATTCGATTTCCTTTCATGTAGATAATTTACGTATCTTTTCCTCTGATTAGCCTAAGATATTTATATAAAACTATTTGTAAGAGCTAAAGTCACTCATATGTCATTGATATACTTCAAGGTTCCTTTTAATAACAAGTTTTTATTTACCGCTGTTCCTAGGACCGTATCACCTAAAGTAGAGAGGGGGTACTACTTACAACCCTATGTTTTGCACAGGGTGTGGATAAAATCCCGAAATAAAAGTATTACTTCTATTCACAGCATTTTTTTAAATTGTCTTCAACGACGAGAGCTTTGACATCAGTCGTACACGGTGCTTCCAATATTTCCATGATACCATGAACATATGCACATTAGTTGGACACATCCTTCATCCTGTACTTTTCATCGTTGCGTTAGAACTAAAATGCATATGTTGCATTGTAAATATTTGATGCTGTTAGCCCAGAGTATATTTCACTCAGTAATTAAAAAGTGTAAGGAATTAATGCGTCCAATCCGTGATACACTGGTTTTCTTGGACCTAGGAACAGCGTGGGTGGAAGGAAGACGCCCAACGTTTCCAATTTCAGTGTTGATATAATGAAAAGTTATCAAGTATTATCTATTTACTACTTGGTGAGGTTTTGAACAATTCCTTTTAACAACACACTTTCTTCTGCTATTGTAAATTCATTTTTCCCATGTTGATCATCAAGAGGACGCAATTTTATCAAAACTGTCCCTTTTCATCTATCACTGATCACATGGAGATTAAAATAAATTGGAAGATAGTGATAGATTAATTTATCCTTGTGGTATATTCTGATACTTTTATGGTTTTAGAAGGATGATACTGGTTTATTTATGTTAAATAGAATTTTCATTGGAACGCTGCGCACATGACCTCACATCACTCCGTTAATTTATTTTGTACGACCTAGGCTATGGGATGCGATATGATTTCTGCGGACAGTGCTTGTTTTTACCTATTGCACAATTCACACCATTGGCTGCATGCTTTTTTTTTTTTTTTTTTTTTTTTTTTCTCCCCGAAAACAAAAAAAAAACGAAGCTATATTACTATATTATTACAATCATGAGTTTTTTTAATAAAGGATTTGTCCATTACATTTCAAATCCAGATTTTGTTTGATCGTCAAGACACGACGAAACGGGGGTTATTCTCTCAATCCAGATGACACCGTTGGACACATATCTGAAAAATTATTTACATGCTTCTTTTTACACCTGGTTTGTCAAAAACGATATGACAAACGCACACGGACAATCATTTGTTTTACCTCGCAATATCTTGACGTTGAAACCGAACCGTACAATTCACTCCGTGAAATGCGTAATCTCTACTCCAGCAATTTCATCAAAAAGTAATCTACAAATAAACAACTTACACAAAAAGAATACTTGCAGATTGAATAAATAAAAAGACGAAACGAAATAAGTAATCCCACTAAAAAACGAACACATTACAAACATACTATCGCTAAGCCGCTGACACACTGTAAGCACAGACGTGCTGTCAACTGTCGGTCGAGCTGTAATTATTATTTCGCACAGACTGCGCTAGGGTGGAAATTTTTGCGCTTTGCTAAGGAAACATTTATTACATCACGCGCAGTAAAATATATAATATATTTAATCGAGGTTCTTCCTTGCCGACTACAGAGAGACGAATGAGAAAAAATGTATCTCGTGTTTTTTACTCTGTCGTATTGCGTTGTGGCACAATCTTTAGATACTGAAATGAAATTCATTCAGACACACAAGAAAAGTAATTTAGCTATGTTTACGCGATGCTTCATATGTTTTCTTATTGGAGATATATGAACTCAATTTATATTTTTGCAGTATTCTGATGCAGAAAGAGAGAGAAAGAGAGAGTTTGTTAGCGTCTTTCTTGAGCCGGCTTTAATTAAAATAATTTTTGTTGATCAATTATCCGGATTTTATTGATTTTCCCATTAGAGAGAAAGGACAGTGCTATTTATTTGTTACATCTTTCTGTTTTTATTAAATGTCCGATTTGCTAAATTTATATTTTATTCTTCTCGAAGATTTACACAACCTACCCAGCATTCCGCCGTAAGGGTGTCATCATTTTAGGAATCAGAGTTTGTGTTTGTGTGTGTGTGATCGTGTATGCACACAAGATTGCGGGTTAGTAAGAGTTTACGCATATCAAGATGGTCTGCATATAATACCTGTTTGACATTGCAAGAGAGACATATTCAAGGAAATGTGTCCCCGTAGGACGATCAGAATGAGGAACAGAGAAGTGTATAGTAGGTAACACTCACGGCTCTGTTAATTCCAATTAGTTATGACCTCCGCTTAGGCTTTCGCGGCATAAATATAATGTTAGCTGTATATGTACTTACTAATTCGTATTTATTCGTACGGTAGGTGTTTATACATTGTGTATTATATTGACATTTTCAAATATGAAAAACACGTTGTAGCTTCGAACAACTGAAAGAAACATGGATAAACATATGTTCCGTTTATTCAGAAATGTAAAAAGGAAAACACTTAGATTTGTGAACTGACAACAGCTGCTGACATCAAGATAAAATTGTTGAACCACAAGTTTCACTGACATATCATATTCCTTGGTGTTCTATCCACCGTTGGAAATAGAAACTATCACATTAGATGCCAAGGGAAAAAAGTCACACTCGAAGACTACATGGGAGATAATTGGATGGAATTCTAAGGCAGCGTTGAGAAACTTGGTGGCAACTGTTCCAAAAAACTTGTGGAGGATACATGGATGGACCTTCATTCAGCAGCAAATTGTTATTGTTGATGATCAGAATGACGTACTTATTGGAGCTTGTGGAATACGTGGAAAGAAATTCTAATTGTCCTTGCCTTAATTATAGAAAGAATAAAATAGATGAAAGGCATGATTTAATATTTTGTTGTTGTAACCTTTGAAATATTTGAAAGTTTACAATTGGAATCAGGAAAAAATCACACTAAATTTTGCCATGTTTTTATTTTTTTAGAGGCTTGCGCAAGTTAGGACTGAAGTGTATAAAGCAAAATATTGAAGGACTCACGTTTCTTTTGTTTTATGTAGAGCTAAATACCAAGGAAATACCACTATTCCGATTAAATGATATCTGACACGTTGCGAATATGCATAGGTCCAAAATATCCATGTGATCAATTCCCAGTTATCTGATCATCTTTTTTCTATTGGATTAATCAACGTTTTACAAATGACCAAATGTAGAAAGCAATATTCAATTAATGAAATGATATACATGTTCCTCGTCCTATATATTTTTTAAATTAACTTATCTAAACGAAAATAAGGGCTTACATTCTAATCACAGCACAAAGAGTGCACACTTAATACAACAACAGGACCCATAATTCTTGTGATAAAATCTGTAAATCAATACTGCATTTCCATAGGAATATGCTTAAGTTTTCAGAGCTGTCGGACTGAAACCGAACGAAGCGGTTAAATTTTTTCATCAGAATATCCTGCTCTTGGAGTTATTTCCTGTCATTTCGTAATTTTCTTTTGTGGAATAGCACCCGCGCTGCAGAGCAGGTCCCACATGTGCAAGGCTAAAGGAAAAGTTCATTTTCAACATTGTGTGTTGTTCATATGAATTCTCAGGAAAATCACAGTAACATTATGCGAGTAGACTGAACATCCAACTGTCGAAACACATCGTAGTTATTGACGTGAAAGTGGAATGAAAGCGTTTGTTCTTGGATAAGTCATGACTTATGTGGAAAGTACGAAATCATACTAAAATGAAGTTGGAATATTTCGTTTCTAATTTGTCAGTAACTCAAAATCTGAGAATAAAATATTTACTGACAAAACCAATTAACATCAAAAACACATCTAAAGTGAATTAAGATTTAGTGTAGGAAACATTCCGAAAAATAAAAACATGCATCAAATTCCAAATTGTTTGAACGTCAAAACACATTCAATTCGAAACAGTTATTATAATTTACGCCTTTATCTTTCCGTTTTTTTCTAATCTAAGGTATAGCTTTGGCTATATTTCCAACCCTGGCCAATTGTACTCTATATAGTGATTACAGGTAAGCCGATAGACAGCAGCACGTCAGCGCTCACAGATGCCTGTGATGTTTTTGAATTAGGTACCGAACCACCACCGTAGGCATATCCGTGGGCTATACGCAGTCGTTCGTCCCCAATTTAGCGCCCCAGGTTCAAGGGAACGGAGAGAGACATTGCTACAAGACAAGCATAACATCAGTGCCTGCCGGGGTTCGAAATAGGGGAATGATCAGAAGAGAGTGCTTAGACCACTGCGCTATGGCAATACGTGTTTCACCTGTTGTGATTGTAGTGCATGTGTATTCTAAGCTGAGTCCGTAAATTATTTCGACATCATTTCATTTTGGTTAATGTTCTTCGGTAACACATAAAGAATTTTTTGATGAAATTACTAAACAGAAGGATAAAAACATGCACCAAATTCATATTGTTAATGGCAGGATTTCCTTCCAAAAAATGTTCCGAGATTCATTAAATGACTACCCCAATAGTTTTGTCTGATCACTTAGGACAATAAAGTTGTCGGAGGAAATACGTTTCAAGTACTTTTCGGATATCTGTTCCCGAACAATTGGGACGTGATTTCTAAGTCCTCATATTCCTTTGATATTTTCATGAATTAGAAAGCAATTGTCGTCCGTTCAAATGTAATCTAACAGAGAATCAAAAAAGCATTTTACATAAAAAATTCTGATATATTTATTCCAACGAAAACTTCTTTCTTCAGAACACTGTTTTGTGGTGTTGATTTTCGTCATCTGACCTTCTTCTCTTGATGTAAGTCAATGCACTTAATTTGTTTTGCTAGATACTTAGGTATTGATTAATCAGCAAACAAAATATTTCCAAAGTAATTACGGTTTCTACATTTTTCATAGCCGGACAAATGGTTGCATGTTAGCTCTCAGCCCTTCGATAAGCGGAACATTCCTGGGATAGAATAATAAAGAAATGTTAATCCTTGTGTTTCTTAACTTTATAATCGTCGATATAGGTTAAGATCATTTTTTAAAATGTTACTGTTTTTTTTATTTCACTTTCTTTTGGTTCCTACCTGGAAAAAAATTACGCAGCGAATTGTTTTGGTCCTCTTTATTTTCAATAAAAGTATTCATTAACCGTTTATTAACAGTATTTGCACTAAGTATATTTTTTCTTGCAAATTTATTTTTTAATTCACGTGTACCACAAATGACAGGGATAAAAATTTATCTGTTGTGTTAAAAAATGACAGAAATAATAAGAGGGATAAGTCTATGGTTCTTTAGCCACGAATTGTATCATAATGCTAATGATTTTTAGAAACTGTTCTTTGCAGTAACATATTGTAAAAAAATAATTATATATACTGTAATACTTATTCCAACTTTTAAGTAGATTTGTTACAACAAAAGATCATTAAGAGTTTCAGTCCTCCATTAAGAAGAATTGCAAAGCTGCCAAAGGTAGCCGTAACTGATCAGAGAAAAGACGGATGAAAATTTTATTTGCGCCCACAATTTATATTGTACTCACAGGGCGAATAATCATATCTTGTTTGTTACGTAGTTTCCATAGCAAATTGCTGATAAAGTTGAAGATCAAAGTGTCGATGTCTAATGAACTGTGAATATTGCCCAATTTTGTTGCTTCACCAGTACTTTAAAGACTCTGAACGAAATGAACCTAGATTGTGTCCCATGACCCAAATACTTAACTAGCAAAATAAAAAAAGGATCCAACTCATTCTTCGATATTCTGGAAACTTTGGAAAATACAGGGAATCAAATAGGCAGCAATGAAATACCGTCTTAGCACGATTTACGGTATTTCATTGCAGCCTATTTAGTTCTGTTGCACGAAGTCTTCTAGCTTGTATATACAGGGAATCTTATAGGCATTGTTTCCAATTTTAATAAATGCTCCCCACACGCTGCCAAATAATTGTAACATATAAATTGTGAATTCGGAAACAAAAAAAAAGAAGAAAAGAAAACCAATCAGCTTGTGAAACCCTTTCGTTTGTGTAAAATATTACATGTGAACAATTTTTCACTCAGTGGGAAAAGTAAAATTTATTAATGATTTGAACTTCCCACGAATGAGACTGCTTTCTTTCATCCTGCTGTACTGTCAACAAAAGTATATGCAACATCAGTGGTAATATTTGCATTGCGAAAGAAATTGTTGCTTTAATCGGTGAATCTGTTCGCCACATATATCGCGGTGATTTTAGAATATCTACTTTGTATTTTCGATGTTAGTTCTCATCCTTCCCTAGGATCAGTTGACCTACACAAAGCATGGACGATTTTCTAGGGTATCATATGCTCACAAATGTTTTACGAACACGAGGAAAAAACTATTTAGAATAACTTTTTCCCTGTATTGTCTTAGCTCTTATACAAATAGCAGGGAATCACTTCCCCTTTTCTTTTTAGTGCTAATTAATTAGAATAAACACCCATCATTTGTTATTATGTGATTGCTGCATCCCTCTGATTTGTGCAGAAAAAGTATACCTAAACGTAATTTCCACGTTAATTAAAACAATTATTGCATCCTAACGGGTATTTGCTGTACGCCTGAATTTATTGATACCGACAAAAGAAAATTAATTACGCAATTAGAACTCATTATGCTTTTCTTTTTTGTTACTGGGATGCTTGCCCTAACATGCAATGTAAACAGAAAAGGTCAATACCACTATACATCCATTCAGTCCTAAATTCAAAGAGCGCGAGCTTATGAAAATTCATAAATGGAATACGGTACTACGTCATACAATACAAATTTTGAAGATGACAATCCGTTGTTTGGTGTAAAAATGACAAGGATGGTAAGTCAGATAATTTACGAAATTTTAAACATCAGTAGTGGTTAGCATACCCGAGCGCTATCTGGGAGACTAGGGTTCGATTCCCGCTCCTAGACGACGAAATTTTCAAGTTTTCGGATATTATCTGACTTACCAACCTTTTCTTATTTACACCAAAAACTGATTGTCATCTTCAAAATTTGTCATGAAAGATTTTTTGATTTGCGGCATTAATCTTTTCTGCACTTACTTTACTCATTACTAGAGCCATTAATCAGAGCCAATATACACTAAAACTGCGTTTTTGAATAATCGTGGTACATGGTGTGTTTCGCTTTCGTAAGATAAATTATCTTCATTTATCAGAGAGTTGGGCATTTGTGAATTTTCGCATTTGTTTTACAAGACGTACCCGCATCGAATGCTAAATATAATTTATTTTGCTTCGTCACTTAGACGAAAGCCAGGGGAGAAAATATAGCGAAATATCAGCAATTTGTAATGATCAGTGTACTAAGCGATATAACTGATTTCACAATATTATACATTCTTCAATCTGATAGAAAAATATACTCTCTATAATAAAAAAAATGCCGTGCGTTTTAAGACGGGAAAACGTGGCCAACTATACTTTATTAGAACATGGGACATGTTTTTTATTATAAATATATATATATATATATATATATATATATATTGTTTTTCCTGTGTAACAGAAAAGGAAAACTATTTCAGAGAAGAAACAAGACTTGTTAACTGCAAAAAAAAATTATATTTTCAAAAACGTACGCCTTCCTTTGAGCACACAAAATTTAAATTATCATATTTTAAGTAACATATTTATTAACGAAATACTGTAAAATTAAGAATGTGTTTAGAAATATGGTAATTTCAGCATTAGGTGTTGGAAAGACGACGTATCCCACCTTTAAGACAGCTCTTGAAAGAGCGTTTTAAAAAAATATTCATTTATTATAAATGGTAAAATTTTCCCTTTTTCTGCAATCATTTGAATTTTTTGTTCCGAAAGAAAATATTCCTATGACTGTTTTGTACAGAGCCAGTACGATGTATGTTTATGATACAAAACACTTCCGTCTTTCTAATAAACTTTATTTAGACAGATTTCAACTACAATAATGAGCAATCAGTAATTCGCATTACATTGGTTGTTTTTCAACATTGTTCCAAGCGTTTCTTCGAACGAAGAATACATGTTGCTTTAATGAAGAAAAACACAGATGTTACATGATTCAAATAAATACTGAAAATAGAGAATGTATTAAATTATTTTTGCTTTGTTAGGTTTCAAATTTTCTGCGAATTTATGACAGAAAATTTTTAGTACGTATATATATTTTTCAAAACCGTAAAAATTAATTTGTATTTTGCTTTCTTTTCAACCAAGAACAAATTTTCCTGCGCTTTGCATTGCTATAAAAACGATATTGAAATTTTGAAGATAAAATCGGGAATTTCCTTTTAAATGTATCGACAGTCTACAAGACAGCAAAACAAAGGTTCATTTCCATGAATAAGCTATGCGTTTAATACACCAATTAACCTGTAAAGTCGTCTGGAATATCTTTTTTGGATCTAAATCCTCTTTCTGCAACCAGCAAGAAAGTATGACCATTTTAAATCCGGTTCGACAGCTTTAGAGGCGTAAGTGTGGTCCCATTTGCTTACACATTTGTTTCTCAGTCCTTAGAAATTCCCTCTACACTAAATATATTATGAAGCTGTAACAAAAAAGACATTATACAATATCGTCTTCCTCGGATCTGTATTTTCAGTGGTTTAATTTGTTTAAAATTTCAAATGTATGGAAACTGGAGCACCTGCTGCTGGCATTACGGTACCAAGAACACATGGATACCTATCACCACCTCATCGAATCGATGCTTTGCCGACTGGCCGCTTATTTGCGATCTTGCAGAATATTAGGAAAGTGGTCATAATCTACTGGCTCATTTGGTGTGCGATAACAATCCAGAAAGAATCAAAACTTCTGCATTGCCAAAAAAGCTTATATGGCCTTGTCTTCTACGATCGAAACAATTCACGAGAGATTGAAAAATTTCCGTATCTCTCTGCCACGAGGGAGTGGAGGCCCAGAGATTAATATACGTCACTCTGGAAAAACAAATTCTTAACCATTCAACAATTGGAGCGGTCTCGAAAGTCTAACTCTGTAAACACACACACTAACACCATTTGAACTACACATTTTCTCATGCACTCAATATTCATTTGCAAGCGGCTCCGAAGTGCGTTAAAAATGTTGAGGCAAGAGGATAACACTTCCTCTTCCAAGTCGCAAATGAGAGAAACACTGGAGTACAGCTCATCTCGAAGACACATCTCCACTTGTAAATTCGGTCACGATAAATCAACGCACCATAAAGACCACGCCGTAGCAATTACACAACGTTGAAGGCAGGAAGTAAACAGAACGAGGATTTCGAAAATACACAGTCGCCTATCTACCAAATCACATCACGAAAAACTGGGACGCCGCCCGGGTAGAGCAGGGGTCAGAGCGATGACATCTGATCATTCGTCCGAAAGGGTCCGGGTTATCCCGGTGAGGCATGAGTTTTGTGTTTGTCTTACGGCACTGGTTCTCTCCCTTCCGTGGAGCCAGTGACCCTAAATTAGAGACGGGCGACTGGGTCCAGTAAGTTGATGACAGTGGTCGTTAAACCTACAATAAAAAAACTGAGACAATCCTAACCGTGACCTTCTGACCAAACGAGAATGTGTGTCTATTATGCTAACCTCTAGAGATGAGCGATATTTTACTACCTGTGATTTAATCACTGTTTTCGAAAACAAAAACCGGTAGAGCATGCTTCAGAAAACCTGAAGTAATAGTGATTGTAGCAGCCAACAGCATATACGTTCTTGACTCTGTCACTGCTGCCCAGCATGTCCTTCGTGATGTATCACAGCTCCGTGTTATTGCTACCGAGTGAACTATACTCCTGTTACTGCTATCTGCTATCGTTATTTGTACTCCCGCTGCTTGTTATTCGTGATATTTTCACAGCGTTACCTGTCAGCTGAATTTGTGTATTCGATGCTACTTCATTCTCGAGCGAGTGAGTTTCGTCATAGGTGATTGAAATGTCTCATCGTTAAGAAAAACAAGAATGTTGTTTTGAATCCTCCGACAGTCAAACTAAAACTTCCGATAGATTCACTAAAAAAAGCAATTAATTTATTAAACCAAAACTTCTTAGATTTCCAGTATACTGGTTTATTCAAATTTAGGGTTTTCTCGCTTTTTCTTTCGAAAGGGATGCGGGAATGCCTTCGAAACCGAATTGAATTTCAAAACATATCACAGAGTTATACTGAAAACATATAAAATAAAAATATAACTTTGTTCTGCATATCTAAATAAAAAATCTAAAAGCAAAACGAAAAAAGAACAAATTTTTAAGTTGTTTTTATTTTGGCTTTCAGACTGCTGTAAAGCTTAAATGTACTGCTGGAATGCGATTGACGTTATTTTCCCTCAACTCGGCATTGAGGCGTGGTCCACAATTCTAGTGTTAATTATTAACTGGTAATTTAGGTGTGTATCAATGTGGTTCATTGATTTTATTGGCGCAAGGGCCATGGTTGGCCAAAGAGCGGTATCAATGTGGCAATACATCTATACTATATGCAAGCTATTAAATGAACCTTCAAGCAAATCCCGTCCATAGAGACGTAATGAGTTGCTCAAACTAAAGTCTTCCTTTATTTACAAAAAGCGTTACTTGATTGTAATTATTTCTTTTCCAATAATTTTCCGCAATAGCCCCTTCCCCATCCCCTGCAAAATATCATCCAGTATTAACCACTTCGTGCAATCTGATATTCTGGCTTATTACAAGGGGTACGTAAGGACCGACATTTCTGTCAGGCAAGTATATGTGGGCAGTGTCCGTATGTTCTTCTGAATCAGAAAACTAACAATTTCAATAGTATAACACCGCCGAGACACACTCCCACTGCCGTTGTAACTTTAGCTGATTCTGATATTACCTTCCTGGGACAGAAGTGGGAGAACAGGTTCTAAACTGTGATTAAAATCACAGTTAAAAATTACTGTTTCTTTTAAGTAGCAGTTAAGCTAATCTCTACTAACCTCCGGAAACTAATGTATCCACGAGGATGAGTGTAAAAATGTAATACATTTAAAATAAATCGCTCAATAAAAAATCTTATGTCATTATTTAATTTTATTAAATGTTTTCTGTAAAATAGCAAAAGCAATTTAAAAAAAATAATTGAATGAATTGTGTGCTTTATATTAATTATAACATACAGTTACATATTAATTTATTAACATATTTTTAATCGTAGGTAAAAGTAAGTAACAGTTTCTACTTTTCGGATAAAATTCGGGAGCGATGGCACTGTGCATCGGGAGCGATGCACAGTGCCATCGCTCCCGAATTGTATCCGAAAGGTTGGATGAACACTCCACCGAAGTGACCTTGCTTCTTTGGCCAGCTAGGTCACCTGACCTTAATTCCATCGAGCACATATGGGATTGCATCGAGAGAGGTGTTCTAGGCTCTGACATCCCTCCATCAAATCTTCTTGAACTGTGGGTGGTTGTTCAGGGGTCGTGGATCCGTATGGCTTCCCAAAACTTCCGGTGTCTTGTCGAGTACATGCCAAGACGAATCACCGCCGTCATCAGGGCGAAAGGTGATGCTACACGTTACTACACAGGTATCTCTAATTCAATTGCTCTTCAGTCTATATATATAGTAAGTAATGCGTTGTCAGCTGTTCATACATAGGTATTTGTTGACAGATACATAGATCGTACAAAAGTTAATATTATCTCCCAGTATTCACTGACCAAATGTAACTGTGTTTAAAAAGCACAAAATACTTACAAAGGAAAACTCTTTAAATCATTTGCCTTGAAAAAGGTATTGTTAACACCTTTTTTTAATTTAAAATTTGAAAGAGTAGCAACAAACTATTATATAAAAATTATTTTTCTAATATCTAACTACCCACGTATATTAAAGCAAAGCATATATTGAAGGATTTCAAACAATTCAACAAGGAACAGCGAGTTCACAAGAAAGAAAAAAAAACTGTGTTTTCATAAAATGGTTTATTTTTACTAATTTCGGAGTGCTGAAGTCAAATATGACTGTAAAAGCTCACCATCATGTTCCGTTTTTCGTTTATGAAATTTGCTCTATTTCCAGATAAATATAAACAATGCAGCTTCATACTGTTATGTATTAAAATTTCGCATTTTAATGTACACTATCTACCAACGAGTAATTGGACAACCCTGCAGTCGACGATATCTGCGGTCCTGATACACGTCACGGCCGCCGCCATTAACTATCGTGTGGGAAACAACAACGCATACAGTCGCATGCAAGATGCCACGCAGTTCGGAGCTCTTTGATTTCGAGAAAGGTGTAATCGTCAGGTATCACAGAAATGGCCGATCTATACGTGACATATCCAGAGTGTTGAAGTACACAAATTCGACAGTGGCCTACGTGATTGGCAAGTGGGAGGTGACAGGTGACTGCCGGAATGTGCTCGACCCGGCAGACCCACAAAACTGGGAGTTAGAGACCGACGGGTGCTGGCCAGGGAAATTCGACCCAACCGCTCCAAATCGATGAGCAACATCCGCGAGGAGTTTCAGCAGGCATCCGGGAGTGTTCTTTCAATGAATACCATCCGTAAGGAAGCCCATCTGCTCGGTTATCATGGACGTGCTGCCGCCCACAAGCCTTTGATCACCAAGTCCAATAACGCTGCTCTGCTAACGTGGTGCACAGAACGTCGACAAGGGACCGTTGAACAGTGGAAACAAGTTCTCTGGAGCGAAGAATCAAGGTTCACCTTCTACCGTTCGGATGAAAGGGTCTGTGTTGGGCATCTGCCTGGAGAACGCCTCCTGCCAGAATGTATTGTGCCAACTGTGAAGTTCGGCGGCGGCGGAATTATGCTATAGGGATGTTTCTCCTGTTATGGCACGGGACCCTTGGTCGCAATACTTGGTAGACTTAACGCCGAGACCTACTGCACCATTTTGGATGACCATGCGCTTCCTACCTTGTGGCAGTTTTACGGTGTGGACCCATTTACTTTCAGGATGACAATGCCACCTCTCATGTTGCGAGATCCCCCAGGCTTATTACGGTGACAATGGGGTTAATCGAATGGACTGGCCTACGCAGAGCTCGGATGAGTTGGAGCGTCGACTTAAGGGGTGCCCCCACCGTCCTAAATCGGTGAAGGAACTGACTTGTCTTCTCCAAGCCGAGTGGTAGAAAATACCGCTAGCCGTCGTACAACGCCTGGTGGAGAGTATGCCCCGGAGGGTCGCAGCTGTCGCCGCTCGTGGAGGCCCACCAACTATTGAAGTGAATAAACTTTGTTTTCCTTTGCTATCACAGTTGCCGAATTACTTGTTGGTTGATAGTGTATTACTGCATTGATGTGTCTTATTAGCTAAATAATTAGTGTTACTAGGTATAAGGGATGTAAGGTGAGGTGATGCGTAACATCACAGCCTCTCCTTGACAAATGTCAACCCCGCCTTCTCGTGGTGCATCCTGTTCCCACTAAAGGGGCTCTGACTACCGCAAATAGCGGTATAACTATACCATCGGGATTAGAGGAAATTCTATCCCACACTCACCAACCCGCTTGGCCAGCGTGGTGAGTTATGGCCAAACCCCTCCAAAATGACTCCACAACTTAAATCTTGGCCCTCAGTCTCCGGCAGCTGGAATGTACCTGGCCAAGGCAGCGGCCAGTGCGACATGAAGGCAGAGGGTGCTAAGAATCCCCGGAGGACCGGACTAGGCTGCCATCTGATGTTGACCTTGGCAACGTACAATGGACGCTCCCTATCTTCTGATTCAAGACTTCTTGAATTGGAAGAGGAACTACAAAGGATCAAGTGGGACATCGTGGGGCTAAGTGAGGTAAGGAGCAAAGGAGAAGATCTCATCGAACTGAAAAGTGGACATCTCTTCTACTATCGTGCGACAGATACTGGCAGAACTAGTGGTGTTGGATTTATAATAAACAAGAAACTGAAGGATAAAGTGGTAGAAGTTGAAAGTTCCTCTGACAGAGCTGCACGACTCGTTATCCAACTATCGAGAAGATACCAGGCTCAGATTATTCAAACTTATGCACCCACCACAAGTCATCCTGAAGAAGAAATTGAAGAATTTTATGAGGAAATTTGTCATCTAAATAATAAAGGTAAGCAGCACTTGAATATAATTATGGGGGATTTCAATGCAAAAATAGGGCAACGGCAACAGAATGAAACTTCAGTAGGTAAATTCGGTCACGGCAACAGAAACCAGCGTGGAAATACTCTCGTTGAGTTTGCAGAGGCAGAAGGGTTTTTCATCTTGAACTCCTTCTTCAAGAAAAAGCCACACAGGAAATGGGCATGGAGACATCCAAATGGGACGACAAGTGAAATTGATTTTATTATGTGTAACAAAAAATTCGTCATAGAAGACTGCAGTGTGCTAAACAAGTTCAACACAGGTAGTGACCATAGATTGGTGAGATGTAAGATGCACCTCAACACTAAACTTGAACGTGGCAAGCTCATAAGACAAACAAAATCTATTGACATAACCAACCTTAAAAAACACCATAATACCTTCAAGTTGGAACTGAAGAACAGGTTCTCTGCTTTAGAAGACCTAACATCGGAAGAAGTGGACATCTCTGAAGTTAACAGAAAAGTAACCAAAGCTCTTATGGAAACAGCAACAAAATTAGCTGGGTCTAAGAACAAGTTGCATGTAAATAAATTATCAGGAAAAACGAAAATGTTGATGCAAAAAAGAAGAGAGATGAGGACAACTAAAGAAGATGTGACTTCCAAAGTGGAATATATAGAGCTATGCAAGACAGTACGAAAAAGTATCACTGAAGACGTAAGAAAATTCAACTGTGAACTAGTGAGGAAAGCAATTGAAAACAACCAAAGCCTAAAGATAGCAAAGGGACATCTCAGTAAGGGAAGAAAACAGATTATGGCACTGAGAAAAGAAGATAGTTCTGTAACAAGAAATAGAGGCGAAATTTTGACAAGAGTGAAAGATTTCTACTCCAAATTATATGAAAGGGATGATATATGCACTCCAGACATCATGAAAGATACCAGTACCAGAGTTCCTCCAGTCCTTCCAGCAGAAGTTGCACATGCAATCAAGAACATGAAGCGGGCAAAAGCTCCAGGAGAAGATGGAATTACTGTAGACATCATACAAGAAGCAAGTGGAGAAATCGAAACAGTACTCGCCCAAATTTTCACTCGATGCCTTAATGAAGGAAAGATTCCTGAGGATTGGAACACCGCTACAATGATCCTGCTACATAAGAAAGGTGACATTGAGGATCTCGGAAACTACAGACCTATCAGCCTCCTATCAGTAGTTTATAAAATCTTCACTAAAGTTCTTTCACACCGCTTGAAGGTAACACTGGACATGGCTCAACCGAGAGAACAAGCTGGATTCAGGAGTGGCTACAGCACAATAGATCATATCCATGTGCTGAGAGAACTAATTGAAAGAGCGAGGGAATATGAACTTCCATTGTGTATGACTTTTATCGATTATGAAAAAGCCTTTGATTCGGTGAAACCATCAGCAGTTACAATGGCTTTGAAAACCTGTGGTATTGAAGATGCATACATTAATATTATTAATAACATCTATGAAAATGCAAGTGCAAAGATTAGGCTGTTTGAAAATACAACACACATAAAAATTGGAAAGGGAGTGAGACAAGGTGACACCATATCTCCGAAGCTCTTTAATGCCACATTGGAGGGTGTTTTTCAGTCACTGAGCTGGGAAAACAAGGGGATAAAGATTAATGGAGATTATCTAACCCACCTTCGTTTTGCTGATGACGTAGTCATTTTTGCAACTACCCCATCAGAGCTGCAGAGTATGATCCAGGAACTTGCTGACAAGAGTAAAGAAGTGGGATTAAAAATGAACTTTCAGAAGACAAAAGTGATGTTCAATGCTTTTACAAGAAATGAAGATTTATCGATTGATGGAGAAAAGCTGGAGATAACAGATACGTACGTTTATCTTGGACAGCAGATATCAAGTGAGGGTCACATTGATGAAGAAATTAATCGGCGTACAAAACTTGCCTGGAGAGCTTTTGGAAGAAACAGCATAATTTTCAAGAATAATATGCCATTATGTCTTAAAAGAAAAGTGTTTGATCAATGCATCCTTCCAGTGCTTACGTATGGTGCAGAGACGTGGACCTTAACTAAAAGAGACATACAAAGGCTGCAGACAACTCAAAGAAGCATGGAGAGGTGCATACTTGGTGTAACCAGGAGAGATAAGAAGAGGAACTCGTGGATCCGAAAAATGACAAGAGTGGAAGACATCATGATCAGAGTTAAATCCCTGAAATGGCAATGGGCTGGACATACTGCCAGAGGGACAGATCATCGATGGACAGCCGAAATTTTAGATTGGATTCCAAGGGACAGGAAAAGACCCAGAGGAAGACCACATGGGAGATGGGTGGATGAAATTCGAAAGTATGCAGGGGTGACATGGAGGAGACTGGCACAAGACAGACCGTTGTGGAGGAAACTTGGGGAGACCTTCGTCCAGCAGTGGATTGATAATGGTTGACAATGATGATGATGATGACTAGGTATAAATACCATATTGATATATCATTGCATATGAGACAGCAAAAAAAAATAGAGTAAACAACGTTAACGCAAAAGTAAATGTATACACTCATACTTGCACACCCTTACAAGTACTCAATTTTTTTCTATGTGTCGTGTTGTCCTTCAAAAACCATTAGTTATCACTCGGCATTGAGGGATCCCACCTTCTCTGACACCTCTCGTCCAACGTTCGAATAACTTGGTGGAAACTTTCTCCTACTTTATCGCTGACTGTTCCTAGGTTGTCAAGAAAGAAGTCCAGATGCGAATGGAAGAAATATATTTTTAAGGACATCTAGCACCCAAGGTTTTTGCAGTTCTTGAGAAGAATGTGAATCAGCCGTTTGTAGCTGCATTCTTTGTGGATACCCAGAGATCCCTTGACCACAAGTGAGAAAGGCTGCCATGAGACGAGCTCCGTGCTGTTTAGCTGTTTGGTAAAAACAGAATCACGCAATAGTTTCTGTATCTGAGGGCCAAAGAAAATGCCTTCTTTGAGTTTTGCATCAGTTAATTGCGGACATGTTTCCTTTAAGAGCAAGAAACCTGGGCCAGATTTGCCCGTAGCCTTTGCAAACTTGTTCGTCAGCCCCAGTTTGATATGGAGTGGTGGAAGCAGCACATCAGATCTTTAACTAGAGGTTTGTGATGAACATTACTCTCTCCAGGAATGAAAACCTCTCGTTTAGTCTAGTCTATCAGTTCGTAGTGTTCGCTGAGGTCCAACTATCCCACATCGAGTCTGGAACGCATATACGGTGTCACGAAAGCATCCAAATGCATACAATACATAATAGATATTTTTACGTGATGGTCGAAAGATTTGGGATGATGTGGCTTGTATACGTGGAACTCTCGTTCAAAATATTACAGTTCATATTTCTGCTTAAATATGCAAAAGAACTCACGTTATGAGTTTTCGAGGTGCCAATTTATGACCTTGATGTATAAATTTTAACATTAACATCATATTTCAGTTGGATGATGAAAATATTGTCATTATTTTATGTCAATATTAAGAATTAAACATTAATTTCCCGTTATGCATGAAGTTATCCCCAAAATTAGACCATGGGAATTAATGTATAACTATTTTTTACTTTATTTGTATAGTTAGTTTTCTCCTTTTGAAAGTTATTGGGTTGTCGGAAAAGTCATGACGTATATTAGCCATGCTTTGCGAAGGTCATACATTGATAGGAAGAACAAAGATCAATCAATGATATAATGCCCGCTTTGTTTGATAACCTTTTGCCACCCTTCAGTGAGCTGCAGAATGCCTCGTTCCCAGAAGGACCAGTCTTTCGTGGCGAAAAACTGTACAAGGTGCTTATTTACAGCCTAATCTGCACTGAACGTTATACTAAGCAAGGACTGTTGACGAGAGCGAAAGAAGTGGAAGTCTGACGGCGAAAGGTCAGGCGAGTATGCTAGGTGTGGCAACACATCCCACTCAAGCTCCAATAATTTTTGGCGGTTGATCAGACTTGTGTGTGGTCTCGCGTTGTCGTGATGGAACACAACACCTTTACGTCGAACGAGCTCTGGACGTTTCTGGATGACCAATTCGTTCAAACTGTCCAATTGCCGACAGTATACATTCGAACTAATTGATTGGTTCCGTTGTAGGAGCTCGAAAAACATGATACCTTTAAAATCCCAACAACCTGGGACCATAACCTTCCGCTATTGAATGTCTGCTTTGTATGTCGTCTGAAGCAAAGCAGCACGTCGGGACCAAGACCGTTTGCAACACATTGTTGTACACAATCCACTTTACGTCTCCAGTGATCAGTCGCTTCAAAAAGGATCGTTTTCCTCGCAGATGATTATACGCGCCGTTAATTTAACTTATTTGAGTTCATGAGGAACACACACATCGAGCTTGCTTACGTATGACAGTTATTCAGGTTGTCGTGAACGCTTGAATGATGGATGTGCAATGTGTCTTCAATCTCTCGTGTCGTGTAACGTGGGTTTGACTCGATCAATGCCTTGATTTGGTCGACATCAACCTCGGTGGGCCTCCCGGACCGAGGATTATCGTTGAGGTCAAAATCACCAGCACGGAATTTTGCGAACCACCGCTAGCACTGATGTTTTTGAAGAGCATTATAACTGTACACTTTACGCAACTTTTCACATGCTTGACGCGCGTTCTGCCCTTTACGGAAGTAAAACAGTACAATATGACGAAAATGCACAGGTTGGTCTTCCATCTTCAACTTGATGTAAAATCTCCGCAAATCAACCAAATCGCTCACTATTCCTTTTAGACTGCACCTAGTACTAGCACCTGTCGAATGCCATAGCGACAACAGAGCTGCGCATGACTCTAGTACTTACAAAACCGCCCAACCGCCATCGGGTACCAAAATACCTCATGAATTTTTCGACAACTCAACTCAATGCTGATCCCACCAATGTTTCTCTTACATACCTCATTATGTGGTAGTCTTTGAAACTCGTCGGGATTTTTCACACTTTTAAACAACAGACGTCCGAACACACTACAATGCACAGTTGCAGTGCAATCGTTCTTTAAGCAAAATATTTGTATTATAATAAAGCGCCATTTTAATTATGACATGGAGTGTTACTTTTTTGGGAGTATTTCGTATTTCAAAGTTCGATATAAAGGAAATATTACATTTAGTTTGCTAACCCAAAAGGCAATTTTGATTTTACTCTGTCTAAACAGAAAATCAAAGTTCAAGACACACATTTCAGTAACGATAAATCTCTAATGCTGTATTTGTTCCAGTTCCATTCAACCTAACATCATCCAACATCCGTTTCGTTTCCGAAACGCAGCTTTCCTGAGTGTAAAACAATAATAAATTTGATAGGAGCCAAAACAAAAGATTAAAATAATCATGAATGGAATACGGAAATATACAGTGCAATACAAATTTTAAAGATGTGAATCCGCTTTTTGGAGTAACCGCGTCTCCAAGATAGCGCCCAAGTATTATTTGCTCAAATTTAATCGGAAATTTGGTTGTCCTTTGTAGTTCAGTGGTTATCCCACACGGCCGCTATTCGGGAGACGCCGATTCGATACCCTCGTATCTACAACATTAGTAGAATAATACTATTTACCATACAATATATTTAGGATATTGTTTATACTGTAATATAAACAATATCCTAAATACATGGCGTGATACATCCTGTATTTACGTGTACTCTTTTCCTGACTCTCAAATTCCTTCACTTCGGGTATCCGATTTAAATTAAGAAATTATCGGTAACTTAAATTTACAAACACTGACATTATTTTCAGTTAAAAATGATAATAACGGCTGACTGTTTCTTAAATATTTTTTCAGGAATAGGTGGTGGTTGATATTTTAAAAATATGTTTGCTTTGTGTGTGAGCAATGTGCAGTGTGTGTGTGTGTGTGTGTGTGTGTGTGTATGAGCGTATTTCAGCTATTTCGTGTTTAGCCTAGATGTTATTTCTTTTTAATTACATTCTATACATTCTTTGTAAATTTTATTTTACTAGGTGCAACTTATGTTAAAATTAATTGGTCGTTGATAAACATTTAACAACTATCCAGTACTTCTAACATTCCACGCGAACATTAGCTTGTTACCTGTACTACTTCAGGGCGGGATAATAAAAGAACCGACATACTGATTTCACGAATATAACATTCAAGAAACGGCGGCAACGCATGATTTAAATTTCTACTTCCATTGTGCATATACAATCAGGAATGTAAACCAAATGAGGCAAAGTAAATGCAAAAATATGAAGTACAAATGAGGAAGTTGAAAAAGAGTGAAACAAAATTCCGTATTCATTGAAGATCTGATTTCTTCAATAAACCCACTTCAGAGAAACATAAGTACACTGCCGTGTTCAAATTAAGGACTAAACGGTTTTTCGAATGTAACGTCGTGCAGAAGTGCTCCACATCGACTCAAATCATACCATAAGATCCCCAAAATGTAACAATACGGGACAAGTGAGCAAAACCGTCCAAACAAGGAATCCAAAGGATACAAAGGCTTTTTATTGAAAAGGTAGCTTCGAGCACAACTGGACAAAAGAGAGAAACGTCCATGTGACAGGCGGCTGCCAAGAAAAATCCAGTCTTTAGTAGGGGATATGATCATCCCTGATTGCGTTGCAGGATTTACAACGTCTGTACATGTTAAGGACGAGGTTGTCAAGAATCTGTTGAGGCATCGCGGCCCATTCCTTTTGTAGCGACAATCGCAGCTGCGGAATCGTTGCTGGCCGCTGGTGACATGCTGCCAATCGTCTCCCGAGAAGAAGGTCCCACACGTGTTCGATTGGATTTAGGTCCGGAGACCTTACGGGCCAATCCATGCGTTGAATATCTTCACTCTCCAACAGCTGTGCGACAGCCACTGTACGATGAGGTGTAGCGTTGTCGTTCATGAAGAGGAAATCAGGACCCACAGCACCTCTAAACAGACGCACGTGAGGCAGGAGAGCCTCGGTACAATAGCGGGCACCAGCGACTGAACCTCCTTGGAAGATATGGAGGTCAATACGACTACCAAGCATGATACCGCCCCAAACGAGCACTCCGCCACCTCCAAACCAGTCCCTTTCGATGATGTTGGAAGTGTGTTGTGTGTTCCCTGATCTCTCCAGATGTGTATACGTCCAGAATCGCTAGTCAGACTAAATCGGCTCTCATCCGTAAAGAGAACTCGACCCCATTGCTAATGTGTCCAGTTCTTGTGTTCGTGGCACCACAAAAACTGCGTTCTCTGATGAGCAGGCTTTAATGGCACACACCGTACTGATCTTCGTGCAAATAGACAACATTTGTGCAGCCTCCTGGCCACGGTAAAACGCGATAACGGACGCCCAGTTGTCTGTTGCATGATCCTTGCAATTTATTTCGCTGTCTGCCGTCTGTCTGTTATCGCCTGTAGGACAATATACCGGTCGTCCGCCGCCGTGGTTGCTCGTTGGCGACCACTGCTAAACTCTTGGACAGCTGTTCCTGTCGTTTGAAATGCTTCCCAAGCTCGTGAAACGATGCTGTGAGCAATCCCTAACTCCTCAGGCTCACTAGTCACACTTCGAATTCTTTCAACTTCCCAATGACGCGACCTCGGGTAAAGTCATCCAGATGTCATGTACCGGATTGCCTGTTGGCCATATCACACGGTGGCAGCAACTCGCCGTCGTTCAAACCGATGTACACCGTGCAATAGCTTTCACCGAATTGCTGAGCGTACATCGCCCATGTGCTTTATAACCTTCCGACACTCCCTCCCCTACGTCATGCTGCATATATGCGCATGCCCTACCGTACCGGATCATAGTCTATTCCTGAGTTGTCTTTCTGTCCGTTCTGCCTTCTCGTTCCGCTGTTATGCTAATTTCTCCTCTTCGTACTTAATTTTTGCACACCAGTGTAGGAAGGAAAATACAAATTATCTCGGAATAATATCTCGTAGTTCCCACATTCGAGTGCATGTCTCAGTCTCGTGTACATAAAACCTCTTGACTCTTAAGCATGGAGAAGCAAAATATTTAGCTCTTCAAACATTTCTGCCAGTGTTTTTTAAACGTATATGCTCCAGCTTTGTCCGTCTGTCTGTCCGTCCATCCGTCTGCCCGCACGATAACTCGCGTAAAAATGGTTCGATTTCGATGAAATTTTAGTATATGGTAGAGCACCACCTGGAGACGAACCCATTGGAAAATGGGTGAAATGGGGTCAAAGGTAAGGGCATAGGAGCGGGATCCATTTCACCACTTTTATGTGTCATTACTTGAGTAAACATGGTTCGAGTTCGATGAAATTTTAGTATGTGGTAAGGGACCAACTGGGGACGAACTCTATTCAAAATGGGCGAAATGGTGTCAAAGGTCAGTACATAGGAGCGGGATCCATTCCATTGCCCTTATGCATCATAACGTGCGTAACAATTGTTCAATTTCGATGAAATTTTTGTATGAGGTAGGGGACCACCTGGGGACGAAACCTATTAAAATGGGCGAAATGAGGTAATTTAGGTAAAAATTATTTGTTTAAGACAAAACTTTATCATGTTGTTCCGTAAGTATACTTTACCGGTTGTGTTGAATATCACCGAGATGGGGTCAAAAGTCAGGTCATAGGAGCGAGATATAATATACAGCCATTATCCTCATAATTTTAATAATAACTTGAGTAATGATTTCTGGTATGTTGGAAAGCGTATCATATTCAATGCATTGCATGATTTTACTAACTTGTTATAGAAATATAAGAATTACACAGCTCTAATAATTTCTTTTTATTCTTTGTTGGCTTTGCGGTTCAGTGTAAATCTTGGTCTCCACATGTTTTTGCCATTGCTTCTTATTTCGGGCTCTCATTTCCAGTTCTGAGAGACTAGGCTTTTTGT
This sequence comes from Macrothele yani, assembly GCA_039090855.1. Classification (NCBI taxonomy): domain Eukaryota; kingdom Metazoa; phylum Arthropoda; class Arachnida; order Araneae; family Macrothelidae; genus Macrothele; species Macrothele yani. Next base: position 150,152,480 of record CM077034.1, read on the forward strand.
CCTTCACTACTACATCTGTTGACCTGGTCTTTGGGTGTCCTCGTCCTCTGCGCCCTGCACTATTTCGAGTACTTTCTTACGAGCATTAAATGCTCCTCCGTTTCCACTACGTGGCCAGCTCACCTCAATCTTGGTGACCCAATCAAGTTAGTAACAATAGGGTCTTGATAAATAATGTATAATTATTTACATGTTGTAATAAAACGGTTTTTTAATTTTAATGCTTTTTTTTTCAAAATGTTTTAGAAAAAGTAAAACAAGTTAAAATAAGAAGGATTATTATTATACGCATAATTCAAATTGTTTTATACGAAGAAAATCTAGATTAAATAAAGCGGAGATCTTTTTTTTTTTGTTAAAATTTAACCACTAGAACTCTCCCTGGGATTACGTATAAATTTGCCGTTACCTTCAAGGCCGATTGATATCGCCACGGCTGTGTTCTGTCCTATTACTTTCGTTCATAAAGACTAATGAAATTAAATTTTAATATATCACATACTAATGAAATTTGATTTTGTCGTCAACAAATCATTTGTAAGACAAATACGTTTCTTTGCTGTCAAGCCAGCTCGCTTCATTCGGCTCCATACGAAATTCATAAACAGTGCGTTATCTTTGAGATTATTGAAACTTAGAGAGAAATCACTTTGATCCAGTACAAATTATACAGTATATTATGATTTCGGCTCACCAGTAGTTTGGTTTGACCGAAATTAAACTGAATCTTGCAGATTCTCTGTCGACTTACAGTGAATTCAAAGTGCTCGGAAAAAATATTTCATAATGCAACCTTCTAATTTAGTAAACCTTTCGTAAATTAAAGGCAAAAAAAAAAAAAAAAAAACTTACCTTAGCGGCCTCACTGTTTCATATGTTGGTTTCCAAGTCTTGGATCAGTACCTTTCTGCAGGGAAGGAGCAGTACTTTCTGCTGCAGTGTTAAGAACTTATTGGCTGTTGTTTAAAAGTGTAAAACAGATCTCGTTGAACTGGTGTTACTTAATATTTTGCAAGGCTAAATAGGTTTTATAATCTTGCTAAAAAATACGTGACTTTCTAGAGTATTACGCCTCTGTTTACAAAAAACAGTTGTCGCGCGCCTGGGAAGTTTTGTTCGTTTCATACCCTCAACCACAAATGGAGACTCACAATATGTTTCCTGAAGCACGGAAGAATCTGTCACCGCTCGAACCGGAAAAAAACTTACCGTTTTTGGGAGGTGGCTATTATTCGAATTTAAGAATTCAATGTTAGACCTAAGGTTATATTATTTGTTGATTGTGTTCAACTCTGGAAAGCCTGAAAGCCAATACGAAAGAAAGACAGATGTGGTCAGTGACTGTGGGGATGCAAAAAACAGAATCTCACTGCATAGATTCTGAAACCTCAGCTATATCTCATACCCTACTGAAACCTCAGCTTATTTTAAGATTTAAAACATCTGCTTTTAAAACAGTGAAATCAATTCACTATTTGAAGCTCAATTTTTCTAAGAGAAAGAGCAATTGAAATGTTTTTCTCGTAATCTCCTCCACTAGTCTAGGATAACCTACAGCTGAACTTTAATAACTAATTGTGGTGTAGAGAATTTTAGGTTACAGTATAGGAAAGAAAACCACGACAACTTTAGAGACAATGAAGTAACACTGCACAAATAGGCGAACACGTGTGTGCAAGCGGAACAGAATCCACAGGGATCAAAACGGAACAGAATCCACAGGGACCAAAAGCGGAACAGAATCCACAGGGACCAAAAGCGGAACAGAATCCACAGGGACCAAACAAAAACATGCCCCCAAAAACGTCCACTATTTCAGGAACCACACCACTACAGCCCACCACGATATGCGAAGTTTTATACATTCAAGTTGAAGCGCGCCTTAATACACTTATTTTAATTTTGGGAGGCTATTGTGCCCGTCGTAATAGAACCTATCCTGTCAGAGGTGCAGTTGCCTTAGCAACACACTTTGTTCACAACTTACCCACCCTCTGAAATAAAAAGAGATCTAAGTAAAATATTTAGTGACATGGTGTTAATTAGTCCTTCCCTTCCGGACTGACTAGGTTCTCTGTTAATGGATGTTTCACAAAAATTTATAATTTATATGTAAAACTGTGACGATAAAATAAAAGTTCTGGTGATTACCATATTAATCATAATGATAAAAGTTTAGATAAGCTCTTTACTTAGGGCAGATATCATTACTTCTTGAGAATGCGTTCATCATTCACACAAAACGGTTATTCGCGAGTGATAAATCAAACCAGTGCGCATTCAATTCCAGGTCGTCACTACCTTACTTTGTAAATCATTCGTCAAAACGCATATCTCTTTCCAGCTACACGCGGAAAATAGCAAACAGTCAAAAAGGGATAGTTCTGCATCAGTCACGATAAATGATTTGCCAGCAGCCAACTAGTCGCGAACAATACGCCTATATCATTCAGACAAATGACATTCTCGTATCATTCCGATTCCTAAGTTATAAAACATGTTTTAAAGCTGACTGGTATTCACATGACGGCTGACACGCATTAATTCTTTACATTTCCTGTTTTACTGGAAATTCATTTCCGAAGTGATGGATGCAGAAGAAATTTACATGTACTGGCGGATCGAGTGATTTCTCAGCGGTGAAAGCTCACAGATAGTCATTCGTTTTGAAAGAATGGTTTACGAATGGTCAATCTATACTATACATTGCAATTAAAGATATTTTCAATGGAGGTCAACTGGGCTGATCGGTAAAGAGCACAACAAATGTCACATAAGTATTTTGGGATATGAAGTGTTGTGCATACCGCGATCGCCGCTACCAAAAAGGATGCACCTGAAAAAGCCTCATTTTACGGATGCGGCAGACGTCAATGAACAGAAGTGTAATTTGTCTTCTGTCTCGGAAAACCACCATTTCATGCATGCATTATACCAGGGGTTCTCAACCGGTGGGGAATTCTTCCCTAGTGGGGAGTTTCGTAGTTTCAAGGGGGGAATGCGGCGCCAGCCTGGCTCATCGTATTTTCAGTCCCCTGACTTCACGGCGACACGCGCTGCTGCATCCCAATTGAAGAAAAAAATATGAAGAACCAAGAGAGGAATCTGGCGTGATGCCAAAGTCACCGCTCGCTCGAAACCGGTTGGAAGCGCTTTTGTGGCACAGAAGAAAAAGGCAGTTTTTACGAACTCCTACGTGTTCATATCAATCACCCTGTAACGTCGGAGCTTGTTATTGCGCGTTCATTCTTTACAAGGAAGTTGTAGTTGAGGGAAAGAAGTTTTGTCGCTGAAGGGCTTGTGATACTATTTCCTGGTGAACTTTTTATTTATCAATAGTAGAACAGAATGAGTGTCAAAAAAAGAGCGTATGATAATTCACATATTCAATATGGATTCACAACCGTTAAAGTCAATGGAGAAGACAGACCTCAATGTGTTATTTGTAGCAAAGTTTTGTCAAATGATTCCCTGAAACCAAGCAAGTTGAATCAACAATTGCAGAATGTTCATCCTCAACACAAGAACAAGGACAAACGCGTTTTTGAGCGGCATGGAAAAGCTCTCAAAAAGATAAAACTGGATTCAACAGAGGCATTTCAAGAAATGAACCACAAGGTTACCGTAGCGTCTTACGTCGTAGCATTGGAGATAGCAAAGCAGAAAAAACCACATGCAATTTGGGCAACTTTGATCAAACCTTGCGCTCTCAAAATGGTGGTATTTTGTGTTGGGAAATGAAATGGAGAAAAACCTTGCAGCAGTTTCACTATCAAACAGTACTGTTCAAAGGAGAATTAGTGTCATGGCCACTGATATCAAGGATCAAGTTATGCAGGAGATTAGGGGTGCAGCATTTGGCTTGTTTTCAATTCAACTTCATGAATCGACTGATGTGGCATCGTGTTCCCAGTTACTGGTGTTCGCAAGATTTCTTCACTTAGGTTCATTTAAAGAAGATTTTCTCTTTTGTTCTTTTCTAGAAACAACTACCACGGCCTCAGATATTTTGAAAAAGGTTTCATTTTTCTTTGAGTCAGAACATATTTCGTGGGAAAATGTATGTGCGTGCTGTACAGATTTAGAACCAGCTATGTTGGGGACAAAATCTGAATTTCAAGTTAATGTGAAAATGTAGTCTCCAAAAGTGAAAGGCATTCATTGCATGGTCCATCGTCAAGCACTGTCCTCAAAAGCACTTCCAGCTGCACTATTGATGGTTTTGGATCAAACAATTCAAATTGTGAATTTTGTCAAGGGAGGAGCTCATAATTCCCGACTTTTCAAGAAGTTATGTATTGACCTGGATGCAGGCCATATTTGCGTCTTTTCCACACAAATGTTCGTTGGCTTTCAAGAGGAAATGTAAGTGAGCAAGTATTTGAGCTTAGAGATGAGCTTAAAATATTTTGTGAAATTAAGGGTAAGATGGAATTTTTTGCCTGGTTAGACGATGAGGAATGGATCTTGCGCCTTGCTTATTTGGTTGATATTTTTGAGCAGCTGAATAAATTGAATCTTCAGATTCAAGGAAGAAATACCAACATCATAAGATTCATCGATTCTTTGAAAGTTTTTATGAGTAAATTAGAAAATTGGAATGAAAAGTCAACGTGAAAAATTTTGCAATGTTTGAGAAATTGTCATCAATTCTTGTTACTAGTGTTAATGACGAAGTACTTCCAGAATTTGCAAAAAATGAAATTTTGCAGCATTTGACAGCACTAGAAAAAGAATTCAGCCGATATTTCTCTGAACTTTGTGATGAGGAGTTGGACTTAGTGCAAAATTCATTCAAATTATCGGTTGAAAAAGTTCCTGATCCTTTTCAAGATGAATTTCTGGAACTGACGACTGATTCGCGAGCAAGAGACATGTTTGATGAGACCAGTCACAGAATTTTGGCCTCTGATGTGTGACTCTTACCCAAGAGTGGCTGAGAGAGCTATCCGTGCATTGCCTCCATTTGTGTCGACATATCTTTGCGAGTCTGGCTTTTCAACTATGTTGCAAATGAAAACGAAACAACGAAGTAGATTGGTATTTGAAAGTGACCTGCGTTGTGCTCTTTCAAGCACCCCTCCGCGTATCCAAGAATTGGCAAAGAAAAACAATCACAAGTTTCTCATTGAATATAAAATGGAGAACAATATCCAAGGCATGTTATTGAATTTTTTATTGATTGAGGTATGTGTCATTTTATTAAGCCAGATTTAAGTATTTAGTTTACGAATATAGAAAACTAATTTTATTCATGTTGTAAAATTCATCAACATTTTCTATTGCTGTTTATAAAACTCTGCTATAAAATAATCTAAATAAATATATATGTACTAATATAGAGAAAAAAGATTTTCAGTGGTATATTCATTAAATTTGGTAATCCATTTTTCGCAGTTTTGGAAAGAGGGGGGGGGGATGACCTTTCTGACATATGGTGAAAAGGGTACATGGGGTAAAAAAGGTTGAGAACCCCTGCATTATGAAATACAAAAAAAATTCTCTCTTTATTTTGTTTAATATTTTTTCAATTATAAACGCATATCTAATTTTCTTACTGGATCCAGATTTATATTTTTTATTCACGTAAAGAAAACTAAACTGTTTTTGAAGTTTCGGAAAATGTTTTACAACACATATTTCAAAAGAAAACACTTGATTTTTTCAGTGCGAACGAATAAATAATGACACCATGAGTTCAACAGAACGAGTTTTGATTAGAGCTCATGTCAGCCAACCTCGGTACTGTATTAAGTTGCAAAATGTCTAATACATGTACATCAGAAGGTAATTTACTCATTTCTCATTCTTGTGAAAGGATCCGCTCTTTCATCAGCACCTAAAACTATAGTATGTTAGAACACTTACGGAAAGGCGATTTTATTACACAGAAGTGGGGACCACACTGCATTGATGACGATCGACAGGGTCAAAAACGACTCCATGCTCATACAGACCGATCGCTTGCCAACAGCTTCCCAAATCATATCCAGGTCAAATGTCGGACGTCAAAGCAGTGTCAGGCAGCGAACTGTACAGCGCATGCTGCTTACCCTGTGCTACGGGAACCAAAACCCTACTCATGCGTCACTATTGACCGCTCGTCATCGGGTATAACACTTGGCTGGGTGCCGTGAGCGTCAACACAGGAGATCTGGAGAGTTAACCCGCATCGTGTTGTCTGACAAATCCCGTTGTGTCATCCGTACCAAGCTGACGGGACGGTGTGTGTGTGTGTGTGTGTATCGTCCACAGCATGAAGTCACACCCGTCCTGCCTGGTCGGCTGTGTTTAAGGAGGCGGTTTATATGAGATGATTTGGGAAGCCTTCATCTCATGCCGCACATCAATTACTTAGTGCGTCGGTGTGGTTCTTAACCGCTACGCGCTAGCAATATGTGCTGCATGATAACCTTCGCTCATCAAGCTTCTTTCATAACCTTCACACGTGCTTTCATAACCATCTGCGTGTTTTTATAACCTTCGCCCATCAAGCTGCCGATGATTTGTTTCAACAAGAAAATGCGCCTTTGTCAAACTCGCTGAAGTCCCCTGCCTTTTCCACAAGAAGAATAGTCCTGATTAACAGAGCTCAGTGCAAGGTGCTTATGATACTATTTCATGATCTTCTCACCCGCTGTCTTTTACCTGCAGTTTGCTCAATTTGTGTGGAGATGAGCTGGTAATAATTTTTGCCTCTTCGATGTTTACATGCTGAAAATGCGGGGAATGCACAGATTCAAGGACATTGAAAGAACAGTTAGTAACCAATATTGACCCCATTAAAAGGCAAAAAGAAGCAAAAAATCTGCAGATACCTGCTTCATAAAAGATTCGTGATGTGTACACGTTCCCGAGTTTATAATCCAAGCATTTCCTCCGTGTGTGAAACCTAACGGAAGAGAACTGATAATATGTCGGCGCATCTAATTTATGCATTTCTAGTTCCGCCTAGGAAGCACAGATCACCTTAGCATTTAAACAAATGTGAAGTTGAATACGCAGACAAAGGAAATTTAAGGGTTCTCATTAAATTGGAAAATGACTTTATTCCTTTTTTGCACTGCCGTTTAGGTACAATTTAAGAAAAACAATTGATATATATATATATATTACTTTCCGTATATTTTGAAAAAAATAATTTATAAGTTTTCTAGTTTCAATACTTTCAGTGCTGAATCAAAATCCGAAAACCTGTCGCAAAAGGGAAGAATATTGTCCGGGAAAATATTGTTTAAACTGAAGGAAAGAAATGGGTCTATGCGTACAACCACAAAGAATCACCATAGCATTTCTTTAAATCGCCAGAGAACACAATGGACACTTCCCATGGAAGAATGATGTCTTAGTATTCTCCAGTAATGGTTTCTCGAAGTTTCCCCAATGATTATATACTTCCTGCCCACTCCGCCATGGATGGAGTTACTTTTGTGCTCGATACAAAAATAAGATAACTTGTCACGCCCTTTTCTTAAAAACCAAGATGTAAGCTCAACTGAATTGCAATTTAATTATAGATTTAAATGTTTGACTATTTCATTCAGAACAAAAGAGAAAGATGACAATAGGAGGCGGATGTATGATATGCATTAAAAGAACAAAATGTGTTTAAACTTTAAATTAATTTTACGACTAGATATCAGGAGTACAAATGATTGCCGCGTGGTATAGTTCAATAAGTTTCTTCATTAGATAATTTTTTTCGATATATAAGCAGTGAAGAGATTTAAGGGAAATATGCACATTTTCATCGTCTGTTTATTTTGTCTAACAGACATATGCTTCTTATTTTTAAATCAGGTAGAGGTATTGATGATCCTCACATATACATAAAAGAATAAGGTATCTGAAAATCTAGATGCTTATCCATCAGTTGTAATATTGTGAGTTAAATTTCATATCAACTATGCCAGTCTGCGCCTCGATAGCGCAATGTATAAAAGAAAATTTTTCCTTCTCGAATTCAGTTTCAAAATATGCTCCTCAACTTTATATATCCCTAGATCCCCTAAGCTCCAAGAATGAAAGTGAAATTTACTTTCGATCTCGTGTTTAATTTCGAACTGCTGTCGAGAGATAATAGAGAAGATATAGTACTGTGATTTCTATTGTTAAAATTGTACGCTGTGTAGCAAAATATGTTATACAGACATGTTGTTCATGGTTATTTTTCAATCACTGGAATTCTGATATTGTCTTCTCTCTCACATACAGCTTGCCCTTCATAAAATTCATTTCCCTACGTGATTTGGTACTACAATATATACGGACAGTTACAAAAATACATTAGCTGAGATCAGAACAGTTTGAAAGTTATTGTATGAGGTATAAATAAAGAAGGCGTCTGAAAGTATGCAGTTGTCAAAAGTAATAGTGACCCATGCTGTGGCAATAGAATACAAACTGAACACAGATCACGCATCATAATATAAGCATCGTTGTCAGTGTTCGGATAGCGTGCAGAGCTTAAGCGCAATGTATGTGTTTACGACGGTGAATCGAGGTTATCAAGGACAGTCGGACAGAACTGCTGTTATGTAGCCAAATTTGAATCAGTGTTCGATATAAAGAGTTTTAATAGGTTAATCCCGAACCCAGCACTCATGTTACCGGCGCGTTTGATCACAATATCCGTTTTATTGATTCGTACCATATGTGCTACCTTTCGTTTGCTTTGGCGATAAATTAGATATGATCAGCGAACAATTTCCCTGCTGTTCGTGGGTTTTGTTTTATCTCCCATTTTGAAGGTCTTCACGGAGGCTGACCGTGAGAAACCTACAAGCTTTGCCATCTTGTAAATACTCCGGCTCAGGTCAGTGTAATTTACAATTCAACCATTGTCAAACTCGCTAAAGTCCACTGCATCTTCCATCTGAGGAATATGCATAACATTGATTAAGAGAGCTCAGTATAAGGTGCTAATTCCATTATTTTACGATCATCGCACGTGCTGTTGTTCTCATGCAGTTGCTTAGATTTGCTAAAAGACTAGCTGGTCCTAATATTTTAGCTCTTCGGTGTATCAGTCCTGAAAAAGCAGAGGATGGGCACAATAAGGCCTTTGAAAGGACAGTCAGTATCAAAGGTTAGGTTCTTAAAAGGCAAAAAAGTAACCAGAAATCAGCAAAATACTTGTTTCAAAAATATGTGAAGCTAAAGAAATGCGAAGTAATGCGGTGTCGGAGTACGTAAGCCAAACGACATAATTTGCATTTGACAGCAAACGAGCTCTATAACATGAGTAATGACAAATATCATCCTAAAGAAATAAAATTTAGCGTTATATTTATCGAATGTTGAGTAATTCCAATTTATGCATTTTGGTGCAGAATAGAAAATCTGAATCTCCTTATCCAACAAAGAAACGCGTTGCTGAATATGTAGAAACAAGGAATTAAGGGTGTGCTTATAAAATTGAAGGATTACTTAATTCATTTAGATAGTTTTCGCTATTTTTTGTAAAAAATAAATTTCACATATACTATTAATAACATTTCACAGGATATATCAAAATCTCCGAAATTAAACAGGGAAGGGAATGTATACTTCCTAGAAAACGTGGAAAGCCACTAAGTTGAAGTATTAAGCGAATAATTCCTTCTAACCGCGAGAACCGTTAGCATACTGTGTGAAATCGCCGGAGAACATACCATTGTAGTATCCAATAAAAAACCGCTGTCTTAGTATTCACCAATATCCTCGAAATTTCTCGAATGAGCATACGCGTCCGCCCCACAGTGCCAGGTACGGACTGACAGTTTTGCCCGATGCCACTATAAGGCAACCAGTCACATTGTCTGCACTTGTGCTTTGCTTAGAAACATAGACCTAGAACTACCGTAAGCTTAGCTGCATTACAGTTATTTTAGCTTTCAAGTGTTTGACAATTAGATTTCAGAACAAAATAAGTTTGATAATTAGCGAAATAAATTGACATGTTACTAAAAAAATAAAGAAAACTTTATAAAAATTAAAGAAAATCAATGTTGCGGTTAGATCTTAGCAATACAAATGCTTCACACGTGCTGTAGATATATTGAGAAGCTTTTTCATTAGATAATTCTCTTTTTCCTTATACGGATATAAGCAATAACGGGATTTACCGAAAACTTACACATTTCCTTTTTCTGTCCGTTTATTTTACCGACAAAAATTGTTTTTTTACGCTTTCCAACAGTAGGTTGAAGAAGTGTATATGCTCCAGCTTTGTCCGTCTGTCCGTCCGTCCGGCCGTCTGTCCGCACGATAACTGGCTGAAAAATGGTTCGATTTCGATGAAAATTTGGTATATGGTAGGAGAGCACCTGGGACGAACCCTTTTGAAAATGGGTCAAATGGGGTCAAAGGTCTTAACGTAGGAGTAAGATCCATTCCCTTACCCTTATGCGTCATAACGTGCGTAAAAATGGTTCGATTTAGATAAAATTTCAGTATGTGGTAGGGGACCACTTGGGGACGAACCCTACTAAAAATGGACGAAATGGGGACAAAGGTCAGGACATAGGATTGCGATCCATTCCATCGCCCTTATCACCATATTATTAAGCTGGACGTCAAGTAATTTTGTTTCCTATACTTCCAATCGAAAATATTTTGTACACATTTCCTTCACAATTAATGTGTTCCCAAGGATGAAAATTTGAACATCGATTAAAATAACTTTATATTATAACTGTGAATACTTAATATTTTCTAAAAGACAACCATAATTATATTAAAAATCAATAACTTTTCCTTTGGTGGTGTGGAAACCACAAAAAGGTTGGCGCGACATGTAATTTGATGACGACATGTAGACAAACAAATGTTGGATTGCATAATTATGGTTATGTTTTAGAAAATATTAGGTATTCCAAGTTATAAAAAGAAGCTATTTTATTCGATGTTCAAATTTTCATCCTTGTGAACGCATTAATTGTCCAGAAAAAAGATGCCGCGACGTGTATTTTCATTACGTCAGTAGACAAACAAATGTTGGATTGCATTATTATGGTTATGTTTTAGAAAATATTAAGTATTCCTAGTTATAAAATGAAGATATTTTAATCGATGTTCAAATTTTTACAATTGTGAACGCATTAATTGTCCAGAAAAAAGATGGCGCGACCTGTATTTTCATGACGTCAGTAGACAAACAAATGTTGAATTGCATAAATATGGTTATGCTTTAGAACATATTAAGTATTGCAAGTTATAAAATGAAGATATTTTATTTGATATTCAAATTTTCATCCTTGGGAAAGCATTAATTGTGAAGAAAATGTGTACAGAAGTTTTTCCATTGGAAGTATAGGAAGCAAAATTACTTGACGTCTACCTTAAAGTAGCAATTCTTGTATGTATGTATGTACATTTTATTTTGAAAACGGCTCTAAGAATTTTGATGAAAGTCGTTAACTTACCGTTTTCTGGTACTAGAAATCGATTTAGCTTGATATCGATTTTAGGAAAATTTGTTTAGTGGGTTAAATAACCACCCCGAATTACCACGTTTTGAGTGTAGTGTCATGACGTCGTCCCATAAGATGTTGGCGCGCGGTCATGCCAACTGTCTTATTACGTCATGCGTTGTGTGTGGATCCTAATAAAGTTTTATGACGTCACACTCTTGTGTGCAGGTGGTCGCGATTCCCATCTGCTTCATTACGTCCCGCGTTGTGGGCGTATATTCGTCCGCACGATACCTCTCGTAAAAATCGTTCCATTTCGATGAAATTTTAGTATGTGGTAGGGGAACACCCGGGAAGGAACCCTTATTGAAAGTGAACGAAATGGGGTCAAAGGTCAGGACATAGGAGCGGGATCCATCCCACTGCTCTTAGGCGTCATAACTAACGTAAATAAGGTTCGATTTCGATTACACTTTAGTATGTGGTAAGGGTCCACTTGGGGAAAAACCCTGTTGAAAATGGGCGAAATGGGGATCGAAGGTCAGGACATAGGAGCGGAATCACTTCCATCGCCATTATTCGTCATAACTTACGTAAAAATGTTTCGATTTTGATGAAATGTTAGCATGTCTTAGGGAGCTGCCTGGGGACGAATCCCATTGAAAATGGGCGAAATGGTGTAATCCGTTAGGACACAGACGCGGGATCTATTCCATAGTTCTTATGCATCATAACTTACGTAAATTTGCTTCGATTCCGACAAAACTTTATCATGTTATTTTGGGATGTATACTAAACCAGTTCTGTTGAATATCATCGAAATGCGATCAAAGGTCGGGGTACAGGAGTGAGATTTATTCCACAGTCATTTTTCCCATAACTTGAGTAATAATTTGAGTAATGATTTCTAGTGTGTTGGAAAGCGTATCATAATAAATGTATCACATGATTTTACTATCTTGTTTTTCTTTACTTTAGATAGAGATATTTATGTTCCTCACTTATAGATACATGCATAACATAACTGAAGAGGTATATACTTTTCTTATAGTTGTAATAATAGGTGGCAAATTTCGTATCAAATACTTAAATGTGTGGGTCGATAAAAGATAACAAACAAAAACGTTACTCCTCCAAGTCAGTTGTAAAATATGCTCGCCAAGTTAAAACCACTCGATCCCATAAGCTCCAAAGCCTGAAAATGCAATTTCCTTCGATTTTTCATAATAGTATAACCATATTAACGAATTTCGGGAGGTAGAATAGGAATAAAGCTTTCCGAGCTTTTGCATATCAACTAGGTGGATTTTTCAAGCAGTTTGCGGAAAGACATCTGGTGGACGTGCAAAAGCTTGGAAAGTGTTGCTTCTGTTCTACACCAAGAAATTCGGATCATTAGTATAGTTATATTATTTTGAGTAAAGTTGTAGTTATAGTTCATACTTTGTAATTCATTCGGTTTCGTTTCTGATTTAGAACTTCAGTCTGGAGACTGCAGAGAAATATAGTACTTTGATTTTTTTGCTGCAGTTGTACGCTGTTTTAGCGGCGGAATGCTCAAATTTTCTTGTTCCTTAGCTACAGCTTGATTTTACAACGAACATTTCTCTTCGTGGGAGGTGGTAGAGTAAGGGCAGTCGAAAAACACACTACTTGAGATCGGCACAGTTTGAAATAAATTATGAACAAAGAGCGTTTAAAAGTGTGCACTTGTGAGATAGGTAAGGACGACCCGTGCTATAGCATCAAAAGCCAAACAGAGCCACTACTGATCACGCATGATAGAGATATAAGCATAACAGTCAGTGTTCGGATGGATAAAGAAAATCACATCGCAATTTGATTGAAATCCTTTATCTCTGTTTTCGGGATTATCAAACATCCAGAGCGATTTAGTGCGTTAATCTGCAGAGATTTATGTGAGGTCACATGAATTTCCGTAAAAGGAAAACAATTTCTCCGTAAATGTCCGACTGTGTATTATCATCGGTATCATTATTTTACCAAACGTCCTGATGAGAATCATTTCTAGTAGAAACCTGAAGTTAAAGAAATGACAGAATATGGATGTGGATATTTGACAATTTGCTTTAAGAATGACAGAACTATTTAGAACAGCTTCAGAAGTACATAGTTGTTTATTCTCATGTTTACAATAAAGTGGTGAATAAAATTAATCACTTGATGCACGCATATTGTGAGCTCACAGGTAATCAACTAAGGCAGGCATATTGTGAATGCACAAGTGCTATGTTAATATGTATATACATGAATTCGCGCATATTGTAGGAATGAAACTAGTCGAATAATTTTGGAAACTTCTTAGTGATTAATAACAAGGAACAATACACCAACTGTACTTAAATAGTATAACTATAGTAGTGATTCGAAATTTCTTGGCGTAGAATAAAAATAAAAGTTTCCGAGTTTTCGCACAAAATAACCAGATGGCTTTCTCAAGGAAGGTTGACATTCTATTATACGCCAAGAAATTTCGGATCACTAGTAGAATTATACTATTTAAAAACTTCTTAGGGATTAAGATATCCAACTGACCTGCTTCGAGGAGAATGAATGTAAATGTTCAGCATTGCATTAGGACTCAGTGTTAGTAGCAGAAAAAACATTTTGTACGTTTTGAATCCTGTATATGGATTGTTTAAGTGGAATTATTCCTATCAACCGGAGTTCTCACATCATTGGCATTTCAGTTTCAGGTGATGAGAGGAATGTTACAATCAACATAAAAAGAAAAGTTTGCGTTGAGAATCGCAAGAACTGAAGACGTATCGGCGACCTGTCAGTGGTTTATGAAATCTTCATTGATGTTCTTTCTCATCGCTTGATGACCACTCTGGATATGACTAAACAAGAGAACAAGTTCGATTCACAGTATCGCTAGAGCTCTACTGATCACATCCGGGTATTGAGGGATTTATCTGAAAGAACAAAGTATTAAGAATTCGCACTATCAGTAGTTTTATTGAATATAAAAAGGCATTTGATTCTGTGAAAATACCAGCAGGAATAATGTTTTGAAATCCTTCGTTATTGAAGTTATATGCAATATCAACACGGATAAGAACAATTATGAAAGTGCAAATGTTCGGCTATTTGAGGTTACAGCACCGATACAAATTAAAAAAGGGAGAGAGAAAAGCTGACATCATATCTCTGAAATTCCTCATTACCACATTTTACAATATCTTTCAAACACTGAACTAGCACAATAACGGGTTAAAAGATAAAAGAGATAATTTAACTCACCTTCGTTTTGCTCATGGCATTGTTTTTTTTTCAAGTCTCTCTTCAGAGCTGCAGAGTCTCGTCGAGGAACTTGCTAAGTAGAGTAAAGATGTTGGATCCAAAACGGACTTTCACAAAGTAAAATTGACATACAATGCTTCTGCAAGAAATACAAATTTCATGATTGGCAAGAAAAGCCAATTGGAAACCGATACCTACACATAGTTGGGGAAATAGGAAACAAGAGAAGTCCACATTGATGTAGAAATGAATCTGCGTGTAGAACTTGGTTGAAGGGCATTTGGAAGAAGCAATACAGTTTCCAAGATCATGTAACCATTCGGTCTTAAAAGAAAAAAGTTTTATCAATGCATAATGCATACCTCCAAGTCTCAGGTTTGGAGCCGAGACATGGGCCTCAATTTAAATATTTATATATATATATATATATAGGCTGCAGATAACTGAAAAAAAATATGGACGTGGGCATGATTTGTGCAAATAAGAAAGATATGAAGTCGAACTCGTGGTTCAAGAGAATGAAGGTGGAAAACACCACTATCAAAACAGAATCGCTTATCGATAAACCTGATTCGACTATCAAGCTTAATAGATTAGAAGCCTTCCGCATATACCGGAACTCTTCACGGCTTATCACCGACATGACGTCTACTCCATTTATTTCAAGCGTATGTAAATCGCTCACCAAAATCCGTGACCGTCACAAATCTGATGATGCCACGATTATTTGAATGTTTACGCTCCATTCGTCCTGATGCCGATCCAAATGCTCTGCGAAACTACAGCCCATGTTAGATAAACATTTAATTGTGAACAGACTTTGATATTTTATTAAATCTGAATATCACAAGTTTAATAGTCACATACTGTATTACATAGAATCCCTATAATCGTAATAGACTGGATGTATTGTTTGAACATCTGACCTGCGATGGACAACTTATACATATTGGAATGGGTAACAAGTTATAGGAAAAGGACACATCGGATGTGACCGAATGAAATTCGAAAGAATGCTACAGCGATACCATAATACTGGCGTAAGACAGATAGTTGTAGAAGAAACTTTGGGAACTTTTCATCCTACAGCTGAGAGTAGGTATTGTTGACGATGATGGTATAGAAACAACGTTGTTAAATTCCTAGCTGTACTGTTCAAACGAATTCCAGGATTTTTCACAATTACAAATCGATATGTTTTTGAATGGTAAGGACGTTTCTACGTACGGTATGGCAGACAGAAAACAATTCTCAGATCAAAAGACTTCCATCATTATACTTGATTATGAACAGTAAAACTATGTTGCCATATATTCAGTGGTCTAGTCATTTGAACAGCTCAGTGTCTGATAAATACACCGACATTTGCAAAATTTGAGAATCACCAGTCAATTTATTGAAAATCAAGGATGTCAACGAAATAACCAATTACTAGTCAGAGATATTTGAAAAATGACACCACAGATAAATACTTGCATCCTTTGGAACATATAAAAACCGAAAATCAGTACTTTTTTTGGGCATCTGTGATTTTTATTACGCCGGAATACAATGTGGCGTACTCTCAATGAGGGATTTGCAGTAATCACTTGACACTTTTTGTACCACACGATCTTTATCGCATCAATGAAAGCTTGGGAATTTGATGGCTGTTTTTCTACTACTTGTCTTTTAAAATGGTCCACAAATTTTTGATGGGGTCAACGTCGAGACTATTACCGGGCCAGGCAAACACAGTTGTATTTTTCCTCTGCAGGTATTAATCTATTTCATCTGTGGCATGGAGCACCATCATGCATAATGGTTGTGCATCTCTGAACTTGCATCTGAGTTCTTCTCAGGTAATATTTCCACATAAAAAGGACCTGTCATAAAAGTGCCTGTCTGCAAAAGGGATAATGAAGCAATACCGGATGCTGACATAAAAATACATAAAAGGATAATGAAGCAGTACCGGATGCTCACGATGTATTTTTTATCAAACCTGTTTGCCATTTGGTCGTCGAATATGCTCTTCACGCAATTCAAATTGACGCACAGTTGATTCATCGGAAAAAGAACTTGGCACCAATTTTCGGCAGTCCACGATTGATGACGCTTCGCAAACTGGAGTGTCTTCCTTTTCACGACAGAGGTTAGTTTAGGTTTACGTGCAGGTTATAAGACTTTAATCCAAAATCTTTTCTAAGACATCGGGAAACAGTGCTGATATTAATATCAGATCTTTTTGTATGAGAAAGGCCTTGATTTTCTTGCACGACCTCGTCGGAGAACGCATAACTATTCGCCTTATTGTGCTGTCAGCACGTGGGGTTGCTTTTCTTGGACGTCCACTTCTCTTTTAGAGGCTAAGTGCACCTGTATCTCGATATTTCATGATCGTTTAATGAATAAGTCTTGCTCACATTCACCTTTTGTTCATGTCACGTTCGGAGTATTCATCATTATATAAAATCACTATTTGTGCCCTCTGAGTAACACTTAATGACGCTTTTTTGCCCATTTTTCGGTGTACACAAAATACGTACAAAGTTTCTCAGCAGGAAGACCAGAAGCAAACTGACGTTCCCATACTTCCCCTGACTCTATCAACAGCTGCCGCTAAAGGACGATGAAACACCGACAGAAAGTTGATTAATGCAGACAGTAGCTGAGGCATCGGCAGAAATCTCCTGATGCCAACAGGTGCTCTTAAACGTTGGAAAATGATTGTATTCCATATAAATATTTAAGGTAACAGATAATTTTATGTTGATGGATCCTAGTACAAAAGTCTGGGAATTCTTGCGCATCTTTCTTTACCAGACTACTATTTAAAATACTGATTTTCAAGCAAAACTTTGGTGAAGAACTCTGTTTAATATTTTTTAAGGAAATCATTTGGAATATCGTACAAGCAGCGTCCATAACATTGAATTTTTAGAGATAATTTAAAAGGACATACCGTATAGGATTTTAAATTTCGGGAACTCAACGATCTTTGCTTTTATTCAAACAAATTAGCATCTGCAAATCGAGAAAAATCCAAGCAACATTCCGAAATGCATAGTCCTTATCACTGCACTGACTTGGTGCAGTTTTGATCAGTAAAATAAGAGAAAGAACCTTCAAAAGGGTGAAATTCTATACCAAAATTGAAAATTATCTTCAAAAATGTAGTAACTTGCAGATAAGTTTCGTGAGTAAACATTTCCAGGAAATTGGAAATACGATAATTTGTGAGCCGAACCCCTCTACATTTGAGAACAAAAAAATTCTGAATTACATTTTTGCACTTCTTTCAATTGAAAATTTCAAAAAAACATGCCTGTTACAGTGCCTTAAAGTAATTTAAAAAACAAATATGAAATGAATAAATTGCAATTTAGAATTGGAGTCATTGATGTAAATACTGAAATATTCCAAGATTTATATAAGTCTTTAAAATATTTATTAATGTCCTAAATATCATATTGGAAATACTTTTGATCTGTCAACTCTAAGCACAAATGCACATTACAGGTGAAGACGAAATATTTTATAACATGTAAATCAAATTTATAGGTCTTCAACACATTAGTTACGAAACTAAGAACAAAAAATAAAAATGAACCCCATGTACATTTTGTTTCAAAATGCACATAGTTAATAAAAATAGATTTTAATCAAAACATTCTTTCCGTGTTCACAATTAACGAATTAAAAATCTGCCTTTCAAATTTCGAGAACTCCATGATCAATTATTTCAACTCAGGAAATAGGGATTTGAATATATATCAATAAAATTATTTATTTTAAATTATTAATAAGCCAATAAGAATATTCTTCTGAAACAATCACAATGAGTTAAAGTAATTTTGTGGTAAATTAAATTAAAATAATAAAACTTTTTAAGTTTTTTTGGCTTATGGTTGTAAACAGAGAGAGCCTTGTTAGCTGAGGAAACTTCAACTTGAAGAGAACAGATTGCGAGGACTGACAAGTGAAGGTATTTATTTGCCGTTACATGATCTGGAAGAACGGATTAAACCTTAAATATTTTTAATAATAAAGTATTTAACATACAGTCGCTTGATGTAATGTCTTAACCTACCGATGTCTTCAATCTCGTTCATTATTGACAGGATTATGGAGGACAATATCACTTCTAATTATATAGTTTCTGCTCTATACTAGCCAGCGGCTGTGCATAATTTAGGAACCATTGAGTGAATGGGGTTTGTCATTGGAAGTAAAATGAATTCCATTCTGTTAGTAAAAGCGATGTCTTGCAGTTCATTGACTTTTGGGGTTGTAAGTTTCTTATAAACAGGTTTTTTTTTATCAGTTTCGGGTTGCAGAGCATTGTAACGTCGTTTATGAACTTCCAAACCTACCTAGTTCTTAGGTTTGAGATTTTGGTTAGTTACATGACGGAAATTGAAATTTGACAGGATATCACTCTGTACTAAATCTGAAGCGTGACGTTCTACGGATGTCGGATAAATGATGTCACATCTATTTGTTTCAATATCAGGTTTGAACATATCTTGTAGAGTGCATACTAATAGCACCGTTTTCCGATAGTTAAACTTTTTGAACCAAAGCGTTGCGTCAAACTTTTTATACGAAAGTTAAAAATGTGCTGTCATGCTTCTTGGACCCTACTAGTGTGACAGCTTCCTGTCACACATTGCTCCTGGAGAATGTAACAGTAAGACAGATTCGTGTCATACAAAATTCTTCGACACTGTACTGGTAAAACGCCTACCTGTTTTACATAATGTAATCAGAAGAAATTCTGATAGCTCTTACACCTGGCTTCTTCAAGAACAAATATGCATAACCCCCTCTCGCATCTACATAGAGGCAGTTCTTGTGGGACTGTGATATAACAAGTATTAAATGAATGACAATTTTATATACTGGTACATTTGAAATCAGTGTACTTCCCAAACGTTTCACTGCAGCTCTATTAAAAAAGATTAGTTTCAATTTATTTTCTGACTATTGTTTCAAATTAATATGCTTAAAATATTCTGATTTAAGATATTATTAATGTGACGCATTAAAAATTCGACTATACTTTTACGCTGCGAATGCCATCCCTGGATTTTTTATTCAATCTTCACGACCTGGCACTCAGACGGGCAAATCTAAATTCAGAATTTTTTTTTTTTTTTTTTTTGATTTCAGGTTTAACGACCACCGTGAGCAACTCAATGGGCTATGAGCAGTAGCCCGTCCCTAATTTAGGGTCACTGGTTCCAGGGAAGGGAGAGAGCCAGTGCCGTAAGACAAACACAACATCCATGCCTGCCCGGGATTCGAACCCGGACCCCTTACGGACGAATGATCAAAGGCCAGCGCCTTAGACCACTGCGCCACCGGGGCGGCTAAATTCAGAATACGCGAGATGAACATTATGTGCGACGATTGGCTTGTGCAAACTGAGCAGTTTACATCAGGAGGTATCATGCTCTCGAGCTGATTTTGAGTTTAGCATACTAGTTTCAGGCCCGGTAGTCTTAACGGTGAGGTTTGTAGTGATGTTCTAGAAAATTTTTTGCTCTTAAGTTTACAGTAACATTTATGTAAAGCCCCCTTTCCTTTAGGAACAACGGTATGACCATGACTACAAGGCGAGATCAGCGCTGGTATTGTTTGATAAAATATGTGTAAAGAACGTGATTGTTCCATCCAGATTCCCAACATCAACCCCAGGGACCTTACATTGAATTAAAACGTCGAGTCAGGCTTCGTCAAACCCTCCTACGTAGTTGACCTTGACCGGCATGAGTAATGCTCTTGTGGCATAATGGAAGGCAATGTCTGCAGAAACTCACCAAACCCTGGTGTCAAGCCTACACAGCAGAATGGAGGCTTCGATAGTATGAAAGGGTAGTCCTTCATGTTATTTCCTTTCCTATTATATAAAGTTTGAGGCTAGCCAAGTGTCCAGGTACTTTTCATCAGATTGTACCGTTAATCCACAGGATAACACTAACCGCGTTACATGCCTGAATATATTTTCATGAAACTGCTGTAATTTTACGACTAAAAATCAAAAGCCTTATCTTATGAGCTATAGCCAGACATCAGACGACTCACGCCTGCCTGTCCGTTTTCGGAATAGTAGGGAGATAATAAGATATCCGAATGTATGCTGTTTTGGGTAACGAAGTCCTAGAACATGTCCAGTGACTTCAAAGCGGCCAGAGGGTCAAACGATAAATCATTTTTCTTCAGTATACAATATATTCAAGCTGATATAATTCTTTAATTGTTTTTCATAGTGCTAAATAAAATAATACGTTTATCAGAAATATTATCGTTGGGATTCGATGACATAAAGAGATTCAAAGTTCATATCGAGAAAGACCAATAGTAGTTAGAAAACATGAAAATTGAAATTTGATGAGCCACATATGGCAAGTTTATTTTGCTTTTCATAATTAAATTTCAATGAATCTTTGATACCAATAATAGACCTGCAAATGCGGTTGATGGTGCTTAGCACGTCGTTTTCAAATATAGGCTAGAAATCGTTAGGTAGAAGCATTTAAAATTTGTTACTCTATCGTACAACCGCATTCTATCCATATTTCGTCAAATGCATCTATAAGACCAACGGAGTATGCGCAAAACATTTACTGTTAAAAATAGTTTCAAAATGATTCATAGTTTTAAATGAACAATGCATTACAATCCTAGCTGTAGGTGACACAAATAAATTGAGACATTCAAACGCACGATGTATAAATGGAATGCAAGAATTGAATTTACTAAGCTCAGAAAATATCATTTGCATATAATATTGGTAAAAGAATAAACATATCTTATAATACTTACACTTTGTTCCTGAAATCCTATTTAACAATAAGTATCGAACCATTTTCAGCTATTTTGGACTGAAATTAAAATATTTACCTGATTTAACATTATATTTTAAATTAAAACGAAATAACTTTGAGGCAGACGATAGTTATTTTTGAATCAGAAAAGAAATTAGATAGATACCTTGAAGATACAATTGCATTTCAGTTTTTCTAAAACGATGAATTTCAGGCATTTAAAGCCATTAAGGGTAGCTTTCAGTTTATTATTTGTGAAAATACTTAGAAGTAGTATCATACACAATAATAATTAATTCTTCCCTTTTTGGAAACAATCACCCAATCGCCTTTAAATAGGCTAAAAGAAGGGTATATAGAGTCCTGATGTGCCAAGATCAAGATTTGAAATATTTTAATATCCTTCGAGCCTTAATCAAAGAGAATATAGGAGACTAATATACAAAAAGTAATTGTTATATTGATATTCAAAAATAAATAGTCATTCATACGTAAAAAAAGAAATATTATATATTTATAGGTAAAACAGAAAGATACATTTCCACGTAAAAAGAAGGAATTTAAGTTTTTTTGCAGACTTCGGAGGACACTTAAAAACTTAAAACAGAAAAATGAATCTTTGAAATATACAAGAATTTGATATTAAAAAATAAACAATAGGCATGTGTACTTTAAAAAGGAATATCGGACACTTATACTTAAAAAATATATATCAGATACCTGTACTGACTTTGGAAGATTGTTAGGACAGAAATTGAGTCTTGAAGACATAAAACAGGAAGAAAGCCTATCTATTACTCATATAATCAAAAGAGTTTTTTTTCGAAATTGAAAAATAAAAAAAAACAGTTCTCCAGGTTCTAATGCCATTCCATTGTAGATCTACCAAAACAGTATGAAAGCAACTTAGACATTTTCTTAGATCCTAAATTTAAAATAGCATGGAAAATTAGAACTCATATTAAATCTGTTTTAAACACCTTTAAGGTCGAATCACATGTAAATTGAGCTATAGGCACATATACAAAGAAATCAATTTTGATATGACAAAAGTATTGTCAGTCTAAGAATATATGAAATGGAAAAACCTTCCGAATTTGTTTTATCAATTATCACATTGCAAATATGTTTCAATATTTTGTCGTATCTTTCTGAAAAATTGAAAAAAATTCTCATCTGTCCAATTCATATCTTGAGGTCTGGAGACCTGGCTTGCCGCTGATTAACATTCTCTCTGGAAAACGCTTTTCTCGTAGTTCGACACGCTTTCGTAGATTGAAATCATCTCTGGTTATTAAATTCAGCCTTTTTTTTTTAATTCATCGCAAGACACTGAAAAACACTGATGCATTTTTCAGAATCACTCTTAGGGTGATTCACAAGATTTTGCCACTTTTCAGAGTCATTCTGTGTCAGACAATGACTTGGTGCGCATGCGTTGTGCAAATAACATCAACACATGATCGTAAAACCGGTATCTTCCTATTTGTAAAAACAAGAGCACTCGTTTTCGTTATTTACTGGAAAATTATCAACTGTCAAGGGCTAGGGACGGGAAATACACGATCGGAATGCTGATACGGTTTTTCTTTTAAACAGGGTTGACCGCTGCAGCTGCAACAAGGGATATTTATGCTGTAGTACGTGAAGGAAGAAACGGCAAGATTTGGTTTCAACTATATAGTAATTATAACTACAGCCTTGAAGACAGAACATGTGCTGGAATACGTCGACGCTAAACTCTGAAGCTGTATGCCAAGCAGTAGAGCCAAACCTGTGCACAAGTACTAGACAACTGTGAAACGAGCTAGGAATACCTCACTCAACACACAGTTGTTCGCTTACTGCAAAAGCTCGGCAAGGCGCACAGAAGCTCCCAACAAGTTCCTCATGAACTGACTACTGCTAAAGCTTAGCGATGTGTGCATGCGTACCGCCAATTTTTGAAATATCTTCAAGACCACCATTACTTCAAGTGAATTTGACTTGTGATGAAAAGTGGATATTTTCAGGATTACTGACATAAGAAAAAAGTGGTAAGATCCCCAAACGCCTCCATAACCAGTCTCAAAAATCTGACGATTTGAGCACAAAATTATGCTAAGCATAAGGCGGACATCTTGGGCCCCGTTCATTGGAAACTGGTTCCAGATGGCCGAGGCATAAGTTAACCGTAAACGAGTTATCCTCAAACAGTACAATGCGCCTTCTGATCTTATCCTGCCAATTCTGTAAAAAATGCAGGAAGAGAAGGTTTTGAGGGAATGCCCCACATTGCTTATTGTCAGGAACTTGTGCTTTTGGACAATATTTATTCTGGTTCATTTCCCATTTTCTGCCCGGAAAACACTTCCAAGACATCGAAGATGTTTAGCTTGGGGTCCACGACATTTCGTTTAGAAGCGGAAGGAATCATTTCGCAGAGAAATTCAAGGCATGACACCACGATAGTGTAAGACCATCAAGCACGATGAACCCCTACTCTTTCTAAGATTAAACTTTTATTTTTCTGCAGTTATTCACGTTTTCATCAGCTGTCAAAAAATGGCAATGACTTTTGAAACACCACCGTATACTCGTATGTTTACCGACACGCTATTTGTCTCACAAACATTGTTCGGAATCAGCAACTGCAAAACATGGCGACAAGTCAGATGCCACCAGCTATGAACGGAAACGATTTCTGGTTCGACCATATCGGTCAAAGTGCCACATCGTTCTGTTAATTAAACTGTCGACCACGTCAAAGAGCGTATGAATTCTGGCACTGTTCCTGATTAGAGCTCGGCAAATTTTACGAATAAATTAAAAACTTAACAAAAAATGGGCATATATACACCAACCTTTCATACTAGAAATTTACCGAGTAGCTATCGTATATCTTTCACATGTGTTGTGCTTTATCTACAGAATGTGTTTTCTATGTCAAATAGTGCAGCGTGTGTGCGAAATGAAAAGACAGAGTCCCTTTAGATTTTAAAACTTTAGTTGGTTGATCAACAGCAGAAAGTAACTTTTTCCTGAAGAGAAACAACAGATATGTCGGGTGAAATTTCAAATACACTGACCGAAAAAAAATCCCAACACCAAGAAGGGGTTGTGTTAGATAAACGACAGTTGGTAGGTGGTGAGAGCACATCTGTAAGATGGCGTCTATGCAAATTTCGCGCTCGGCGCATACGTGTGGCGCTAGTAGCGCCTCTCGGAACATGCAAAGCAGGTTTGCTGTAAATACGCGCTGTTCGTGAGCGTTAGTTATCGTTGAGATTCGAGGTAGTGTGTTGATGTTAGTTACGAATGCTTTTAAGAAGACAAAAAAGCCATTATCAGCAGCTCACGGAGTTTTAACGAGGTCGTGTAATAGGGCTACGAGAAGGTGGAATTTTTTTCCGCAATATTGCAGAACGACTTGGCAGGAATTTAGCCACTGTGCATGATTGTTGGCAGCGGTTTTTCAAGGGAAGGTACTGCCTCAGGAAGACCGGGTTCTATCCGGCAACGTGGCACTACTGAGAGGGAAGACCGCCGTGTACGGCGTATGGCCGTGGCGCATCGTACTGCGTCTGCGGCAGCAATTCGAGCTGAAGTTGCCACTACAGTGACACAACGAACTGTTACAAATCGGTTACTTGAAGGACAGCTCCGAGCCAGACGCCCTGTAGCATGCATTCCACTTACTCCAAACCACTGCCGTTTGCGACGTCACTGGTGTCAAGCCAGAGCTAATTGGAGGACGGAGTGAAGATCTGTTGTGTTTGCTGATGAAAGCCGGTTCTGCCTAGGTGTCAGTAATGGCCGTGTGTTGGTTAGAAGGAAGCCAGGTGAGCGCCTGCAACTAACCTGTCTGCGGCCGAGACACACTGAACCTACACCTAGAGTTATAGTCTGGGGAGCAATTTCCTATGACAGCAGGAGCACTCTCGTGGTTATCCCACGCACCCTGACGGCACAGTTGTACGTCGGTCTGGTGATTCAACTTGTTGTGCTGCCATTCAGGAACGGCATTCCAGGGGGTGTTTTCCAACAGGATAACGCTCACCCGCATACCGCTGTTGTAACCCAACATGCTTTACAGAGTGTCGACGTGTTGCCGTGGCCTGCTAGTTCACCAGATCTTTCTCCAATCGAGCACGTATGGGACATAACTGGACGAAAACTCCAGCGTCACCCCAACCAGCATTAACCGTCCCTGTATTGACCGACCAAGTGCAACAGGCATGGAACTCCATCCCACGAACTGACATCCGGCACCTGTACGACACAATGCATGAACGTTTGCATGCTTGCATTCAAATTTCTGGCGGTTACACCGGTTATTAAAGTAGCAGCATTTCACATTTAAAATGGCTCTTCTCGCGCTTACATTAAGCTGTGATCTTGAAACCTTAATCGAATAAATATGTTACTCATACAAATGTATTGCCGCCATTTCATTCCTCTACAACTATTTTTTCGTGGTGTTAGGATTTTTTTCCAATAGTGTATAAAGAAAACAACAAACAAACGTAATACTACAATGAATGAAACTGCCAATAAATCAAGTAATTTCCAAACACTGCTGTCGAAGCACAAGATAGTATTTTTTTTTATTTCTGAATCACTTAAAACAAACTGTTCCCTTTTTAACCCTTTAACCGGCTGGAATGAATTAACTCAGGCTTAACAAAATGCGATGAAATAAGCTCGAATGAATGTGTTTGCTGTTTAAATGCGGGCTTAAAGCGAGTGGAACGTGAACCTGAGAACTAAAAATCGTTGTTTTCCCTTTAGTTTTGTTAAATTGGTAATTTAGCCGGGATATTGACACTAATTCTTTCTGACTGTTGGTCTACTAAGAGAGCAATAAAAATGGCGATAAACTCGACAAAAGGGAGAGAATATGTTTGAGTAAATTGTTTCTACCCAGTGGCATGGTGTTCGTGTCAGGTGGACTAGTATCGTTTCTTGAGTCATGGAGACCATGTTTTGGGTCACAGATTCCCTGACATGTGTTATGTCACGGAGCAGAGAAAGAAGGACTAAAAGAGCACTTCCAACCAGTGACAGATCCCTGGTTGTTAAAAGGTGAAAGAAGAGGAATTATTTTGCCGTGAAAACAACCAGCTTTCGTAAAACCCGCCCACTATATGTAACTATTTCTGTTTAAAAAGTGCAGAAAATTTTGGTCACCATTTGGTTCTGGTACATTGGCCGCTTAAAGGGTTAATATCCTACGTGACAATTTCTTGTCCGGTGAACACATGTACGTGTAATGAAACGTACAGCAGGTTAGCAAAACACAGAAGGACCTTGGTAATATTTTTTTATGCGTAAGATTTTAATTTTGTATTTATAAATGTATAGGCTGAGACTCGTCTTCAATGTTTTAGTTGTGAGTGAAAATATTGTGCGCATGGATATGAGAATGTAAATACATTGCTGTGTAATGAAGAAGCCCTTCTATAAACTGTTCTAACGTACTATAAGTTTAGGTTCCATTGTGAAAGATCAGGTCAATTCACAAGAATGAGATATTATTAAATCCCCATCTGATCGAGATATTAGTAAATCACCATCTGATCGAGACATTAGTAAATCACCATCTGATCGAGATATTAGTAAATCACCATCTGATCTACATATTGTAGATAACACTAGTCAACAATGAAAATGTTTCTGACTTGAAAATACTTATTTCATATTCATTTCAGTATATTCAAAGCAAATATGACATTTAAAACGCTTAGATAGCTATCATTTCCGAGATATAGCCCATTTAAAATGTTTTAGGTGATGTATATGAATTGAAGCGTGTGGCGCTCCGAGCGGCTAATTAAGGTAGTACGTAAAGCAAATATAATGGTTTGCAAACCTGAGAGCTGGAATAAAGAGTCACTGTAGATCTTCTTTTGTTCATTAATAACTTGTTTTAGTTCATTGTATTTTTACAGCTTGCTTGGAGTGAAATTTATAGTGTCGTTCCTTTCTTTTTTGCAGTTTCATTTTGTGGGCATACTTAACTTGCAAAGCCAGGATGCCACGCGAATGCTTAAACAAATCTGACAATTTTTGTTATATTTGAGGTGATGTGACATTTGCCGCCCAGAAACGCCCAATTACTTAACTCGTGAAGACAGCCTACCACCATTATTTTAGTATAAAAGTAGGGGATCAAGCCTAAACGTGGGTGCCCCATGTTTGCTGCCATTCTTGTTCTGTGAATCTACTTGGATGGATCCCTAAAACGAACGTTCAATTCCCTTTGGCATCCCTATGATTTGGAGAGAGCGGACAAACCATGTAGATAACTGCTATTTCTGCATGGTACCTCCTATTAAGAAAGGTATATCAAGAAAGAGGAAAATGAGCATGAAATACTCCAACATCCCATCAGCTACGCGACCATTGCCACATGTGGACGATCTGCCTGTACCAAATCCATCAGAGGTGTACAGTCTGGACTCAGATGAAGAACAAGAAAGTACGGAGGCGACATCATACCCATGCCCTGAGGCTTCGACATCACAGGATCCACATTTCGCACCTGGGTCACTGCGTAAGCCATACAGACTTACCCAAGGTGTACTAAGTGATTTAATAGGAGACTTGGACCTACCAAAAGACAAAGCCGAGCTTCTAGATTCTAGGCTCAAACAGTGGAATCTTCTAGAACGGAATGGTAAAGTGTCAGTGTACAGGAGTTGGCAGAAAGATTTGCTTCCACATTTTAAAAAAGATAATAATCTAGTTGCCTGCTGTGATGTGAATTGTTTGATGATACCTTTGAATGTGGACCACAAACCACAGGACTGGAGGCTATTCATAGACTCATCAAAGCTTAGTTTAAACTCTGTGTTGCTACACAATGCCAATTCTCTTCATTCAGTTCTTGTAGGCCATGCTGTCCATATGAAGGAAACATATACCAACATGAAATTACTTCTGGAAGCAATTAAGTGCACAGACCACTAACAGCAGATCTGTGGAGACCTGAAGCTGATTGCAATATTGCTGGGCATGCAGTTCGGATACACCAAGTAGTGCTGTTTCCTGTGTGAGTGGGACAGTCGGGCTAGATCCTCACACTACAACAGAAGAGACTGGTCTCCAAGGGAAACTCTGCGACCCAGAGAAAAGAATGTCCGGCACCGTCCTCTGGTTGATCGAAGCAAAATTCTTCTGCCCCCTATACACATCAAACTCGGCATTATGAAAAACTTCGTAAAGGGGTGAACAAAGATGGGGAGTCTTTCAAGTACTTGAGAGAAAAATTTCCACGGCTGAGTGAGGCTAACGTGAAGGAAAGAATCTTCATTGGTCCTGAAATTCGTGAACTTCTCGTGGATTAAAGCGTCAAGCTAGTCCTCCAGGGCAATGAGCAACCAGCTTGGGAAGCCTTTAAAAGCGTTGTGCATGGCTTCTTGGGTAATCGAATTGCTGTAAATTATGTTGAGCTTGTAAACAACCTTCTAGGCAAGTATGTCTCTTAAAATGCACTTTCTGCACTGTCATTTAGGTTTCTTCCCAGAAAACTGGGGTGCAGTGAGTGATGAGCTTGGTGAGCGGTTTCACCAAGACATTTCAACAATGGAATGAAGAACAAATGGGTAAGTGACTAATTTCTCTCTCAGGGTCGATGGAATTGTCCCATGCTTGCAGGCTACTGTTGGACATTGACAAGTGATTCCCCAGAACAGCATTACAGGCAACAAACAAAGAAAAGGCGCACTCATTTGTAGGGCCTTATGTCTGTATTTCATGAAATAATTTCAATTCCTCTATGTTTTGGTCGTTTGGTTTATTATATTTTGTGCAATTTACGATTGAGTGAAAGAAAATAACGTTCATTTACATTGTAGTAGTATAATATAATACTGCTGAAATTTCCGTTTTGCTGTAATTATGTACAGATGAATAAGTTGTGTATCTCTCAAACTAGAGCTAATAAAAAAAAAACTATTATCAGTTTCGTTTTCTTCGACCCGAAATTAGTAAAGTTTAACTACTTTCATTAAGGAAGCATAAACAAGTTATTTTTGTTGTTGAGCAGTCAGAAATTTACTTAGGCTTGCTGAGATAAGATTTACTTAAAACACGTCTGGCTCAGCTCGTAGTGTTAGTTATTTGTTTGCTCTGAATCAATCACTAATTTTCTTTTTAAATGTTTTGTAACAATTTACAGAAACATCAAAAATATTTTGTTTTCCTATCGCAAATAGCAAATATGAATCTTCGCTTTGAAAGAAAAATAACTTTCACTTTATAATAGAAAAAATAAAAAAATAATAAAAAAGTTATTACAGTGGTTCATACTTACCTTGCGCTGGAAAATCAACGCTCACAATTGTGGTTTTCTCAGACAGAGGCCAAACATTGCACTTCATTTGGCAGACATCTGCCACAACTGCGAAGTTCGGTTGATTGGGGTGCATAATTGTTGGTAGCGGGGATGGTGGGACGCGCTATCCCACTCAAAACTAAATGTAGTTATTCAATAATGCTTGTGCAGTTTAAGGTGAGACTAATTGTCTTTTCAGTAAGCTTTAATTGCAAAATAAAGTATAGTAGTGATGGAACATTCTTGTTCAACGAATGACAAAGACGTGTTTTCTCCGCTCAGAAAATCATTCAATTTACCAGTACAGAAAGTTACATCAGATTTAAATTTCTTCCGTCGCTATCAGTTCGGAAACGAATTTCCAGTAAAAAAGGGAATGTGGAGAATGATTATGTGTCAACGGTCTTGTGAATGTGCAATTAGCTATAATATACAGTATATGGTAGAACTTAAGAATGGGATTGGTACGAGAGTGCCATTTGTTTGAATGGTGTTGGCGAATTGTTCTCAACAAGTCCGCTCGATGTTAACAATTTATGGCGAGTGGTAGAGTGCTCTAGCTTTTTTGGGCAGCTTTCCAATTTCCACTGTAGCTAGAAAGTGCCTGCTTTGTCTTCACGGGATCCTGGAACGAATAATTTTTGCACTAAGCGTAGTGACATTGTGAAATTTTAATACCCTGTCGTTTGGATTACCAATCGTGAATTACTCTTTTGTGCGAATGATGAACGAACTGTAAATAAGGAATATCTTCTCTAAGTAAGGAGCTTATGTAAACTTTAATTTGTTTGATTAATATGGTGATCTCCGCAAATTAAACATTTAACAAGAAATAAATTAGAGCGAAACCTCTATTAATGAACACTCCATTCAGTCCTGAAAAGGATAACTAAAACTTTGTACCTAGGAAATTTACTTAGATCTTTCTGCCCTTCGGGTGTGTAAGATGGAGACAAAGAATGTTGCTACCTCTAGCATAATGTGTTGTCCATCGGTGGGCACATCGACGTGCTAAAGTTTAAAAGTAATTATTTGAGTCGTAGTCCAGCTTCCATGTACAAAAAGTCCAACACAGAAGCCAGCTAAATTGGGCGTAGTGCCTAAAATATTCGACGTTTGTGACTGCGTGCTTTGGTGTGGTCTCTGTGGGTTCTGTTGCTGTTTCCTCGTTTTCGGTGTTTTGATTGTGCAGTTACACTTTACTGTCTCTAAATATTTCTGCTTTTGTTTTCAGTACGGCACCCTAAAAACTTCTACACCAAACTTAATTGCTAAAGTTCAGCTGTTAGTCATCCAGTTCCAATGAAATGTAGATTCAGATAAACAGAAAAATATTTTAAGTTGCTGTTGCTTGCAGAAAATGTGAATCAATATATTCGTCTTCCTGTTAAAAAAAACAATTACAAATCCAGATTTAAAACATGTATTCCCTGTTTAACTGCTTACGTAAGCTCAGGTTTCAGTCGGCTAATTCTCTAGAGCGGTTATCTGATTTTGCATCGCTTCAGACACTGACCACATCTGTCTCGAATTTAATATTGACTTTCAGGATTTAGTGAGCAGAACACAATTGATAAATACGGATCTAACCTTTATGTCTTTATTTAGAATAATGGCCACATCGCAACAATGGTCACTTTTTTCTGGTTCGGGAGGTGATCGTTTTCCCGATTCTTCAGGAAACATATTGGAAATCTCCTCTTGGGGCTGTGCGTATTAATTGAGAAGATGTTTCTCAAGGGCGCCAGAATTATGTTTTTCAACCGGGGTCATATACTCAACCATGATATATATTTTTGGACACACTATACAATTTATTTTTTGATATAAGACTTATTAAACGAAACGAGCTTTTAACTTCTAAAATGAAACAGAAGATTCATTTAAAAGTTAAAAGACTCTATAGAAAATAATTCATTAAAGGCTTGGAGTCAAACATATAAAAGATTCGACAAATAATACGTACAGATTATTTTGCCTTGAATTTACGGAAGGTGTACTAATATAGAAGGTTGCACCGCGAAAATATCCATTACTATAGGGTTTGAATTCACTGTAAATCGACTGAAAGTTTAGAAGATTCAGTTCAATTTCTGTCGAACGACACTGCACTCCTGCTGAGAGGAGACCAAATCTATGGCATGTATTCGGGCGAAGAAATATCTCTGTAAGTTATAAAAAATTTAAGAACACGAGCTGTTTATATATTTTGCTGAGCGCCGATCGGAGCAAGCAACGTGGAGGCTAACAAAATTATTTACCTTACAAAGCGTTTTTGATGAAAAAACGAAAATTTCATTAGGCTGAGCTGTCTTCTTCATAAACGAAAGTGTTTCGAAAGAATACCGCCTTTGCTATATTTATCGCCCTATAAGGTAACCACAAATACACAAAAAATCCGAGAGAGCGTCCTGAAGGTTAAATTTTAAACAAAAAGTAAAATACCTTCTCCCTATTTTCGTTCTAGGTTTTATTCGTATAAAAAAATCGCATTGTGCAAATAACAAAAATTCGTGTTATTGTTTTAAAATTATTATATTTCTGTAAAAACACTGTCTGATATTTTTAAGTGGTTATTTACTTGGCAAACGGTTTGTCTTGCTTTTCTATTTGCCTCTCTCTGAAGTGATTTATTGAAAAAATTAGATCTTCAATGAATTCTCAAGGGAGTATTCACCCTGGAATAGAAATTTAGATCAGGAATTGCCATCATTTTCCTCATGCTAAATTCATGAAGTCAGATTGTCGACATTTTACTCTTCCGCAATGAAGTAGAACATGTTAAAATCTATACGTTGGTAAGGAATGTTAGAAATACAGCATAGCTGTCAGAAATGTTTCAACTCCCAATAAATTTTCACATAATGTTTGCCTGGTAAAATAAAATTTATAAGGAAAATATGAAATGTAATTAAAAAAACTTGAATGGAGGATAAACAAGGACAAGCTGATATACGTTCACACCCACACGCGCACTGTCTGTGTTGGTAGGTGGTCACAACGTTTCAGTGGTTTCAGGTGGCGTGGCGATGGGCAGAGCCAATCATTTCGAAAAATCAATTACACAGATTCACTAGAACGATTATACGACTGATTAGAACAAATAGTTCGGTGATACCTCCGGTTTGGAGTATGACTTGTGTTTAGGGAATGGATTCTGTTCGGATGCGTTCGTCTTTATACGTTGACTACACGGAAATATGTACATCTTGGACCTATTTCCATGGTTAACACTTTCTGTTTAGCGGACGATTTTTAAATTTAAATTTATTTCTTATACTTACAGAAAGATTCCTCGAAGGTTTTGATATAGGATAGTTTTGAAAAGTTCACATAATGTATTGCATTTGTACATTTCCGAATAAGGTAAGATTTTTCGGTCAGAACATGAAGCTTAGCGAGACGTCATGGTGAAATTTTGATATCAATTGAAACTTAATACCCAGTGATTCATTTTGGTGGTCAGCACTTCTGCGGAATCGATGCTGTCCAAGAAAGATTACTTTGCCAATGACTCTATTTTCTGGCTTGTTCTTTTCCAATGAATGATCTGTGAACAACAAATCTTTTGCTTTAAGGCTTAATCTAAGACACGTTGCGCTTGGCGTTCCAATGTTTGTTTACTCACATCCCTAAGCTATTTGTGTGTGCGCTATATTGTACACTTTTTGAACTACATGGGAAAAACATACGCTAAAATTTAATAGTCTTGTGTGTTGATCCTGAGAACCACGCAAAAAACAAGGCTCCATTTTGATTTAAATTGTAACAATACTATATTGTGATGTTTGAATTATTCTAGTGAGATCTAAAGCCCTTTCGTCATCTCTAATCAGCTAACGTCCTTTTCCTGAATGAGAGGACTCGAATATTTCACCTTATCACTAATATGCTCTAACATTCAACACACACAATGCGGTGGGATTGAATGTGTGAAAGAAATAGGGTTCAACAATTTTTCGACATGGCACCTCCATAAAGTTTCGACCCTGTGCGAAGGCTCCGTCTGCACCACTCTGAGCAGTTTGCAATGGGGTCACGCCTTCCATGCTAGTGAACATTCTGAAGATATTCAAGAGAGTAGAAGAATATCGTATTTTTGAAATTCATTAATTTGTGCTTAAGGCATCTTTATATTTCATCATTCACACTAAACAGAAATTTGTCAGTTACATTAAAAACTGTTATTTCTTGTTTTTCTTAAAGCACTGTCCATAATTTTAGGTTCTACAGACAAATCGTTTTTTTTTTTTTTTTTTTTTTTTTTTTTTTGCTCGTAGCTGGTGCATCCTGCATTGTGTAGGAAATCTCAACGGGTTATGGAAAAGTTCTGAAGGAAATCTTAACGGGTTATGGAAACGTTTTGTAGGAAATCTTAACGGGTTATGGAAAAAGTTTGCAGGAAATCTTAACGGGTTTTGGAAAAGTTTTTGTAGGAAATCTTCACGGGTTAAGGAAAAAATGAAGTCCATCATACCAAAAATGAAAAGGTCGAATTCGGAAATGGAAAAAATGAATTCCACTTAGAAAAAATGGAAAATTATCATTCCAAAATGGCTGTATCGTCTGTGGGAAATTAAGTATCAAACTGCAAAAATCCCGGTTTTAGTTTTAAGACATGTTACCATATATGAAAAAAACGTTTTCGATATGATACATGTGAAGAGATATGTATTAAAAAGTCACCGCCCATAAATTGAAGAAATAAAGTTTAATAATTTAATGTTTCAAACAAAGTTAGATTTCAGACTTACAGTTGACAAGATGTTTTAAAAAATGCTCCTCTTACGATGAGCAAATTTGCAAGAAGAAAAATTTTCGTTTAACGCCAGACAATAATAAGACTTTTTTTCATACTCACATCAGATGAGAAGTTTTACATTCAGTTTATTAGTGTCATCCTTGGAACAAAATGGAACCTACAGCATAAACCTTGTCAAATGAAATGGCTTTAGCATTTTTCACAGATGCAATCTTAAATGTCTCGCATTTTTACTATTCTATTTCCAGTTCCACAAAAGTTTCGTACAGAATTAAGTTTTTTAAACATTTTGGTACCCCATTCCTTATGGCTTCTTTTGACATTGTATCTTTGTTTCTCAACGTTCCATTCTCAATTTTGCTCAATATCATTGAAGGTAAACTTTTGCAATTGGAATCTTTACTCTTCTGAGGAAATTGAAGCTGTTTCGCAGTCATTAAGCCTCATTCAAAAACGATCTTTTTTTAGGTTTAATGGCATTTTATATCGCCAACTTTGAGCCCCTATGCGGTCCCCCTCTAACCTCTATTTGCTGAACTTCTCCAAGACAGGGTGAACCGCATTTTGGATTCTTGTCTGGTTAAACCTGTTTTATACCTTCGTTATGTCCACGATGTCTTGGTATATTTGTCTTAGTCACTATAAAATTTATGTTCTTTTGCAACATTGTCTCGTCTGTTTACCCTTCTATGTCTTTCACTGTGGAATTTGAAGGTGACAATTTAGTTCCGTTTTTAGATTTCCGGCATCGTAGGACAACACCTCTCATCATCTGAGTTTTTCGGTTTACAGAATGCCTTCTTCTGTAACCATCACCATTCCACGTGATTATGTCCATCCGACTAGGTATAAGGGTGAAATCTGAAATCATTCAACAAAACTGGATATCGTGCACTAACAGCAAGTTTCTTTCCCTAAATAGAGAGTTTCTGTCTTTAAATACCTTCCGAAAGTTACCGCTCTGGCTCTTGCAGAAATTTGACAAATGAGTACAAAAAACAGCAGTATGTACTTCGTGGAATGCTGTGAATTTGAATAGCTTTCTTTGATCATTAAGCGGAAATGTCGTAATAGCAGCAATTTTGAAATGAACCGGGAGATGTAGCGAATTCTTTTTTTTTTTTTTTTTTTTTTTTTTTTTTGATTGGAGGTTTAACGACCACCGTGAGCAACTCAATGGGCTATAAGCAGTCGCCCGTCCCTAATTTAGGGTCACTGGTTACAGGGAAGGGAGAGAGCCAGTGCCGTAAGACAAACACAACATCTAGGTCGGATCGGGATTCGAACCCGGACCCCTTACGGACGAATGATCAGAGGCCAGCGCCTTAGACCACTGCGCCACCGGGGCGGCGGCTCTAGCGAATTCAGAGAAGTGGGTGAAGGACGTCATCGCACTCTACTAAAGTGCAGATGCTTTCTGTCAATATTGCAACGCAGATTTGAATCTGTATAACGCCCATCCGAAATCCTGGCTGTTTTTTACAGTTTACTGTTACAAACGTAAATTGCAGACAGGTTGCTTAGATTAGATTGTGTTTCCTTTCAGCTGAGAATATAGAGAGAACTCTCCTATGGGTCGAAACCGCTTGTAAGATATTAAAGACAACACGGTGAGCAAAGTGTTTCCTGAAAAAGGAAAGTTTCAATAAAAAATATTCAAATTTAATATTAACCACACAGCTTACTTATAGAAGCTGCGTTGTGCACGTTATTCACAGTGTTGGATATAGGCACATATCTATTAAAAATCATACCCCAGATTCCTTACCAGGGCATTCCCCGAATATTTATTGTTACCCAGATTTTAAAACAGTTTCTTATAAATCATATAGAATTGCTTCTTCCCTTTAGTAAACTTTTACATATACGTGGATTATAGGGATAGTTCTTAGTGTTTTTTACATTACTAGTGTTTCGTTGTTATTAAATATCCCATAGTTAAGAAGATAGTAATTATTTGAAATCATTTTTTGTGACAACCACATAATTTTTGAATCCTACCTGGCAACTGAATTTATAAGAAGCTGTTCTGCGGCCGAAAAATTTCCTACAAAACAATTTGTTTTGTTCTTTTCTGTATTTGTTATTTTAACCACTTCTTAGTTCGTTCATGAAGTGATACATTATTGATTTAAAAGATTTGAAGAACATCTCAATTGCTTCTTGATCTCAATAGCTTGCAGTTAAAAAACTGCAAAAAAATTTATTTTAGATAATTTTTCACGTCTTTCAATTCAATTAAAATGACGCTTCCAAGGCGGACTTAGTTTTATTAAAAACATTTACCTATATGGCGTTTTATAAGGATATTCCCTTGTTATTTTTATTTTCTCATTTTCTTACTATTTTATTTCCTTGGCTTAATTATGCGGTGATAACGATGTAAATCCAAGCCTACACTTTCAGTGAAAGGGGTGAACTGAAGCAGAAGGAAAACCATAATGTAATTGTACAGCCTCGATACGTGACAAAAAACCAGCACAACGAATTTCTGGATGTTCAACCATGCATTTTGAATTTAATGTGGTTGGAATTTCGAGAGACTAACGTAACGTCAGTTCGTTTGTTTGAATTTCTGTCGACTCTCCTGAAAAAAAAACACTCTGCGTTTTTAAAGGAAGGTGTTTCTTGGAGATATAATGTGTAAGTTCTAAAGATAAGGATTCTTTTACTAAGCCTTGAAACTGATATTTGTGCTTTGGTAATCCCTATGTTCTGTCCAAAACTATTCTCGACTTTCTCTCTGTGAATCACACTTCATTCGACCTTTCGGTTAACCTCGAAATTGATAAACATGAAGCATTGGGTGTCATGTGAGATGCCGCCACGTGTGCGTTTTACCGACACGGGGCCATTTCAAACTGGTTATCGTGCAAAATTTGTCGGTCAGTATTTCGAAATGGAGAACATTCATCGATCATTTCTTTGAAGGTTAAGCGACTCAATGTGTTATAACCACTAATCCGTCCCTAATTTAACATCAGTGGTTCTACGTAAGGGAAAGAAAAAATGCCACAAGAAAAGCAGACCAGCAGTGAATCAACCGATACTTGATCCTGCTCCCCTCTAACTCCCTCCCTCTCTCTCTCTCTCTGACGGTACCTTAGACATCTGCACAACAGGAGCCGTCCTATAAGAGTTTGGTTTACTTTATTGGGTAAAAGTGATATGAACCTCAAGAAATACTGCAAAAACACAGAACAGAGCTTGGTTTTCCGGATCAGCATATGAGTTGTTGAAATGATTTCGTGACAATAGAACGCATGCCAATGAACCAGTCGAAACTATAGCACCACTGAAATTCGGTGGCTGATATCATAAAATCGTTCCATTATTTTTTGAATGTCCAGGACAGAGCAACACATTAATTGTCTTCGTCAATTTACGGTAAATTAAAGCTCCTGGAAAGTTGGTTCCGCGTTGTCTACTGCCAGAGAAAGAAATGGCGCTGGTTGATAATTGCTTCCAATTGATTAATTTTGGTGATAAAGACTACTGTACCGCTCCAGTGGCGCATTAGCCTAAGCGCTTGCCTCGGACAGTTCGAATGTGCTGGGTCCGGGTTCGAATTCTGTTAAGGCACGGACATTGTGTATGTCTTATAGCAGTACGTCTCTCTCCCTTCCCTGGAGAGAGTTGACCTAATTCACGAACGGCCTATCGAGATCCTTAGCCATTATAATTTATAGGGCATTAAGTTGCTCACTGTGGTCGATAAACAACTCTCCCCCAACCAAAACAAAAAAAAGACTTAACTGTAATGAACAAAATTGCAGTTGCGACGAAAGTTGCTTGCTTGCGATCCAGAGACGGAAACATAAAGTTGTATACGGTTAAATCTCAAAACGTCCAGGACAATTGCAAATCTAAAAGCCTCGCTGTTCAGTTTTCGTGGTAAAGATGCGACGCTTCAGAAATTTGTCCAGAAAAACAAATAGTAAAATGCCAATGTTATTAGAGTGTAATTGAAGGTTTACTTTTCTGGATGTGGAGTGTTGATCAGTAATTTAACAGGAATTAAAATAGGTTTGTCTTTCGAGATAGATAGCCGTGTCACTTGACATTGTACTTTCGCTTTATCACGCAAAGTAACAAGTACCTACTTTACAAAACCAATTCTATTCGCCAGATTTTGCTCCAGCCGAAAATTAGGTCTTCGCTGTAAGGGAAGCGTTTTCGCGAGAACACGGATCCTACCTAATGAAGTAACTCATACTAGTTCCATGATGTTCCAGAAAAGCTTCAGGAGTTTATACAAACGCAATAAAAACTGCACTGGATGTGCAGAACATCATGCTGAATACTACTAAAATAAAACTTCTCCTTCGATATTTGTGAATTCTTATTATCCTAATCATAGAACGTTTGCAGCGACTGTGTTAATGTAAATTTTACAAAGGCGGCATACATTTCTAGTTTCCTTGTTAAATACATCATTTACAATCGGAAAACTTACATTTAAATACGCAGCAAAACAAATGGAAGGCTTTGGTCATAGGAATATCCGCACTTTAGAACGAATTATCCTGTCACAAATTAAAATATATCTATGAAGACTTAAAATTACCCTTCCATAGTGTACGTAAATCTTCATTCCATAACCGTTTCTGCAACAACGTTGCATTTACCTTTATGTCGGTATCCTCAAAGAAAGGAGTTTTGATTCATTTTTTTGGTGCTTTCCATCCGTTTATTTCATAAGAAAAATAAAATTTTAAACAAACGTGAAATACTGATAATACTGTACACTATAACATTTACAAGAAAATCTACTCACAATGATACCAGCCCTAAGATTTCATATTGTGAAACACGTTGTCATTTCGATAAGCAGGCTACCTTCTGTGGGTATCTTCTGCAGAAATGTCTCATTACGTCAGAAATTCCATTAAGCAGAATATCCTATGTTCTATTTAGGAATTACTATACAATCACAATGTATTAGAAGTAGTAATAACACCTGTCTTTTATTTTCTAATACATTATAAATATGCTATGCATTTTCTTGAAGTAAGTTCCAATTAAACGTGAATGCCATTTGGTACTGTTTGTGGAGTTGGAAAATATTCAAATACTCATTTCTGCAATTAAATAATCCAACACAAGAGTATCTGGATATGTAACTCTGTCAAACTGGTATTCAATTTTTGATCGTTTCTCTGTACCTTGCCGTAGATCAGGTGTACTGCAGTGAACTTTCTTAAACGATGTGCGTGTGTGTGTGTTATGAAACTTAAAGGAATAGTCGCAGTTCATTAATCGGAATGACTGTCGATGCAAAATATTATTAGGTATCATAACTGAAAGAAGTGAGTCAGTGAAGAAGGGAGTCAGTGAAGAAGAGAGTCGGTGAACACTAGAAGGAAAACTTTGCAAACGATACTGTGCATCACACATTAGTTAATTTTTAGACGACGAAGTATTTTTCAGGAATTTTTTTAAGATAAAGTGCTTAAAAAATTCCATTCCATGTTTATCCGGAATTTATATTAACTTGTATGCAGTTTTTTGGTATCAAGTGTGTGACACTCATTTATATAGCTCAATATTTAAGAAAAGCAGTTTAACACTTTCTCTTATTTGGAGTTTTAACGATCACCGTGAGTCGATGGGCTGTAAGCAGTCTCCCGTCCTAAAATTAGGGCCGTTGGTTCCAGGGAAGACAGAGAGCTCGTGTAGGAAGACAAACACAACACCATACCGCGTCGGGTTTCTAACCCAGGTTCATCTCGGACAAATGGTCAGATGGCCGCGTTTAGACCACTGCGTCACCATGCGGTGTCACGTAGCCTTTAACTGGCATTTCAACTTGAACAATTAAAAACTCTGGGTATTAAGATTTGTCTCTTATAAAGTTCTTCTGACATTATGTTCCCTTCGTAATATCTGGGAACGAAATAAGACTGAACATCTGCATATCATATTTATTTAGCAAATAAAATTTTATGGAGGTGTTGTAAATATACTGTAAAATGTTACTGACTTTGAAATTTCCTGCCATACTCTTAACCGAATCTTTGCTATAAAACCAATTATATTCTTCGCCTCGCTTTTAAATCGTATGGGCTTCCAATTATTGAGATACAGAGTACCCTCTGCAGATTGGATAAATATCACATAAAGGTCAACTCATTAGCATGCATGAAAACAAAATCTACTCTTAGAATATACTTCTAAGGGCAATATATATTTGATTTTGGTGAAAACAATGGAATAGACGTTCCAAAATTGGGCCTCTCTAAATATTTTCAATTTAGATCCCTACCTTTACGAGGGCTATTAACTGCAAACAATTGAATGCTATGTGAAATTTCCACATTTTGTCTTACTTGGCTAGACATTTGTGCCTTGTATATTAGCGTTACGCTTCTTGAGAGTCATGTGAATTGTTGCCCGATCAAACGAATGCGCTTGCTTTGGGCCAACACGCCAAACCAATTCCAACCTACAGTTCAATGTTCTTATTTTAAAACTCATCTGCAGATGGGTTTCCAAAAATTGGTGTAATTTCATTTATTAGTTACCCTCCACGGTAACCTTTAGTAAAAGACGAAAGCTTTTTTTTATTCAAGGGAAGATTGAGCTTACAACAACTGATTTGCTTTTCTTATATTAAAAATTATTTTCGTAAAATACTAAAAATAAGGTAGCGATAGACGTACAACATTTTACAGGCTATTTTTGTCTGATAGAAATTATGAGATTTGACATCAGTTGACAGATTTCTTTAGCTCATGCAAAAAATAAAGTGAGCTGTATACAATGATGTGTAGAATACATTGTAGCAGCAAATCATTGTAATGAATTACCTTGTGTTCGTAGGTCCTTTGTAATTTGTCACAGTTTGGCCTAGCAATCTATGATGAGCTCCTCGAGTACCGCTAAGTAATATCGGTTCCCAAGTCAACCACAAGTAGGTTTCTGACCATTCGTCTGCGCTGCGTCCGGCTTCGAATCCCACTGAGGAATGGACGTTCGGTTCGTCGTTCGGCACGAGATATCTCCCTTCCGTGCAGCTACTAGCCCTAAAAAAGGGACGTGCGATTGCGAGTAGCTCGTCGGCAATATTCATTGTGTATTGTCCATATGTCGCACCTTCCGATCCAGGGTCCCACTTTTTCTTCACTCTGTTCATGCAAGGATGCGTGTGCTGCCATGGTGTAACATTGTAGCCAAGCTTGTCTACGAAAAAAATATTCCTGGGTCATATGGGTTGGCAGAACTATCCAAACACCCGTCTCTTTGCCTAAAAAAACCCTTATAAGCCTGAAACCTGGCACGAAATGGTGGAGTGTTACACTATAACGTTCAGGTGGCATTGCACTATTTTCAATGGAGTTAATGTGTCCCAGGAAAACATCCGCCAAAATTTGAGGTAACATGGCTTTTCCCGTGGAGTCACGACATCTAATGCAATATTCATGTCAGCATTTCGTCTTAATGATGTGTAGAATACATTTAATGCGATATTCATGTTAGCATTTCGTCTTAATGATGTGTAGAATACATCTAATGCGATATTCATGTTAGCATTTCGTCTTAATGATGTGTAGAATACATTGTAGCAGCAAATCATTGTAATGAATTACTTTGTATTCGTAGGTCCTTGGTAATTTGTCACAGTTTGGCCTAGCAATCTATGATGAGCTCCTCAAGTACCGCTAAGTAATCTCGGTTCCTAAGTCGACCACAAGTAGGTTTCTGACCGTTCGTCTGCGCTGCGTCCGACTTCGAATCATACTGAGGAATGGACGTTCGGTTCGTCGTTCGGCACGGGATGTCTCCCTTCAGTGCAGCTATTAGCCCTAAAAAAGGGACGTGCGATTGCGTGTAGCTCGTCGGCCAATATCCATTGTGTATTGTCCATATGTTGCACCTTCCGATCCAGGGTCCAACTTTTTCTTCACTCTGTTCATGCAAGGATACGTGTGCTGCCATGGTATAGCATTGTAGCCAAGCTTGTCTACGAAAAAAATATTCCTGGGTCATATGGGTTGGCAGAACTATACAAACACCCGTCTCTTTGCCTAAAAAACCCTTATAAGCCTGAAACCTGGCACGAAATGGTGGAGTGCTACACTATAACGTTTAGGTGGCTTTGCACTACTTTCAATGGAGTTAATGTGTCCTAGGAAAACCTCCGCCAAAATTTGAGGTAACATGGCTTTTCCCGTGAAGTCACGACATCTAATGCGATATTCATGTTAGCATTTCGTCTTAACCGTGACAGTGCATCCCCTTTATACAGAACTAAACGTTTTTGACCAGAAAAAGCAAAAAGATTCCAGACTTCCACTTTTTGACCAGAAAATGCAAATATCTATTGGATGTCCATTCCCATTCTCGATGTTTTTCTGCGAACTTCTCTATTTCTGAATGACGTACTGAGATGAAGTGTGAAAATGACGTACTTTTACACCGTGCGATAACAGGATACAGGGAGTTTTGCACATTTCACGTGGCTGTATTCTTCTGAGAACCTTGATTTCAGACAATGTTTAGCTGTACGAATGCCGCAAAGTTGTTACGTTGAAAAATACAGCAGGGACGACTATCACACAAATCATTAATGGAAAATATAATACTGCTAGTGGAAAACAATGTGTGGGAGTCAGTCTTCGAGTAATTCTTTTACGTGTGATATGGTTTATTTCTCGTACATGAGATATATTTCTCATGTTCATTTTCGAAATGACCTCACATGTAATTGAATTATTTGAAGTTTAAGCACAAGGTTTTAATGAAATACATTGTGCAATTTACCTCATTCTAAATCAAAAATATTTTTCGAGGAAAATACCAAGATACCAAGAACCCTTGAAAACTTTGCCAACAGGAGGATTTTGTTATCACACACAAACACTGTAACACACTCTCTCTTCTCTCCCTCTCTCCCTCTCTCCCCCCTCTCTCCCTCTGTCTGTCTCTCTCTCTCTCTCTCTCTCTCTCTCTCTCTCTCTCTCTCTCTCTCTCTCTCTCTCACACACACACACACACACACACACACACACACACACACACACACACACACACACACACACACACACACAAATATTTCTTTTACAACTGGTTTACTCAAAATGTAATTACCCGTTCTTTCACTCAAAAATATTTTCGTGTTCTCTAGAGAAATCGATATTTTGTTTTCTAAAGAAACATCATTTAAAAGTTAGGAGGTAAAAATAAATAATCTGCAAAGGGTTTATGTGAAGCACTATTCTATCCTGTAATGCGTTACTGAGAATAGCTGTAACATGTGTTCTACTCGTGGAAAATTAGGGTGCTCGTCCATTCTTGTAATATTCACTGGATAATGCGGAGTCCTTGAAGAGTTGTCGGTGACAGAGGAGCTCAGTCACCGAGTAACCATGCCAGTTTTCTGAGTGCGATCCATACGGGGGAAGTAACCAAAGGTTTTGTTTCAACAATTTTAATTGGAGGAAGAGCTACAATTCCGCAGATGCTTAGTTTTCATAAAGCAGATTTTATCAAATTAGATCTTTTTAATTGCATATTGTGGTCTTTTACGATGCCGTTATTAAGTATTCAGCAGATGCT
This sequence comes from Macrothele yani, assembly GCA_039090855.1. Lineage (NCBI taxonomy): Eukaryota > Metazoa > Arthropoda > Arachnida > Araneae > Macrothelidae > Macrothele > Macrothele yani. The sequence continues at coordinate 150,196,589 of CM077034.1, forward strand.
CTATCGTGCAGATTTTAAAGAGAAATCAAATTATCTCTGTAAATTAGACATAAATTGCAAATTGTAAAAGCTGTATGCAATGCTGGAAGCAGAAAATGCAAATTTCTATTGATTTTAATGATTTTGTACTACAGACAAAGTGGTTGATAATTTTAAATAAGAGCAAGTAATCGATTTTAAAAATTGACGCAAGGAAATCAAGACGTGAAGAATGCCCAGTTTTTTTAAATGTCAGGGAAAATGAAACATCCAATGTACCGATGCGCATTTTAATGGAATCGTAAAAGAAAAATCAGTAACACTTGCAAAAGAAGTCCCCAATGAGTTAGAGGAAGCTAGTGGTCGATTTGCATATTTTATAATTTTGCAAGGTACTAGGGCCCTTAATTAATACTCTGAATGACGAAGTGTAACAAAAAACATTCTGTATAATGAAAAATTACTTCGCACCTTGAAAGACTGCAATGCGAAATACATTCATGCAGGTAATAAAATAATGCTATATTTAAAATGCCTACCTGGCAATACGTTGCTTTAAAAGGTGAAACAAAATAAATAAATGAAAGCGTCCTTATAATCTCTCTCGTAGATAAGAAGAATTAGTGGAGTTCTAGTGTTTCACATAAAAATTGGAATTCATGGCATCCATTTTCAGTCGCTGAAATGAGTCTCATTGACTTAACTTAAAAGAGTTCTCGTTTATGTACATAAAGGGTTCTTTTAAAAGTACATAACAGTTCTCGTATATACATAATAATTCTGTTTTGAATCATATTTATGCAAATAAAGTTTATTTATGATGCATATATTTTTATTCATATGTAGTTAATTCATGCAAATGTAGTTTATTTATGATGCATATAATTTTTATGCGTATCTAGTTTATAACAGAAGAGGACATATCTATTTTATTTCCATGTTTATTTCAAATAGTAGAAGTTTTCATTTGTTGTATACATAAATTTGTTTTATTAACATTCAGTTTAGTGTTTTTATGTAGAAATAGCATGCTTCGCAAGAAATTCATGCAACACCAGATTTTTTCACCTACATGAGTCGGATTAGAAGGCAGTATGTAAACACAGCTGTGAAAAGCAAACAAAACGGTAAATCGTTAAAGCCGGAAGCTGAAAGCACGCTCCTCGTTTAGCAGGTTAAACAATATTTGTTCCCAAGGTGAAACTCTGGTTGAGTAGCTTGAAGAACAAAGTTAATCCTCATTAAAGCTGGATATTTTTCGCTTGGAAATTTTAACGACCACAGTCAGCAACTCAATGGGCTATAAGGAGTCGCTTGTACCTGATTTAGGGCTCCCGGTTCAAACGAAAAGGAGGAAAGTGCTTCCATAGTGGGAACAACATCCATGCCACACCGGTAGTCGAACCCGTTACCATTTGGAGCGAATTGTCGGACGCCAGAGTTTAGACCACCGCGCCATTGGTTCATATTTAAGAGGATCGGTTCTCCGTTTTAATTTGATACTTCTCTGATCGATTGAAGTTAGATTGTAAATACATTCAGAAAAACTTATAAGTGAAAAGCTATTGCTTCTAAAACATAGAAATTCCATATCTCAACGTCAGCTATTTGTGAAAATGATATCTTCTTAGGGTTTTGAATGAAGTCTCTGAGCCAAAGTGCACGGTTGACCCAGTAAATTTAATCTGAATTTGTTATTTCTCATATACACATCATAGGACTGTATTAAAGTTTTAAAATCTATTTTTTCCAGTTAAATGCTGAATACATAAATTCATTATCTATAACATATTATGAAATTTGGAGGCGTGGAATTAATATTTATTGAATAACAATACGCTTACAATAGTGTTCCTCGAAAACTACTTTGGAAGGCTTTGAGGATGACAAATATTGGTGAAGAAATATTCAGTGTTATCAAAGAGATATACAGTGACAATTAATGTATTATAAAGTGTGGACAAAAACCATCAAAGATTTTTGTGAGTACTAAAGTTCTTCTACAGGGATGTGTATGTCCACTACATTATTTATGATCTATATTGAAGTTTGTCTCCCCCGCACGGGGATAACTGGTTTTCCAGTTATTTGGGGAGCGGCGCCCCCACGGCCCGAGCTGACCTTGTGACTGGTCAACATCAGATGTCATGCCACAGCTGGTTTTTTTTCTTATTTTGGTGCTGTTGGTGTTTGCAGGGACGGCTGTTCATCCAGCTGTTGGGAAGTCGCGGCCCCACGATCCCGAGCTGGTCTTGTGTCTTGCTTTTTTGTTTTTATTTATTTTCTCCACTGGCTAGTTGCCCGTGTTGTTTACTCTACTTAATCGCTCCTACGTTATGTACTAACAACCCGGTCTTGTGGTTTTGTTACCCTCCACCACTAACTGTTTTATATTAACCGCTCAGTTCGTAGGTTGCTGAGATTCCGTTTAGGTTCCCTTCCAGGGTTTTGTCTTCCTTGGATTACTTTTTTCCTTTTAGTTGGTTTGGGTGCTAGACCTACCTGCATGTTTGCCGCGTGCGGAGACCCGTGAGGCGGAAATGGGATGTCTGGCGGCTGAGGTCGCAGGAGACCGGTAAAGTGCCTCCTGTGTACCAACACTCCTCTTCGACCCCGGCTTCGCTGTAAACGGGAGGCTAGAGACTAACCCACCTCTAGTCAGAAGTCTTGTACCAAGTTGTGTACAGGGCTTTAGCGGCTTTTTGTCGTATAGCATGGCAGGGGTAAGCTTCGGGGGCTGTGGGATCATGCCAAAGGCGTTGGCATGACGGTACCCGGAGGCCGAAGTGTCCGCCGAGTGCCTGTGATCACAGCCAACGGACTATATCTGCAACGTATAAGCTCCAGAACTGTGTCCAGCGTCATTTTCTTGACTTGCAGACCTCCAGTTCTCCCTCGTAGGGCTCGGTGGTGGGTGGAGTAGTTTGCAGACGAATCCTCTTCCTTTTTTCCATGGGTAAAAACAAAAAGAAAAACTCCAAATTTAAGTCGCCTGAGAAAATGATTATTGACAATGACTCTCCTTCGTCTTCTCAACCTACCAAGTCTCATACCCTTAAACGGTCTTTAGACCTTGACCTGGACCAAGAATGTGGAACCTCTTCTTCGGCGGCTGTACCAGTCGCTCCGAAGCGTCGTCTCCCCTCAATTGCTGTGACTACGCATGCTACTCACTTGCTTGTAGAATCCATCGATCCGCATGAGAGACTGTCCACCAGATCTCCCTTTTTCATTTCTAAAGCTTTGGACGCTGCGGTTGGCCCCTTGAAGTCTGTGAGGAAGCTTCGCTCTGGGGACCTGCTTGTCCAAACTTGCAGTGTTTCTCAGAGTACCACTTTTTCTGAACCTCACTAGTCTTCAAGGCATTCCTGTAAAAGTGACACCTCACCCGTTTCTTAACACCTCTCGGGGTGTTATTTCGGAATTTGATCTCTTGCCATGCAGTGAAGACGAATTCGTGACTGAACTTGCTGATCAAGGTGTTATTGCTGCACGTCGTATGATGTTCCGGCGTGATGGTTCCATGATTAAGTCAAAAAATGTCATCTTGACTTTTAACTCCCCGAAAGTTCCGACCGAAATCAAGGCTGGCTACTTGGTCTGTGGAGTTCGCCCGTACATTCCCAGTCCTCTGCGCTGTTTCAGGTGCCAGAGGTACGGGCATTCACAACGTTTCTGTAAGAGTTCCGCTCGTTGCGCAAATTGTGGCTCCAGTGAACATGACGGGGAAGGTTGCACTTCTGCGGCCTGCTGTGTTAACTGCGGTGAGGCCCATGCAGCTTACTCCCGCAACTGTATGAAATGGAAGGACGAGATGGCGATCCAGCGCCTCAAGACCCTGGAAGGCCTCTCGTACCCTGCTGCCAAGGCCAAGTTGGGTATACCCACCACCCGACAGCGTACTTTTGCCGCAGTAGTTCAGTCTCTGCCACAACCCGTGCAGCCCTTTGTTCCGCTCCCTGTAGCTCTCGCCGCCCTTGCCAGGCGATCTACAGCTGACCAAGCGACACAGGTGTTTTTCCCCGAGCTCGAAATTTTTCGACTACCTGATTCTGGGCCTTCTCTTTTGCTGCCGACCGTCTCTTCCAGTTTCCAGCCGAAAGCCTGCACGTGCGGAAGACCCGGCCCTCAATCCGCAAAGGTGTGCAGTGTCCATCCAACTGTCTCGGCCTCCCAGCGAGGTCCCCACCCTCAACCAACATTATAGAGGAACATAGGGGGAAGAAAGTGACAGTTCGTCCCCAGCCTCAAACAACATTGCAGAGGAACATGGGGGGGAAGAGAGTGACAGTTCGTCCCCGCCCTCTGCCTGCATTGCAGAGGAGTGTGGGGGGGAGGAGAGTGACTCATCCTTTGTGTAGTTGTGTTTAAAGAAAAAAAAATTATAATTATAATAGTAAATTAATAAATTTTTATATAAACCTAATTAACTACCTTGTCTTCACAGCTTTCATCATACTCTTTTTCACCTTTTACCAAGCCTGTCTGCTCTTAATCATTTTCCACGCTTTTAAAAATCTGTGGCTGATAGTTCTTTGTCTGGCGCTCTTTGGCCAAACCTGGCCCTTGCGCCACTAAAATCCACAAACCAACCAACCAACCAACCGAAGTTTGTCTCAGAGAATGGTCGTCGAAGTGGAGAAATTTGGTATTACGGATTCAGATCGATTTGGAGTGCCATTTGTTCTTTGAGGATGATCAAGTAATCTTGGCAGAAAATAAAGAAAACGTTGCTTATTTGTTTCTTAAACTAATCTCTGAATACGACCGTTGGGGACTTAACATTAACGAAAATAAAACTGAGCACTTGTGCTATGATCTCAGAGGCTTCACTGAGATAACCGACAATATTACCTTCAGAAGACTTGAGGCATATAAGTAACTCGGATTCATAATACATCACACCGGTACATGTCAACATGACATTGATCGGAGAATTACGCAGGGCAAGAAAGTTTTTTCCGTTTTGAATTATTCTTATTCTTTGGAGCAGCAATGTATTTCCAATGGTAAAATGACCCATTGTTTCTTCGATTGTACAGAGCATATCTTTATAAGGTGCGGCAACATAGACTGAATAAAAGACATCAACAAAGATTATTGGTTTGAGAGATAGACTTTTGGAAGCATTCTGAAAGAAAATCCAGATGTGAATGTATGCGTAATACGAACATTGGAGATATTATGAGTGTTCAAACTATCGTGATGCGGACATTACAATAATTTGACCATGTAAAGAGAATGTCATTAGAGAGACTTCCTAAAATTCTGAAAGAGTGGGAGGTTCCAGAAAAGAGTGCAAGAGCAAAACGAAGAAGAAAGTGGATGGAGGAGATTAACTTAAGTTTAGAAAATAATGGACTGGATAGAATAATGGTCGTGGTTAGAGATAAGTAGAGAAAGACTATGGATGAACTATATGGTCGAGGAAATCCGCCTAGTAGTGGAAGTTTCTTATGTTAATGATGATAAAAAGATTATCATGTCAGCTTTGTGATTTAATGAATTAGCAGTATATCGATACTCACATTTTGTAATAAAATATGAAGGAGAATTAAAACAGAAAGCGAAATTTTTCTGTTTCCGTTTATCTTTTAGTTCAAAAGATTAAATAAAACGAAACTAAGAATTTTCAATACAAGCCATTGTTTGATTCTCGCATTAGTCATCCACGGGAAGAGACCTGGTTTACATCCACATACCAAACTGGACATGACCATCTGCTATTTCGACACAGCTGGTGGGGGAGCACAATATATTCGCGCACACCATGTGAAACTTTACTTCTGCGTGAAATAAAAGCAGACATTATGTGATATGCTAAATACTTTTGTGTAAGATTCACTTCAGAAGGATGAGTTACAATCGAATGATAAATGATATAACGCTCATGTTCGTCAGAATACTATTGGGAGGTCTTATTAATTCATAGAAATGTAGGTCCCTTTTTTTCTGTAGAATTTGGTTCTGCAGTATTATAGAGAAATTTTTCTTTTTATGTAATAGAGATTTTCAGAAACATTTCTTGGCTACTCGCCTTCCTGGGTTCCCACATTTTGGCATAGGCTGTACAAAATGGTGGCCTCAGTTTAACTAGTATGTAATTTGATAGATAATTGTGAAGGGATTTTTGCTTAGTTAACCATAAAAATATTTATGGTGGTCGATATTTTGTATATTCAGTTTTAATGATTATTTCGCAATCTACAAATCTCCATTGAATATGTACTCCTTCACTTACTCTGTTTAAATCTAGTTCTGTTAACAATAACGTAAAAAGAAATAGCATATTGGCATGCACCAAACATTGAATGCAGCGTAGTCTCCCAAATGTTTGTAAAATACCTTTCATTTCGCAAATTTATTTTAATGTTATCTTGAGTTTGGGATGAATATATACAATTTTTTTTTATTTTCCATGAAAAATAATTTCATTTACAAAGGTGGAATTTAGATTTCATGGAAAAAGGGAACCAAACACAAATAGTTGCAGTTCTTATCTAATCAAACCTTCCCATATAATTATGCTCAGGTCCTGATATTTTCAAAGCAAAACATTACTCAGTACAGTGTCACTCAATCTTGTAAATAGAAACGGACAAACTGTGTGATTTGAAACAACTAAACGATATGCACCGAATAATGATACGCTAATGTTAAATTCCATACGTTATTCAATTAACATCTTAAGAATTGCTTGATATTCGTGGAAACCATCGAAAAAAGTCCCAATTTTTTATTCCAGAAATTTAACAGTTCTGATGATAGGAAGATTTAGCAGTTTAAAACCAAATTTGAAAAATATGTGAATCAATTTTTCCTTTTATACCAATTAACAGTGTTTATAAATTGTTTAACAGTGTGCAGTAAGATGTTCGAGAAAATATAGTTAGAAATAGTTTTTACAAAGCTGTTTCATCGCAACTAGTCGAAATGAAATTATCTGCGTTTACGTCATGAAGAGCCTAATCGAAGGCGAATAGCTAAACTTCTTCTGCCATAAAAGACAACAAAGTGCCAATTGAGTTATAAATAAATTTAAATTGACAAAGAATAAACTGGAAACTGATTAATTCCTCTTTTCCAATTCCTAAATCCTTGATTTAGGAATTAGAAAAGAGGATTTAATGTCACTGAATAATTGTGACACAACTTTATGAAGGCTCACATTGTGAGACTAATATGACACTTAAAATATACGTTTAAAAATTACAAATGCAATTGAATGCATTAATTAAAACGAAGTACAACAATGTTTCCAACTTGGGTTTTAACGCAGGGGATTATGTGTTGTTCAGGAGGGTTTAAAATAAGCTTCGGTATAGATATTCCTTTGTGGAACGACGGAAAACATCAAACGGGCGCAGGTTCAGAAAAATTAACTAAAGTGAACTTATAGGGAAAAGATGTATATACAAAAATGAATAGCAGAGGCTAATGCAGCTTGGACCAGACCTGCTCATTCCTATTTTAAACCAGCAAACTGTAGCAACAATGAAATGTTTCAATTATTTTCGCATAAATAATATTAGATATTTGAAAATGTTGCATCCGTTAAAATTGATTTGTTTTCCCTCGTCATAATGTGCTCAACTCTTTGTTCTATTTAAAATGAAAGTTTCAAATTTACACCAATTTTTTATATTCTGATTAAATCGTAGTTAAATTTTAAAATGTAAGTGAAAGATCAATGCTGAATTATAATTTTTTCCATCGACACTGATTAGAATTTTATAATAAGAACGATAAACCTTTTAAATAAATAAGAACAAATATCTTGCATCGATGTTAATTAACGACAAGGAACTGTACACTTACTAAACTTAAAATAGTATAACTATGTTAGTAATCCGAATTCCTTGGCGTAGAATAAAAATCAAACTTTCCTAACTTCCGCACATTAGCTAAATGGCTTTTTCAATTAAGGTAGGCAGAAAACGTCGAAGCTATTCTACATTGGACTTACCAAAGGTTTATTTGGGATTAGAGTCATCTAATATGAAAGAGGGACGAATAATTTTAAAGCAACCACACCCCTATCCAGAGAAGTCAAATTTAAATACATTGATCCTTGGTGCGATAAGATAAAGAAATTCGCTTTAAAAACACACAACCTATCTATTGCTGTTTAAGAAAGATTGGAGATCATTATCCACAGTGAATCCAGCAATGAATGCGTGTCACTAAGGTCACAACGAATTGGCTATCAGTTCTTCAAACACAGTGTATGTCCTGATTTTTCCTTCCTTGAATCCGCGTGCTAAACGAAGGTAACGCCTCGTGTATTGAATAAATAATTACATTCGCTTCTGCTCGTTTACTGTAAAGTCAGGTTCAAAGTGTTAAGGCTTTCAATCATTCATTTCCCAATTTGATGTCGGCCGCTCTTGAAAGAGCCATCTCGTTGACATGCGATAACTTGCAAACGATGATTTCTATTTTACGCCTCTGTATTCGGATTACTAGTATAGTTCTATCGATATTATTCACGTTCGACTAAGCGAGATGAACGTAGTGATAAATGGTCCATTGAAGATAAAAGAATCCATTTGTTCCATGAAATCTCAATCAAATAGGGCACAAGAGGAAGAATATGAACCACATGAGCCGTTAACTATTGCGAGAAATTAACTTCTCCATTTTACCAATATTATCAAATCGCTTTTCGAAACAGCTTTGATAACAGGCATCGAACAATGGGAAATTAAAGTGAAGAAACGTTGAAAATATTGGTAAAATCAATTTTACTTATTACCAAAATAATGTTTAACTCCTATTATTAAAGAGCAAGTAACATTATTTTATGCAGAGTAAGATTGAAACTCTATCAGGCAAGACTATCAGTCATACACCTAAATCTGTTACTCTATTTCTTGAAAAAATAAGACGTGTGTCGGTCTACAAATTTTGTTTATACTCCTTCAAAGTTTCTTGATGTATCACCAATGGAGTACTGTCGTCGGACTGCCAGAACTAGCGCTTTCTAAGCGCAAACTTAAAACAATGATTGGACTTTGTAAAGCAGTGGAGGAGGAGTGAAAAACAATGCCACTACCAATTTTAAGGAAAGTCCGGTTATCTTGGTAACCTAGGTGTAGTTTCATAATCCGGGAAATGGGTTATCCGATAAAACATTCAGGAAGAAGTAATTTTATTTTAAATATTAAATACATTTCAAAATTTACTGAGAAGTGAGCAAATGCTTGTCAGAAAAAACACAATGCTGTGAGTAGTTCAAAGCAAGATTATAGTTCTAAAATCGATACTTATGAGCTGTGCCCGAGCATAATGTAAACCTCATTTATTTTAGGGAGACGCATTCTTTGTTCAAGGTTTTTAGGCTGTGGAATAATTCACAGTGACAGCTACCTAAAACAGCTGAATAAGTTTGGCAAAAAATTGAAAGTTTAAATTTGAATTTAATTTCTATGATAGAACCATTATTTTAAAAAGTTTATCAGTCTTTCTGTTCGACAGAGCAAGGATGTCAAATGTAAGCCTTTTCAAAGGCCTTCATGCCATGAAAACTTAATAACGTTCTCTTTGAACTATGTTTTCACAACATATGTAGTATATATAATACCTTCAAGTTGGAACTGAAGAACAGATTCTCTGCTTTAGAAGGCCTAACATCGGAAGAAGTTGATATTTCTGAAATTAACAGAAAAGTAACAAAAGCTCTTATGGAAACAGCAACAAAATTAGCTGGGTCTAAGAACAAGTTGCATGTGAACAAATTATCAGCAAAAACCAAAATGTTGATGCAGAAAAGAAGATATATGAGGACAACTAAAGAAGATATGGCTTCCAAAGTGGAATATATAGAGCTATGCAAGACAGTACGAAAAGTATCACTGAAGACGTAAGGAAATTCAAGTGTGAAGTAGTGAGGAAAGCCTAAAGACAGCAAAGGGACATCTCAGTAAGGGAAGAAAACATGTTATGGCACTGAGAAAAGAAGATATTTCTGTAACAAGAAATAGAGGCGAAATGTTGACAAGAGTGAAAGATTTCTACTCCAAATTATATGAAAGTGATGATACATGTACTCCAGACATCATGAAAGGTACCAGAGTTCTTCCAGTCCTCCCAGCAGAAGTTGCACATGCAATAAAGAACATGAAGCGGGGAAAAGCTCCAGGAGAAAATGGAATTACAGTAGACATCATACAAGAAGCAAGTGGAGAAATCGGAACAATACTCGCCCAAATTTTCACTCGATGCCTTAATGAAGGGAAGATTCCTGAGTATTGGAAGAAGGCTACAATGATCCTGCTACATAAAAAAGGTGACATTGAAGATCTCAGGAACTACAGACCTATCAGCCTCCTATCAGTGGTTTATAAAATCTTCACTAAAGTTTTTTCACGCTGCTTGAAGGTAACACTGGACATGGCTCAACCGAGAGAACAAGCTGGATTCAGGAATGGCTACAGCACAATAGATCATATCCACGTACTCAGAGAACGAAATAAAAGGGTGAGGGAATATGAACTTCCATTGTGCATGTGTTTTATCGATTATAAAAATGCCTTTGATTCGGTGAAACCATCAGCAGTTACAATGGCTATGAAATCTTGTGGTATTGAAGATGCATACATTAATATTATTAATAACATTTATGAAAATGGAAGTGCAAAGATTCGACTGTTTGAAAATATAACACACATAAAAATTGGAAAGGGAGTGAGACAAGGTGACACCATATCTCACAAGCTTTTTAATGGCACATTAGAAAATATCTTTCAATCACGGAACTGGGAAAACTAAGGGATAAAGATTAATGGATATTTTCTAACCCACCTTGGCTTTACTGATGACGTAATAATTTTTGCAACTACCCCATCAGAGCTGCAGAGTACGATCCAGGAACTTGCTGACAAAAGTAAAGAAGTGGGATTAAAAATGAACTTTCAGAAGGCAAAAGTGATGTTTAATGCTTTTACAAGAAATGAAGATCTATCGATTGATGGAGAAAAGCTGGAGATAACAGACACGTACGCTTATCTTGGACAGCAGATATCAAGTGAGGGGAACATTGATGAAGAAATTAATCAGCGTACAAAACTTGCCTGGTGAGCTTTTGGAAGAGAACAGCATAATTTTCTTGAGCAATATGCCATTATGTCTTAAAAGAAAAGCGTTTGATCAATGCATCCTTCCAGTGCTTACGTATGGTGCAGAGACGTGGACCTTAACTAAAAGAGACATATAAAGGCTGCAGACCTTTCAAAGTAGTATGAAGAGGTGCATGCTTGGTGTAACCAGGAGAGATAAGAAGAGGAACTCGTGGATCAGAAAATGACAAGAGTGGAAGACATCATGATCAGAGTTAAATCTCTGAAATAGCAATGGGCTGGACATACTGCCAGAAGGAGAGACCATCCAAGGGCAGCCGAAATTTTAGATTGGATACCAAGGGACAGGAAAAACCCAGAAGAAGACCACATGGGAGATGGGTGGATGGAATTCAAAAGTATGCGAGAGTGACGTGGAGGGGCCTGGCACAAGACAGACCGTTGTGGAGGAAACTTGGGAAGACCTTCGTCCAGGAGTGGATTGATAATGGTTGACCATGATGATGATGATATATCGGGGCTACCATAAAACCTCAAAGTAAATTCACACAAAATGACCAAATATAGGTATAGCAAAATATATGTTAGCCTTTCTCAAAGTACCTTCCCTCGGATGATATGCAACGGTCGCATCCTTCAGTCCCCTTTTCAAAGCATGTGGCGAAGACATTTTGTGGAAGCTGCTTTAGTGACCCTTGTACAGCTTGAATAACGTCAGCATCTGTGTTGAGTTTTACTCAAGAACTTCTCCTTCGTTGTTGGAAACAACCAGAAATCGCACGGGGCGAGGTCACGATTGTGGGCAGGCTGTGGCAAGGTTTCAATACTGTGTTTCATAAGAAATTGTTGAACACAAGCATCCACATATGGGCGGGTGTTATCATGGTGTAGGGTACACTTGCACATCAGTTCCGTTCGCTTTAATCAATATGTGTCCTCACAGACACTTCAAGACTGAAATGTAATACTCAGCAGTGACATTTTTTTGTGGAGAAACAGCATGCTGGTAGACTACACTTTTGGATTCGAAAAAAATTATCGTCATCACCTTTCTAGTTGTTTTAGTTTGGCGGACTTTTTCGGAGGAGGCGAGCCTGTGTTTCCAAACACTCGTGGCGCGCTTTGTGAGGGGTCAAAATAGTGAACCCATTTTTTCTCGGCAGTTGTAACTGCGTTTAAGAAGTTTGCTGCGCCATCGCGTCCTGTATATCCGACGTACATTGCCCATACAAGCCTTGTCATCCTCTCAATTTCGGTCGCGAGCTCTTGAAGTGACTCGTTGACCTCCTGCTCATGAATTTTCAACTGAAGAACACGGAGTTGCTTCAAATCTTCCTCCCCAAATCTGAGTTCCAGAGCAGCGACAAGAGTGGAATACTCTTCCGACAAAGTTTTTAGGATAACAGCAGCTGCATCCTCAATGATGCCGCAAGCGCGCCTGCTATCTCACTTTTCCTCCAGCCGTTCACACTCGAAACCATTTCGAACTGGCTCCCTGTATACTCCCAGCTAGTCTTTCCGCCAAACGCGCCTGGTTTAATTCGGGTCGGCCTACCCAAAGCTTCGCTTATCATCTCCGGTGACTTAAACTCTGACGAAATTTTTTTTGCCACACAATGTTGTACTCATTTCTTGATTGAGGCTCGCACAAGTTACGAACGCTCTCTAAATTTTGGGTACATTGTTCTATTTGTTCTACGCATTTTGCCTGCCCAATTTCTAACTGATCGATACGCAAGTTAGTATCTTCTTCTTTTATCACCTTTTTCCTCATGCCCCCCCCCCCAATTCTTGCTATCAGTTGATTTATGCTGCCCGTTTGCTGCTCAAGACTTTCATTCCGCTGTCGTAAGCTTTGCTCAAAACTTTCTTCTTCTTGTTTGAGCTGCTGCTCAAAACTTTCTTTGGAAGTTTTCAGTCCATTTCTAAGTTCATCTTTCAGTTCATATAACATTTTTGTAATCCCTTCCATTATTAAACTTTAAGCTCAACTTATTTTGCAAATTGCAAAAGTTGGCATAAATACTGTGCTCCTGTTGTACTGTGTTTCTGAGGTATACAATACGGATCCCAATGATGATCACCACTTTTGTTACGACCTTTGGACCTTAGATGTCAGGATGCCCAATTATTTTGCGGACTGCGATTCGAATCACTGGATCCGCCAATACCTCGTTAGCCAATTAGCCGGCACACACCACCAATAAACCAATGGAGGCACAGTATAACAATTAAAACAGGGATATAATAGATACAGGCATAATTTGCACCGGATTCTTCATCTAATAGTAAAAGCTGTAATTTCCAGCCAGCTTTGGCCCTCTTCGGTGTTTCAGAAAATATGTCCTAACGAAAATCTGTTCGTTCACAATGGACCGCAAAGAAAATACTGATAAAAATAACTTACAAAGGTTCTCGCGCATCCAAAGTATTGATGACACCAACAAACACAAACACTAACACCGGTAGTTTGATTTTAACTTCCATCGCTGCTCATTCTTCGCTGTGGCCAAAACGACGTAGTTCCGAGTCGCTTGACGCGCACTCAGACACACTTACAAAAGTTTTTCCCTTCTTTGAGCACGAAGAGGCTAGCGGTTTCTTCAGACGCTCTTTCGCTCTCTCTGCATGGGGGATCCTCCGTGGTTCCTGGTACTGGTTATCTCTTCTCTCTCTCTCTCTCTGGATGAGCAAGGCGATGCCGTTATTATTTTTATCTCTCTTTGCGTTTCAGCTGAAATCGCTCCTTACGGCAAGTATCAGTGGTCCGGCAAGGCAAATGAAAATTTCCAGGCCAAGTTCGCGCTGGTTATTCTTCAGCTAAAGTTTTTAGCTGGTTTCCCTTCTTATGCTCAGAACGCAAGAGCACGGCAGCAGACGGCAACAAAATCGAGCGCGAGGAAAATCAAGGCTTAGTTCTCTCGGCTATCAAACGGCCTCTGCTACTCAACAACAATCTCCCGTCTCCAAAAAGTTCGCAAGCGGTGAATTTTACCGCTTGAAAACTGTGGCAGGCATATTTATTAGGAAACCGCTTCAAGTCCAAGAGGTTTCCCACTGTTTCGCGCGCGGCACAGACAAAAGCTTCAAACTCGCCTGCCGTCTAATTTATTTTTGAGTCATGGGAAATAGCTTTTAAACTCTGACCCGTCCCATTTCCGTTTATGGGCTCTTTGTTCTCGTGCCAAACACCTGCAACTCGCCACTTGAAATTCAAGTACCAGCAGATCTTTTCTTAATATACCGCCCCTCGCAAGTGTTTAAATGATAACTCTCTGTTAATTATAACCCCCAATCAAGTTTTAATTACTATTAATTATCCACGCCTCTCCCCATGTAATTATGCGGGGGAATATTACCGTTAATTAGCCACGCCTCTCGCCATGTAATTTTGCGGATCGTCAGAATATTCTGTATTTTTCCCATAAAAAAGCTTCTTGTTTGCGATATAAATCCAGACAGTTACGTCATCGTTTCCTTTCAGACAAGTGTTAAACGCGAAATCAGTACGTATCTTCAAGCCTCGTGCTTGTTTATTGGAAAACATTCTGTTTCATGTTTTGCAAACCTTTTTGATACATTTCACGCTTCAACCATCTAAATACACTTAAAAGAAATGCAGACCTTTTTTATATTTGGAAATTCATCGAACACCGTGAGCAACTCTATAGGCTACAACAATTATCCTGTCCATGACTTAGAGGCACTGGTTACTGGGGTGTCAGAGCCGTAACACAAACGCTAGATGAATACCACACTGGGATTCGAACCCAAGACAATAGTCAGAAGCCATCGCTTAGAACACTTCGCCATATGTGAAACGAATTTCCAAGGGTAAACATTTGGAGAAATACGTGTGACCGATTTAAGAAAGAAGACACATTATCACTAATACAAGGAAATGAAAAATATGTATTGGTACACATTTATGTTTGTGAATTACATAATTTTATGATGTTCAGCGCAATCATATTTCAAAAATATATTACGATATGATTACACGTGTGTTACATTTTTTTTATCATTGAGGCTTCTGTTCATGTTTCTATCTGTTACTCATAAAGTATTTATTGGTATTCTGTTTATGATTTGAAGTGTCACGATCGTGCACCTTTAGCGCCGTGTGGGGGTAAGAACTATAATATAAGCGTAAAGTTTCACTCCAATATTTCAGGAAAATGCTGAAATTTTAACATGTAATGAAATCAGTTCTTAGAGAAGCACTGGAATTAAATTTTAAAAGATTTTGAAAGATAAATTAGAAAATATTTATTGGTGAGTAGGTGAACTTTCGTTTTACCTCAGATGAAAAAGGAGACGTTGTAGGTCTTCGGCGTTTCCATTGCAACTAAGTAATATCTGTTTTCTGGCAATAAATCTAAATGAGGAAGATACACCTTTCGTTTTACTTTGGTTTGAAAACATTCACATTTTAGGACAGTGGCAGTAGTAGAAGTGTAATATCTATTTAGTGGCAACACATCTAAAAAGAAAAAAATGTCATAGTTTCTAGAATCCATTAATATGGAATAGTGTCATTTTGGTAAATCGAAAATTCACTGCCTGACAGAGAAAATGTCACACCATGAAGAAATACTCGAAAACAGTCCAAGCTGCACACACAGATAGCCAAGTAGGTCCTGAACAAATTATTTAATTTTCACATACAGACTACGCTCCAGTGGTCGAATATACAGGATGATTAATGAGAAGTGTGGCCTCCATTTTGGGCGATACAGTTTTGAAGTGGACGTAGATTTTTGGCAATAACGGTCCTCCGAATAGAGTCCTGGGGTGTCGTGGACAATGTGCTGTTGATCTGAGTCCACAGTTTTCGATTTTGCGGGGGTAGGAGGGTACTCAACAGAAGGTCCAATCGTGTCCCACAGATGCTCGATCGGCGAGAATTCGAGGAACGTGTTTGCCACGGAAGCATCTACAGAACGTGTATAGCATTTAGGCTGATCCGAGCGATATGTGATCAGCGGTTATGTTGTTGAAAAACGACGTTTGGAATGCCCTGCAGATACGGAAGTGCCACGGAACGCACACCTGATCAACATATGGGCGTCCCTTCAATGTGCCAGTAATGCATACCGGCGGTGAGCGGCCGTCGGCGCTGATAGCGCCCCTTACACCATATTTCCACGTTGCCTGGCCGTGTGGAGCTCCACAAGGGCGGACGCATTCGCCCGTTAGCTACGTCGCTTCCATACTCTCAAACGGCAATCATCCGTACTGAGACCGAATCTTTGATTCCTCACTAAACACCACACTTTCGGCACCCATGCAGCTTTGGGCGAGGCCATGCCAAGCGTAGACGGTGATGGCTCGTCTTAAAGGGTAGCCTTGGCAACGGACGGCTGGAAAGTAAACCAGATGCAGCCAATCGGCGTGACACTGTCAGCGTCGATATCGGAGCATTCAAGCTTTCCCTTACATTCCGCAAAATATAACCATTGTGGCGAGTGTGTCCGCTACGGCAGGACGTCAGATGCGGCGATCGGGGAGCTCGGAAGTTCGTCTCCGTGTTTCGGACTCCTACGGTGTTGCACAGATCCTTCCTGGGACCACTGTCTCCAAATGCAACGGACGGTTGTGGCATCAAGTTACGTTTCTTCCGCCATACGTACCAAGAACCATTCTCCGGTTCGAAAGCCTACGATGACACCTCTCGTAAACTCATCCGTTTGACGAAATCGCGTACAACAGCATCTTAACGGCATTGGTACCTCTTGTTTGTTACCCAGATACGGTTAAAACAGAACCACGCACTACTAGCGGCCGGAAAGACATCTCGACTGATGGCCACCCTGGCTGGTTCTCAGCTTATATCCCGTGCACTGTTCGTGTGATTGGCGTGCAAATGCAATCATTTGCATAACTTGTACGTGTACACCCACACTGCAAATTTCTTGGTCTTGCCCTCAGGTTTTGGTGGTTTTGCATTTTTTCTGTTAGGCAGTGTATAAATATTTGGCCACTTTGAAACTCGAAGTTTTCACCACGAAAGAAAGCATAACAACTCCGAAAATTTCGAAGACATCTGAGAAACGTTAAGCTGATTTTATTAGATAATACTGCTTATTCGTCATGTTTTGCGCATTACAGCAGACCTACATCTGCTTTAAAACCGCTGTAAAACCTTCAAATTTTCTTAATTGAAATGCATTATTTTTATATATTAACAGTACTTTTCGAAGAATATAACGTGCTAAATTTTGTTTTAGATGTGTGGTTCTTGTGACTTCCTAAATTTATTTGCAAAACAAATGAAGTTTAAAGCGAAACCATTAAACTAAGGTATATCCATTGATGAACTAAATAGAAGTTGTTTATGTTGTCCATATTTGCTGGTGCTCCCAAGGGACCAAACATTCATAGTTAGTATTACCCATGGATTACCCAAAGTTTGATTGTTTGTTGACATGGTTAGTTTCCATAATGCCAGATATATATTTCTAACCCAAAAGGAAACTTTTACGCTCTTACGAAACCAGGGTGCTGGAGGCCGTTTGATGATCATAGGATTTGGATGTATATAATCTTAAGTATGTGGCGATCTATGTAAGCACAAGTTTTATAGTTCACAGTTCTGTCGCTAGGTGGTACTTGTGTACTTCTGTTTGCAACTGTATCTTCGCTTCTAAAAACCCTACCGAGAAATTGCTTTTTTACTGTATGGCATTTACGACAATAGAGATGCAAAGCATTATCTGTTGTCGTGAATGAAAAAAAAAAGTATACAAATTACGAAAGTAGAGATAGGGTATTTCAGTACCTTTTTCTACTCAGTGACATGATGTTCGTGTTCAGGAATACTTCTTTCCCGTTATACCTTGGGTCTTGAAGCAGATAATAAAAGACTACAAGCGAACTCTTATTGTTTGCAAATGTTTAATTGTCGATAGTGCTAGGAAGAAGTGAGAGGTAAATTGTTATGGTGTAGACTACGAAAACCCAAGCCCCTATATGAATATTTTCTGTTACGAGGCAGGACACAGTTTTGGTTACAATTCAGTTTTAATACAGCGGCTGCTAAACATAAATGATAGTGATATAATGCAAACACCATTTTAGTAGATAAAATGAAGAAATCACACGAGACATTCAAATAAATTATTCCACATATTTCCTTCTAAACATCCGATTGAATAAATTTGTTTATCTTTCGATTCCATTTATGTCGAAAGAGTATTTTAGATATAGTTACTTTTTCAAATTACGCTTAGATTTTCCGCTATGGGGCGTAAAAGTAAATTACATTTACCCCCGTTAACTCTTCTTCTAAAACTCCGATTTAAAAAATGTTTGCTTCAGCGGATGCACCTCGTGATGGAAAATCGTTCGCATATAATTTTAGATTTTTGGCAAATAATACTTTAGGCACCAAGGGGCGTAAGTGTTAATTTTTGCTTCTGATGTATTTGCCATAAAATCTGAGCTTTTAACATATCGATTGAAAAACATATTTCGTGGACTGATACCACTCACATCGATAAACCTTTTCCGAATATTTGCTTCTTAAAATATTCCACAGTTTCTCCGCCAGGTGCGTAGATTCATATCTTATTTGTGTCAATATCTCTACTTCTAGGAGTCCGATTTTAAAAATTCCTTCTTTCTTTGATAGTGTTTTCAGTGTTACATGTTTTGCACATAATTTGAAAAGTTTCTAGTAGTTCATAAACTTTCTGCTAGGGGACGTAAAGGTAAATTTCGTTTCATCCTATATCTCTGCTTTCGAATCTCCGATTTGAATAATTATTCCTACACCGGATACAGCTCCTGATGGGAAATCGTTTGCATATAATTTCTGATTTTTGTAAAAAAAAATGGTTTGACCACCAGGGGTCGTAAATTCCAATTTCCGTTTCTGATGTATTTGCAGCAAAATATGAGCTTCTAAATTCTCGTTTGAAAAAAACATCGTTTGTAGACCGATAGTTATTATGTCGACAAACCCATTAGAAACATTTTCTTCTTAAAATAATGCATGGTTTCTACGCCAGGGTGCGTAGATATATATCTTATTTTTGTCAATATCTCTACTTCTACGAGGTCGACTTGAAAAATTCCTTCTTTGTTGGATAGTGTTTCCAGTGTGACATGTTTTTCATATAATTTCAAAATTTGCGAGTAATTCATAGACTTTCCGCTAGGTACATAAAGGTAACTTGCTTTCCCCTTATATATCTGCTTCTGAATCTCCGATTTGAAAAATTCTTTCGGCACCGGATACATCTCCTGATCGGGAATCCTTTGCACACAATTTCCAATTTTTGTAAAAAATGGTTTGGCCACCAGGTGGCGTAAGTCTTAATTTCCACTTCTGATGTATTTGCAGCAAAATATGAACTTCTAAAATCTCGACTGAAAAAAAGTCGTTTGTTGAACTATACTACTCATGTCCACAGACCTTTTAGGAACATTTTCTTCTGGAAATAATGCATGGTTTCTACGCCAGGGGAGTATATATATATATATATTTTTGTCAATATTTCAACTTCTAAGAGTACGATTTGAAAATATCCTTCTTTGTTGATAGTGTTTCTTATGCGAAATGTTCTTCCTAAAAATTCAAAATTTTCAAGTAAATCATAGAATTTTCGCTAGGGAGTACATAGGTAAATTGCGTTTTCGGCGTTATTTCTGCTCCTAAAACTCCGATTTGAAAACTTCTTCCTGTATCGCATACAAGACCTGATGGAAAATATTTTTCACAAAATTTCTAATGCTTGATAAAGAATGGTTTGGCCACCAGGGGGCATAAGGGTTAATTTCTGCTTCTGATGTATAGTAGCAAAATCTGGGCTCCTGAAAACTCGACTTAATTTTGTTTTCTTGGGCCGATGTCACTGATATGGATAAACATTTTGAGAATACTGTCTTCCTAAAATAATGCATTGTTTTCAGACAAAAGAATGTAAAGTCACATCTAATTTTTGTCGATATCTTTGTTTCTAAGAGTACGACTTCAAAAATTATTTCTGTGTTCGGAGAGCGTTTCTTGTGCGAAATGTTTCTCATATAAATTCATGTTTTTCTTAACGCACAAGTCTGCAACCAGAGGACGTAAGATTACGATTCCGTTTACAGCAATATCCGAGAGATTGAAAAACCCGATTGAAAAACGTCTTTCGTCCGTCAGATACTACTGTTTTCCATACCGGTTCCATTAACTTTAAATAGCTTTGATAAATTTAATTTGCGTCAGAACGGATTCAAATGACGTGCTTATTACACCCGAAAATTCGTTGTCATCTTTCTTGTTTAATGTTGGAACTAAAATTTCATCACACGTTTCAGGCAAATTTACAACTTACGCGCCCATTCTTTATCTCATTTTTCAACGCCACTTAAGTGCTAACCAACGAGATTACGAATTAGAGGGACCTCAAGCCTTGCTCGAAATGATAATATGGATTTCCTTTCGAATTACTATGTATATGCGCTTCATTCGCAGCACCGTTTATGTGATAATATTGATAATTTTAAACTATATTTAGAGTTTCCACTGAATAAATTAGACACGGTTGTGACTTATCTATGAATATCTTAATTTCTCGATTATTAATTATTAATAGTAACAGTTGTACACATTGAAATTTTTCATCTTCGATAACCTCTGCATGGGTTACCGCTACTTCCACCTCAATTTCAACAAATTTTCTATAAAATGAGCAACCGATCCTTTTCATTACGCATGGGGTGAGACTGAGACAAAATAAAATGTGTGAAAGCACTAAAACATAACGAAGGGTTCAAATTCGTGATATCAAATGAATACATTAAGTGCACTTGTTAATTAGAATCAGATGCTGAAATCACACATGGAGTTCAAAGAAAACTTTCGACATATCGCTGGTTACTATTAAAATTTTAGCAAACGAAACTCCTTTAAACGAACATTTTGTTAATTATATCTATCAATCTTATTTCCTGAATTCATTGTTCTTTAAATTTGCCCTCAGCAGCCACCGCAAAATTTAAATCATCGAAATTGAAGCATTTCGTTGAAAGGACGATCTGTGGATCGTTATGTGATCTTCACTTTGTTTCCTTTCCTTTGAAGCTCAAATGATACACTAACTACGTTAGACATGCTGTTAAAAATAGTATTCTTAAATGATTGAAATCCACTTTCCCTTAAATTAAAAAATGGCGTCATTTCCGAACACATGCTGTTTTTTTTTTATATTTTTTCCATTTCCTAGAACAAAACTCAACTATTCCAAGGCAGTATTCATTTCGTGAAACAGTTGTACGGAAAAATTAGATATTATTTTAATGTATATGCTTGTGTCTGCCATAAAATCAATGTATACTGAAGAGCAATTGAATTAGATATATCTGTCTAGTAACGTGCAGCACGACCTTTCGCCCTGACGACGGCGGCGATTCGTCTCGACATGAACTCGACAACACACCGGAAGCGTTGGGAAACCATACGGATCCACGACCACTGAACAAGCTCCCACAGGTCTCGAATATTTGATGGAGGGGGTCAGAGCCTCAAACATCTCCGTCGATTGCATCCCAGATGCGCTCGATGGGATTGAAGTCAGGTGACCTAGCTGGCCAAGGAAGCGAGGTTACGTCAGTGGAGTTGTTCATCTAACCATTCGAATACAATTCCGGAGCGATAGCACAGTGCATTGTCTTGTTGCAGGATGAGGTACCCAGTGGGATGTTGAAGACGCACAAACGGAACCAAATGGTCGTCATGGATATCCCGCTAAGTTGACCTGTGAGGGACGATGTCACACGTACCAGATGTCCCACTTCAGTCCACGAAAACAGTCCCCAGACGAGAATGCCACCCCCACCAGCTCGAAGAGTACCCTTCCAGCAAGAAGTATCCATCGCTTCATGTGGTTTGCGCCGTACTCGTATCCTGCCATCCGCATTTACCAACGTGAATCTGGACTCATCAGTCCAGGCATCATTTTTCCCACATGTCTAGAGTACAGTGGCGATATTCTCGCGCCCATGCTAATCTTTGCACACTGTAGTGAGCGGTCAGCAGCGGTTCCCTTGTGGGACGATGGCTTCTGTACCCCATAGCGAATTGATGGTTCTGGATGGTGTGGCTGCTTACACGTCTTTGTGCACCAGCGTTAAATTGCCGAGTGATTTCTTGCAATGTGACCGGTCTACCCATTGTTACAATACGAGATAGCTGACGATGACCGCGCTCATCCATACGCTGTTGTCCACTGCCGTTGACCCTTGCAGGGATAGTTTTACCGGATTCGATGTACTCACGGTGCACCCGTGACACAGTGACTCGTGAAAATCCCGCTGCCTGCACGACTTCCGAGTTGTAGTGACCCATTCGTCGGACCCCGACAGTTTGCCCATGATCTAATGCGCTTAGTTCCTTCGTCTTACCCATAATGCGTCCGACTCTTGTTGATTATTGTCGCGTCACTCCTTATATAGTCGGATCGCTGCATACGTCATGTCGTTTCCGTTTACAGTGCCGCCCACAGCGCCACACTTGCAACACGCCAGCTGTCTCTAATTCAATTGCTCTTCAGCATATATTTTGTGTCGTCCTCAGCATACCAAATCTGATTCTATAAAATGTGAAAATTTTCTCGTTGAATGTATTAAATGCACTTCACACTTCTTCATCTTATGTTGCGACGTTTGTTGTATTAACGTATACACAGAATGACAGTTTGTTTGCTATCATACCTGTCTGCAAAAGTAAAATAATACTTAATTTTAAACGAAAGATGGCGCATGCTTCGACGTATAAATTGAGTACTCATTATCTTCATTTCAGCACCACATTGATGTTATTCACATGTGCACGAGAAAAACTTCAATTCATGTTAACAGATAAATTACAACAAACGTTTTCAGCTCTTTCAGGAAGACGAAAACAAAGCTAAATAATTCTAAAGTCACGTGTATTGCACATTGGCTCAAATATTGATTAAAGTCAAATAACATTCTCTTTTGCGTCTTAACTACATCACCTTTTAGAGAAATGTTGACCTAAAATGCAAGGTCTAATGCGGAAGATAAGTAGATCTGAAAGAGTATGAATATTTTACCTACACAATCTCATTTAAAGCGTAAACATTACCTTTACCCAAAAATCCCAACATCTTTTTGAAATACTTTGTAACGAACAACACAAACTCAATTTTCTTCATCATCATCAGGAGTTTTCACTACCAAGTGAATTTCCTCGTTCAGCCAGAGTCTTCTTCCTCTTCTCTTTATCCAAGTCCATCACTTCATCCAGTCCATTATTTTTTAAACTTTATTTAATCTCCTCAATCCGCTTTCTCTTTGGTCTTTCTCTGTCCGTCTTTCCTGGAGCCTCTCACTCCATCAGAATTTTTGGAAGTCCTTCTTAGAATCTCTGCATCTCAATAGTTTGAATAATGACTACTTTAAAATTTAAAATATCTCGAACTTTAGTATTACGCACTTTTTCACATCTGTATTTTCTTGCAAACGCCTCCAAACGTCAATCTATGTAGGTAATAACCTTTGTTGATGTCTTTTATTCAATATCCACATCTCCGCACCGTATACAATGATGCTCTTTACATTCGCAGAAAAAATGTGTATTTTTACTCTTGTAAATATGTTTTTAATCCTGTTATATTTCTGTTTTGAATCCTCTTCTTTGAAGCAGTAAACAAAAGGATTCAAAACAGAAATAG
Organism: Macrothele yani; assembly: GCA_039090855.1. Classification (NCBI taxonomy): domain Eukaryota; kingdom Metazoa; phylum Arthropoda; class Arachnida; order Araneae; family Macrothelidae; genus Macrothele; species Macrothele yani. The sequence continues at coordinate 150,220,335 of CM077034.1, forward strand.
CTTTCTTGCTCTCCGCAATTATCCGATCAATATGATGATGAAATGTACCATCCTGATGTATTATGGATCTGAGGTATTGAAATTTATCAATTGTTCTCAACGTATCATTATCAGATATTTCAATGAAGCTTCTGGAATCATAGGACAAGTGTTCAGTTTTATTTTTGTTAATTGTGTCCCCAACGGTCATATTCAGAGATCAGTTTACGAAACAGATAAGCTACGTCATCCTTATTTTCTGCCAAGATGACTTGATCATCCGCAAACAACATGTGGCACATGAAATCGTCCTTGAATCCAAAATTTCACAAACTCAATTTTACGATTGAAAATAAGGAGTGAAAATACGATGATCGTTCCGGTTATAATACATTAGTTTTAAAATTCGATTACCAGTCTCAAATTAAACTGACAAGGAAAACCGCCACATTAGAGAGAAAACATAGTTTATTGAAGAGTGTTACTTGAGTGTTACGTGTAGTTCCTTCCGCTTGCAATATTGAGCTCATAAAAGCTTTAAGACACATAGTGGACTTTTCATTAGAGGAACCTGAATTTAGGTTGATAAACAGATGGTAACTTTAAGTGTGTACCTAGGTATGCGTTTATCCTGAACAATGTATAGAACCCAGGCGCCGGCCATTATTCCTACCTGTTCTGTACTATGTATAAGTGGTTTAGGAAAAGAATGAATTTATTCAGGCATTTCATACTTTGATTAAAAAATCTATACAATACATAGCTATTGCATGCAATGCAGATTATATTTACAGTAACGTTAATAGAACAAAGATTATTTATTATATATAACGTTAATTTAGAAATAAATAAAATCACTTAAAATGCTGTATTGGATTTTTGATTTAAAAAAACTTTAAATCCAGCAATGCAAATATTTAGAATTACTCTTAATAGACGCATTTGGGGTGCTATTAATTACAGAAAGCGGAGCTAAAATGACATTAGGAATTATATACCACTTTGCTTTTTTACTCAAAAGATTCTATTGTCTGCCACTTAACTACTTCAGGTAAAAGACTTTGTTGTACTGGCGAAAACGTGTCATAATGAAACGGTCATCAAGCATATTGCATAATCTTACTCTGCGTTAAGTAAAATGTCTAAGCAATGTATGAATTGTTCCCTGTTTTACCTTAGTATGGCAGTGTTAAGCATCCTATGAAGTGCGGCAAAACACACATTGCCGATATCTAACACTCATTGCTGATAGCTATGTAATCCATTATTGTACCATCAAGTTCACATTTCATATATACCATTAAGTTGACATTATTACACAAAACTGTCCAAAATTATTCTCTCAAAACGCATTGTCTCCAAAAAGAATATCTAGATAAACAGGGTTATATTTACATTTAATCTTATTTATATGTGCCAGCTTAAAGTCATGAATTCCATTATTTGGTCGTTGTTTCTTTGTTACCTTGTATGCGAGCAGTATGATATTTTTAAAAGGAAATTTATTATCAAACACAAATGTTCCTTTTCATTACTTACCTGGCACTGGGAAGTCGTCAATCATGAATGGCGATCCCACGGACCGAGGCCTTTCATGGCACTTGGAAAGGCGGACGTTCGCCAAATCTTCAAAGTGAAGATGATTGGGGTGCATAATTTTTGGTAGCGGGGTCTGCGTTCACGCAACCCTTTACATTCTAAAATGAGAATACCGTGTCTGTAGGTAATGTGACGCTGTTGATTTTTGCTGCATGGAAACCTGTATCAAATCACATGTAGAATTATTTTAGGATGGGAGTGTCTGACCACAGGTCTTAAACAATCATTAGAAATAAGAAGCTAGGAGATTTGGGCTACAGTGCACGACAGGAAAGTGACACGGAAACGAGGTAGAAAGGTGGAGGAAGACGTTTGTATTTTTTACCGGAGGGCCAGTACCCGATGTCCGACGGCTTAACGTGCCCATCCGACGCACGGCGTATATTTAGTGTTTAGTACCTGCCCGGGATTGAACCTGAGATTTCTCCGTGGCAGTCACGAACGTATACCACTAGGATATCGGCTGCAGGGAGCCTACATCAAAGAACGCGGAGATTTAGAATATTTGCCACAACCATCCACACAGTACAAAGTTATTAGGACCACGCACTAAATAAAACATCACCCCAGAATTTCACACGCCAGGTGCACCGATCGAGCTCTGTCACCGAGAGCCACCAAGTTTCGGAATCATTACAACCCCTCCCCCGGCAGCCGTAGATTCTGGAAACGAAAAGGCTGAAGTGTAGACATGTGCTTTTTAAATTTTATTTTTATATTTTTTTATTTGTTAATGGCGTTCCTTTGGAATCCGTTTTTGAAAAGAAAAAGTTTCACCCAAGGGCTTACAAAAGAACCTTCCTTTTTTTAAGTTTTCTTTTTTAAATGCACCGATAAAGGAAGTTAATTGATTGCTTATTTTAAAGTAATTTGGTTGCTTGACTTGCTGTCGAATTTTAGTCTCAGCAATGAACCCAATGACTTGAGGGTTCATGCTTTTATGCACCTTGCTGGCTTCCTTATATCTCTTGAATTTGCTCGACCTTATTTCAATAAATAAATTAATACCTTTTTAAGATCTTTAAGTGGCGATAGGGAATCCATGGTAACTTTAGATACAAGTACAATAATATGAAAAGCGAATAACGAAATGTCCTAGGGGATTTAAGAACGCGAAATTAAATGTGTAGTTTAGCGTCTTAAATTACTTCGCCGCAAATGTTGAAGGATTTAGAAAAAGTGAGACGCCAATATTTTAAAGAGTGTAATTTCATGGAAAATGGTGAAAAAAATTCATCTGTAAAATGCATTTAAAATTTTTTTTTTACCGTAAAATTGACCTTCAAGCACGACTAGGTGAACACTGCTGCATCAGGCCCAACTAAACACCGCGGCGACCACGTCAAGCTCGACTCCGATGAAACGAAGGTCTCGTTCCGGTGGCCATTTTGCTTGCGCAAGAGTACAAGAGGAACTGGGGAAACGTCTTGCCTAGAAAGCGTTTCGATTTGTAATACAACTTCAGAGAATACAGTTCTTCATTTCTGTCGCAGTTTTTTAAAACTCATGGTGACAGTTGCTTCCTTCCTAGTGATATGATTCCCTAATACGAAATAAAACGCACGCAGATGCCTTTCTTGTGCCCTTCCAGTGCTAACTTATGCAGCAGATTCATAGACCTTAACTAAAAAAGATATAGAAAGATTGCAGACAACTGAAAGTAGCAATAATAGATGCATGCTTGGTGTAACCAGGAGAGATAAGAAAAGATACGTATGGATAAAGTAAAAGACAAGAGTATAGGGGGGGGGCGTTATGATCACAGTAAACTCCATGAAACGGCAATGGGCTGATATTGTTGTTAGAAGAAGGGACAACCGATGGACAACCGATTTTCTGGACTGGATTCCAAGGGACAGGAAAAGACCCAGAAGAGGACCACATGGGAATACCACAAAGGAAAGACCATATGGAAAACTAAAAGTATTAAAAACAATGATGTCATCAACATATCTAAGAACAACGCCAAGTTCTGAAGAAAAACAAGGAATAAATTTTGATTCAAAGTCATGTATGTAGAGGTTAGCAAGTCTGCTAGAGAAACAACTGCCAATTGGAATTTCTCGTGTCTGAAAGTATGACTTTTCACCTACGATTGCGTCATTGTGTTTTTTCTTTTGTTAAAAAAATTCAAAATAGTACCAATATTGAGAGGAAACACTGCCATCCAGTTCAGCGAATTATTCTCCTGAGACACAGAATAAGCCAACAAGTGAAATTTGAAGAAAACGTTCACCCTTACACGCGGCACTCAGTTCTGTTCTGTGCAAGACTATGTTTTAAAGGCCATATTTCCTTGTATGTTTTTGTCAAGCCAACATGAATGCTTCAGTGAACCGAAACGAAATCATTGTATCCTTTTTTTTTTTTTTTTTTTTTTGATTGGAGGTTTAACGACCACCGTGAGCAACTCAATGGGCTATAAGCAGTCGCCCGTCCACTAATTTAGGGTCACTGGTTCCAGGGAAGGGAGAGAGCCACCGTAAGACAAACACAACATCCATGCGTGACCGGGATTCGAACCCGGACCCCTTACGGACGAATGATCAGAGGCCAACGCCTTAGACCACTGCGCCACCGGGGCAGCAAATCATTGTATACATTGTGGCACTATTTAGTGCTGATATTAGGCATGCATCCAGTTTTCCCGATGGCAATGCCACCAACGACCGGGCCTGGAGCGTGCCTCAGGAGACACAGATCATAGAATTGTGTCATCATAGCTACCTGAGACATCTACTGACCTCAATCCCATTAAGAACATTTGGAACGCTGTGCAGAGACTTGTGGAAAATAAAGTTCAATTCCTCTGTACAGGGTCACAGCTCCGTAACGTGTTGACTGTAATTCCAGACGAGCTGCCCAGACACTCATCAATAATATCGTTAAAAGTATGTCTGGAGAATATGAATATGTTCTTCTTCACAGCGGTGGTGTTACCGTTTGCTCATATCCAGAGGTTAGGAAATTCTCCGAATTTACAGTTCTTTCTATATCACAGTGCCACCTTTTTTGGGTGCAGAGAAGGAACCATAAATTGAATGTCTGAAATTATAATCTTGTGAGTTATAATATCTAATAAAAACACACTTTGCGTATGATCAATATTACATCTTTTTGCTAGTGTGAAACACCAAGTGATACATGCACTTTCACCAAGAGCTCACCATTGTAAAATAACACATTTTAATTAAAGTGTGACCAAGTTTTTGGAGGTCCCATCCCACTTCACTCAAGAACCTATGCTTTTCCAATTCACATATTATAGACTATACGTTTGTATTTAGTCCTATCTCACAGTTAAACCATGTACTTCCAAAGATATTTAAAACCCTTTTTGTTATGTAATCAAGTACAGTAAAAATTCACATACGCTACTGTAATGATATCTATTGCTGAAAAATAGTTAACATTTAGTTATATATGTTACCGTTAAAGTGTATAATTCAGTTATTTCATAGAATACCTAGTTATTTCATGAAATAACTGATCAAGTTAGTTAAAGCGTGTAATAAATTAATAATTCCACACTTTAACTAGCTATTCTATGAAATTACTAGGTATTCTATAAATTAACTAATGGTAGACAGTTAAAGTGTAAAATAAACAATTTGACTGAATTACACAGCATACAAAATGTTATTTATGTAAAGACACAATAAAATCCTTTGTTACATCAGGGATTACTAAAATGTCATTTGGAATTGCATAGAAACATTATTTCTAAAACACATACATTTTTTGTTTTTGACAAACTGCGTTTTACATGAACATTTTTTAAATCCCTAACCGGTACCAAAACTTTGAGCTGCAGCAACCAACCGGACCGATTTCTCTATCTCCGGCACTTCATCGATCTGAATTAGTTTTTATTCACAGACGCTGAACTGGGATCGGGAATATAGCTGTTTTATTCGGCAGTTTCTTGTTCCCAATTGAAAAAATCCTGCTTCGGTTATTTTCATGATAACTGCTAAAATAGATCTGGCTTCACCCCTTCCTGTGTCAACTTGAGATACTGGATAACGGGCTGTAAGCCCCACAGAGGCTTCAGAATGAGATTTATCTGACATTAATTTCATCTTCTTAGCTTGAATTTCCAAACATTCTTTAGAGTTTTTTCTCTGTCCCTCTGACACATTCAGTTCATTAAAACACAATTTGCAGATCTTCTGTACAACTTTGTCTTCCAAAACATAGTCTTCTAAACATGGCATGTCGACAGGCTCATAACATTTCGAACAAACTATGTTTTCACTGCATTCTTGTGAACAAACTATACATACTATACTAATGGCATTATTTAACCTTGCTTTTTCGACCAGCACTTCATTATCAGGTTGAGACGAAATACTCATAAGTTAATATCATTATTATTATATAACACTTTATAGTGGGTTGAAAATGGTGTGCTATTTCTGACCAGTGGTTCTCACATTACAGCCTTTTGAATTTGGGATTTATTTAGTCGATTATTTTGCACTTTAACTGGGTGTAGATCGTTATTCTATGAAATAACTAGTTAAACCATAGAATACACGTGAGTTTTACGCTTAAACTGACTTGATCAGTTATTTCATGAAATAACTAGGTATTCTATGAAATAACTAGGTATTCTATGAAATAACGGATTTCATACTTTAACGATAACATATACATACACATTCCTTATAAAGTCCTTTGAAAATTTCAGACTCTTGTCACAGACTTATCCTTCGTTAGTCAGTTTCGATTTACAATGTTAAAATTTAGTTATATACATACAGTTTCCTTGCAAAGTCCTTAGGAAACCTAACACTCTTGTGACGGACTTGTCCTTCGTTTGTCAGTTTATATTTATAATGTTAAAATTTAGTTATATACATAAAGTTTCCTGGCAAAGTCCTTAGAAAATCTAACACTCTAGTCACGGACTTGTCCTTCGTTAGTCAGTTTCTATTTACACATGCAGCGCAAAAACCACACAACTCTATGTTCACTCACACCATGTGTATCCATGTAATCCTTGAGTGAGACAAATGAGCTTTGTCCAAATTACACATATAACTCCCTATATTACTGTCGATTTAAAGTTTATGTATAGCACAAAATCTCAAGAGCAAAATAGTCGAAACACTTCAACAACGTATGTATTCGTTAACGTTTTCGAGCAGAACCATGTTCATCTTCTGACACACACTTATCGGTTCTAATAGCACATTGAACCTGTGCTGTATTTTGACAGAATGCACAGGGCCTCCTGTCTTGGCATATGGGGTATTTCGTCATGTGGTCTGTCTTCTTATCTAACATTTACACCAGTGTCGCCATCTGTATTTGACTGTTGCATCTTTTTTTCTCTTCTTTTATTGTATCACATATGCAAGAAGATGAGTTACAAGTGGTAGCTGATCAATTTACTGAGATTTATCCCACGATAAATCTAACTATAAAGATGGAACATGAAAACACAATTGCATTTGTGGGATGTAAATGTTGTAAGAACACAGGAATGTTTTCAATATCGAGTTTTTCGAAAAACATCATATGTATCAATCTTAATACTAAATGCCTCCTACCATCCAGTAATGCAAAAGAAGAATGCATTAAATAACTTAATAAAAAGAGCACTTACTCATACGAGTATTAAAATATACCAACAAGACGAAATAGCATGGATTAGAAATATAGCTAGAACATATGGATATCCTAATAAAGTGATTAATAGCTAAATTAAAAAAAATGGTTGACATAAAAAAACAAAACAAAGACAACAAAAAGGAAAAAAAGAAAAGATACAATATGTGGGATCGTTCCTATACTTACAAGATGCCAGCCAAAAATAAATAAGACTATTAAAAATTATCAAATGGGAATAGGAACATCACTAATAACATTAGATAAATTAGTATGCAACACTAAACAAAAACCACTCCTAATGGAAAAAGCAGGTGTTTACAAAATACCCATAAAACCAAAAATAGAAACAGATCTACAGAAATGGTATTATGCTAGTATTAAGTATAGACTAAAAAAAGAATCAACCAGCAGAAATATAATTGGAAAAAGCAGGAAGAAAAAACAGCAATGATACAACATTGCCTACAAGAAAGAACAAGTCCAGATTTTGAAAATGATTCAATAAGTGGAGCGTATAGAATAAAATGGGGCTACGGTACTCAGAGGCCGTAATGGTTTGGAAGAATAAAGATAGTGCTTGCAATAGCAATGAACCACATATTTTACCAGAAGTGTGGAAAACTTTAATGAAAACAGAAGCTTCTTATTTATTAACAAAACTTTAATAAATAAGAGAAGAGGAAAAAAAAGGATGCAGTAGTCAAAATACAGATGGCGACACTGGTGTAAATGTTAGGTAAGAAGACAGACTACGTGACGAAATACCCCACATGCCAAGTCAGGAGGCCTCGTGCATCCTGACAAAATACAGCAGAGGTTCAATGTGCTATTACTGTACAAACGTATAGTCTATAATATGTGAACTGAAAAGGCATACGTTTTTATTCAATGAAGTGGATGGGACTTCCAAAAGCTTAGTCACACTTTAATTGAGATGTGTTATTTTGCAACAGTGAGCTCTTGGTGAAAGTACATGTATCACGTGGTGTTTCACCCTAGCAAAAGGATGTAATATTTTACAATAAATTGGTTTTCCTAAAAGCACTCTTAATGGATTGTGTTACGTAGCCGCACAGATGTTATTTAAAAGCATGTTAGTTTAGTCAAATACATACATTCTTCGTTTTATGCAATAGCCCCAAACTTTGTGCTCAATATATTTTAGTTCTTTGTTTTTCATCTAAAATAATTATATCTGCTTTGAAATTAATCTGCATATGTTTCGAATCTTCCATGTGTTTTAAATTCATTTTACGGCGAATTTCAAAAGTAATAATTTAAGCAGAAGTTACACACATCGCTTCATATGAGACAAACTCTGGTGGCATATTGTGGCTCGTAGAATAATTTTGTGCATTGATATTAATTATCTTGGGTAAAAACATGAAGTTCCCTGTTGAAAAATTCCAAGAGGTACAAAACGAGTGCCATGCAACATTTAAATTAACTATTCAATGAAGTTATCTTCACTTCACATAGATTAAACAAATTATCAGGAGTTTCAATGAAATATGAAAGATGAAACGACTCTGGTTTTTGCGACTGAACTTTGCACCTTCTGAAGTAATGTTTGCTTCATATATGTAAAATAAAATATCAGAAGTTCCAATGAAATATGAATGATTAACAGCAGATGTAGTTGTAGCTTTTTACACTATGCTGTGCGGTCTCAGATATCTGCTAATGAAAATTCGTTTGAAATGGCTATCAGGATTGACTCTATTATTGAAGCAAAATGACCTATAAAGAACAATATTTAAACTTTTTAATTTTAATATATTTCTAAAAATTTCAGTTGCCATGATATTCCATTATATTATGTGCTAAATTATTGTAACTTCTATTTCTTATTTTATTTCATTACATGTTACCTTGTGGCATTAAAATAATTTCTAAGGTTTTGAAAAAGTTTTACATGTTTGAAAATATGAAAGAGAAAGTCGTTTGTTATTTTATCACATTTTCGTTAAACACTGCTGTACTTTTCCATAAGTTATCCTAAGATAAAATAGAATTACATGCCTTTTTACTCCTTGATGCTAAAACACAACCAATTTTGTTCATAGCTATTCATGCAGGCAAGTAAAATACTGCACTTCTAATAAAAAAATAAGATTATTACGGGAGCAAATTCGAAAGCTATCTTGTCGTAGAATTACAGAAAACGGAATAAATTAAGGTAGATATTCAGGAATCAAATCACACTTTTCTTCACTTTTAGCATTTCTCTTCTTCCCTGCCTTTCTCGGGAGCATATTGTTAAATATTGTAACATGTTCATTGTTCTCCATTGATGTATTCCCTTTTTCTTTCCAATTTTTTGTTGTTACTGTTTAAGCTCAACGGCTTTTTTCCTCCTTTCCATTTTACGCAAACGGAGTTAAACTTTGAACGTTTAACAGATCTGTAATGTAGTGACAACATTTGCTACTGAAGTGGACAGAAAAAGCAGGGGTTAGCTCCTTAAAATCAAATTGCTCAACACAACGAAAACTTCCATTATTAATATTTTAAAATTGTTAGCTGTTGTTACCTTGTGCTCACTGATTCACTGAATATCAGAGAAATGATCTGTATTTTTATCAGCAGTACATCATTAGAATGAAAACATTTGGTGCGCATTTCAAAATAAAAATTCATGCACCGTATAAACAGAGTAACAGATCAAATAGCGCTAGTCAGAATGGTGTTCTTATGAAGGTAAACCGATAAAACGTAGAATGAAGTGCAGTGCAGAAGCATTCCTTATTGCGAGCAATAGCACCCAGCTAGTCAAGTGTTTTTACATATCTTGAGGATTGATATTCATGCTTCGCTGGAAACCACCGAATAACATCAGTGGAAGATCATGCAATGCGTGATAAAGTAATTTACCACCTTTTCTTTTCATTTTCAGGCACAATGCCGCTGTTGTTTTTGGGATACTATAGGCTGCGCCTCTAGGCTCGCTACGCTCGTTTCCAGAGTAACGCTCGAGCCCTGCAGCGCGATCTCCAAGTATATCACATGAAATAGAAACTGGAAAATTCATATAAATTTCAATTTTTATTGCATGTTATGCAAATAAGGCATCTTATTCCGAAGTTTCAGAGTTTTTTTACTGTCGTTAATTTTTGTCGTTTGAACTTAAAAGCACTTACAAAATTTACCACTAAGGAAAACAAAAGCGGTCCAAAAAGCTTTTCCGTAAACCGTTATGATAAACCGTTAAGGTGGACGTCAAGTAATTTTGCTTCCTATACTTCCAATGGAAAAACTTTTGTACACATTTTCTTCACAATTAATGTGTTCCCAAGGATAAAAATTTGAACATCGATTAAAATAACTTCATATTATAACTAATAATACTTAATGTTTTCTAAAACATAACAATAATTATATTAAAAATCAATAAATGCTCCTTTGGTGGTGTTGGAACCAACACAAAAGATGGAGCGACCTGTACTTTTATGACGTCAGTAGACAAACAAATGTTGGATTGCATAATTATAGTTATGTTTTAGAAAATATTAAGTATTCCAAGTTATGAAAGTGAAGCTATTTTAATTGATGTTGAAATTTTCATCCTTTGGGAACGCAGTAATTGTGATTAAGATGTGGACAGAAAGTTTTCCATTGGAAGTATAGGAAGAAAACTTACTTAACGTCCACCTTAAAGTAGCAATTCTCTTATATATGTATGTACATTTTATTTTGAAAACGACTTTAAGAATTTTGATGACAGCTTTACCAACAAAACATATGCATGACAATTTTTCTGCGTTATAATGGATGCAGGTCACGGGACCACAAGCTGTTCGTTTCCTTTCCTTTGCGTTTTTAAAAAATGCTTTAAAATCAGAAAATCACTTTTTCTTAAATTTATTTTTGTACAACAGGTCTGATAGTTGTAAGTTTATGCTGTAAAAATTGCAATGTGTTATGATTTATAGTTTGCCATATATCCTTTTTTTAATGGATCCCATCACGAAATACAGAATTTTGTGAAATTTAGAAATTTAATTTCTCGTGAAATATATCAAAATTCGAACAAAGGGCAACGAAGTGCAAAAATTCGTTCATGGCACTACATGCCTACAAATTTTCGTGGTTCTGTTGCTAATAATGTGATCGGAACGTGACCTGATAGAACTTAGAACTTTTTTGCTTACCTTAAGTTTGAAATACAATACCTCTTGAAGTATCGCCGGAATCGAGAAACGGTTTATTTCACCGTGTTCTGCAAACAGTTCTCTACAAACGATGTAAATTTCATATTTTTGTGTTCGTTACGTTTTGCTCTGCGAGCTAGGAAAGCAAGAGTGTCGCGAAATTTCTAAAACGGCGACAGTTACTTTTTCTTAGAATAGAGAGATTGTTTGGGTGATTGAGAATGTGGGCTTTGAAGCAGGATTCTGAAATGCTAAACTCTCAAAGAAATCTCTCGAGTGAAACTGCAATGCAATAATTTTTTATTCCAATACGATAAATTCTAAAATGTTTTACGGCATTTAAACGTCATGATTTTATTCAAACTTCGAAATGCTAAGCAGTAGGCTATAAATTTCAAAATTTAGTTTTAATTGAACCTGACGAGATGGATTTAACAGAAGACGTAAGCGTTAGAAATCTTTCTTCATTTATGGTGAATTCAAGGACTCCGTTGCATCTAAACATGTCTCCCTGTGAAACTTACAAAAAGCAGAAAAATCATGTGTTATCGCAGACGTAATTCCTCTCATTCAGACGCAAGAAGAAGTGATGTACAAGATGTATTGAGTAAAATAGCGGCTCAAACGAAATAATGCTTGAGAAGAAAAATATCTCATTTTGTCTAGCGCATTCTACACCGTTTTCATGATTTACAAAACGTTTCGGAAAAATATTACAGAGTACCTTTTGTAATGATATCCAATCAAAAACAACCTTAATTTTTTTTCCATTTGGTATTTGAAAAATGAAAGTTGAATGTTAGTTACTTTTTTTTCATTGTTTACAAAAACCAGAGCAGCAGATGGGAAGAATTATTACTGAAATGCCTTTCGCAAGGAGTTACACGTTTCGTGATTTATGCACGAAACGTATAATTCCCGAAACGTGTAACTCCTGCTCTAATATTACATCGTTGCAAGTATGCATGTAGAAAATCTGTATCCTGTGCACATGCCATCAATTTCCATTTTCGCTTCTCATCCTCTAAAAGAATAGGCGAAACGCTTAGCCGATAGGTTCCTACACTGGATAATTATAAGCAGAAAATATGTGCGCTTTGAAGTAAATGTAGCTTGGAATGTTATGGGAAGTAAGTCATTTCAAGTGTAACTGTTCTGAGAACAGAATTCGTATATCACATATACCTACATACTACACGCAAAAATAGCAATAAGACGATTGGTGCGAATTGTGCTCTAGAAAAATGTTCATGCTTTACTTTTCTTTTATTTAATAGTATATGATAATACATTAGCTATATCAAACATCTATGACCAAAAATGCTCATAACGTTAACTATCTTCCTTATTTTCTCCTTATCAATAACACTCCGTTATATCTCAATTATAATACAAAGACTGTAGAGCGTGAAAGCTTAGTGAAGTTTCAGATTGTGCCCCGATTCCACTGGTATTTTTTCTTATGACAGAGAACGCCAATTAATCTAATGCTACGGAGTTCTAACTCCTGACCAATGAAGAAGGTTTATGGTAATTTTGACATGACATTCTCCTTTTCCGGCATACGAACTGCATGGGCAGACAGAATGAGAGATGATTTTCCAAGATTTGTTTGGAAGGGAACAGCGGTATCGCACAATGCTAATTTCGTATTGCTGAAAAGACTTGCACCTAAATTCACAATGACATGACGAATTACACAAGCGCTAGAATTTATTCATTCATAACAGTTCCCTTTCTCCACCTCTAACCGGAAGACACAGTGGCGGACATAACTGATAGAAGGTCAGAAAATTATCAGAAGAGTAAAAAAAGGTATTTCCCCCATTCATGCTAAAAATGCAATCCCTACACTGCTGCGGATGTTGTGCTCCTTTTATAAATAATGTTTTTCTTCAGGTAAATATTCATGCTAATAATTTACACTTTTGTAACATGCCTGCAACCAGAGCGCATGGGTAGTCCGCAAGAAGCATATCAGAACGGACATTTTAATTATTCACAAAACTGCCGCTATTCTGCAATCATCAATATTTCCCACAAGGAATGGATATTCCTTTTCATGTGCGTAGGAAGTCAGGAAATATGACTAATCCTACTACCCCAATCCAGAAACTATAGCTCAGCCCTGCTACCGAATGCATTCTCTATTTAGGAACATGGAATGAATCTGACTGCAAGTGAATTTTCAGCTTCTGGATGCTTTAGCCATTCCGTCTCCGTAGTGCCCTTAGTGAGAAGCTAAGAGTTTATACAACATTCTGACCTACTTATGTTAAATTCAAATAATCATAATCTACGGCCTCTCTGAAGCTCATACGTGTGATCTTATGCATTTTATGCTTGCTATGCTATGACACGGCGAACAATTACGCAAACTCTATTTGCAGCAGATATGTGATTAACTTTATTGTGAAATCAAATAATGCTTATTGCTCCATGATAACAAATTCTCATTCTCAATTTATTTGCTATTTTTTAAAATTTACCAGTATTTCTACGGAATAAAATTATTATACTATATATAGCAGTAGATATTAGTTGAGTTTCCGAAGGTGGCTGTGGCTTCTCAGAAAAATCATGCAATCAGGAAATATATGATGTCAGGCCGTGCAACAGTTGTTGAAGAGTGGTTTATTTTTTCATAAATCCCGAACGCATGATTTGACTGAAGAGCCAGAGCGACCTTTTGAAAAACTCACTTGCTGTGCAAATAAACCGTAATGCATTTCGGCAGAAATTTTTGGGTGTGACAGTGTTATTATAACAACTGACCAAATTTAATCACCTGAATACAAAGGAATAGTATACAGTACATTGTGTATACATGTAAAAATCCCAGACGAACAATTTATATATATTTATATATATATACTGTAATAATACGGATGATAGAGAGAAAACCAGATAAGACTTGCACAATTCTCTTCAATCTAATATGCAGTAAAACTTTTCCTATTTATTTCACTTTGATAATGTTATGTAATGCAATTAAATTCGCAAATTCTCATAGTGAACGACCAATATAATTATAAAAATGCAAAGTGAGTTACTCCATGTTTTTATTCCGAGCAATTTAGAAAATATATAATCCAATAAACTTATCGTTGTATATATGACCACTCATTCTCCAAGATCTTAAAATAAGAAATTTGGGATCTCCACAATGTTATATCTGTTCTCAGCTCCAATATGTCTTTGTGTCCGAATGTAAGTATACCTTATTGAAGAAGTAAACAGAAAAGAACAATGGAGGCCTGCAACCAACATTTCACCAAAGAAAGCCAATCAACTTTGTGGAACTATTGGTAACAAAACGGATGTAGCGACATCTTGTGTCAGAAATCGGCATATAAGACACACTGCTGTTGGCTAAATAATACCTGAAGATCATATCCTACGACTATTACTAACACATAATCCATAATATTAGCGATAACAGTCCTATTTTCTCACACGGATAACCTTGGCCTCTTTGGAACATTCTAGATGTATTGTACACAAAGGATGATAATTCAGCGTTTCCTCCTATATACATTACAAAAAAGTATTTCATTCTTCTGGTTAGAATTGAGAATTTCTGTATAATTAATATAAATATAGTCAAGTTTGTCGATCTTGAGAAATAAGTTGAATAAAATTCTGAAGAGGTTCTTCTGATTATACGTGTCAAATTGCTTTTGCGAAGGAAATTTGGTTTCTCAAAAATGTGTTTAAGAAATACTCCTACATTCTGTTGGAAACCATTTGCAAATTTTTCTATTCGTAGGAAATATAAATCACTCTTTGAACTCAAACTGCTCCTAACTTATTTTATTTTCCTGTAGAAGTAAGTCTTCCGTACAAAGGTTATGATAGAAAAGTATTTGGAATTAAAAAGTTGGCTTCCTTCTCGTATGGGTTTCTTTGGCACATTAAATTTAGTGTAACATATCTATTTTGCTAAAATTGTTTAAAACAATTTTGTAAGATTTTTCGAAAACGATTTGAAATAATAAAGAGGTATGCCGGCAGCATCGCTTTGTGGGGATTCCGGGAGATTCACACCAAATCGTATTACCAAAATAATTAGAAATGGACTTTTCAGACTATGATAACTGTTTTCAATCATCAAAGGTCCAGTGCCCATGTTTTTCCGTTGAAGCGTACAGCCTGGTTATAACAATGGCCTCTGTTGAGTCGTGTGGTCCGATAAGCTATTGGAGCAATTGATCGCCTGATGGTCTTGGAGGAGAAGTTCTGGCACCTCCCTCGTTGAAATTTGTGCCACTATTTCTGTCTGTCTGGTTTCATCTGTGTGAGACAGACGTCAACAACCACGTTCATCCACCACCTTTCAGAAGTTTCTAGTTTCTCCCTTACTGAAATTTTTGCCACTCTCTCTACCTGTTTGGTTTCAACTAAGCGAGACAGAAGTGAACACCCACGTTCATTTACCACCATTGAGAAGTTTCTGGCTCCTCCCTCGTTGAGATCTGGGACACTATCTTTGTCTGTTCGGTTTCAACGATGTGAGACAGACTTCAGCAGCCACGTTCATCCACCACCTTTGAGAAGATTCTAGTTTCTCCCTCATTGAAATTTGTTCCACTATCTCTGTATATTTGGTTTCAACGATGTGTGACAGACGTCAACAGCCACATTCATCCACCACCCTTGAAAGGTTTCTAGCTCCTTCCTCATTGAAATTTGTGCCACTTTTTCTATATGTTTGGTTTCAACTATGCGAGAGAGACGTGAACATCCACGTTCATCCACCACCATTGAGAAGTTTCTGACTCCTCCATCGTTGAGATTTGTGTCATCATTTTTTTCTGTTCGGTTTCAACTATGTGAGATACACGTCTACAGCCACGTTTATCCACCAAAACCTTTCCACGCCAACAGCGCTGTTGACGATGCGATTTCATTCCGGAAGGCGCATTCACAGTACGCTCATGATATTGTCGAACGGGAACACTGCAAGTCCTGTACCACCTCCGTGATAGAGTGATCCAATTACAAGACACCCAATATCACCGCACATTCAAACTCTGTTAAATCACGTTTACCTGTACTTACACATAATTTCCGTCAATCCGAATTTAGTAAAGTCTTCCTCTTTGCATATCTACAAAGTGGTGGTTTGTCCTCCTGAGTGAGGTGTATCAAATGATTTCTGTCCTCCCAGTGCATATAATTAAATAAAAAAGTTACATAACGTGATGTGTAATCACTGAAAACATTTGCATGTAGCACTTCTGCCATACCGCAGCAACAAACGTTCAACATAACAGTGCAAGACTTACATATGAATTTCAGTTTGAAAAATTTACCTAACACCTGGATCGCACATTGGTCTAAACACTGGCCTCTATCCATTATTTTTACGTTGTACACCAGTACATACGAATTTACTCTTGCTGTAGAATTATCCTAACAGCAATCATCGAACCTTGTGGTGATTCTGCTTGGTGCATGATATTTCTCATTTTCTCAGGTTTAAATATATCATTTCCTAATGGCACGTATTTTTCTAATACTGACGTCCAGTCATTTAGTTTCCAAAATTCATGTTACAAATACGAATATATACCCAATGCTGCAGTGATTTTTCCGTTATAAAGGTTTACCCTCAATACGGTGCCAAATCCAAGTAGTTTCGGAGGAATAGAAAAGTTCCACACCAGAAAGGAAGGCAATGCTGTTGAAACCCTATAAGTTCTTCCGAAATTTGTGAAATATGTATAACTTTGACTAAATATATGCCAAACCCAGGCACATTTAAAATTTTATACTCATTCACAAACGAAGAAATTAACTTAAAACAATTATGTAGAATGAAAATGGCTTCCACAGAAGGAATGCGTTGCTCCCGACACAAAAAGTAAAATATTTATTTTTTAATTCGTAAGTGATATGTGATTTAAGTAAAATACAAAGGAAGTAAATGAGTTCGAACGACAGTTATAAACGGAAGATGGAAGTCTGATATATAGTCACAAGAAGGCACTACGGTAGTGAATGGCTATCTGTTTTAACCACGAAGAGAATTGAAAGGTGAATAAAATAGGATATTTGGCATAAATTAATTTGCAACAAAAGCAGATTTCTCAGGTCCACGTGTAACGACGACTTTGCGTCAAAGTCATAACACGAATTATTACGTATCAGTAATCTGTCGTACTGAGAAAAATTTAAATCGGTTTAAAACATAAAGCTCAAGCAGACATTTCTTTTAATTAAGTAAGGGATCCCTATTGTACCCGAAAGTGTTGGGTCATACGCCAAGTTAATTTGTTTTAAACCGTGACGATTAAAGCAAAAGGCAAATTAGGCGTTTGTTGTATTACAATAAATTTCACCATCTTGTGTGTATGTGCGTGTGTTGATGAAATTTGTATTTTTGTGAAATTATTTGATATATTTAATACATTTTTAATCAGAACCATGGTATATCTTCAGATAATTCTAGAGATTCCAAGAATAGAAGAATGAGCAATTTTCCATTTAGATTGAGTTCGGAGTGCTTTGACTATTATTCCAATTCTGCAGAGATATCTGAGTTCTAGATTTAAATATACTAATCGATTTCATTGCTTGTGTCACCATCTGGTGATGGACTGGATTTTTCTTCTCAGTTGAAAACAAAACAGCGTGTACTTTGGTTCTTTTTTAAGCATAAATTATGACGCTGTATATCGCTTGGTCAACGAATGGCACTTGCAACATTGCAAAGGTGCCTTTCGTCGGAAGAGCGAAAATTTAGTCGCTCCTTTTACCTAAACTTTATCTTGCAGCATACGATTTTTCCATATTTATGAGGAATAAATGTAATTTTTAAAAGATCTACTAAGTTTTAATTCATACACAGAAATGCGATTAACTTCAGTATTTTAATTTTTAACTTTATTATTTTAATTAATATAAACCTTAACGTATAGCTGAATTTCAAAAAATCTGTGTTAACATAAATTATATTGGTTTCCATTACCTTGTTGCATGCTTTCATCGATCATATCATAAATTTTGAGAAGTTCAAGAGACACTCCCGTTAAAACTAATCCGTTTGACATTGCTTCGTCCAAAATATTCGCCCCACCCTACTTGGCTGAACTGCACAAGCTAAGATGTTAATTAATGATTGTTTATCAGAAGATATAAGCTTAAACAAAGGTATAATTCATGCTTGCTAACCACATCCAATGCCAAAGCTTGGGTCGAACGAAAAACGTCTCTCTGGGGGAAATACGTTATTCACTATTAATGATATTGCTTTATTAAAAGTGAATCTGTGAGATACTTGTCACAAAGATTAGAGTGAGTGAAATTCAACACATGTTAATCAGCTTCTTTTTAACAATTTCATAGTTTTTAATCCGTCGCTTTAACATGGGATAGTCTGGTCTTAAACCCAATAATTTCTACACAATAATGTTGGTGTCATTTCCGAGAGAGGCTACTGTACTTTCCAAATTAGAAATTGAAGTGCCAAATGCCTTACATAAGTTTTTCAGTAACTATGATGCGATATTTCTCGAAACACTTCTTATGCAAAAACTTTGCATAAACATTAGGACAGCTTAGGAAAGTAATAGCAGTGTCCCTCATTATGAATTTTTTAACTAAATAATATCAACAGTACTTTCTGCCGAAGTTTGTTCAATCTTAATCGCCATTGGATTTCAGGCCAGCTGACGTGAAGTCTCACGATTTCGAACATTTCCCGTTTGAAGGAGTGTGAAGAACATCGAAGTACTCTCTCATAGCTTAAGGATTTCCATCATGAAGCTACTTCCCCAGAGTGAGATAAGATACCATTTTTCTTGTAGCACACAGTTAGGTAAGGTAGGGAGAAATATATTACTCCGCGTAGATAATTGAAGTGTTCCTCAGCGTAGTTCATTGAAAATATCCTTCACCCACAGCAGTGCTTTACAACTGTTTTTACTTCGCGGAACCCTTGAAATAGAATTTAAAACATCGCGGAAATCCAGCTTGCATAATTACGCGAGGCTGACACGATATTGAGCCATTTGCATATTTAGTTTATTTTACCAGGTTATCTAAAAAGAACGACTAAAATGACATAAGTAATATTTAATTTGAATGAAAACAGGTATAAACACTAAATCTAATGCAAATTATATCATTAAGTAAGTTAGTTAATTTGTTTTTTACCACAACTAACACAAAAACGGAATGAGACAATGTTCATCACATAGCAGCTTTTTCGAACTATGTTTCCGTTCTTCAAAAAAAGCTGCCTAAATTCCCGTTTGTATCATTTCTTTTCATTCTAAAAACAACTAAACCTTGCCGTGAGTTGCTATTATTGGTGGCGTAGCATGCAAATATTAATTCACACAATGAGGTAAAAACACCTCTCATCAAATATGTTTTTCTCTTTAACTTTTCAAACTGATCGTTTCTTACGAAAGACAATAGACAAGTTCCAGTTGCAAACACATTGCAACCCAAGACAGGCTTTTCTAATGGCTAGAAACTGGCCTCAGAAATTTTTGAAAGTTGAGAATTCGGAATTTATTTAAAAAT
The DNA here is from genome assembly GCA_039090855.1 of Macrothele yani. Classification (NCBI taxonomy): domain Eukaryota; kingdom Metazoa; phylum Arthropoda; class Arachnida; order Araneae; family Macrothelidae; genus Macrothele; species Macrothele yani. The sequence goes on from CM077034.1 coordinate 150,240,218, forward strand.
AATAATTTATAAATAATTTATTTTCATTTTAAAATACTGAGAGCCGTGCTTCATTTGTTAGAACATTTAAAAAATTGGTTGAGCACAAACACAAATAAATCTGTTATTAATGTCTCAAATTCTTAATACATACTGACTACTTATAATTAAAAATGCAGAGAAAAAAGGAGAAAATTAATGAGAATAAAGTTCTGAGAATGTAAACAGAAAATCCTTCCGAAATGTGATATATAATTTTATATACCGCGAACCATAACTTACAAATAAATCGGTAAGTTATAGTAAAATTATTCAAAAACCATATTCTTGTTGTTTTCATTTTTCGAAGAAAAAAGTAATAATAAGATTGTAGTATTCAGAGATAAAATGTGTCGTAATGAAAATTCGTGCCATCCTTTTTCCATACAAAAGAAAATGCAATTGCTAATATTTTAACCAGATTTGGAAGAACAAATGCTTTCCATTTTCATTTACATTTTTTTCTTAAAGACTATGTTTTTTTAATAAAGAAAACAATTTGAATTAATTTATTATTTTTATTTGATATTTATACATAGGCCTTAGTACAAATATAAATGTTATGATTGTTTTTTTTTATTTTTTATGATGAATAAAAAATAAATGTGAAGTTTGTGCCTTCATTTCTTCCTCCAAGGCTAAAAATTCTGGAGTGTAATCGGAAAACGCCAATCTCAAGCAACCTTCTGTGTACTGCTCCGTTAAATTTGAACGATTTTTATTTTTTGTTTGTTGTAAGTAAAAAAATGCTGATTCGCGTAAATATGTTGACCCGAAGCAGGAATGTTAATCTTCACTACATTTTCTCACACTGGGGTACTTTTTCTTGGAAAAAAAATTCTAGAAAATATCTTCTGAAGATCTGACTTTGAGATATGTATCACACCGCAGTGTTATTATTTTATTTTCCAGTGAAATTTTGTCCAGTCGAAGCAGCTCTGCAAATTCATTTGCGATCGGTTGTGGGCCAGTAATTTTTTAGGTACACGAGTAAGAAGACCTACCATACTATCAACATTCAATAAGGTCTGAGGTTCACTAAGTTGACCCACTCTATTTCATCAGTGATTTTATTATTTTTCTAAAAGTCTGAATTGAATAATTTTTTTTGCACGGCCGAAATGTTTCAAATCGCGTGTCCTTTGTAAAAAACATTGATCTGTCATCTTCAGAAGTTTCTGCAGAAACATTATTTCTGAACTGGTGTGCGTATATGCTGGAACGAAAATCATTCTCATGTTGCAACTTGATTGAAGTTAAATAACATCATATTATGATATGTGATTACAATCGTAGAGTTTTGCAGAACTGCTGATTAAGAACTGCACTGCACAAAGCAAAATATAAATCCGTTCAAATCTAAAATCTGGCATATTCGACGGAGAGGATTTCAAATAATGTGTGCTCTTTATTAGACAACAGGTCGATTACAAAATTATTTGACGCTAATCTGTGCTCGGAATTTTTTTGCAAAAAAATGTGTTATCTTTCTATTTACTGAATAACTTTATGTTCCCTTTGATACAGATAAAAGGTTATTATTTTTAATTCATTATACTTACGGCTTCAAACTACATTGTAGAGTTCAAATTGCTATATCAGCTATTGAACGAAATTTATGTGGTACGTTTATTATTTTATATACTACATTCAATGTGTAGCAATATTACTGTTACTCACGTTTTATAATAAATGTAGTGGTTGTTGGACAAGGACACATTTAGGGCTATCTATATTTTAGGGCTTAAAACTTTTCACATTTTCTGGATAAATATATATAGTACTAGGTTACATTAAAGGTTCATGTAAGTTACCTAAATTTCTTGTGGAAGCCCAGGTTTACCAGTTTTTTGGGGTCTGAAATGCTAAAATAATCAACGGAACATGCACTTTTGCGGTTTAAATTTATCAAAATGGAACTTGAAAATCGGTACCAACCGTTTGCAATGCTTAAGCAACCGCCATTTTCAATAGCACGTAAAGACTACTTCATGTCACAAATCAAGTGTGCTACTTTGCACTTCCGGTTGTCAACCGATGAACAGTGCATGGTTTAAAGTCTGGACTCCATGCTCTCATATATCATCCAGGCGGAAAATGCGTTCAGCTATCAAATGTCACGTAACACATGAGAACAGATCGTTATCCTTCCAGTTTTATGTTAATTTGCATATTCTTTTTCTTGGCAAGGCGAGACACTGTCCTCGACTTTACAAATAGTTCTTGCGAATATTAACATATTACCAAAGCTTTTCGTGCCATTGATTCAGTTGATCACAAATTCATTTAAAACTGCATAAATTGGTGCACAGTATATAAAGATCAGTTCAAAATCACAAATGCCTTGGATTTGTCGACAGAACATTTAGAAATATAGTAAAATGTAAATAAATCTTAATTTTTTCCCGAGAACGTATCTCCGAAAAGGGGGAGGAATATTCGTTAAGCTTTGATAATTCAAACATATTTTCGTGCGAAGGTTTTTGTCCGTCCTTAGCTATGCGGAGCAGTCACATTCTGTTCTCTTGTGTCATGTGATATTTTGTAGTTAAATGTGTTTCCGGTCAACTGTAGCTCCGATTTTGCCGATCCACAGCTTATGGTTCAAAAACGGATGTTCCACCCAGCAGAGAACCCTTTGCCACGGAAAACACTTTGCGTGTTTTTTCAAAAGAAAGTTACTAAAGCATCGCAGAGGGTAGGCACCGATTTTAAGATTTCATTTTGAAAATTTTAAATCGCAAATGTTCGTACTCAGTCTAAAGTTGTAACATCACAGGGGCACAAGTAACTGGAAAACATGGGTTTCATGAAGAAATTTGGAGGAGCGGAAGTATGAAACAGTTAATGGAAAGCAGTACCTCACGTATTTCTGAACATTTTCGCTCATGTACTAACAAACCTAAATGACGGTCATGTTCAATAAATTACATTTCTGGCTAAAATTTTTGAATTGATGAAATCGAATGAAAAACTCACAAAACATTTTTTTTTCTCAATTTTATCTAAAGGAAAGATGAACTATACATAATTCCTGAGATAAAACAATTCAAAACGTCCTACAGTAGAATTTAAATTCGGGAGTAGAATATTGAATACCGCTGAAGAACGTGCATTCAAATTTCCACGTTATACCTTTCTCTCTTCAACCAGTTTCTCTATGCCTAAAGCAAGGCAAGCTTTCACGGAAGCGATCTAGTCGTGGAAAGCATACACTTTCAGTAGTTTGCAGCATCCGAGTGTCGGTGTTTTTAAGGTCCGTGTCTCTGATTTGTAAGGAAAAATTCTGGAAAGCTGCAATGAAATCATTTCCTTGAATACCTAACTACAAATTGCTCGTGAAAATTGTACTGTGTCTTCCAAATGCTTTTCAGTCAAGCTTTTGTCGATTATTAAATTCTTCGATGAGCCCTTTGCTTGTTAAAAGTCGTCCAAAGTATATATAAGCACCGGTTACATTTAGGATTGCTACATCTACCGTCAAATCTACAGATCCTGGAAAAGGATTGTACATCAATTTAGTTTTCCGTGAGTTCATTTTTAAACCTCCTGAATTCTGGCCATCGAGTTCCAGGATCATATGTTAACTGTGTATTAGGGACGTGCGACTGCTTATATCCTTTAAAGGTTCTCAAGGCGGAGATTCTACCTGAAGATAAAATGAAATTATCAAAAGACTTTTGCTTTCGCTTTTCGTTAACATTTTATACAAGTGATAATTTATTGCATGTTTTCGTCATGTAAGATAAGTGAAAGTTTTTCGAGATGGTGAAAAATATTTTTTGGCATTTGAATCTTTGCAACATGAACTGTCGTCTTTTGTGGAAAGCCCTGAACATTTTCAATTTGTAAAATGTATGTATGTTCAAAACGTGAAGGTCAATTTAAATGCGAGAAAGTTAAGTACATTGGCTTTGGTATCTGTCAGTGGCGTTGTTTTGAATTTATTTTCAATTGCTGCAGGAGTCAAACCATTATGTAAGACGCCACCATGTTTTTCAGTATATTTGAGGAAGAACACTTGACATTAAAGCACAAAATACTGGTTTTTATAACATTGGAGCCTCCTTGTGTGTAACTGGATGTGCGATATTTACGCATCCCTGCGTCTGAGATAAAACGTGAGCAGCAAAGTGGGACGTCTAGGATGAAAGATGTATGCCTGGTATTAAAACAGAACCTAAATAAGACCAAAGATTTACAATTTGCGTGAGAAAATTTAGAACTGAGTAGTAAGAAAATTTAAAATATAGCATATATTGATCAGGTAAAACGTTTTCAGATTATGGAATCGTGTCTAACGGAGAACCCATACTACATGGCAAAACTGGCAGACATGTGCAACCCGCTTTTGAGTCATACCTGTTTTGGAACATTCATGATGTGAGATAATTTTGTATACACAGGCCTGAGATCTTTATTAAATACTTTCTACGCACATTTTTAATTTGGCAGCCTACTTAAAAGCGTGTTTCAATCAGCATCATAGACGTGGCAATACAACATTTAGTCAAAAAAAATATTTTATATACACTTTTTTCTGAGTATTAAACTGCAAGGATACATTTGAACTAAATTAATTGTTAAACAGTGGTATTCAGGAACGACCGTAAAGCATAGGTTTCAAAAGTTTAGGAATCTATTGTAATGTTACTTAGTTTAAAATACATATTTCGATATAACATCTCTGACGTTATTTTCAATACACCACAATGTGAATACTCAAGTACCGCTAATAGCGTATTAAATCTGTTTATTTTTATGGCGTAATAAGCACGAAGATTCACCAAGTTTTCGCACTTCACCTAATTTAAAGAACACTGTCTCACGTAGTGAGGGAAAAATAATTCTGGTAATGAAATTGTATTCCAGATCTTTCAGACATTATCAGGCGTCGATACCATAGTTCTTCCCGTTTAAGTTGACATGTTTCTCCGAAAGTGAATGTCCTAATTTGAAGAGAGGAAGAGATTCTGAGTAAGAAGCATCGCAAAAAGCTAGAGATTTTTTAATCAACTCAGATCCAAACCAAAAATTATAAAATCCGTTTCAGAAAGGAATCAACAGTACAAATGACGGAAGAAAAATGAAAGTTTTAGAGCGCGGGCCAAAATGTTGTTCTCCATCGAAGCCTAGAATTAAGCAGTTAATATCTTAGCTGAAAAGTATAATTTCCCACGTTCCGGTACAGGATCTTGATATGACCAGATGCTGAGCGGTATCGAAATTAAGAAGCATTCTAATGAAATATAAAATGAGGAATAATGATGAAAAGGAGCATTAAGAATAGTGACAGTCAGATTAAGAAAGTTTTAGATAACCTCGTAATGATTCTAAAATATCAATTACCCTAACAGTCAAGTTGAATCAGATTGCCATTATGAACAGTTCAGATTATATTCGTAAACTTAAATAATGTGCTGATCAATCGGACTCAATTCTATAGTCGAAGAATCACTTAAATAGCGTAATACGGAAAGTTCATTCTCCCGCCAGGGACAAAGATATACCGGATACTATTAGAAGTTCACCGAAACTTCCTCCGGGCCCTACAATCATACCACTGTTTGGACGACAAAAGAATCATAAACTGGGACCTCCGCTTAGAAATACCGTTGCGAAAAACAAATCTCCCCGATACATACACTGAAGCGCAATTGAACTATTGAATTAGAGACAGCTGGCGTTATGCAAATGTGGCGCTGTGGGCGCCTCTGTAAATGTAAACGATATGACGTATGCAGTGATCCGACAATATAAGGAGTGATGCGTGGGGAATCAGTAAATGTCAGACGCATTATGGGTAAGTCGAAGGATCTAAGCGCATTTGATCGTGGGAAAATTGTCGGGCCCGACGAATGGGTCAATCCATCTCGTCCGTCATGCAGGTACTCAGAATTTCACGAGCTACGGTGTCACGGGTGCACCATGAGTACATCGAATCCGGTAAAACCATCCCTGCAAGGACCAACTGCCGTGGACAACAGCGTGTGGACGAGCGGGGTCATCGTCGGCTAGCTCGCATTATAACAGCGTATAGACGGGGTACAGAGCAAGAAATCACTCGGCAATTAAACGCTGGTGCACAAAAACATGTAAGCAGCCACGCCATCCCGAACCATCTCCTCGCTATGTGGTACAAAAGCCATCGGCCCACGACAGTACCGCTGCTGACCACACATCACAGGGTGCAAAGATTAGCATGGGTGCGGGAACATCGCCACTGGACCCTTATATGTGCAACAATGTTGCCTGGACTGATGAGTCGAGATTTACGTTGGTACATGCGGATGACAGGATACGAGTACTGCGCAAATCACATGAAGCCATGGATCCTTCTTGCCAGCAGGATACTCTTCAAGCATGTGGAGGTGGCATTCTCGTCTTGGGACTGTTTACATGGACGCAAATGGCACCCCTGTTACGTGTGGCATCGTCCCTCACAGCTCAACGTTACCGGGATATCCTGGACGACAATTTGCCCCCGTTTGTGCGTCTTCAACATTCCACTGGGGACCTCATCCTGCAAAAAGACAATGCACCATGCCATCGCTCTCGATTTGTATCCGAATGGTTGGATTAACACTCCACCGACGTGACCTTACTTCCTTGGCCAGCTAGGTCTCCTGACTTCAATCCCATCGAGAACATCTGGGATGCCATCAAGAGAAATATTTGAGGCTCTGACCCCCTCCATCAAATCTTCGTGAACTGTGGGAGCTTGTTCAGGGGTCGTGGATCCGTATGGCTTCCCAACGCTTCCGGTGTCTTGTTTAGTCCATGCCGAGACGAATCGTCGCAGTCATCAGGGCGAAAGGTGGTGCTATACGTTACTAGACAGGTATCTCTAATTCAATTGCTCTTCAGTGTATTAGAAAACTCCCTAGCTGAATTCTTCTCTCAATATTTAAAAAAACTCCGATTATGTAATCAAGTCAACAAATGAATTTGTAGAGCGCGAAAGAAAGTTGAATATATTTGATAGTGTAATAATGGGAAATTTCAACAGTGTCTTTACATCCGTCTATACCTATAGCAGAGGAAACCTTGAAGAAATAATCGTATTTCTTCAGAGGAAACCTTGAAGAAATATTCTATTATTTCTTCAAGGTTTGGAAACCTTGAAGAAATAATCGTCACTTCCCGTGAATTCAAACCGACCCAAAAAAAAAAAAATATCCGTGCCTTAAATCTTATTACTAACCACAACTACTTCAAATTATATGGTGGCATCTACAAACAAACAAAAGGCGTACCGATGGGTTCCAGCTTTTATCTGCAGTACTTGCGGAAACAGTACTTAGACCGCTAGAAGACCTTATCTTTCTAAAGTGTATCAAGAAACCTGGAGTGTGGATCCGCTACGCTGACGATATATTCTTCATATGGGAAAATGGAGTAGACGAATTAAAACTTTGCCTGCGGAAGATAAACAGTCTACATAATACGATAAAGTTCCAAATGGAGCTTGAAGAGGATGGAACAATGAATTATTTTAACTTCGCGCTCAGAGAAATAGAGCGTCCAGCTTTGATTTTAACGTTTACTGATTTTAACGTTTCAGATAATTTGTACTCTTTTGGGCAGTGCCAATCTCTCCTGATTGGCACTGGCCAAAAGAGTACAAATTATCTGCTTTTAGAGCATGGTTCTATAGAGGGTATAACATATGTCAGCCCGACTACCTAAATAACTAGAAAATTGATAATTATTGTCGCAAAGGTCTAAAGGTTGTATATAAGGAAGATGAAATCGACAGAATGCATAGAACTGTAAGAAATCTTATAATGTAAGCAATAACAAAATCACCTAGAAAGACAACGATATACGCAAGATTCATCTCATATATTCCAGGCTTTGCACATTGGTTAAATAATTTGTTACGTAAATACAACATATTAATAGCCATCAAGTCACCGACCCCATTGTCACATATAGTATAAAGCTGCAAGGAAAGACAGAGTGTAAAAGAAAAGGAGTGGGTGTTCGCTATACCGTTTGTATATCCTGACAACATAGAAAAGATATGTATATATATATATATCGGAATGACAAAGCGATCCTTGGACACTAGATATAAAGAAACGTGCGAAGTGTCAGCCAGGACATGCAGAATATAGCCCTCCCAGAGAAGTAATGCATTCATCAACTGCTCCGGTATGGAATAATATTAGAAGAATTGCCCCTGACACGAACTTTAAAGACTGCCATCAGGGAAACTGACGAAATTATCTCCTGCAAAATAGAATTCAATGATATGATCTCTACTAAACTACCGTTGGTTTTTCATGCGCTATTAAAAGACGGGAAAAAGTCGCGGAACGCAGTGTAATTACATGCTAAATATTTCATGAAATATGTTCGTGATGTCACCCACATTATTTTCAAAAAATCATCTGTATTATTTATGTGTTCCAATTTCCTGCATCTTTATGTCTACCACTGTCTTGAAAAAGCATCTCAGTGGAGAATTAGAGCTTGGGAAATCTTTGTGCTTCTTACGCCATAAAAATAAACGGATTTGATACGCTATATGTGTTTCTTGAGTATAAAATCACTGATTTTCTTTAAATAATTTGCAAAATCTAGTGTCCTATTGTTATATAATGTCCTACAAGTGTTCTGTGGTATTGATATCGGGTAGTTGGGGGGCCGATCGACACTTATTTATTTTTATTTATTTTATTTATTTCGTATTTGGGTTGTTAGGACATGCGATTGACATACTAATGTAAAGCAAAATGATACAGTATCAACCAGGAAATGAGAGGGAATAAGGCCTCTACGAGGCCTGACGAGCCCTCTCATCCTGACGACTGAAACACAAAAAAACAGAAAAATAGCCAAGAACAAAGCAAGACAGACACATCGCACAACCGGTTTTGGAGGTGAAAATGATAATAATAAGGGCATCAGGAAACTGATTTCAGGATAACAAATGCTGTTTAAGTTTTCTTTTAAACAAATAATAATCATTTATAGCTAACAACTGTTCTGGGAACGAATTCCAAATCTGTGTGCCAGCATTATTAATTAAAGCTCTAGAATATTCATATGAAGGGAAGCAAAGGATCAGTAGGGTTTTATGTCCAGTTGAGAAGAATGGTTAGGGACAGTTAAGGAAATTAAAGAAGAGAATAAGTCATTCTTTACTCTTTTAAACATACGTTTTGCCAAATTAAAAAGGTATAACTCATTAATATTTAATAACTGAACAATCATTAGGCTGTAATCAGGAGGGAAAATTAGGATTTGAAAAGCAGGAATTTGAAAGTCTTAATTGCACCAGTCTCAAAAATTTATTTTGTAATCTCTGAAGTTTAAATAAGTTATAATTGGTAGTCGAGCCAAAGACCGAAATACAATATGAGAAATGTGGATAAATTAAAGTGTAGTAAAGTAGAATCATAATCCTCGGAGACAAATAAGCCATAACTATCCCAATGATTCCAATATTTCGAGAAATTAGGGAAATTGGATAATCAATGTGAGACTTGGATTTAAAATTCGACTGAATAAAAACACCTGCATATTTAAGACTTTGTACAACCTCAATGTGTGTGTTAATTAAAATTATAGAATGTATAAGGTTTGTATTCCGACCATAGGAGAAAATTACAATTTTTGATTTCTTAACATTTATAGCGAGGGAATTACCGGAGAACGAACCGACCAAAGTGAGAAATAGATTTTGTAATATCTGAATCAATGAGTCAATTTCGTTACCACGAATAAGTAGGATTATATCATCAGCATACAGAATTAGATCAGCGTCCTGAACTTGTTAGCCTAAATCGTTGATATATATATTAAACAATAAATGTGAAAGAATTGAACCCTGGGATCCCCAGAAAAAGGTAACTAGCGATTATAATTGATGTTGTCAATCTCTGTATGGATACCAATCGTAAAGGTAACTTCTTAAGAGTTGGATGACTGAACCCCTAATACCAAATTATATTAATAAAGTTTATTTACTCACTTCGTGGACTGCTGGAAGACTGAACTTTGTTTATGCAACATTTCCCACACGACACTGGACCAGTGGTTCAGAGCATTCTCCTCTTGTCTGACACCGTCGACAATCGTGCAGAGGCACAACTTTGCTGGTTGTACCGAATCAATATGCAATTTTCGATAGTGGGCATCACTTTTATGTTGTTTCAAATGCACAATGGGCCCACGTCCTTGCCAATTAAACGCGCTTCACACAATTTAACCACTTCCACCGGCTTGCATTGTAAAGCACTAACATTGAGTATTGAATAAAACAAGCATTCCCAGCGTCGTATGGGGAGTGCTTGTATCACAACTGCTTTAAGGTCATCAGATATGTGAACGCGAAACAGTACACCCCAAGATTCTAGCGCGAATGCGTTATGTTAACTGAACAAACCTCTTCTTATGAATGAAAACATTATGTTTTTGAAATTAATTTTAACCACAACTAGAAGCCTTAGGACGAACTCTGGCGAGTTTTATTAGAAACAAGGCCGAGAAAATAATATCGATAACATAGGTTAAATTGCGATAATGTGTGGGTATGCGCCCCACACCTAGCACACCCCGAATATTTGTAAGTTCTGTTTTTTTACAGGCATTACTGGCCTCTAGATTTTTTAAGGCCTGATCTGAATATATAGAAACCGTATCAAAAGTTCCGTTTACACAGAAAGGATTTAAATTTAATTGTCGGGTTCTACTTGCAGTAGTCAAAATTATGTTTTCCTTATGTACCTTGTAAGTGAACCATTTCTGAATTAAGCTGTTGAAAATGCTATTTATAATTTTTAAGGTTAATTGATGGAATTGCTTTTCTTGATATAAAAACATCTTTTTAATTGGTATCTTGTGTTTATGACCACCGGTATAGCGTTGTTGCTTAAGTCGCTGTGTGGAAGGGAGACGTTTCGGACGAGTGTTTGAATACCGTCCTGCGGGCCATCTAGTCTCCATAATTTTCTGGGTTTTCCGCAGACTCCCTGTGTTTGGGGACGCAAATACGTAGATGGTTTTCTGTGAAATCGGCCCGGGCGCACATTGTTCCTTACCCCTGTGCAGCAGAAAAATAGCATGCCGGCTGCATTAATTTGCCAGTAATCATCAAGGAGGCATTGTCGTCTTTGTGGAATTCAATCCGCTATTGGCAGACGTGATAGTTTTTATGAGGCTCATAGTCCAACATTTTAATATTTTGCTATAAAGGTCTATTTCACACACCTTGCTGCACATTCAATTGTAATTTATTTATTGTTATAATAATTTTTCTTTAAATTATCTTATTCTATTTTTATCGTGATTCCTGATTCGCGTGCTTGCAGCAAATATCTTGTTTCAGTGGTTGGGTACAGGGTTATATTTTAGTTTTATACAACTTCGCCCATTATTAACCTACATGATCGAGCTACTACCAGCTAGATTTTAGATATTTTAGGAAAATCTGGTGCATCGTTTGATCCAGATGTTGCTTCGAAACAATGATGCCATTTTGCAAGATAATAATATGCCCTTTCGTACATTCATAAGAGTTCAATCTTTGTTTGAGGAGTACCAAGATAAACTTCAACGTCTGCCCTGGTCAGCTAAATCACGTTACTTGAATATCATCGAACCAATTTGAAAATTTAAGGGAGGTGAGTGAGAAGCTAATTCACTCCTCCAAAATTTCTAAAGACATTTGCTGATGGACGAATGATACAACACTGCACTGGGTACTATTTAAAAGCTATAGGAATCTATTCCAAGGAATTCGGAAACTTCATTAAAGAAAAATGTTGTACCAGCAGACTCTTAATAAAGGTATATCGCCTATTTCCTTATTGTTCAAATTATTTTGTCCAACACTTTTATGTTCTCTACTCTGTGATGTGAATTTAAAAAGACGCTTAAGACAATCTACACCGCTTTCCGCAAACCTGAAATAAACTGTTAATCCACGCACAGTTGTAGGCATTTGAATCGTATTTATGTGTTCTGTGCAAAGAGGGAATTACATTTTCGTATTTTCCGATGCATCTTTCTAAGCAATTTCACAGTGTAAATCCTATGCATATATCTATGATACTGGATGTGTTCACCTAAAAAATATAATTATATTGACAGGATGAAGGAAGAAGGCGATATGTACAGACATAAAAAAAAAAAAAAGAAAAAACGAGCCACCCCCTTAACTTTCGAACCGTTTGTCGCATCCAAACAAGAAAAACACCGTTGGAAAGAACATGAAGGGAACTATCATGTGATGTGAAGAAACATGCTAATTAAGCTAATTAACTTGCTTATTAGCTCTCAATCTCCTAATTTTTCCGTATAATAGGTATGTTTATTTACGCGCATTCTATTCGACACATAATAAAACCCTTAAATTCCAAATTTCATACGAATCGAACAATAAATACGTGTACAGTGAGCTACGGAAAAAAGATGCCGCTAATGTTAAACTGCGGAAATCGTTTTTAATTTTTATCATTTAATCGAGAACAGATATAGTGATTCAGTGTTGCTACAGTAAAATACAAAGAATCCCAGATAATATGAGCCGCTATACAAGATCAGAACGGGTATATTAAGGGAATTATAAATTATGAAACTTTATCATGGAAACAAAATGAATTATGACCATATCATATAAATAAGTAATGTGATCCCAAATATTTTGTAACCTTTAAATCCAAATTTACAGCGTGATAGCATAAAATCTTGCTGAGATATAAGCGAAAACTCAATCATACGTCCACTAAGGGGCTGTGCATAGAAAAGACATACATTCATCTACTTACTGTAAAACGGTTTACCCCACAAACTGACAGACGCTGAGGAGAAAGTGTTTCTACGTGAAGTTGGTTGAAGGAAGCAGTAATAATGTTATACCCCAAATTCAGAATTGCAACTCTTAATGATGAACATCATAAATTTTTAATTTTGCACAAAAATAACTTAACTTACGATATAGTTCGTGCAGTTACATATTTCATTTTTTCCTTTTGGTTACATAGCTGACTCTTGTATATTGCTTAATTCAAAAATGCAAAAAAACAAACAATAAACCAACAGTACGTTCCACAAAACGAAAGCTTCGTATGTGTTTTCTGTATATTTTTTACATAAATACCGTTACAGCTTCGTTAAATTATGAAACTGTGGTCACGGAAAAGAAAACTGCAAATTGGTTCCTACGTGAGTGAACCTGTGTGCCTGATTTTTTTGCACGTCTTTTCTGAAAAACGATCGTGCTTATGTTATCGGTTTGTCCGTGAAATGGTGCATTGAAATGGTGCCTGTGGACACCATTTCAATGCAGCTATTAATCCGATTTGAAAATTCTTGCTGCATTCAGAAGCTTCAATGTGCCAATGATGATGCTTTATTTCATTTTTTATTACGATGTTCAATATTGCCGCTACAGGGCGTAAATGCAGATGATGTTGAATTCAAAACACATTTTATTGCATATATTTGCTTCTAAGCATCTGATTGAAAAAATTATTTTATCTTCCGATTCCATTTACCTTGAAGAGTACTTCAGGTTTACTTACTTTCTCAAATTACTCATATATTTTCCGCTAGGGGGCGTAAAAGTAAATTACGTTTTCCCCGATATCTCTTCTTCTAAAACTCCGATTTGAAAAAACTTTCTTCAGCGCATACACCACCTGATAGAAAATCCTTTGCGTATAATTTCTAATTTTTGGTAAAGAATACTTTGGCCACCAGGGGACGTAAGTTTTAATTTTTGCTTCTGAAGTATTTGCCTAAATTTGAGATTCTAAAAGCTCAATTGAAAAAAACTCGTTTGTAGACCGATACTACTCACGTCGATACACCTTTCCGGAACATTTTCTTCTTAAAGTATTGCATGGTTTCGCCGCCAGGGGCGTAGACGTATATCTTATTTTTTCCCCATATCTCTGCTTCTAATGGTCTGATTTGAAAAATTCTTTCTTTATTGGATAAAGTTACCGCTGTGATAAGTGTTCCATGTAATTTCAAATTTTGAAGTAGTTCACAGACTTTCCGCTAAGGGCGGTAAAGGTAAATTGCGTTTCCCCCGATATCTCTGCTTCTAAAACGGCGATTTGAAAAATTCTTTCTGCACCGGTTACAGCTCCTCATGGAAAATCCTATGCATATAGTTTCTAATTTTTTGTAAAAAAAATGGTTTGACCACCAGAGGGCATAAAGCAGAATTTCCGCTTCTGAGGTATTTACAGCAAAACCTGAGCTTCTAAAATCTCGATTGAAAAAAAAATCGGTTGTGGGCCGATACTACTCACGCCTACAGACCTTTTAGGAATATTTTCTTCTTCTTAAAATAATGTGAGGTTGTACGCCAGGGGGCGTGGATGTATATCGTATTTTGGTTAATATCCCTACTTCTAGGAGTCCGATTTGAAAAATTACTTCTTTGTTGGATAGTGTTTCTGCTGCGAAACGTTGTCATATAAATCTAAAATTTTCAAGTATACCATAGACTTTCCGCTAGGGGCGCAAGCGCAAATTGTGTCTTCCCCGATATTTCTGCTTCTAAAACTCTGATTTGAAAATTTTTTCCTGTATCGCATACAGCTCGTGATGGAAAATGATTTTTTTATATAATTTATAATAGTTGGTAAAGCATGGTTTGGCCACCAGGCAGCATAAGTGTTCAATTCTGCTTCTGGTGTATTTGCTGCAAAATCTGAGGTCCTGAAAACTCGACTTAAAATTATTTTTTCTTGGACCGATACCGCTCACATTGAAATTTCTTTTTAGAATACTTTCTTACTAAAATAATGCATAGTTTTCCCGCTAGGGAGTCGTAGATGCGTATCTTATATTTGTCCATATCTCTGCTTCGAAAAGCCCGATTTGAAAGATTATTTCTTTGTTGAAGAGCGCTTCCGCTCCTAAATGTTTCTCACATTAATTAAATTTTTCTTAACTCATAAGTCTGCAACCAAAGGGCGTAAGTTCACCATTCCGTTTATAGAATGGTGAACTTATGCGGGATTAAAAAACTTACTGAAAAGCTTCTTTCTGCGGTCAGATACTACTTTTTGTTAGACTGGTTCCATTGATTTTGTATAGCTTTGATAAATTTAATAAGCGTCAGAACGGATTCAAAAGACGTGCTCATTACACCCGAAAATTCCGTGTCATCCTTCTCATTTTTTATATTGCAGATTTGCTTTTGTGTCCATTCCGTCTCGAATCATGGTATAATACGCATGTAACTGCATATTGTTTCGATTCCTCGATATATTCCATTGTAGTTATACTGCTTACACTGTCTGTAATATACAAAACGAAACTGCCTTTCGCTGCAATACAGAAGCCGAATATGCGTGTGTAGCTTTGATATGCACGCAAATTGCCTCTTCCGCGTTAGTCGTTTTCGACTACCGGTTAAGAAAATAGCCGTAACCAGTAGCGTTTAGAGCATTAAGCTTACTTAGTGTAGTTTAATACGGATCTAATTGCATTTTTCTTTTCTTTTTCTTTTCTGTTTCATTTCTTCTACAAATATAAATAAAATAATAACTGGTTATACTCTGCGAAACAAAAAAAAAATTGTTATATTCTGAGAATTTCGTAGTTTAAGGTAAAAGGTAAAAGAATGTACTCAAATCATGTTTCTTCAGGATGCGCATGAAATAATAAAAATACACGGTTACCTACTGTATTGGAACTCTCAATTTTTAGACTTAAATGAGAAAAGAAACTGGTGTGACAATCTAAAATAAATATCTTAGGTTTGCAAGGGAAATCTTAAAATTAAATTTCATACGTCAGAGTTCTTGTCGGTGGATCGAATCTCGGACCTGCCGGCCAAAGTATGCGACTTTTCCGGGAGTTTCCACTGCCTCCCTGGGCTTGGGGACACCAATGCGTAGATCGTTTCCTGTCAAAACGTTCCCGGAGGCACTTTGTCTGTTTCTCCTCATGCTGTCAGTAGCAGAAAAATGCATTTCCCAAGCCGTCTACTCAACGTGGGAAATTAGACACTTGCCCTTCCGAATAAAGAATTGGGAGATCCCTGAAGCCAGAAGTGGCTATAAAAAGGGTTAACAGACAGAGAGACAGACCACATGATTCTAAGTAAAAAATTCTGTATGTCGTTTATGAATGATAAAGTAGAATTAAAGTTCCTGACGTAACGCTTTCCTGTTTCAAAAGAGTTGATCGTGTGATGTAATGCATCTCTGATGTCAGGTTAGAATGATTTAGATGAGATAGCTTCACACCAGCAGCTATTGTAAATTGGTCTTTTTGCTATAAAAAAAAGCAAAGTGTTATACGCGTCCGCTGTGGGCGACAAAATGGGACAAACGTTCATAATTTCGAACAAAGAAAATTTTATTCTTTTAAATTGACACGTAAAATTAATACATGAGAGGTGCAAATTTAAATTACAAGACAGCTGATCCCATTAATTTGCATGTTTAGCACGATGTCTATGAAAGAAAAGTGAGTTTTTGAGTTGGAAAATAACATATCATTTGGAAAAGGTCGCACAATTTCGTAGCATTTTGCGAAAATCATTTCCAAAAATTGGGTGATCATTGCTTTCCTCATATGTTGCCAAATTGTTCCGAATGGGTGTCAACCTGTTCCGTGTGTGTTTTCAAAGCTCCTTCCACCATAAAATGTTTTATGATGTAAAATGTTAGTAGTTTTACATAACACATTCGGGACACTTCGTGGCAAAAGCATGTATCACATTCCGAATACATTTTCCGGAGATACTTTCTCGATGTGTTCCGAATGAGCTGTCAACATTTTCTCAATGTGTTCAACTAAGAACACATTGATGTGCTATATATTCGGAAATGCCACGAGGCTAGAAAAGAAATTTTCGAAATAGGGCATGGATCAAGTATATGCATCATTTTAACTGTACTAATGCCCTAATTTACTTAAATAGTAGATTTTGGGTAAGTGAAACTTGATTTAAAACATGTCATGTGTCTTTTGTAGCACATAGACATTAATCTGTAACCACTCAGTAGGTTAACAGCAGCGCCAGTCCTTATATATTTCATGGTATATTGGGTTGGTGGGAATGAAATGTCCGGCGTGAACGAGCAGTGGAGACAGGCCCACAACACAGAGGAATGGAGCCACCCGGAGGTGTTACTGGTATTACGTCACAGAGTTACTATAAATAGCAAGCATCTGTGTGAAGAACAAGGTGCATACGTGGTTTGCTTGAACGTAACGTGACTTGCAAAGGAAACATTCGGACCCCGGATTTGTGTCATCTAGCTGTATGAATTTAATCTGGGCCATTCTGCTGCAATTGCCGTTCGAAACATTAACAAAGCGTTTGGGCGGACCAATGACAAGCGGCAAAGAGTTTTATACGTATTCACAGTTATATTTGATATTTACATCCTCGATCTCTATATTTGTGCGTTCAAAATATTCTAAATAAAAAGAATGATGACAACGAATTTTTTGTTGTAATCAGCAAATCGTTTGAACCGTTTCAGACGCGAATTATATTTTTCAAAGTTATTCAAAGTCAATGTAAGCATTTAGAAAACATCAGCTCGATTTTTGCAATCAACAAAACATACAGAAATAGAAACAGCTACATTTCTTCTAACACCATCTAAAACGTACGTTACAAAAATTAATTAACAAATAGCGCACAAAATTTTTCTCATAGCTGCAGGATATCGGAAACTGGTCTTCAAATCGAACAGCTAAAAGAACAAATATAGAAAGAAGCATGATATAACTCTAAGCCTTCTAGCTCAAGAATTTTGCATAATAGAAGAGTTGAAAGTAGGCTCGGAATGTTCTTCGTGGAAAAAGCTATGCTAAGGGAAAATAACTTTTCAAATTTTCAAATACGCCTCCCACAAAGGTAGCGAAAAAAAAAGCTTTGGCTCTTACACCACCTGGCGGGAATTTTTTGCATTATTTAAAGAGGATAATGTTCCACATCTCTATTGTCGCGAATAGCATACAGTAAAAAAAAAAACAATTTCTCATTGGGGATTTTAGAAGTAATGATACAGCTGCAAACATAAGTACACAAGCACCACCTAGCGACAAAACTGTGAACTACAAACTCTTCAAATACTAACCTTAAGTGTTCCACAAGGTAAATGGAATCCAATATTGAACGAATGTTTTAAATCGCATATTTAAAAGCAAAGATATTAAAAAAAAACGTTGGTATCCCCTGTCGGCGAAATTTTGCTTTGTTTTGGTAATAAAATACGCTCACAGAGTTTGCACATTTAGTAGTATCTGACGAAAGAAAGAAGTTTTTCAGTCGGGGTTTTAGTCCCTCAGATATTGCTGTAAACGGATACGTGAACTTAAGACCTCTCGTGGACGACTTCTTTGTTAAGAAAAATTGAAATTACATCATTTCGCAGCGGATATGCTCTCAAACAAAGGAATAATTTTTAAAATCTAACTTATATTGACAAAAATAAGATATGCATCTACGCTTCCGTGCTGAAAAACTATACATTATTGTAAGAAAAGAGTGTTCTGAAAATGTTTCCCAAAGAGAGCGAAATGGGTCTACAAAATAATTTTTCCATTCGAGTTTTCAGGATCTCAGATTTAAATGCAAATGCATCAGAAGCAGAAATAAACCCTCAAGCCCGCTGGTTGTCAAACTATTATTTACCAAATATAAGAAATTATATACAAAACATTTCCCATCAGTAGCTGTATGTGACACAGGAAAAATTTTCAAATCGGAGTTTTAGAAGTAGAGATATCTGCGAAAACACATTTTACATTTACGCCCCCTAGCGGAAAGTCTATGAACTACTTGAAAATTTTGGAATTATATGAAAACATTTCGCATCGCAAACTATATGCAAGAAAAAGAATTTTTCTACTCAGACTCTTAGAAGCAGAGGAATTAACAAACATATGATATACATCTACGCTCCCTGGCGAAGAAACCATACATTATTTTAAGAATAACCCCCCTCCCCCCAAAAAAAAATTGTCGACGTGAGAGGTTTCGGTCAAAGAAACCTTTTCAATCCTGATTTTAAAAGCTCAGATTTTGCTGCAAATACATCGGAAGCAGAAATTAACATTTACGCCCCGTGGTAGTCAAACCGTTCTTTAACAGAAATTAGAAATTGCATGCAAGATATTTCCTTCAGGGGCTGTATCTACCGAAGAAAGAATTTCTCAAATCGGAGTTTTAGAAGTACAGATATCGGGGAAAACGCAATTTATTTTAACTACCCCTAGCGCAAAATCAATGTATAACTTGAAAAAGTGACTATACATGAAATGCTTTTTAACATAAAAGGAATTGAAAATAAAAGAATTTTTGCAATCGGATGTTTAGAAACAAATGTATGTAATAAAATGTGTTTTGAATTCGATATCATCTGCGTTTATGTCCTCTAGCGGCAAAATTGCACATCGTAAAAAACTAAAAAATAAAAAACGCAATGCATGATCATCATTGGCACATTTCAAGCTTCCCAATGAAAAAATAATGTTTGAAATCGGACTAATAGTTGCACAGATATAGTGTCCAAAGACGGGCTTACGGACAAACCGATAACACAAATACGATCTTTTTTTACAAAAGACGTTCTGAAAAATCGGATTTCGTGGTTCTGCTTCAATTTTCTATTGTGAAACAACCTGTTAATGATACGCGAATACTCACTGCCCTGAGAAAGTGTAATGATCGAAAAATTTGTAATGATATTAAAAATAAATTTCAGCTTGCACAGATTCGGGTTTTCCATTATTAGAAAAATACACACTGTTTATTCTAACACTAATTCAAGTCTTTAGCACGAATAAATGGAGTTGTTATAAAGGAAACGGCAAGAGTAAATGAACTCCGTTTCTGGATGGCTGAAGTTATCATTGATGCTCGTGGTCCTCTGCTTTCAATAATGCAGACTTTTCTGCATTATCACTCTTCTTGCAGGGAAGGAAACATGCAAGGTGTGTTTCCCAGATGTAGATATATTGATGCCCCCTCTAGCTTTATTTGCAAATATCTTCGCTATTAATCATCCGATTTGGTTGATATTTAAAATTTAGGGGTTTTTCCTTGTGCTAAATAGAATGCGCATAAAACAACATATCCCTTATATGAAAACATTCAGAGAAAGTGAGCTAATTAACATGTTAATTAGCTTAATTAGCATTTGTCTTCACATTATATGACAGTTCCTTTTGAGTGCTGTCCAACGGTACCTTGCTTGCTTATCTGCAGCCAATGGTTCGAAAGATAAGGGGTTGACTCGTCTTTTGTTTTTTTATGTCTGTACAGTCGAAAATCGCCATATACAGTGGAAAATCGCCATATCAGTTGTATTAAAAATGGATTTAAATAAACAAAACACTCTCGCATTTCACACTAACTCCGACAAATAACGTTTTGATGTAATTCTGCATAATTTGACTGCGGATAATATTTTCTCTAAACTGCGTTGTAAAATGAGTTTTATTTAATGCATAGGCATTCCAGTGCAAACACTATAATCCCATTTTAGTTTTAATGACAATAATTACTATTTTCGAAATGAGCATTTCTGTACCCTATCATTGTCAAGTTACGTTTCAAATTAAGACCATCGGGCCGCAAAAGTTCCAATTATATGAATGCATATTTTGACACATTACACACTTTTAATGATGTTAAACAATAGAAACGACACAGAATGGCGATTCCAAGTATCCTGCATTTTGCGTTGAAGGAAGTCACCTCATCTAACTTCCAAGGAACAAAGACTCTGACCCTAAACTATTGTGAAAATGTACCACACTAAAATTCATATACATGTGTGCATGTGTGTGTGTGTAAATTAAATTAATTTAATAGTTTGTAAGTTCATTCACTTGCTGCGATGCACACTACGGTGTGACGTGGCATGGATTGACATCAAAATTTATTGTTGTCCTGAGACAGATTGTTCCAATAGTCCTACAATTGATGTTCACGTTCTTTAATAATGCCTGATGGCCTCACCTGACTTTCCATATTGTGTCAGGTATACTGTGTAGGAGAAAGTACCAGGACTCAGGCTGGCCAATTGAGGCAAGCAGCCACACGGAGGCCTTCCCGGGGAAGGCGAGCACTGTGTGCCTGGGCATTATTATCCTGTTTAATGAACCCAGGCAAACGTCGCACGAAAGGCAAGATGACAGGGTGCAGGACTTCTTTAACTTATCGTGGAGTTGTTGATATACCTTCAACCACGAAAAAGAACTCCCGGCTTTAATACGAGATCCGTCCTTTCACAATAACACCACTTGTGATTTCCGTCTGACGCTTCCCATCTGATAGCAGTTGTTGGCGTTGCCCATTTTTTCCTCATATTTTAATGAGATGATAATACATCCTAAGGCAGAAAGGGCATTGATCACTAAAACAAAAGCGAGGTGGCCAAAGTTTGAAAACTATTCCTGGGAGGGACACCAATCCTGACAGAAGGAGCGATGTTGAGTAGTTACTGGCAATTATCAGAAAGAGGCGAGAATATAGTCTTGCCGCTGAAAATCATCTCGCAATGATGAGTAAAGAATCTGCGGTTAAAGAAATCCTTCCATATATGCTCTGGCAAAAATATGAGACAACCTCAATATGTCCAAAAATGGAAGAAAATTAAATCTTGAAGACGGTTCACTGTGGCTCTGAAGCGCAATTGGAGATGCACAAGTCGCACGGCGATGGTTTTTGTGTAATACTGGATTCTTCCTTTTATGCTAGAAGGACATATTTTTGTCGTACAGGGTAACCAGTTATTCTCGAAAACTAAAAGGCACATGCAGTATAGAAAACCTTTCCTACAAAATTTTGAAATGTTGGAACACCTTATCTTTTTTTGGCAAGAATACCAATTTTGGTCGGAGAATATCACATGCGTTAATACCTATCTCATTTACTGTGGTTTCAATTTTCAGATTCTGTTTTATAATTTATTTGGCGCTCATATTGTTAATATTATATTTAAATGCTTATTTTCTCCAGTATTATACAAACGCAATACTTAAATAATAACAGCGAAGTCTTAAAATTTCTGAAGGCATCAAAATTATGTACGTGCATGACTGACCACTGAATTCTGTGATTTGCATGATATCTAGTACTTTTTCCCAAGAAATCCTCTAAAGGAAATTAGAGTCCATGAAAGTTTACATTTTCAATTTCCGAATTTCGGGAACATTCTGGTATTTGTTTTGAAGAAATAAAAGTTATGAATAAAACACTGGTGTTGTTAAGGAAAACATGATTCATAATAAAAGAATCCGTTGAGTACTTCTCCGTTCAGCTTTTTTCAATTAGTGGAAGAGTGTCATGTTTTCAATCTTAGCACTATCTGTAACATCCTCGGTAGACCCGAAGAAACAATACTAGTATTGATCGGAGAATATCACAAGGTTCAAATGCTATCTCTTTTACTTTGGTTTTTACTTTTCAGATTCTGTTTTAAAATTTATTTGACGGCCATATTATTATTATTATACATTTTGAATGCTTATTTTCTTCAGTATTATACAAATGCAATACTTAAGTAAGAACAGCGTAATCTTGAAATTTCTGAGTGTATCAAAATTGTAATTCTGTGATTTGCATGATATCTTGTACTTTTCCCCAAGAAATTCTTTAAAGGAAATCAGAGTCCATATAAATTCACATATCCAGTTTTAAAATTTATGAATAATTCTGGTATTTGTTTTCAAGGAAAAAAAGTTACAAATAAAACACTGCTGATTTTAAGGCAAAATCGAATTCATAAAAGCAGAATCTGTTTATAAACTTCTCCTTTCAGCTTTTTTCAATTAATGGAAGAGTGCCATGTTTCAATCCTAGCCATATCTAATACATCTTCGATAGAGTGGATTTAATCCCCGAAGAAACAAGAGAACGGCTTAACACCGAAAAACTCTAAACTCAAGTTCAGTTCTTATTAAATAGCTATTTGAAAAATAAACATTGCAACAATTGAACCGGACAGGTCCTGGTCTGAAAAAACTATTTGCACCAAGTTCAATATTTTGGCGCATTTTTAAAATTATTACCAGCTTCTAGTTTAAGTTATATATGTACTTTGAACTGACATCAATAACTGAACCGCACACATCTGCATCGTCAAATTCTCAGACAATTAGTGCGATACTGAAAATCGATTTGCTTATTGGAAAAGAGTTTTATAAGCGATTTTCATCACTGACATTGATAATGTACATTACCAAAGGAACTAAATTTTCTATTTGTTTCTAAAAATACACAAATAAATGTCTTCAACTATTTTTTTTCAACTGTTCATTCATTGCTTTCCATGAAATTCTGAGAAAAATTTCCCACGCACTTGCGAAGAAAATGTCTTCATTAATGTCTGCCATGATATCTGAAGCATTGGAGTTTAGAAAAAGATCGCTGATTATAGTTGAAATAAGCAACTCAGTGGGCTATAAGCAGTCGCCCGTCCCTAATTTAGGGCTACTGGTTCGAGTGAAAAGAGATAGCCAAGGCCGTTAGACAAACACAACATCCATGCCTCACCGGGATTCGAACCCGGATCCATCACGGACGAATGATCAGAAGATATCGTTTAGACCAGTGAGCGACCGGGGCGACTTTAAGTTATATTTGCTTAGCATAAGTTGCGTTGTATTACGTAGCGTGAACGTAAGATAATCGAACGGAAATTGGAAGCTTAAAGTTTCATTATAGCTATTAAACGGTGTGTTCCTTAAAACTTACAAGGAGACGTTCAAGAGAATAACAGTGAACTAAATGCGATTCAATAACGAAATATGATTGTTGAAAAATGAAAATCCTCCAAATACGTCAGTGAATAAACAATGACATCACTCTTTCCACGATTATCAACGCACAGCAACCGAAAAACTGTTATTCGGCCGTCCCCGGGAATTGAATTCCGGATCTCTCGATATCTAGCCGAGCGCGTTAAAGTTACACCACGGTGGCCATTAATCCACGGCGCTATGTGTGTTTTTCTGTCAGCACCTGCGTTATAAATCCGTAAGATGGGCTCAGCGACCAAGTCGTCTCCATCTGGTGGGCATTAACGCCACTGGCTATATATTAATTACAGCAGTTAAATCCAAAGGGCGAGATCCAAAGAGAAAATCCTTCAAATAAATGGAGTCAGTGAATAAACAAAAGAGCGATGTCTTTGTTGAAAAATTGTATAGGTATGATCATACATCGAAATAAAGGTGACTTATATTTGGAGATGAATCATAGACAATGAGGTTAAATGAAGGCCTTAATACTGTTAGCGAACACTCCTAGTCGCACTTCGGAACATTCTTTCAAAGTTAACCTGAGTCTCAACCTTCTAGGTCATATATTTTCACCGTTTGCTTCAATTCTCCGTCATGCAAGATATTTTCCTGATTGCCAAAGGGAGCTTCGGGATGTTCTCTTTGGAGTTTATAAATGAAATACAAATGAAAACTTGAATAATATATACATTAGGTCAATTGGCATACATGAAAATGATTTTGCCTACTATTTAACATGAAACATTGAAAAGGAAAGCGAAATTTGAATTTTGTTAAGGTATCATGTTTTGAAGTTTTGAATTTTAGTTTGGGAACTAACGACGCAATAGATTTGAACTTTATTAGGATAATTCAAATTCGTGCAGAAATAGTCCAAAGTAATCGAGGTAGTTGCCTCCAATGCATGATCTTAATAACAAAAGTCACTCACAATACAAATTTAAATTCGCTGGCTGAATTTAAAGATTTTATTGTATATACAAATATAAGAACTTTCGGGTTTCCCTAGAACCCATCATCAGATACAGAAGAAGGAATAAGTTTAAATAGAGTGTTACGTGACATAATATTGATATCAGATATTAATATGACATAATGTCACGTGGCATCAAATTGTTAAACAACGTGGCATATATCATGCAATAAAAAAATAGAATGCAGTTATACATAAAATACTGCATATTAAAAATAAAGGAAGGTTAGTAGGTAACTAAATTAATTGTGTTGTTCTCATCAGGACATACAACAAGGAGCAATATAGCAGAAATCGAGATTAAGTGATTTCGTCCTCAGTTTGCCTCGTATTCGGACCTGTAAATAGGAACATTGTAATTACAGCATAAATATCTCTGTGTAGCAATTACAAGGCTCTCAGTGAACAGCAATGAAGAGACAGCACTAGGTGTTACGATGATGGAAGTATCATTCCAAATTGGATAGCGCAGGCCATCGTACACCAGTCGAGATAATGCAGAATTTTTAAGTCCATTCTTTATAGCGTATTTATGTTCATTCGGTCTTGTTGCTAGTGTACGTTTTGTAGATCCTATATATTTACTATCGGGAGTGTCAGCATCAATAATTTTTAAGGGGATGCTGTAAACGCCAAATTTGTTTAGCTCTGTTACTTGGTATCGATCTTTTTTAATTAACTGGAAAATCTTTGTAGCACGTATTCCGAAATCCAGGTGAAAGTTTCTGCAAATGGCTTTGAGAACAGGTGTTATGGTTGAATAATTATCTATGGACCCAATATATCTACGAAGTTGTTGTTCCCTCTGGAGAGTTGTTGAGTTTTCTTGGTGGAGCTTCTTAAGAGCTTTTTTTATGATAAAGGTGGGAAAGCCATGGTTCAGGGTGATGTTGAATATTTGGTTAATTTCACATTTACGTCTGCTGAAACTAGATGAATGCGTGATGGCTCTGCGTAGAAGGAAAGTGATTGATCTACATTGATCCCGTCTTCTTCAGCATATCCAAAAATCTATAAACTCTCGTTAGTTCACCAGCGGCTAAAAAGTATGTTAGGAAAATGAACAACTGGGTCATAAAACGTTTCTCAAAGCATAATAAATTAATCAGAGACAAAGAGATTTTTAAAATCGAAAGTTAAAAGAAGAAATATAGAAGGAAACATGATATAGGCATTATAAATCCGTAAGATGGGCTCAGCCACTGAGTCGTCTCCATCTGCTGGGCACTAACGGCACTGGCTATGTATTAATTATACTGGCTATATATTACTATATACCAGTAGACAGGAAATAAATCAGTAGATCTACTGATAAAACAGTATAATGGCAATACTGCAACAGGGTGTTGCTAGCTGATTGACTTGAAAGTTGTTCTCTTTCAAAATAGGAAAAAAATCAGTCGTTGCCGTTAGCCCACGGTACTGACGTGAAAGTTTCATATTAAAATAGAAACTACTTTTGAAAAACCCCTAGTATGAAAAATATGTTTGGAACATCTGTGGTGATTCGAAAGTTATTGGTTTGCAAACATTAAATGTTGCTGCTTTTCTTATGAGTTGTTTGTATAGTCAAAAGTCAAAATTATACGAGAACGAACTGGCAGAAACGTTAAAACGCTAATTCCAAAAAGGAAAATGACGTAAACCCTCCAGTGATCAACCCTGAAAACTTACCTATTCTGCACATCCAACTAAAACTTGGGCAAGTCAATGCACAAAAATAGTGCGGTATTCATGTATTTAAAAGAAACATTCCCCAGAATTACAGACGCAAAAATTTAGAATGGAATTTCTGTAGTCCCATAATAAAGGGGGTAACACATGCTGAAAATTTTTAAAAGTTGAGCTAATTTGAAAAAAAGTTTTTCAAATTTTTCAAAAGTGTTACTACAACTTCTCGGACATGTTCCGGTAAAAACTATCGTGACGTTTTGTGTCTGGACTCTTGAATGTATTCAAAGCTTAGGATGTGATATGTCATTGAAAATCCATTTCCTGGACTCCCACTTGGACTGCTTTCCTACGAATCTAGAATAATTTGATAAGTAGTCAACGATGAACATGACCTGCGATTTCATCATGATGTTTTGAGCACGGATAAAACGCTACCGTGCAAGAGGGAGGGGCCTACCATTATACTGACTTACTACTGCTGGACCCTCAAGAGGAATGTTCAACAAGAGAATTTTTTAATAAAGACATCAGTTGTTACCCTTTAGATATGATATAAAAAGGCAGTTCCATAAAAATTGGGAGACTTTTTTTTTAGTTGGTAACAATGCGAATGGCGAATATACCACGCAAGCGACTAACTGAACTAAGGAACTATCTATAGCAACAGTTATTAGCCGTGGCAGACGATACTGGTTTTATTCTTGCACAGTTTCTTAAGGTACTTCTTCATTTCACCATACAGCTATGGACGTGAGTGATTCAGAGTTAATAAGTGATATGCTTTATGCGATAAAGTTTTGCTATCGTTTGTGTATAACGGCTCCAGAAAGAGTTGATTTAGTGAAAAAAAGCTTACAAAGATAAATTTTGGGAGAGTCAATAATTTTATGTGGCACAATGATTTCAAAAATTGGCGTTTGTCGGCAGCACTCTGCCCTAGGCATTGTCGACCCGAAGTTGTTTTTACGAGGCGTATTTTTAGCACTGTTTGGGCAACCCTGGAAGAAGATAGATGAATGACGTGTGAAGACATAGCGGCGTCAACCAATATTTCAAAAAAGTCGGCACTCCATATTCTTCGCGGCAAATTATTGTTGCGTCGTGTGTGTTCCAGATACGTACCTCACCACCTGACGGGAAAACAATTGTTTGCCAGAGTTCAGGTGTATCATAAGTGGAAACAAATGATTGCAAATAATCCAAACCCACTAAACTCAGTAATAACTACAGATGAAACATGGGTTCACAGTTTTGGCTCCCACATGAAGCGCGCTCACGAGTGTCTGGAAGCACACAAGCTCGCCTCCGAAATAAATCCGCCAAACCAAATCAGCTGATGGCGATAATTTTTTTATCATAAAGATTTAGTCTAGCAACATGCTGTTCCTCCACTAATTGTTGTCAATGCTGAATATCACATTTTAGTCTTGAAGCATATGCTTCGACACATACCGATTAAGCCCCGGAACAGGTGGTTAAGGGAACCCCACACTACGATAACGTCCACCCCTTACTACTGAACACAAACAATAGTTTTTTTGTTAGAAAATATTGCTTGTGTTCAATAGTTTCTTACGAAATGCAGTATTGAAACCATGCCACTGCTTATATACGATCCTGACCTGGCCCCCCTGCGATATCTGGTTGTTTTCAACAAGGAAGGAGAAGTTCCGTGGTTCAACATTAAACACAGATGCCGACTTTATTCAAAATGTGCAGGTCATCAAGACGCTACTAAAGCAGCTTACACAAAATGTCTTCGCCACATGTTTTGAAAAGTGGACTAAAGGATGGTACAGTTGCAAGGCATCCGAGGGTTAATACTTTCAGAAACGTTAACATGTATTTTGCTGTACGTATATTTCTTCATTTTTTGTGATTTTACTCAATTTTTATGGAACGGTCGTTGTATTTGGAGTATTCAATGACTTGATGTATTTAAACTTAAATTATGGTTCATTAACAAATCTTGTTTGCCAAGAAAAAAAAAACTAATATCATATTTCAATTTAGTAAGCAACACTCTTAAAATATCATAAAATACTTGTTGGCCAATTTTTGTTAGACCAGTGAAAGTACTGTATTTTCGACGCCAATTTCTGAAAGACAGTTCTATTGCAACATACCGGAAAATAATTATACATTCATGAAACTCTAAATGTACACAACAGAACATGGTAAACTCAGTGCGGGTAAACTGAAGTACGGTTATTTTAAAGAAAATTTTAGCTTTTTCATTTTGAAATCGTCTTTTAAAAGATCTTAAAATTGCGGGGTTTTGAGTGCATCTGTTCATAATCAGAAAGAAAAACATAAAGAAGAACTATGTTCACCTTTGCTCATGAAACTGGGTAAACATAAACATTAAGGGCAAATCGGAAATGTATTAAAAAAAGCAGCGTATGGAATTAAATGTATAGTGAATTTGCCATGAACTTACAACTGAGATTCAGTGTAAGCCACATTGCGTTCTATTTATACTTCTCTTTTACGTTCGAGGTTTTAAGAATGCATATTACATGCCTCCGAACATCTGCTGATGAAAGGGATGTCTATCATATATTCGTTTTGAGAAAATTGCTGTCAATTGCCTAATTTTCTGTTTGAAACCTAATGTGATGATCAAATTGTAAAGATCAGGAAGTTTTTAGCATAAAGTATATTTTCTCCACATGGGAGCTTCGTTGTTGGCATCTCTATTTCATACGAAACTTTTTCTTTTAAGGGTGCGAAAAAAAATGTCACTCTTCATCTGGACAATGATCTTAAAAATATCTTCATCATCAAGACGCTAACAACATACACCAACAGTTATTCTACTGTATCTTGTTTTCACAAATTGGTGAGCAGGACCTCATTGAAGAACCACATTTTTAGCCTACTTAGAAAGTAAAGTACTGTTATAACATTTCATTTATATTTTTATTTTCAAGTTAACTACTGAAAATAAAGTGTGGCAATGGTTATTTCATTGCTACCATATCAGAACAGAACTCGACGGTCACACTAAGATACTGATCATTAAACAAAAACAAACATTGTGCCACAGTTATTTCTTTTGCAACTTGAGACACCTTTACTGTCGGATTCATTATAGCTCTTCAACATATTTATTTGAGGATTTAACGTCCATCAGTGAGCATCTGAAAGGAGTAAAATGAGTGGCTTTCCCTACTTTAAGTTAACTGTTTCAAGGGAAGAGAGAAAGAAAAAGAAAGTACCGTAAGAAAAAATATAACAAAATTGCGTAATTGGGATCCGAAACCATCTCGCACGATTGGTCATAATCCAGCGCGTAGGCCACAGCAAAGTCGTGGTAGCTGGCGCAGAGGTCTAAGCGATGGCCTCTGATCATTCGTCTCGGAGGGGTCCGGGTTCGAATCCCGGTGAGGCATGGATGTTGTGTTTGTCTTACGGCACTGGCTCTCTCCTTCCCTAGAACCAGTGACCCTAAATTAGAGACGGGCGACTGCTTGTAGCCCATTGAGTTGTTCACGGTGGTCGTTAAACCTCCAATAAGAAAAAAAGAAGTCGTAGTAGTGAGTTATGGTAATTTGCACGTGATTTTATTATTCCCAAGTCCGTCCGCGCATCAGGCTATGACTACCACACAACTGTAACTATTTCGCTTATTTGAACAATTCTGTTTGCATTGGCAAATCTCAACTATGAAAAAGATCATCCCACTTTTTTTGGCGCATATATTATTTCTATTTTAAGTGGTGTAAATGCGGATATAATTGAATTCAAATTGATTTTAATTGTTGATTCTGAATGTCGGTTGAAAAACGTTCTTGTTCTGTACCTTCCATCAAGAAGAAAATTTCGTATCCAGTTACTTATTAAGATTGTGCATAGTTTTTCTGTTAGACCATGAAAACCTATGTAGATTTTTGAAATATCAACTTCAAAGAGTTTTAATTAAAAAAGAATGTTTGACGTCTCATTGCTATCATTACCACTGATATTCTGCATTTACATTTCAAACTCTTACTAGAATAATTTGATAAGTATTTCTTTCATCGTATAATATATTTCAAAACGTAACTATGCTTTTAAAAATGCAACTGAAAAGGTTAATTTTCTGTTTAACAGGACTCAAACGAAATACGTTTTCTTCGATTTTCTCTTCAGAGTTAAGCACAGTTTCCCTCCTAGATGATACAAGCGATATTTTCTCCCAGTAGCCACCAGGTGAAAGTCAGATAATAGATTTTCTTTCAGTGGCTGTCGTTCATCGTTTAGAATGTTTTGCTTATTATTCCTAGATTTTGGTAATGTACACATATTCCATTAGAAGATCTAAACTCTTGATGTAAACTCTGCTTTTGGAAGTACCAGATGGAAACCTTTTTATGCACAAGGCTGTTTTTTTCATCTTTGAAAGTTTTTCATGCACTGGTAATATTTCGCAATGCAAAGTTCTGGCGTTGGGGGGCGTAAGGATACATAATTTATGTTAGTACGTGTATCTCTGAATCAAATTATATAGGACTGAAAATTTAATTTTCGTATCGTATTTTATACCTTATTTTATTGACTGATAATCTTATCACCAAAAAAAGCAAAAATTCGAGCTAGGGATGTATATGAGTAATTTTATTTATCATTGCAACAAAAGCAGTAGAGCAGCTTTACCCATTTGGTGGTTTATTTGCGTACCCCCTGGGTGTTCCCAAATTTGTTCGAGGTTTTTCGCGAGAAGTATTCTGTAATGGAGTCCACATAAAGTAAAAATAAAGGTATTTTTTCAAACCGCAAGTTCGTTGAAATGCATTAACAATTTAATTATATTTGGCTGATGTTTGGAACACGCCTTCTTACTTAGACAGAATGCATGAGAGGATGATCGTTTCAGTATTACCTTTTTAAAAACATCTGTGTGTGACGGACAACAACAGGAAAAGAAACACTGCTCCGTGACATCACAAGTTCACGGAATAGTTCGTTCTACCTAACTCTGACGTACAGGGTGTCCACACTGTCTTGTTAATCCCCCCCCCCCCCCGTAAGAAGAAGTGTAAGTGAGCTATATATATCTGTTGTATGATGTATATGTTGAGTTATAGTCCATATTGTGTTTATTTACAGATTAGGTACCGGAACCATGTGTAATACCAGCGAATACAACCTGGAACACCGGGTTGTTGTCAGTGTCTGGGTACACGAACGTCCACACCCAGGGAAGACAGTGCATGACGTGCGTGCCGATTTTCATCTAGGGGCACTTCCAAAACATACTCTTCTGCGATGGGAACATAAAATCTACGAAGTAGGCAACATCAAGGATAAACCACGAACGGGAAGACCATAAACCAGAGTGCAACAGTGCCAAGCGGTCGAGGAATCAGTTATCAGGTCGCCGACGAAGTCGCTCATCAAACGATCAGCGGTGATTGGAATAACACATACGACATGCATACGCACATGAAGAATGACCTGAATTTGCACGCATATCGCCCGATGTTCGTTCAGGAGTTATCATACATCGATTTATACCGCAGACGGGATGGGATGCATGTACACTGATGCTTCAGACATTTGCCACAATCCCAAAACGTGGAAAGGTTATTTTCAGTGATGAATGTGCGATATACCGCAGCTGTCGATCACGGAACATTGTGTTCTGGTCCAAGGAAAACCCACATTATGTCGAAGAATTGGAACATCTTCCTCCGCATGTCATGATATGGGCTGCAATTAATAGTCGACATCTGTTTGGACCGCATTTCTGTGATGGTCCAGTGAATCAGACAACCTATCTGGACATGATGCAAACCTGGTTTGTACCACAACTTGGAAATATTGGCATTCTGAATGACGTATGGTTTCAACAGGGTGGGACACCCGCCAATTACGCAATCACTGTTCGGGAATACCTTGGTGAGGTCTTTCGAGATCGTTGGATTGGCCGAGGTTCGGCATTGCTGCCCGCTCCACTTGAATGGCCACCTTGAAGCCCAGATTCTCAACGTGTGATAATGCCCTTTGGGGTTCCATAAAGGAGGTTTTTGCACAGCAGCGCTACCAAACCACTGATGAACTAAACAAGCAGTGAGACGTGCTTTTTCTCGTATCGCCCCGCAACTGCTTCGGAAAATTTCCCACAGAACAGGGCGTAAAATTATTCTGTTCATGAGAACGACGGAACCCAAACGGATCCACTGAATGCCTAAGGATGCCTCATCATATAACTCAACATACACATCATGCAACAGATACATACCTCACTTACATTTTTTATTACAGGGAGGTAAAAAGATTTTGTGACACCATGTAGAAATAAACAGTTTAGATTTTGGCTCGTTGGATGACCTCGCAGAATGCGCCCGTGCTGCTGTTGTTCACCGGTGCCCTCAAAGCATCGACAATCTGCGCATCATTAATGTAGCATGGAGTTGTACGAGATTGTAAAAACTTTGATCTTCAAAGCGGCAGTACTTGCCATCAGTAATATTTTAATGTGAAATCACGGATCTCTTGTAGAAGACTAGAACCATAGTAAAACGCTCTAATGAGGAGAAAACAATTCAATTATTTCTTCAAATGTGCCGGAAGATGAACCTTTGTAATCCCATAAAAGGCATTCAACTAACAAAAATTGCAGAACCGTGCTTCAAGATGTTCATCACTAAATCTACTACTAAAAAAAAAGGAAATGCAGTGAAAAAAATTATATTAAATTTGGCTTTTCATTAGAGTAGGTTAGGATTATCCGTACCCACAACGTCCCATTTGCGGAGAATACCTCACAAACAGCAGCTTGAAACCTTTACTCTTGTATTGTCACTTAGGAGCTAAACACCTAAGTCTTGCGAATGAGCATTTTATTGTTTTCAAACGAAAAACCTAACTCTTAGGCGGTTGTAATTGCTAGGCTAGTGCTATTGCACAAAGGATTTCTGTACTGAAGTCTATTACTTCCATGCGCAGATTTTGTCCTGAAAATAATTTTTGTGCAGGAAATTTGCGTAACACCCTTGTTGCTTTTTACCGGAAACTGTCAGAAGAAAGATTTTTTAACTGTTTGTGGAATAGTTTTTTATGTACAGATATTTATATTGAAAGCCAAACATGAACAAAGATAACCAACATACCAAAGATAAACCAGAAGCCAAAGATAACCAGAAGAAGTGCAATTCTACCTTTTGAAACTTGTAGTTATGTAAAAATAGTTTATCGTAATCGCCATCAGATGCAAACAGAATTATTTTTAAACTGAACATTGGATGCAGAGATACCGTGTAAAACACAAATTCAACATATTTATTTATTTCTTCATGTGAAATATATCCGGTATTTAATTTGTCGCCGTGGTAAAAAGCGTCGAATTTTTTTTTATCTCATCTTATATTAAAGAACAAGAGCATGGAATAAATTATATGTATTGAATCAGTCACTTTAATATTTACGCTCTTCCAGATGAAAGTATCGACACTGGAAACAATTAAATATGTTTGGATATTCTTTACTGATCAATCTTTCATAGGTAAAAGAAATGGTAAAGAAGAGGTTTAATAATTGCACAAGTCGTGTCTTCACAGAATGACCAGCCTGGTTACCATTTAAGCAAGCACATTTCTTTTGAAAGTACTGCAAACGAACTTCGCATAGTAACCACGTCCACTGTGGATATATCAAATGTTGAACGGTTTTGGAATTAAATTACAGCAAAATCTCTCAATAACAAACACCTCGGGAGATCAACATTTGTTCCCTAATGTGAGGTGTCCGCTAACGAGATGTACCCGCTATGCTGAAACTTTATTTCAATGCCACTGTATTTGAATAATAAAAACTCCATATTATGAGCCCTAAAGGTCAAAACTGTCCATATTTTTTGGAATTCAGGCGAATAAAACTTCGCTTAAGAAATCTTAGTAGATCCAACAGCTAGTACATAAAATATTTAAGGAAAGATTTAGGTATTTTCTTTTCTAATCATTTTACTACAATCTAAATACCTATGTTTCCACATTATTTTTTAATTGAGAAAATTTCTTTTTTACCAAATAATCAAAAGTTTATTTTTAAGGAATGGGAAGGCTTTATAGAATCTGAAAATAATCGTAAATCTTAGAGAAATGGAGTGCGAATAATTTGTTTAATTTATTCTGGAAATCTAATGAGAGATGTAAATTTCATAGCAATATGCAAAGTTAAAGTATAATTAAATTTTAGGAAAAATTATATCTTTTAGGTTTACGTACCGCCAAATTTAAGCTTTTCTTAATAACATGTGAAGAGTTATTATCACTAGAATTATCACATGGTCCTTTCTTTTAACACCAGATCTTAAAGGAATTAATTCAGCCTTTCATGATGAAATGTGGCTTTACATCATATAATGCATTTCTCTTTTCTGTGTTAGTCGGATAGCTATTGCTTAGTATTCTTATTACAGTAGCAATTTTCATCGTAGTTTCTGCTTTTTCTTATATATTTTCTCCAATGCTTTAAGTCAATTAGATGTATGATGTTCTATATTATCTTTCGCAAAGGGAGCACAGTTTTCTTATCGAGATTGGCTAAAGAGTAGGAGCGTTCATTTTGAAACGAAGACAGAAAATATTAGAAAAATTACATAAAATGAAATTGTTGGGATCTAGAATACTCTCATTAGGAATATTGTAAAGGCACATGCTGTTTTTATCTACTGCTCTTGCATTCACTTGCGATTAGCAAAATTGCCTATTTTTAACAGACCATTAGTAGTGAAGCTATTGTAAAAATTCTATACTGCATTTCTTAGAAAACTATAATGCTTCTTCAAGAAACGCAAGTGACTAGATTGCAAAAGATAGATTACAGGACTTCCACGACTCGTCAAAGGATCATACAGTAAAGTGAATTGTTGAAGCAGTTCTTTTCTGGAACTGTTTCAACAAGCCATACAGGAAATTATATGTATCTACAGATGTTGTGTAACATCCATCAATCAGGTAAATGTTTTCAGCAATGGCTTTTCCACCTGCTGAAATAATTTGAAGGAAAAATTTCCACTTGCTGAAAGAATATTCCTTTCACTTCCTTGCAATACATTTCACGCCTCTTATTTCACTAAATAGAAATGTGTGTTTTGCAAAATAATACCACGAAACTGACATAAGAAGAAAAGAAAATTTATGCTTTGTGAACAAAACTAAATTTCAGCATTATTATTTATTTAAATAAGACAATGCATGTGATTCCGAAGGCATGACAGCTGCGGTTTTATACACTGGCGGAAGGTGAAAAAAGAACACCAAGAAGGAGACGTCTGATACCAACGAAATTTATACAGCAGAATAACGGAATACAGAGGACAACGTGATCAAAACATTATGACAAAATACAGCTGTATTTGCTGGTAAACTGAAAAATAACATTTCCATGTAACATGGTTAGTACGAGGTTGAACCGCCATGAACTGCGTCACAGTGTGCAATTCTGGCATGGAGTCTGTCGTACAGATGTTGGATGTAAGTTTGGGGTATTGAGTTCCAAGCATCTCAACCTTAACGCGTAAATCGAGGATGGTCGTGGCTGGCCGTAGAGACCGGATAAACGTTGTCCCTTAAAATATCACACGTGCTCAATGGGGTACAAATCCGGTGAACGTACAGGCCAAGGAAGTTGTCTCACACCCTGAGGTGCATGTTGCGTTGCACGTGCCGTGTGTAAGCGTGCGTTATTTTGCTGGAAAACACCACGATGGACCGACCTTACAAATGGTACAACAACGGGCTGAATGACGTTGTTGATGTAGGAGGTGCTGTTTAACGTACCCGGTACAAACACTAGTTGTGTTTGGGAGTGATAGCTGATCGCTCACCAAACCAGGAGACCAGGTGTAGGCCCTGTGTGTCAGCGGCGGATGCAAGAAGGGTGGAGACGCTTCCCTGTGCGTCTGCGAACACGCATACGGCCATCGGTGGCTCCCCAAGGAGAATCTGCTTTCATCGTTGAACACGACAGATCGGCATTGCGTTCTCCAGTGTAGACGTTGGCGACACCACTGCAGCCGCTCCTGACGGTGGGCTTGAGTCAGAGGTACACATGCCAGAGGCACACGTGCACGTAGTCCTGCATCCAGTAGACGGTTGCGGACTGTTTACACAGTCACCTCAGGTGCAACGGCAGCTCTGATTTGCGTCGCAGTGGATGTTCTGCTTGACAACGCCGCTCTCCTTATGCGTCGATCGGTCCGCTCATCAGTCCGTCTGTGACTCCCGGTTCCACGTCTTCTCGTGTGAGAAAGTTCTTCGGACCATCTACGCAACCATCGTACCACCACCGATACTTTCCGTCCAATTCGCTCCTCAATACGACGAAACGACCACCCGGCCTCGCGGAGTCCGACTAGACGACCTCGCTCAAAGTCCGATAACTGCTGAAATCGTACACGTCTTCCATGTTCAGGCATTGCAGCTTCTTCAGGGTCTTCGCACGTGTCCGTACGCCGAAGACTGATTACATTCACTTCGCCGTACTCCTTAAATACCACCTACAATAATTTGCATATTATGCCGTGCTGTGGCGTAAGCGTTCACCGGTTGGTCCCGAAATTAACATCACACCTACGTAAACTCGACCCCATTAACATATGTAAATTTCATGATCGTCCGCCAATTCTTTCTCTGTGTTCTTTTTCCAATTTCCGCCAGTGTATTATACGTGCTCTGGAAGGTGAACATCACAAAGCTAAAGAAAATCTCTAACGTAAGTTTACTTCAATGAACAAATATATCAGAAAATTAAACGCACAGAGCACATAATATATAAGCATGCAATGGAACTGTTAACATGTTTTTTTTCCTGTGCCAGACTATAGTGATGTCGGAAGAGAAGTGGCTAGATATTGCAAAACATGCAGTGGAACTGTGAACATGATTTGATCAAACGATGATCATATGTAGAGGATTTTAGGGAGGGAGTGTCTGACCCCAGGTCTTAAGCAACCCTTAGAAATTGGTAGCTAGGAGATTTGGACTACAGTGCCCGAAAGGAAAGTGACACGGAAGCGAAGTAGAAATGGGGAGGAAGATGCACTTATTTATAATCGGGGTTCCAGTACCCAGGGTCCGACGGCTTAACATGCTATCCGACGCACGGCGGGTATTTAGTGGATCGAGCGTTTGTACCTGCCTGGGGTCGAACCTAAGGCCCTTTCCGCAACAGTCACGAACGTTGCCTACTAGGTGACCCGCGGCCCTGTGAGCATGATTTGTTTCCTGTACCGGACTATAGTGATGTCGGAAGAGAAGTGGCTAGATATTGCAAAGCATGCAAGGGAACTACGAACATGATTTGTTTCCTGTACCAGACTATAGTGATGTCGAAACAGAAGTGGCTAGATATTGTAAAGCATGCAATGGAAATGTGAACATGATTTGTTTCCCGTAGTAGACTTTAGTGATGTCGAAAGAGAAGTGACTATATATTGTAAATAGTAAGGACATTTCTGTTGGTAAATGTGTTAGATTTGCTGTTTTTCCATTTGAAAGGCTAATTTTTACCTCAAATGACCTGTTGATAATTCAGTTTTACTTTACTTGAAAATATACTGAAATACTGAACGAATTTCTGCGCTTTCAGCAAAATGATAATTCTCATGTTTGGCTGATTCGTATCCTTTTGATAATTGGATGTATTAGCACTAGAGTTAACGCCCCACAAGTGACTTTAAATTTATGCGATATGAAATTAATGCCTTTTTTCTGTAGCTCAGTATGTCTCACCATTTCCTTTTTATCTGCAACACAGAAAAAATATGAGTTGAAATTGAATGTTTTTCCTGATCCTAGTTTGAATGTTTCATAAGCAAAATAGGAAGAGCCTGTGCTTCAATCAATTACAAAGTACCATGTGATATTTTTACATTTATCTGGACTTTCGAACGTATATTTGTAGGTGGATTACTAATTTCATTTGCTCTATTTCTATATTCTTTTATATGTTTCTTCATTCATTCGAAATTCCTTTAAAGTAAATAATGTAAACATTCATTTCGAACACGCCATTCGTACGTTTCAGAATTATTCCTAGTACTGTTTTATATGGTCTCCTTGCCCGCAGGACCTCACTATCATAAGCCATGTCCATTTTTAAGAAAGTTGCAGGAAAATATTTCCTGTGTGCAAGCCTTTAATGTAAATAACATTATATTCTTAAGTTGCTTTTAGGGCAAGTCTTCCTTCGTACCTTCGTGGGATTGACCTTTCTTCGGATACTACGAAAAAAGTGCATAGTTGAAATGAAAATAACTTGGAATTCTATTGCATTCAAAACACTATAGGAATTGTTTACTGCTAAAGATTCCCACAGAGGAACACTTCAAACGAACTGCAAAAAAAACTTAGCTCGCTTTTGATTTTCCGACATTTTATAGTTTTCCAAACATTTGAAAATTTAGAACCCGTAATTATTGTGGAACTGTTTTCTGATCGTAATTGTTGCTTTAAATATACAAAGTAACATTTTTGCACTGCAAAATTTGTTTTAAGAATGATACCCTTGACACACAGGGGTGCTAAGTGTAGCACAAGGCGCCATAGGAAAATTTGATTTGTGAGCTACCATTGGTTTTCACAAAAGGAAAAAAAATGGTGGTTATGTAGGTGGATATGATCTCATTTTTTTCACATTTTACCGCCAAAATCCTAGACTTGCAGGTTTTCACTTGTATATAAAACATGAAACTTTTCATCTACTTTTTTTTATTAGAGGTTTACCGACCACCGTGAGCAACTCAATAGGCTATAATCAGTCTCCCGTCCATAATTTAGGACCACTGGTTTCATGGAAGGGAGAGAGCCAGTGCCGTAAGACAAACACAATATCCATGCCTCACCGGGATTCGAAACCAGACCTATCTCGGACGAATGGTCATCGCTTAGACGACTGCACCACTGGGGCGCCTTTCATCTACTTCAAGGCAAGGTAAGCAAAATTAAGAAGTGATACTGGTAAGAAAACGGATGTTCAGTAACAACAATCTGTTATTTCTAGTAGATCCGGAGCATGTATTATGCACAGGTGAATTCTTTTCATGTCATTAATCATGAGGGTTTGTCTTTGAGCTTTAGAGGATCACGAATAAATAATACCTGCCCATGATAAGATCAATACTTCTGAAACAGTTATGCTTCATGTATGCCCTCCGGCGAATCAATTAGACAAAGATTTGAATTTGATGACTTTTGAATATTTCAAAACTTATCTAGGAAGATGAAAGCTCACATTGCAAGAGTATATACTACAAGGAACATCCTGAAAAAAACGCCTCCTCCTTAACATCTTTTGAAATTCTAATGTGATTTTAATAAAACTTCACTGATATGTACTGCAACATAGTACCAATGTGGGAACACATTTTTTTCAGAATCGGAAATAAAGATCATGAATGAAAAAGAAAAGCAGAGAACCGTAATTGAATTCCTGGAAAAAGAGGGATGTGAGTTTCCAGAAATCTACAGAAGGTTCCTAGCGACGTATGGAGTTTCGACAATCGACATCAGTAACGTCCGAAGCTAGATGAAGTTTCAAGAGGGAGAAATGTCAATGTCGGACAAACAACAGGGTGAAACATCTGCAACAAAAGTAACAGGTGCCAACAGGCAACGAGTGAAAGCCATCATCACAGCTGATCGTCTTGTAAACATCCAGGAGTGTTGCAATGCAATTCAGTGTGGTCATAGTGCTACAGAAAAATTAATTAATGATTTGGGCTGTAGAAAACTTGTTCAAAGTGGATCCTTTGGAACCTAACCGTGAACAATGTGGACAAAGGGCGGACACGTGCCGGAACCTCTTGGACTGTTAT
Organism: Macrothele yani; assembly: GCA_039090855.1. Taxonomy (NCBI): domain Eukaryota; kingdom Metazoa; phylum Arthropoda; class Arachnida; order Araneae; family Macrothelidae; genus Macrothele; species Macrothele yani. The sequence goes on from CM077034.1 coordinate 150,280,435, forward strand.
GAGACAGAAGGTGAGGTGTTTTTATCTAGTGTTGTGACGGGGGACTGAAGCTGAGTGTTCTTTCATGGCCCAGAAACAAATCGTGCTTCAATGGAAGGACACCTCACATCTTCACCTCGACAGAAAAAGGTGAACATATCTCGTTTCACAGGTAAAGTGATGGTGACAATTTTCTGGGACAAAGGTGGTGTCGTTTTTACGGATATCCTTGAGTGGGATGCACCAATAAACAGTACTCACTGTGTGCACATATTGAAAAAGGTAAAGGAAGCTATCAGAGCGTACGTGACACTTCACTTCACATTATTGTTTTACTCCATGACAACCCACGTATCCAGACCTCAATGGAGACATCACACGCTTTTGCCAAATGAGTAGACGGTGATGCCCCAACACCCTACAGTCTTGATTTGGCTCCTTCAGATTTTTTCCTATTTGCTCATATGAAAAACACACTTCGTATGGAAAGTTTCGACAATGCGGCATACTTTAATCTGGCAGTGGACTGATGGGTAAACCGATAGCCTCCGGAATGTTTCCGAAATTGATTTTACCAATGATTTCAATACTTTGATTTTACCAAGTGATGAACAATTCTTTGAATAAGCTAGCATTATTAACGATATGTCAATTATTTTACAACCAAGTTTCAGATTGCTGCTGCTGCCAATAAAAATCTTATGAAGGACAAGGCATTACTTTCAAAATACCCTTTGTACTATCTCTCGCGAAACAAAGTATACGAATTCAAAGCAACTGTTTATCATGAGTAGGGAAACGGAATCTTATTCTGTTTAGTAAACATGCTTTCGCATGTTAATACGTTTCTGGTTTTCAACTATACAATAAAAACGCATGTTTAATACATCTTGATTTTACCACCCCTAGGAGAAACCTCATCCAGCGTGAGGTTGATTCTTTCAGTATGATGCATCAGCTTACGACCCCATGCGACACAACCTTCAATGTACCTTTGTTGAAGCGTGACTCTGTTCAATGCATCGACACCCATTTAATCACATGCTGTTATGCAAATAGTAAGTTGTTAGAAATAATTTTCTCCGAAATTTCCTGTTCCATGGAATACTGAAAATTTGCAAATAGCAATTTTTCAGATTCCGTTTATATACGTGCCAAAATAGTACCAAAACTTTCTTCTCTCTTCCAAGATATCTCATGAATTGAAATTAAAAAAAGAAATTTGTCCTCAATATGTGCTCCATCTGATGTGTACCTAATGAGAAAGAGGTCACAGGTTACGTTGCTGGAAGCGCCAAATTGACTGATCGATACTAACGAACCGTTTATTTTGAAATTATCGAGCATCATGAAGTCAATTCATATTCAATCAATGTTACTCGGAGACCATAATAGCTTTAGTATGAGGTAATTTATCCATTTTAAACACTTTTCATATACACTGCTGGACAATTGCTAAGGACGGATCATAAACGGCTATATAGCGCATAAAAAAGTAAGTGTGGTTGGATGCCAAGGGAAATAAAATAATGTCAGAATGCCAGGACATTACAAGAAAGACAATTTATTGTGCTCTGAAATCCAGAAGGCTTTGGAACGTGTTCAATGGACAAACAGGTCATTTTGTGCAGAATACGTAAACAAGAAAAAAATGCAATTACCTACAGCAGGCGTTCCGGCGTAAGATGTCAATACGGGATATGGCCAACATGGAGGGCGATGCAAGATTCCACACGTCGTGTCATGCTTTGCACAACATTATCAAGCAGCTGTTGGGGTAATTTATCCCATTTATCTGTCCGTGCATGGGTGAGGGTGTCCTTGTTTATTGGATGGCATTAGCGACCAGCAATACTCCTCCCCAAAGGATCCCACACATTTTCAATGGGATTTAGATCTGGAGAACGTGCTGGCCATACGAGGCGTTGGATATCCTCGCTCTCAAGACACTCCTTAACAGTGACTGCTCAATGACATGTTCCGTTGTCGTCCATGAAAATGAATCTATCACCGACAGCACCACGGAACATGCGAACATGAGGTAGCAGAACATCATTAATGTATCATTGGCCAGTCATAGTCCCAGTTGGAAACACATAGAGCGACGTACGGCCATTGATCATGATGCCAGCCCATACCATGACATTACATGTCGGATATCGGTCCCTTTCCTGTATGTTTGCTGGACAATATGCAGTACCACTATCACGCCAGATCAGTTGTCGTCGACAATCAGACGATAGACTGTAGCTACTCTCATCTGAGAAGAAGACAGCAGACCATTCGTTATAAGTCCATTTGCGATGTTGATGGCACCATTGCAAACGGGCGGTACGGTGACGTCTGGACAATGGGATGCACACAACGGGACGGCGGGCGTATAGTCCTCCTTCATGCAAACGTCTGGCCACAGTTTTTCGGGAGATCCGCTTGCCAGTAGCAGTCATAAACTGATTTGCTACCTCACTAGCTGTGCTGCGCCGGTGTCTTTTTGTTGACAGCACTATGTACCGATCTTCTGCAGGTGTCGTACTGCGAACACGACCTCCCCCGTGACGTTTGCTACACTCTTCATTTGTTTGAAATGATTTCCAAAGTCTTGAAACAACACTGCGGCTAACGTCGAACTCCCTGGCAACATCTGTTATTTTTCGCCCTTCTTCAATCTTGCCAATAATACGGCCATGCGTAAAATCATCTACGTGATGTCGGGAAGACATACTGAAAATTGCAAGTTCGTCAATTGATTCTTTCCCTTTCAACTTTGCGTTTGAACAACAAGGGTTAATATGCGTCAAATCCTTTATATCTCGTATCAGCGCTATGACGTCACGAACAAGTTCGGCAATCCAAAATTTGCATACGCACAACACGTCTTACTCTCTCCCGCACTTATGCTAATTTCCACATTTTCCTGCCTTCCATTTTATGGTTGCTATCGTTGCTATTGTCATCCGTCCTTAGCAATTGTCCGGCAGTGTAGAACAGGCTGATTTACAGGTTTGCAAATCTCTCTAAATAATTAGAAAATGGTAAGCATTTAGCAAAACGTTTTTTAAAATATATACGTATATACCGAGGAGCAACATGTGAATTACAACATTAAATGTTTACCTCTTACTTACTACAACAACAGGCTGTTTTCATCTTTTTAGAGTATTTTCGAATAAATTTTTTAACTAAACTTTCAGGGATAAAAATTAATATTTCAGGATATTAGTGAAAGTAGAGATGCAAACTCCGGCGTTATCTTAAAATGAAAATTACTGGAGCAAAATGTTTCTATTTGCATTTCAACTTTTATTAATTTTTGCAATTGTTTGCAACTCTATTAGAGCAAGAGGAATTTCCCGCTGCTGTTGCGTTCAGAAGTTTGTATTTCTTTTTTAATATAATTTCAAAAGAAACCACTTTCTTTTAAAGAAAAAGTACGGGCTATTTCGAAATGTTCAAGGTGCTTTCTTTTATAAAAAAAAACGAAATCATTCCTGGAGCTGGAACAATGTAACTAAATACAACTAAATTTTACCTGCAATTATCTACGTCATCATCATCATCATTGTCAACCATTATCAATCCACTGCTGGACGAAGGTCTCCCCAAGTTTCCTCCACAACGGTCTGTCTTGTGCCAGTATCCTCCATGTCACCCCTGCATACTTTCGAATTTCATCCACCCATCTCCCATGTGGTCTTCTTCTGGGTCTTTTCCTGTCCCTTGGAATCCAATCTAAAATTTCGGCTGTCCATCGATGATCTGTCCTTCTGGCAGTATGTCCAGCCCATTGCCATTTCAGGGATTTAACTCTGATCATGATGTCTTCCACTCTTGTCATTTTTCGGATCCACGAGTTCCTCTTCTTATCTCTCCTGGTTACACCAAGTATGCACCTCTCCATGCTTCTTTGAGTTGTCTGCAGCCTTTGTATGTCTCTTTTAGTTAAGGTCCACGTCTCTGCACCATACGTAAGCACTGGAAGGATGCATTGATCAAACACTTTTCTTTTAAGACATAATGGCATATTGCTCTTGAAAATTATGCTGTTTCTTCCAAAAGCTCTCCAGGCAAGTTTTGTACGCCGATTAATTTCTTCATCAATGTGACCCTCACTTGATATCTGCTGTCCAAGATAAACGTACGTGTCTGTTATCTCCAGCTTTTTTCCATCAATCGATAAATCTTCATTTCTTGTAAAAGCATTGAACATCACTTTTGTCTTCTGAAAGTTCATTTTTAATCCCACTTCTTTACTCTTGTCAGCAAGTTCCTGGATCATACTCTGCAGCTCTGATGGGCTAGTTGCAAAAATGACTACGTCATCAGCAAAACGAAGGTGGGTTAGATAATCTCCATTAATCTTTATCCCCTTGTTTTCCCAGCTCAGTGACTGAAAAACACCCTCCAATGTGGCATTAAAAGAGCTTCGGAGATATGGTGTCACCTTGTCTCACTCCCTTTCCAATTTTTATGTGTGTTGTATTTTCAAACAGCCGAATCTTTGCACTTGCATTTTCATAGATGTTATTAATAATATTAATGTATGCATCTTCAATACCGCAGGTTTTCAGAGTCATTGTAACTGCTGATGGTTTCACCGAATCAAAGGCTTTTTCATAATCGATAAAAGCCATGCACAATGGAAGTTCATATTCCCTCGCTCTTTCAATTAGTTCTCTCAGCACATGGATATGATCTATTGTGCTGTAGCCACTCCTGAATCCAGCTTGTTCTCTCGGTTGAGCCATGTCCAGTGTTACCTTCAAGCGGTGTGAAAGAACTTTAGTGAAGATTTTATAAACTACTGATAGGAGGCTGATAGGTCTGTAGTTTCCGAGATCCTCAATGTCACCTTTCTTATGTAGCAGGATCATTGTAGCGGTGTTCCAATCCTCAGGAATCTTTCCTTCATTAAGGCATCGAGTGAAAATTTGGGCGAGTACTGTTTCGATTTCTCCACTTGCTTCTTGTATGATGTCTACAGTAATTCCATCTTCTCCTGGAGCTTTTCCCCGCTTCATGTTCTTGATTGCATGTGCAACTTCTGCTGGAAGGACTGGAGGAACTCTGGTACTGGTATCTTTCATGATGTCTAGAGTGCATGTATCATCCCTTTCATATAATTTGGAGTAGAAATCTTTCACTCTTGTCAAAATTTCGCCTCTATTTCTTGTTACAGAACCATCTTCTTTTCTCAGTGCCATAATCTGTTTTCTTCCCTTACTGAGATGTCCCTTTGCTATCTTTAGGCTTTGGTTGTTTTCAATTGCTTTCCTCACTAGTTCACAGTTGAATTTTCTTACGTCTTCAGTGATACTTTTTCGTACTGTCTTGCATAGCTCTATATATTCCACTTTGGAAGTCACATCTTCTTTAGTTGTCCTCATCTCTCTTCTTTTTTTCATCAACATTTTCGTTTTTCCTGATAATTTATTTACATGCAACTTGTTCTTAGACCCAGCTAATTTTGTTGCTGTTTCCATAAGAGCTTTGGTTTTCTTTTCTGTTAACTTCAGAGATGTCCACTTCTTCCGATGTTAGGCCTTCTAAAGCAGAGAACCTGTTCTTCAGAACCAACTTGAAGGTATTATGGTGTTTTTTAAGGTTGGTTATGTCAATAGATTTTGTTTGTCTTATGAGCTTGCTACGTTCGAGTTTAGTGTTGAGGTGCATCTTACATCTCACGTATAGATTGATATATCTAAATGTACACATACCTACAAACACCGTGATGTTTTATGTTTCTGTGGAGGAGGCATCATCCTCGTCATAAGAGAAAAGCTTTCAATTCGTGTAGCAGTCATTCGAAATGTACTGACGAACGATGGCGGTTCATTCTCCTTTCATAGATTGATTCCAGATAATTTCTACAAAGTATTCCAGACGAATACTTACCTGGAAAGAAAGAGAGCACGCTGTCATCCTTAAATTTCTTTAAAATATATATGTTGGTGTTAGTGTCATGATGTAGGTATGCATACCTCTGGGTGGCCACACAGGTAGCTATGTACTTCAAACCGGATCGAGAATGCTTACGTTTTTAGGAATATGTCCCGGGAATGCCTTGACGATCTTTATACAGTATCACTTCACGATAATATTTTCGTTGAGGATGATAGCCCACGTCTTTTCCGAGCTAGAACTGTTGACCAATACTTCTGAAGACTACATCATCAAACGTGTGTAATGACCAAGGAGGTACCCTGACCTGAACGCTACTCTCCATGTCTATGACGCAGATTGAAGTAGACCTGTGCCTTACAACGAAGTCCCAAAATAATTCATGAAGGAGGAACTATTCCTCATAATACATGGAAAATCAATTGATTATTCAAAGCAAACTGAATATAATTTCTGAATTTGCTTGTACCAGTTACTGATCATCATCCACAGATAAATCTGTGAAGGAAGAAATATTCCTCATTATACATGGGAAATCGATAGAATATTCAAAGCAAACTGAATATAATTTCTGAATTTGCTTGAACCACTTACTGGTCATCCACAGATAAATCAATGAAGGGAGAAATATTCCTCATAATACATGGGGAATTGATAGAATGTTCAAAGAAAACATAATATAAATTCTAAATTTGCTTGTACCACGTACTACTCATCCATAGATAAATCAATGAAGGAAGAAATATTCCTCATAATACATGGAAATCGATAGAATATTCAAAGCAAACCTAATATACATTCTGAATTTGCATGAACCACTTACTGGTCATCCACAGATAAATCAATGAAGAAAGAAATATTCCTCACAATACATGGGAAATCGATAGAATCTTCAAAGCAAACAGAATATAAATTCTGAATTTACTTGTAACACTTACTGGTCATCCATGTGACATCTTTTAGAACTCTCAAAATAATATGAAGCCCCGAAAACCTTGTTAGAGTAATAACCGTCAGCGCCATTACAGCTTCTTGACAATAACATTATAAGCATACAGCATGGCTGCTCATTATTAACTGCTGCGAGTGGTGTCCCACTCCGTATTGAATTATTTTGCATACCTCACTTTAAGCATGCCTTGTTACCAGCTGAGCGCACCTGCTATTTGTTTTTAAATTAACAAAGAATTTTCTTATCGTTTACATATAATATATAAATTGTGATAATAAATTACAAGTTTTCCTCAATTTTTTCATCAAAACGTACTGTACCTTTCGAGGCACTTCAATATCTCGTTTGGTTCCTACATATGTAACAGTAAATCAGTATTAGCAGAGATTTATCTGTTTCATTTAGCTTTTATAATGTGATTCCGTTTTGTGGGTGTTCAAACGATATAATTTTGTTTTATTTTAGGCAAAACAATTTCAGAAATTCTTAACTTCATAGAAGAATTGTGATGGGTTTGTGTGGCAATTTATCATAGCCCCACTTTAGGAAGTCGGACTTAGATCACAAAGACTCCGGCGCATTTCACTTTTGAAGGACCAAAATTTTTGAAATTTCAGAAATTTGCATTCTCGAAAAAAGCAGAATTTAGTTATTTAGCTGTGGGATCTGTCGAGGAAATACGATATTTACTGAAACCGGATCGAAACATTCATGTTCTTCGGACCAGTTGTTTCTAATCGGTTACCTGTGATACACAAAAGTTTAAGTTTTTCTTAATTAAAGTTTTTTTTAATTATATGTCTGTCCTAAGTAAAAGGCCGTGCAAAACGAGATCGATTATGATTTTCATTGTCGTACGTATAGTCATTGCTACGCTAAAATGTAGGAAAATATTGTTTTAAATACTGCGCGAGCGTGTGAAACCTTTTAAAGCCATTTTTTAAGAAAATGTGCATAGACCTGCAGAGCGAAGTACTTTGCTGTTTGCATTTGAACTTACTTCAGATAACGAACATACCTTTCAAAAAGTATCTGAAATGTTCATGTTGTATTCTAAAAGGTACCGCGAAAACGCTAAAACAATAATAGCATTATATGTTGTCGTGAACACCATTTTCCAGGTAAAATGAATATTCGTTTATTTTGAAGATCAAGGATCATTAATGTGTATCCACAGGTCATATTCCTTGTTTCACATTTATTTTGAAAGATATTTCTTGTACCATAGTACATGTCACCAACATTTCCCTATACTATCTTTTCTTTCTTTTTTTTTTTTTGTATTCTAGCAATTTGCATTTTTGAAATGAGCGTATTAACTGTGAGAATTAATCATTAACAAATAAGGAAAGTCCTCAATTTTACATTTCAAAGGGCAAAGCAATATAGAAATGTATTTTGGGTTGAACCAGAAGTTAAACATATTTTCTTATAATTAATTTAATTTCAGATAAATAGTGGTAGGAATTCGAATAGTAAATGGGCAGCAGGCATTTACAATTATCAAACATGAGGAAGCATAAATACCTGAAAGTTTTTTGAAAGCGAAACACAATTATAAACCATTTGTGGTCAATGAGCAAATGAAGTTAAACTGTCAAGTGCTTCAAATCATCACGTTGGAGCAGTGTGCTTTGTAATCAAGAAATTCCGTTAAAAATAACAGAGAACTAGTGAAACATGTTTCAAACATTAATGTTGGAATACAGGTCTTTTAAATGTTGTAAACCTTAAACAAGCCATTATTAATTTAGACGCTTCAAAGCAAAACAGGTAAGCAAAATCTGTCTTTCCTCAGGTAGGAAAGACAAAGTGCAAAAGAGGTATTTGATACAAAATTACTTAAGACGTTTATCTTTTGGCTCATGATAAATTCAGCACTCTCATGAAACCTGAACCTGTTGCACTCTGGCACCAGTTGTCTTTCCTTGACTATTGGTCCTAGGTTTCGATGTGCTTTAACCTTGAAAGCATTGGTTGTTCTAATTTCTGTCTTTTTGTATTTAACTATTTCAGTTTACTTTTTCAAAATTTTCAAGGTTTTTTTAATATGTATTGTATTAAGAAGGTGAATTACTAGTGTATATATACATGTATATATATACACGATCGAATCGCATCATTGCGATCACCAGCTAATAACCAGAGTAACCGCCATATGCAGATAAATTGCAGCGTGGACAGCAACTAGACGGGCTAGGAGTGACTCGAAAAGAAGCTGGCAGGTGTTCACAGGTATGTGGAGCCATGCTGACAACAGTGGGTCTGAGAGCTGCTGGACGATGTGTGGTGGAGGCTCCATAGAATGAACAACACGATCGAGGTGGTCCCACAATTGCTCAAGTGGGTCTAAATGTGGGGAATTGGGAAGCGAGGAAAGGACTTTGAGGTGTTCATCGTGGTCTTCCAACCACTATTGGATATTTCTAGCTCTGTAACACATCTCATTGTCGTGTTGAGATATACCACCCGGCACAGGTAAGACAATTAGCATTACAGGTGTCCTTTGTCTGCAAGGATGGATTCATAACGAATTCCGTCCATTGTGCATTCCACAAGTATTATTGGACCCATGGAATGCTACGGAGACATTTTCTAGACCAATACGCTGACCCCATCTGCTTGTGTTCTGCCAGCAATGGTTGAATAGTGTTTGCTGTCCGACATTTCTCGCATTATAGGCCAACGTCCATCCGTTCGATGAAGAAGAAAACGCGACTCATCGGAGAAGGCAATATTTCAATTCCGATACCGCCGTGCAAATTCAAGGCTTTTCTGCCGGTGCGCCTTCGTTAGCATAGGTGATGTGACCATTCGTCTGCATCGGAGCCCTATACGCAGCAGGATTCACTTACTGTCGTTTTAGACACACTTCCTGAAGCCACCTGGATTATTCGCCCAGTGATTTGCTCTACTGTAGTGGGTCGATCGGCCCTCACGCTCCTTTGAAGCCGACGTTTACCTTTTACAGCAATGGCACGTGGTGCTCCTCTGTTCCCATTTCCCTTATTCGCAATGATGCCATTTCTCCACTCACAATACACTTTAACCACAGCAGCCGCGAACAGTTAACCAACTGCGCTGTTTCAGAAATGTTGCCACCCTTGGCGCGAAAGCAGATAAACATCCTTTTTTCCAAATCTGATAAGTAGCTCTTTTAATCCATGACAGCAACGAATGCTGTGTTTACACATTGCCTACAGCACACGTTATATATCCTCCAAGCCAGCTAACGGCACATGTGTACTTTCAATGGCTGCACGCTGTTAACGTCAAAAGTAGGAGATAGTCACAATAATCTGATTCGACTCAGTGTGCGTGCGTGTGTGTGTGCACGCGCGTGTACACTATGTTGACAAGGGTCACCGAACACTTAGAAGAGAAACACAACATAGCATATATTGACACACATTTGTACGGTGTTGTTCCACTTTTGGCTTTAATTCATGCACTGATCCTTAGAGGCATGCTTTCGACTAGGTTTTGCAGCACAGCGATAGCCGCTAACTGTGCTTCGTTTTAGGCCTTGGCTCCAAACGTCTTACGAGGCGCTCTAAGTCATCCCAAAGGTGCTCTATCTGATTAATATCAGGGCTTTGTGCTGGCCAGTCCGTACACGGTACGGAATTATCATCAATCCACGCCGTAACTCTCCTTGCTTTATGGTTCGGTGCATAATATTTCTGTTACGATGAAGGCTCAGTTGGTTAATATTGCCACAGCATAGGGCCGAGATCATGCCATGAGAAACACTCCCACACGAGTACGCTGCCAGCTCCAAACTTGACCGTAGGAACAGTACACTGACAAGTAGCATACCTGTTGGAGATGAAAGGCTTATTAGCAGCAACAAGAGCACGGTAACCCAGGAAATGAAATTCTCTGGGAATGGTACGTGTACAAACCGAGGATCCAGCATTTTTACTGACATGTACCAGTGAGGTCTTGTGCATGAAAAAAAAACAGTGAAGAGAAATAATCGTTGGAAACGGTGCTCTACTAATAATATTTTCACTTCCGTAGCGTGCATATAAAGCAAATATTTTTCATGGTTCACGGTTTTGCATGGGAACGGGACGCAAGTGGACATAACACAATTATTCACTGGAGTAAAACTCCAAATGTACATATTGCATCTTAAAGTGTAAACCCATGATTTAGAAAGTTGCTTGAACTAAAAGTAATAAGAAAGTAAAAATATTTATCTCATAGAAACGCGTATAAAACTCATTATACTTCAAAACAAACGTTTATATATCATTAATATAAAATATGTGAGCTATTTAAAAGAGACGGTCATGTTTATTGCTGTTGCAACTACTCTTTCATAACACGTTTCAGGTAAATTTACAACGAACACGCCCATTCTTTATCTGATTTGTTAACGCCACTCAAGTGCTAACCAATGAGATTACGAATTAGAGGGAACTCAAGCCTTTTCTTTCGAATTACCCTGTATATGCGTTTCATAGGCAGCACGGATTATGTGATATTATTGCTATTTTAAACTATATTTTTAGTTTCCACTGAATAAATTAGACACGGTTGTAACTTATCTGTCAATATCTTAATGTATCGATTATTAATAGTAGCATTTTTACACATTTAAATGTTTCATCTTCGATTACCTCAGCATGGGTCACCACGACTTCAAGACCAATTTCAGCAATTTTTTTGGAAAATAAACAACTGATCCTTTTCCATACGAATGGGGTGGTACTGAGACAAAAGAAAATGTGTGAAAGCACTATAACATAACGAAGGATGCTGAAATAATACATGGAATTTAAACAATACTTTCGACAGATCGTTGGTTATTATTAATTTTTTTAGTAAACTGAACTCCTTTAAACGAACATTTTATTAATCGTATCCAACAATCTTATTTCCGGAATTCAATGTTCTTTAAATTGTCCTTAGCAGCAACTGCAAAATTTAAATCGTCGAAAATGATGCATTTCTTTGAAAGGACGATCTGTGGATAGTTATGTGACTGAGACAAAAGAAAATGTGTGAAAGCACTATAACATAACGAAGGATGCTGAAATAATACATGGAATTTAAACAATACTTTCGACAGATCGTTGGTTATTATTAATTTTTTTAGTAAACTGAACTCCTTTAAACGAACATTTTATTAATCGTATCCAACAATCTTATTTCCGGAATTCAATGTTCTTTAAATTGTCCTTAGCAGCAACTGCAAAATTTAAATGGTCGAAAATGATGCATTTCTTTGAAAGGACGATCTGTGGATAGTTATGTGATCTTCACTTTGTTTTCTTTCCTTTGGAGCTCAAATGATACAATGCCAACGTTAGAAATGCTGTTAAGAATAGTTTTCTTAAATGATTGAAATCTCCTTCCCCGTAAATAAAAAAATGGCGTCATTTCCAAATACTTGCTGTTCCTTTTTCTTTTTTTTTCTAAAACAAAACTCAATTATTCCAATGCGGTCTTTATTTCGTGAAACAGTTGTACGGAAATATTAGATATTATTTTAATGTATGTGCCTGTGTCAGCCATAAAATCAATGTATATTTTTTCTGGTCATCAGCATACTAAATCCGATTCTATAAAATGTGAAAATTCCCTAAGCGAATGTATTAAATGCCCTTCACACTTCTTCATCTTATGTTGCGACGTTTGTTGTATTAAAGTATTCACAGAATGACAGTTTGTTTGCTATCATACCTGTCTGCAAAAGTAAAATCATACTTAGTTTTAAACGAAAGATGGCGCATGCTTCGACATATAAATTGAGTGCTCATTATTTTATTTCAGCACCACATTGATGTTATTCCCATGTGGACGAGAAAACTTCAATTTATGTTAACAGATAAATTGCAACAAACATTTTCAGGTCTTTCAGGAAGACTAAAACAAAGCTAAATAATTTCAAAATCACGTGTATTGCACATTGGTTCAAATATTGATTAAAGTGTAATAAGATTATCTTTTGCGTCTGAACTACATCACCTTAAGGAAAATGTTGACCTCAGGTACAAAGTCTAATGCGAAAGATAAGTAGATCAGAAAGAGGGTAAATATTTTACAGACACGATCTCATTTAAGTCGTGAGCATTACCTTTACCCAAAAATCCGAAGATCTTCTTGAAATACTTTGTAACGAACAACACAAACTCAATTTTCATCATCATAATAATCATCATCATCATCATCAGGAGGTTCCACTGCCAAGTGGATTTCCTCGTTGAGCCCGGATCTTCCTCCACTTCTCTCTATCCAAGGCCATCACTTCATCCAGTCCATTATTTTTTTAAACTTGATTTAATCTCCTCCACACACTTTCTCCTTGGTCTTTCTCTTTCGGTCTTTCCTGGATCCTCCCACTCCATCAGAATTTTTGGAAGTCTTTCTGATAACATACTCCTTACGTGGCCGAATCATTACAATCTCCGCATCTCAATAGTTTGAATAATGACTACTTTAAAACTCTTAATATCACGATTTTTTGTATTACGCACTTTTTCACATCTGTATTTTCTTACAAAACGCCTCCAAACGTCAATCTCTGTAGCCAATAATCTTTGTGGATGTCTTTTATTCAACATCCACATCTCCGCACCGTATACCATGATGCACTTTACAATCGCAGAAGAAATGTGTCGTTTTGCTCTTGGAAAAGTGTTTTGAATCCTGTTATATTTCTGTTTTGAATCCTGTTCTTTGAAGCAGCAAAGAACAGGATTCAAAACAGAAATATATTTCTTGACCTCCGCAATTGTCCGATCAATATCCTGGTTAAATGTACCATCCTGATGTATTATGGATCCGAGGTATTGAAATTCCTCAACTGTTCTCAACGTACTATTATCAGATAGTTTAATCTGCTCAGTTTTATTTTATGTTAATTTTGTCCCCAACGGTCATATTCTAAAATCAGTTTAAGAAACACATAAGCTACGTCATCCTTATTTTCTGCCAAGAGAACTTGATCATCCGCAAATAGCATGTGGTACACAAAATCATCCTGAATCCGAAATTTCACAAACTCAAATTTACGATTTAAAATAAGGAGTGACTATACGATGATCGGTCCCGTGATCATGTACTGGTTTAAAAATTCGATTACCAGACTCAAATTAAACTGACGAGGAAAACGGCAGTATTAGAGAGATAATATAGTTTATTAAAGAATGGTACTTGAGTGTTACGTATAGTTCTTTACGCTTGCAACAGTGAGCTCATAAAAGCTTTAAGACTCATAGTGGACCTTTCATTAGAGGAACCTGAATTAAGGTTGATAAACAGATGGTAACTTTAAGTGTGTGCCTAGGTATGCGTGTTTCCTGAACAATGTATATAACCCAGGCACTTGCCATTATTCCCCACTGTTCTGTACCATGCATAAGTCGTTTAAAAAAAATATGAACTTATTCATGCATTTCGTACTTTGATTAAAAGGTCTATACATTTCATAGGTATTGCATGCAATGCCGATTACTTTTAAAGTAACGTTAATAAAACAAAGATTCTATATTAAATATAACGTTATTTTAGAAATAAATAAAGTCCCTTAAAATGCTGTATTGGATGTTTGATTTTAAAAACATTAAATCCAACAACGCAAATATATAGAATTACTCTTACTAGACGCATTTGGGGTATTGTTTATTACAGGAAGCTGAGCTAAAATGACATTAGGAATTATATAGCACTTCGATTTTTACTCAAACGATTTTATTGTCTGCCTCTTAACTGCTTCAGGTAGCAGACTTTGTTTTACTGGTGAAAACTTCTCATAATGAAACTGTCATCTAGCATATTGCCTAATCTTCCGCTACGTTATGTAAAATGCCTAGGAAATGTATGAAGCGTTCACTGTTTTACCTTTGTCTGGCAGTGTTAGGCATTGAATGAAGTGCCGCAAACACACATTGCCGATATCTAACACTCGTTGCTGATTGCTGATAGCTAGGTAACCGATTATTATACCATGAGGTTCTCATTTCTTTTTTTTTTAATTGGAGGTTTAACGACCACCGTGAGCAACTCAATGGGCTATAAGCAGTCGCCCGTCCCTAATTTAGGGACACTGGTTCCAGGGAAGGGAGAGATCCAGTGCCGTAAGACAAACACAACATCCATGCCTCACCGGGATTCGAACCCGGACCCCTTTCAGACGAATGATCAGAGGCCATCGCTTAGACCACTGCGCCACCGGGGCGGCTCACATTTCATATATACCATCAGTTCACATTATTGCCCAAAACTGTCCAAAATTATTCTCTCATAAAGCATCGTCTCCGAAAAGATACCTAGATAAACAGGATTATATTTACATTTAATCTTATTTATATGTGTCAGCTTAAAGTCATGACTTCCATTATTTGGCCGTTGGTTCTTTGCTACCTTAGATGCGAGCAGTAAGATATTTTTAAAAGAAAATTCATTACAAAACACAAATGTTCATTTTCCATACTTACCTGGCACTTGGGAATCGTTGACCATGAACGGCGTTCCCACGGACCAAGGCCTTTCATTGCACTTACAAAGGCTGACGTTCGCCACATCTTCACAGTGAAGGTGATTGGGGTGCATAATTTTTGGTAGCGGGGTCTGCGTTCGCGCGACCCTTAACATCCTAATATGAGAGTACCATGTCTGTAGGTAGTATGACGCTATTGATCTTTGCTGCATGGAAACCTGTATGAGATCACATGTACAGTATTTTAGGATGGTAGTGTCTGACACCAGGTCTTAAACAACCATTGGAAATAAGAAGCTAGGAGATTTGGGCTACAGTCCCCGACAGGAAAGTGACACGGAAGCGAGGTAGAAAGGTGGAGGAAGACGTTCGTATTTCTTACCAGGGTCCAGTACCCGATGTCCGAAGGCTTAACGTGCCCATCCGACGCACGGCGGATTTTTAGTGTTTCGTACCTGCCCGGGATCAAACATGAGGTTTCTCCGTGGCAGTCACGAACATTTGCCACTAGGCCATCGGCTGCAGGCAACCTATATCAAAGAACGCGGTGATTTAGAATGTTTGCCTCAACCATCCATACCGTACAAAATTATTAGGACCACGCACTAAACAAAGCATCACCTCCGAATCAGACACACAAGGCGCACCGATCAAGCTCTATCCCTGAGAGCTACCATGTTCCGGAATCCCTACAAACCACCCGGTCGCCGGAGATTCTGAAATGAAAACGCTAAAGTGCAAAAATGTGCGTTTTACTATTTTTTCTATTTTCTTTTAATTTCTTGAGGGCGTTTCTTGGAATCCCTCTTTGAACAAGTTTTACCCAAGGGCTCACAAAAAGAACCTTCCGTTTTTAAATCCACCCATAAAGGAATTAATTGATTGCTTATTTTAAAGTGATTGCTTGACGTGCTGTCCAAATTTAGTCTCAGCAAAGAAACAATGACTTGAGAGTTCATGCTTTTATAGATCTTGCTGGCCTGCATATATCTTAAATTTGCTGGACCTTATTTTAATAAATAATTTAATACAATTTTAAGATATTTAAGTAGCGATAGGGAATCCATGGCAACTGTAGATACAAGTATAATATGAAAAGCGATTAACGAAATTTTCTAGGGGATTTCAGAACTAGAAGTTAAACGTACAGTTTAGCGTCCTAAATTATTTCTCCGCAAATGTTAAAGGATTTAGAAAAAGTGAGACGTCAAGATTTTAAAGTGAGTAATTTCATCTCAAATGGTGAAAAAATGTCATCTGTAAAATGCATTTTAAGAATTTTTACCGTAAAACTGACCTCCAAGTACGACTACGTGAACACTGCTCCGTCAGATCAAACACAACAGAGTGGCGACCACGTCAGGTCTGGCTCTGCTGAAATGGTCTCGTTCCATCGGACATTTTGCTGGTGCAAGGGTACAAGAGGAACGATTAACGAACATGAACGTTTTTAGTGTTACGTGACAGAAAATAGTTCTTCATTTCTGTCGCAGTTTTTTAAAACGCATTGTGACAATTGCTTCGTTCTTACGTATATGTTTCCATGATAAAAAATAAAAAATATGCAGATCCATTTCTTTCTTCTAGAAAAGCATTAAAGTAGATATCGCGTTCTCTCCAACGGAAATTACATGAAATCGGAAAGTAAAAGTTTGGTAAATGTCTACCTGGGCGTCCTAAATTATTTCGTCGTAAAAATTTAACTGCGTGGTAAAAATGCGACGTACAATTTTTAAGCATACAAAATAACGGAGAAAGTTGCGAAAAAATAGCATTTTTAGATAAAATTAAATAATTTTTCCGAAATATTAACGTGTGGTTACGATGGTTTGCAGTAGATGGTGCAGGAGGCTGAAGCGATGCTAACGGCCACCACGTGAAGGTTCCGTGCGTCGGGAAGGAGTACGAGTTATCAGTGAATGCGCAGCAGAATACAACAGGAGTGGTGTGTATATTTCGGAAGAGTGTGATGCTACGTGTAATCGTGCGCAAGTAGAAGTAGTTAAAACCTGTTTTATTGATTTTTGAGAAAGATATGTGCGGAATGTCGTTATCATTTGCTTCACAATGTTTACGAATAGAAAGAAATTAAGGAATGTTAATGGATTATGCACGACAGACATTTTGAGAAAGAAGTTTTGGTTCCGGTTGTACTCAGAAGTTTTGGTTATGGTTTAAAAGATGTGCATGGCTAGGTGATTTCTTCAAGCACTTCATTTGTAGTTCTGCTGTTGTTCCGTACATCGTAGCTCACATATTTTCCTTTTGAAACGGATATTTTTCAAAATAAACGATATCCTTCAATTCCGATATCGTACTATGGCAGGGTGGAATACAGCTTCTTGCATTGTGGCGGGTTATGAAATTTTGAGCCCTGACGAAATAGGAGATGAAGTGTGAAGACTGACGATTTTGTATTACCGCTTTCTCGTAATTATGTTTTAAAAAACAACTTACAATGCTGCGTAAAACAGACCTCTTTCCTTCCGCGTATTCCTACAAGACGCTTCGATTACTACGCACTGCTCATCCGCTTCCTTCTGTATTCTTCCGCCCGTTACTTACCCGAAGGACAATGCGGTGGGCAAGTAGGGAGCTACTTCGGGCAATATTCCAGGATCTTCCTGCTTCTGCGGCGGGACTGACGGGGGGGGGGGGGCAATGCAACAATAAGAAAGTTTGACTTTTTTTTTTTAGATGAAAGAAATTGCTTGTCATGTGATCCAGTAGTTTGGATAGAAAATTCAATTTTAGTAAGCATAGGCTGAGGTCAAGGAAGGAAAATGTTAGACTTTACCAGAGGAGGTTGGAAAAAAATACCATAGAAGTGAATTTCATGAAAAAAGGAACCGAGTCCACTTGAGATTGAAATATAAGCAACTGTGATGATGTGTATGAGTCCAATGGGCTTTTTCCATGAACTGAAGGAACGTTAAAGCTGAAAAGATTGTTCCATATAGCTGGCTTGGTTCTTTCTGTTCGCACAGGAAAAAAATGAATTCTGAGGGAGTAACAATGGAAGTAAACCGCTCCTTTTACCAAGTTTTGAGATGACATACATTGGAGGGTTGCAAAGGAAAAATAAAAACGTTTGATGTCTACTTTTCTAAGATGTGAGAAATCGTCTTAGTCATGTGATCCAATTGAACTTTAGGAAAAATGGACGTTTCAAATATTGTCATTTAGAAAAATGAACGATTCAAATATTGTCATTTAGAAAAATGAACGATTCAAATATTGACTTATAGAAATAATGATTGATTAAAGTATTGACGTTTAGTAGGAAGGCATTTCCCATATTATTCTACGGGATTTCTACAATTTTAAGAAAACGAAAATTTAAAAATTGCCCTCTTAGTCAAAACAACAAACCCATTTTTGAGTTTGTAAAAATTTATACGATTCAAAAACGAACTTTATGAAAAATGAACTTTTCCAATATTGACTTTGTTAAAAATGAGTGATTCAGATATTGACTTTAAAAAAAAAAAAGGATTCAAATATTGGCTTTTAGTTGGAAGGAATTTCCCATGTTATTCAATGGGATTTTTGCGATTTTAAGAAAACTAAACTTTAAAAAATCGCCATCTTAGCGAAAACAACAAATTCATTTTTGGCTTGTTAAAGTTTATACGATTGAAAAACGAACTTTATAAAAAATGAACTTTTTAAATATTGAGTTTTATGGGGGAAAAAGTCAAATAACTACGTAAATGCTTTCTCAAAGAATTCTGTTAGCTTGCTCTCACAACTTCGAAGCGAAAATAACATTTCAATGCATAAACGCATTTTGCTTAGACTGCATGAAGTGATGTACATTGTTCACTGAGTTGATGTATGAGGTTTAGTTATTGTTTTGGGGAAAACGCTTCTAAGAATAGAGAAAAAATGTCTGTGTACAAGGTGAAGCACTAAGAATGTCATTAAAGTGGAACTATGGAATTTGGTGTGAAAAAAAGACAAGAAAGCGACGAATTAATTATGTTTGTTTCCGTGTGGACGACTTCTTGCAGTGTGTTTTTAAGAATCATGAGAAAACATAGAATACGATTGGACTGTTCTCTTTGTTGAAGACTTCCATGTTCTTGAAGTAACTAAATAAATGAGGTGTGATCAGGAAAAACAGATACGATAGATAAATCCTGTTTAAAACGAAAGTTAGCGCCTTAAGGGAAATTTAACAAATCCAGATGTTTCGCATGTAGTGTAATGTCCGACACGTTAGAACTGATCATTGAGTGAATGAAATATACACGAAGTTTTGACGCATATCGATGTAAAACGAAATAAATGAGGAAAAGAAGTGTGGTTAGGTGCGTTCATACTGACTTTGGTGAGGTAAGTTAGCAATAAATATTTGGTATACATGAAAAAAAAGTAAAAATAACTCGTTAAGAATATGATTTTGGATGAAGTATGATATTTCAGTTGATACGACATGAATATAAATGTTGGAGAGAATCAAACATATCTGAAGTTTTTGTTACATTTCTAATGTTATGAAAATTTGTGTGGAAAAGTGAAAGCAATCAAGTCGAGAAAAAAAGTTTGTTGGAATGAAACAGGGAAAAATAATATGAAGAAACAAAAAAAATAGGACAGTAAAAAGCAGTTACAAAGCAAAGTTAAACAAATACGTAAACATTATAGGATTATGAAACATAGATTAAGTCGTTATACAGGGAAAAGAAGTAAGTCTTTCTTAAAAGATTACTTTTGTTTGGGAAATACTGTCTTTTAGCTACGTCTTGGGAATAACTGTACTTCGGAGGAGTTAGCAAAATGCTCCACAGAGAAAAAAATATTGGTTAGGATATGATGTTTAGCGGACGTACGGACTTGGTCTCCAGAATGAATGTTTTTTCTGTCGCGTTAGAAAAATATACAGAAAATATATCGCAAAGAATACAAATTTTAGTGTCAGTATGAAATATTTAGAATGCATATCATGACAATGAATGCTTTTCTGTTGGGACAGCAAAAGAAAAGTATATCAAACTAGGAACGAATAAAAAAAATATATGCATGTTTCACAAACATGGAGCCTGAAAAATAGAGCAAGCTATGTAGGGAAAGAGAAATTTGAAGTTTTGGTACATCTTTTAGCATCATGTCGTTAAGAAACGTTTGTTGGAAGGAAATCGAAATATAAAGTTAGAATAAAATTGGTCAAAGGTTTGCAAAGTTTGAAAAAAAAAGTGGATACATCCAGAAGTTTAATGACATGCAAAGATAGGATAGCTTTTCTGGAAGTTAATTTAGGTTACATAGAAAAGAAATAATAATGAAGAAACATTTCTTTGTTGGAAAGAAATGGAAAAATAAAGTCTTAATAAAAGTAGAATAATGCCGATACATCGAGAAGTTTGAAAAAAGTAATGCTTATACATCGTAAAATTTAATGAATATACTAGTATAGAATAGGATTTTGAAAAATAGTTTAAGTTAATGGGGAGGGGGGAGTAATAGGGAAGAAACTTTTGTTGGGAAGAAATGGAAAAATAAAGTAAGAATAAAAAAATTCTGTCACAATCGAATTTTATGTATAACCACTAAAGATCTGTATAATTCACGTACACTTACACGAAAAGTAAGACCAAAAAATGGTTTAAGTTATAGAGGAATACATTAAAATCATGTAAGAAAAATTGTTTATGCGGAGGAAACAAGAAGAAATAAAAACATTTCTTGAAAGCGATATTTTTAAAGAAATGCTGATATGGAAAATTTTGCCAAGTGAAAAAAATAACTTATTAAATAAAAAAAGGACTATTTAGGAAAAATAAAACGATAAAACTCCCAAGTAGCGAAAATTACATTCAAAAATAAATCACAGGCTTAGAAATAATACTCGATCGAATTACAAATACACTTAGCTTCGAATATTCGCTCGCTAATATAGATTTTAAACGTAAATCTCCAAACGTTGTTAAATAAAAATTATTTCAGTGGGAAAAACAAAGAATCATCTACGAAAAGGTTTATAATAAAACAAGAAGAATTTGCAAACACACACACACACAGACACACACACACCCAGACACACTTACGCAGTAAAATTCCCTGAGGGGAAAAATGGCGCTGACCGGGGAAACATTTAATCTACCAGAACAGCAATGTAGAACGTACATAAAACTATTTATCGAAGACATGTAAAGAATCTTAAAAAATGCATATAGAAAAACCAATTATTTGAAAAGAAACATTTAAAATTTAAAAATCACCTGAAGGTAATAGAAAGAAAAATTCTCATGATGGGAGATTGGAAGAAAAGTTTCCACAAACACGTGAAAATTGAAACATTTGTAACGTCACCCACCCTCCGTACCGTGATAGCATTGTAAAATGCTAATTTAACCATAACGCTAACTCCCCTCTCCTATGATGTGATGTTAAGATGGCGCAGTCTTATCTCACAACACCATTCCGCACCCCCATGATGTTATCAGGTACCCAAGATGGCGTAAGATGCGATCCTCCACCACTCCATGACCCTCCACTTACTAAAGTGGAGGGTCCCATAGGTTAACATTGACCCTCCACTGGCCCAGAACCTCCCTTTTATACACTACTGAGACATCTAAACGAAATCTCAGAATTAAGGCGCCAGAATGATGGACCTCCCGGAAAACCTTCGAATTTATCGTGATATGTGATTTATGCATTGTAACGTCCTAGACCAAATTTGCAAATGGATATGCATGTATCGGCTGTTACGTCACCTTCTTCGTTTTCACGATTTCACTTAGATATCACATGATTGGGTAGCATGTAGCCAGTGAGGACTAGGGAGAGTTTGAGTAATTGGGATGATAAGGCACATGAAATATGTGTGTTATCTTTATGTGAAAAGTCAAGGAAAGTATTATCTCTCTATTTACCTGTTGTTGCATTCAAACTGTACGGGAAGAACAACTGAAGGTAACCATTGCCGGAACGAAGACACCGAAACATTAAATTACCTTATGTGAATACAGTAATAATTACATGTCACCGTCACGTAACTTTCCGAATAGACCCCAAATACTGGCAATCACCAAAACAGCCCTAAATCAATTGCGTGTCCGAAATGATTCTAATCGCAATTCAGTTTGTACACATGAAAGACGCTGCCGAGAACATCAAACTTGTACCTCTGCAGAATGGTGACGTCGTGTGGTTAGATGAATCCCATATGCAGCTGTATCGAGCAGACAGGACGGTGCAACTTTGGCGTCGACAGCATCAGGCAACGGCCATGCCGTGCCAGGTAGGCTGTGTTGAAGGTGATGGGGGTTATATGGTAGGAAGGTTTCATTTGGGACACATTAAGTCAGTTAATGTGCCTGAAGAGGTCCTTAACAGCTCAGCAGAGCTACCGTGAGCTGGTTGATCACATGCTTTCATGGCCTTAGCGCATCCTGCAGCAGATTGTCTGTTCCAGAAGGACAATGCGCCTCACCACCGGGCCGCAACCACTCCGCCATAGATCCTGGAAGACTCATCTGAGTTTGAAACCATTCAGTGGCCATCAAAGGAAATTCTTCGGCCAGTACTGACACTAGAGAAGGTCCAACAGGCAATTAGTTAGGTATGTGTAATAATTTATCCATTGAGTGTATACTCGTACATTTTTACGGTTTATGAGCACAGTTTTCCAACAGAGGAAGATATATCGGGGGATTCTTTGAGAGTAGTGATCCCTCACCAGGGATAAGTTCTGACGGGACCGCCTCTGATGGAAAATGTCCCTTTTCGCAAGTTTCTTGAGTACAATAAATTAACACCCGTTCTTTCAACCTGAACCTAAAGGATCTTCGTGTCTGACCTGTGTACGACAGGCCACACTGACACCGGATGCGATAGATTTCACAAGAAGTTTTGTCAGGAACTTCGAGATTATTTGCTCATGAGAAATCATCTGCAGTTACGGAAGTGACAAACACTTTGAAATTTGGTGACCTAAGGATTTCAGTTATTTTGAATCAAATTTCAGAGATGAAAGAAATATCTACCAGGTTTCAGTTAGAGCTGCTAGAAACACGTATGACGCAATCACGTTCTTTCCGGATATGTTCTATAGAAAATATGTTTTACGCTGAGTAGACATGCGTTAAAAGTGCACTCGCTCTTTTTTGGCTGGAATTCTTTGATATTCACGAAGTGGAAAACGAGCAGCAAAGTTTGCGATGAGGAATAGTTATGAACGAATCTTCACAGCGTACCTAATACGTCTTGAAAGGGAAGATAACCATTATGCTGCAATCTTTGAAAGTGCACCAGTCTTTTGTAAAAAAATGTAAGATCAATAAATCTCTGTTAGCCCACCACTACTTGGAGAATAATCCCCAATTAGGTACGCTGCGATGATTCATTCATCACTATTAATCATCGCAAATTTTGCTAGTCGTTTAAAACCTCGTAAATATCAAACAATTCCACCCAACACATAGCTAGTGCCTTTTTTACGCATGTCTTTAAGAATTAAATCTGAACTGGACGAATTCGTTGT
Organism: Macrothele yani; assembly: GCA_039090855.1. NCBI lineage: Eukaryota > Metazoa > Arthropoda > Arachnida > Araneae > Macrothelidae > Macrothele > Macrothele yani. The sequence continues at coordinate 150,304,207 of CM077034.1, forward strand.
CTTCAGTAATTGTGTGACGAATTGAAAGATTTAAACTTCTGCCCATATAAACACATAAAAGTTCGACTCTGTGCCTCCAAGTTACGTATAAGCTATGTACTTTGCTTTCGCTACGTTTCTCAATAGTTACATCTAATGAAATATACGATGAGCGCATAAATTGTTTATAGTCCCACCCCGAAAAGAAATTTAAGATCCTGGACTTTACCATCAAACTGTAGGAATCAGTAAAAGATGATTTGTATCATCAATCTCTGCACTGATCTTCACAGACTAAAATTATCTCGACATTTCTTAGAAAGTCTTTTGTGGTGTAGACAATAATTTTAATTGCGATTGCATAAACACTGAGAAAAAAATGTTTTCAAATGTGCCACATATTATGTGCGTTTCATGTATTATTTCGTAAAATTCCTTGTATTCTGGGATCAGATATTTTCTATTTGTTAAGCAGTTATTTCCTTGAGGCAAGTAGAGTAATTATTATTTGGTATTTTAACTTTAGACATGAAGGAAATTTTCATATGTGTATTTAAATGCATATATGAAAAATTATAACTATATAAATATGTACCTTCATTCATATATGTCTATTTCACCGGCATATACGCATTCTAAATTGAAGTAAGATTTTCATTTAGCGTTTTCCTTTACTATAACAAAAAATGCACCTTTTCTTTAAAAGTGAACAAACAAATAACATAAAGATGCTTAAGTAACATAAAGCGAATATAGAGATCTCATCATAATCATCATTATCATCATCATTGTCAACCATTATCAATCCACTGCTGGACGAAGGTCTAACCAAGTTTCCTCCACAACGGTCTGTCTTGTGTCAGTCTCCTCCATGTCACCCCTGCATACTTTCGAATTTCATCCACCCATCTCCCATGTGGTCTTCTTCTGGGTCTTTTCCTGTCCCTTGGAATCCAATCTAAAATTTCGGCTGTCCATCGATGATCTGTCCTTCTGGCAGTATGTCCAGCCCATTGCCATTTCAGGAATTTAACTCTAATCATGATGTCTTCCACTCTTGTCATTTTTCGGATCCACGAGTTCCTCTTCTTATCTCTCCGGGTTACACCAAGTATGCACCTCTCCATGCTGCTTTGAGTTGTCTGCAGCCTTTGTATGTCTCTTTTAGTTAAGGTCCACGTCTCTGCACCATACGTAAGCACTGGAAGGATGCATTGATCAAACACTTTTCTTTTAAGACATAATGGCATATTGCTCTTGAGAATTATGCTGTTTTTTCCAAAAGCTCTCCAGGCAAGCTTCGTACGCCGATTAATTTCTTCATCAATAAGACCCTAACTTGATATCTACTGTCCAAGATAAACGTACGTGTCTGTTATCTCCAGATTTTCTCCATCAATCGATAAATCTGCATTGAACATCACTTTTGTCTTCTGAAAGTTCATTTTTAATCCCACTTCTTTACTCTTGTCAGCAAGTTCCTGGATCATACTCTGCAGCTCTGATGGGGTAGTTGCAAAAATGACTACGTCATCAGCAAAACGAAGGTGGATTAGATAATCTCCATTAATCTTTATCCCCTTGTTTTCCCAGCTCAGCGACTGAAAAACACCCTCCAATGTGGCATTAAGGAGCTTCGGAGATATGGTGTCACCTTGTCTCACTCCCTTTCCAATTTTTACGTGTGTTGTATTTTCAAACAGCCGAATCTTTTGCACTTGCATTTTCATAGATGTTATTAATAATATTAATGTATGCATCTTCAATACCGCAGGTTTTCAGAGCCATTGTAACTGCTGATGGTTTCACCGAATCAAAGGCTTTTTCATAATCGATAAAAGCCATGTACAATTTAAGTTCATATTCCCTCGCTCTTTCAATTAGTTCTCTCAGTACGTGGATATGATCTGTTGTGCTGTAGCCACTCCTGAATCCAGCTTGTTCTCTCGGTTGAGCCATGTCCAGTGTTAACTTCAAGCCGTGTGAAAGAACTTTAGTGAAGATTTTATAAACTACTGATAGGAGGCTGATAGGTCTGTAGTTTCCGAGATCCTCAATGTCACCTTTCTTATGTAGCAAGATCATTGTAGCGGTGTTCCAATCCTCAGGAATCTTTCCTTCATTAAGGCATCGAGTGAAAATTTGGGCGAGTACTGTTTCGATTTCTCCACTTGCTTCTAGTATGATGTCTACAGTAATTCCATCTTCTCCTGGAGCTTTTCCCCGCTTCATGTTCTTGATTGCATGTGCAACTTCTGCTGGAAGGACTGGAGGAACTCTGGTACTGGTATCTTTCATGATGTCTGGAGTGCATGTATCATCCCTTTCATATAATTTGGAGTAGAAATCTTTCACTCTTGTCAAAATTTCGCCTCTATTTCTTGTTACAGAACCATCTTCTTTTCTCAGTGCCATAATCTGTTTTCTTCCCTTAATCTTTAGGCTTTGGTTGTTTTCAATTGCTTTCCTCACTAGTTCACAGTTGAATTTTCTTACGTCTTCAGCTTGCATAGCTCTATATATTCCACTTTGGAAGTCACATCTTCTTTAGTTGTCGAGATCTCATACACCTAATGATATTCCGTTAGAATTGTTATTTATTATTAAATATTCCCGAGACCTCAACTCTGAATTGCAGTTCATGGCAAAATTACCAGCTAACTCACATCTTCTACAGTGAATTCAATATGGGATGTGCAGTCAGCTTGGCTAAACTGAATGCGCTTAATCAAGTGTTTAAATTAGGGCATTGTTTGGGTTTGATCTCACACCTTGAGATATAGCTTTAAATATATAACATATTTGTACGAATAAAATGCTGTAAACAAAATTTAACTAAAAAGGTATACTATACAGTAAAACCTAGAAAAGACAATAATCAAGATATTCGAACTTTTTTCGTCTTTCATAGGTTTTCGTTTCGTGCAAGTGCATTAATGGTAGCCACTGATATGAAAATATTTGAATTTTATCCATGCTAATACAAGATTCTACATAATTATAACATGACACTACAGTGTTCATACGTACCGTGTCAATCAACAAAAATCGTAAATTTCTAATATTTGAAATAATCGAACATTGAATTCTGTACGCTAACGCTTATGGCGCTAAGCTGGTCATTAAACGAAATAATTCTAACTCAAATCACTTCTCAGACTTACAAAAGCGGTTAGATCCTAAATGTGTTTCATTTTTAGCATGTCTTTTGTAAAAAAATATCGTGCTTATGTTACCGTTTTGTCTGTCCGTCCGTCTGTACCTACGATATCTCTGCAGCTATTAGTCCGATTTGAAAAATTCTTTTTGCATTCGGAAGCTTGAAATATGAGAATGATGATACTTCATTTCGTTTTTTTTTTTTTTACGATTACAATTTTGCTGCTAGAGCGCTTAAATGCTGATGATGTTGAATTCAAAAATAGGATTTATTCCACATATTTGCTTCTAAACATCCGATTGAATACATTCTTTTAACTTTCGATTCCATTCATGTCGAAGAGTATTTTAGATATAGTTACTTTTTCAAATTACGCGTAGATTTTCCGTACGGGACGTAAAAGTAAATTACTTTTTTCCCAATACTTCTTCAAAAACTCCGATTTGAAAACATTTTTCTTCAGCGGATACACCTCCGGATGGAGAATGTTTTGCATATAATTTCAAATTTGTGGTAAAAAATACTTTGGCCACTACGGAGCGTAATGTTTAATTTTTTCTTCTGATGTATTTGCCATAAAATCTGAGCTTCTAAAATATCGATTGAAAACATTCTTTCGTGGTCTGATGCCACTCACATAGATAAACTTTTTTGGAATATATTCTTCTTAAAATACTCCACAGCTTCTCCGCCAGTGGGCGTAGATGTATATCTTATTTTCGTCAATATCTCTACTTCTAGCAGTCCCATATGAAAAAGATCTTCGTTGGATAGTGTTTTCAGGGTGACATGTTTTCATATAATTTCAAAATTTTCAAGTAATTTATAGACTTTCCGCTAGGTGGCGTAGAGGTAAATTGCGTTTCCCTCTATATCTCTGCTTCTAAATCTCCGATTTGAAAAATTCTTTCTGCACCGGATACAGCTCCTGATGGGAAATCGTTTGCACATAATTTCCAATTTTTGTAAAATAATGGTTTAGCCACAAAGGGGCGTAAACCTTAATTTCCGGTTCTAATGTATTTGCAGCAAAATATTAGTTTCTAAATTCTCGATTGAAAAAAACGTCTTTTGTTGACCGATACTTCTCATGTCGACAAACCTGTTAGGAACATTTTCTTCATAAAATAATGCACGGTTTCTTACCACGCAAGGGGGCGTAGATATATACCATATTTTTTGTCAATATATCTACTTCTAGGAGTCCGATTCGAAAAATTCCTTCTTTGTTGGATAGTGTCTCTAGTGTGACATGTTTTTCATATAATTTTCAAAATTTTCAAGTAAATCATAGACTTTCCGCTTGGGGGCGTAAAGGTAAATTACTTTCTCCCTATATCTCTGCTTCTAAATTTCCGATTTGAAAAATTCATTCTGCACCAAATACACCTCTTGATGGGAAATCGTTTGCACATAATTTGAAATTTTTGTAAAAAATTGTTTGGCCTGCAGGTGGCGTAAGACTTAATTTCCGCTTCTGATGCATTTGCAGCAAAATATGAGCTTCTAAAGTCTCGTTTGCAAAAAAAAGTCGTTTGTTGACCAATACTACTCATATTGACAAACCTTTTAGGAACATTTTCTTTTTGAAATATTGCATGTTTTCTACGCCAGGGGGCTTAAATGTATTTCTTATTTCTGTCGATATCTTTACTTCTAGTTGTCCGATTTGAAAAATTACTTCTTTGTTGGAAAATGTTTCTGATGCGAAATGCTTTTCCTATAAATTTAAACTTTTCAAGTAAATCATAGACTTCCCGCAAATCGGCACAAAGGTAAATTGCGTTTTCTGCGTTATTTCTGCTTCTAAATCTCCGAATTGAAAAATTCTTCCTGTAACGCATACAAGACCTGATGGAAAATATTTTTCACATAAGATCTAAGGTTTGGTTAAGAATGGTTTGGCCACCAGAGAGCATTAATGTCATTTTCTCTTTCTGATGTATATGTAGCCAAATGTGGGCACTTGAAAATTTGACTAATTATTTGTTTCTTGGACCGATACCACTCATATCGGAAAACCTTTCTTCCTAAAATAATGAATGGTTTTCCCACCAGGAGACGTAAAGTCATATCTTATTTTTGTCGATATATCTGTTTCTAGGAGTCCGATTTGAAAAATTCGTTCTCTGTTGGAGAGCCATTCCGGTGAGAAATGTTTCTCAAATAAAGCCATGTGTTTCTTAACGCACAAGTCTGCAACCAGAGGACGTAAGATCACGATTCCGTTTACAGCAATATCTGAGAGATATAAAACCCGATTGAAAAACTTTTTTCTTCCGTCGGATATTATTGTTTTCTGTACCGGTTCCATTGACTTTGAATAGCTTTGATAAATTTAATTTGAGTCAGAACGAATTCATAAGACGTGCTTATTACACCCGAAAATTCGGTGTCATCTTTCATGTTTGATTATATATTTCATCCTAGATGTGTTTTTGTATTTGTCTTCTTCATTTCATCATCCCAAATACTATTTTTTTTATTCTGTTAAATGTTGCCAAACTGTATCGTAAAGGCCAACATTGCAAGTCCCACTGTCAAAGTTGGTGCTTATATTTGAATTACCCACTTGACTTACTGCTAAGAAACTGTCTCTTTCTAGTGTTGCATGAAGATCGTCGCAGTTTTTTCGTGCACGCTTGGAAAGGTTTCCAAAGGAAAGTTTGTTTTCTCAGAACACGACTTAATCGTTTCCTGGAAGATTTCTCGCGACAGCATATTTACAATCAACCCAATAGCACCAAAAACAATATTACTGGTTTTCTTAGTATGATAGAAGAGGATGCAGACTCTACATTCGAAAGAAGCAAAGTCATAACAGGTTTGCGGTAACATACACCGCTGGCCATCCAAAATGCAACACCAAGAAGGAAGCATCCGAATGGCCTGAAATTTGCAGCAAGCGTTGCCCGCGAGAGGACATGCAAACGATTAGCATTGCAGGGATATGCAAACCATGTGCGCCCGGCACGCCACCGAGAAGCACTATAAGAAGGGTGCACAGAAGACGGGGTGTAAGTAGTGGAAGCGTGTTGTGCTGCCGGACCTGTGCGTCAGAAATTTCCTGATGCCTCGTCGCAGAATACGGCAGTCATTTCAGCACGTTTCGGAGTTCGACAGAGGACGAATAGTGGCTTATCGCGATAGCGGTTTATCGTACCGAGACATCGACGCCCGTGTGGGACGACATCCAGCCACAGTGAGGCGAGTATGAATTCGGTGGGTGCAGGAGGGTCAGACGGACCGACGTGAGCGATTGCCGCAGTTGCGGCACACCACCAAACGAGAGGACTTGCATGTTGTGCGGCGGGCATTGACGGCTCGTACCACCACATCAAGAAACGTTAGCGCTGGAATTATGGTGTGTTGCACAACAACCTATGTCAGCACGTACCGTTCGTCGTCATCTTCAGGAGCGGGGATTTGTCGCACGGCGCCCTTTGCTCCGGTTACCATTGACGTTACACCACCGGCGAGTGCGGCAGCCGTAGGCCGTTGAACGCCGCAACTGGACAACGGAATCACACGACATTTTCTTCTCCAACGAATCTCACTTCTGCCTGCAACAATACGATAATCTGATCCGCGTGTGGCAGCACTGCGACGAGAGACTGTATGACGCCTGTATTATGCATCGCCATACCGGTCCGTTGCCTGGCGTTATGGTTTGGGGCGCAGTTGCATATGAAACCCGCAGCTCTCTGGTACGTATCTCCGGTACACTCAACAGCCACCACTACATCTCCGACGTTTTGGAGCTTGTAGTCCTCCCTTACTTGCAGGACCTGCTAGCGGCCACGTTTCAACAAGACAATACGCGCCCTCACGTGGCACGCATCGTTCAACAATTATTCACGGCCCACCAGGTGTCACTACTGCCGTTGCCAGCTTGTTCTCCCGAATAATCGTCCATCGAACACGTCTGGTCGCTGATCGGAAACCGAGTGGCCCGGCAAGCACCATCCGCGGCTACGCCTAATGAACTGTGGCAACGTGTGGAAGCAGACTCGACCGACATACCCCAACCCCACATCCAAAGCCTCTTTCGTTCAATGCCGCGGCGTGTAGCGGCCGTTATTTCCAGCCATGGGGGCCACACGAACTATTGATGTCTGTGTGTTCCGCAAGTCGCACGGGCCTGTAAGCTTAATCGTTTCATCTTTGTATCTGTTGTTAAGTCTAGTAAATCTGGCTTTGCTATCTCATGTCCTTCTTGGAGTTGGATTTTGGGTGACCAGCAGTGTATTTGAGATACTGAATGGTCCCTCTATCCATTGGCTTAAAGAAAGATCACTGGGTTTGGTGGAAGCCACACAAGGTTTGCATTTGATGCCAAGATTAGGGTGGTATTCTACATTATCCAGAAATAAAAGAGAATGTCTGTTTTGTTACTTCATCCATGATTCAAACTTGTTATCCACTTGGCTAAATTTTAACAATAACCCATGTTTTCGCGTTCTACACTGCTGGACAATTGCTAAGGACAGATCATCAACGGCTATATAGCGCATAAAAACGTAAGTGTGGTTGGGTGCCAAGTGAAATAAAATAATGTCAGAATGCCAGTACATTACAAGAAAGACAATTCATTGTTCTCTGAAATCCAGAAGGCTTTGGAACGTGTTCAAGGGACAAACAGGCCATTTTGTGCAGAATACGTAAACGTGAAAAAAGTGCAATAACCGTCCGCAGGCGTTCCGGCGTAAGATGTCAATACGGGATATGGCCACCATGGAGGGCGATGCAAGACTCCACACGTCGTGTTATGCTTTGCACAACATTATCAAGCAGCTGCTGGGGTAATTTATCCCATTCCTCTGTCAGTGCACGGATGAGGGTGTCCTTTTTTATTGGAGGGCATTGGAGACCAGCAAGACTCCTCCCCAAAGCATCCCACACATTTTCAATGGGATTCAGATCTGGAGAACGTGCTGGCCATACGAGGCGTTGAATATCCTCGCTCTCAAGACACTCCTGGACAGCGACTGTTCGATGACATGTTGCGTTGTCGTCCATGAAAATGAATCTATCACCGACAGCAACACGGAACATGCGAACATGAGGTAGCAGAACATCATTAATGTATCGTTGGCCAGTCATAGTCCCAGTTGGAAGCACATAGAGGGACGTACGGCCATTGATCTTGATACCAGCCCATACCATGACACTACATGTCGGATATCGGTCCCTTTCCTGTATGTTTGCTGGACAATATGCAGTACCACTATCACGCCAGATCAGTTGTCGTCGACAACCAGACGATAGACTGTATCTACTCTCATCTCAGAAGAGGACAGCAGACCAGTCGTTATCGGTCCAATTGCGATGTTGATGGCACCATTGCAAACGGGCGGTACGGTGACGTCTGGACAACCGGATGCACACAACAGGACGGAGGGCGCATAGTCCTCCTTCATGGAAACGTCTGGCGACAGTTTTTCGGGAGATCCGCTTGCCAGTAGCAGCCATAAACTGATTTGCTACCTCACTAGCTGTGCTGCGCCGGTGTCTTTTTGTTGATAGCACTATGTACCGATATTCTGCAGGTGTCGTACTGCGAACACGACCCCCCCCCGTGACGTTTGCTACCCTCTCCATTTGTTTGAAATGATTTCCAAAGCCTTGAAACAACACTGTGGCTGACGTCGAACTCCCTGGCAACATCTGTTATTTTTCGCCTTTCTTCAATCTTGCCAATAATACGGCCACGCGTTAAAATCATCTAGGTGATGTCGGGAAGACATACTGAAAATTGCAAGTTCGTCAATTGATTCTTTCCCTTTCAACTTTGCGTTTGAACAACAACGGTCAATACGCGTCAAATCCTTTATATCTCTTATCAGCGCTATGACGTCACGAACAAGTTCGACAATCCAAAATTTGCATACGCACAACACGTCTTACTGTATCCCGCACTTATGCTAATTTCCACATTTTCCTGCCTTCCATTTTACGGTTGCTATCGTTGCTATTGTCATCCGTCCTTAGCAATTGTCCGGTAGTGTATTTCAACTAATCGGGAAACTTTTTGATATCCAACGTACTGAAGCATACTGATATGGCGGCTTTGCCAATCAATAATAACTTTTACGTCTCTACAGAGAGGAACACTCAAAGAAAATCTGTAAAGCGCTCCTTAGACAACAAATAATTTCCAAAATTTCCGTCCTTAGTATAACTAACACTTTCACTTTTTTGTTTTAAACATTTATTACATTAAATTAATGGAACTAAAACTTAGTTTCTTCTCTTCCAACTCGTAAATAAATCTGCAGTGCTGATTGGCACCGAATTGAAATGTTCTGAAACGTTTTTGGTAGCAAAATATATTTGTTAGAAGAAGAGATAGGATTTCTGTGTTCAGCACGCGCTACAAATTGTTATGCGGAAACGTATATAAATTCCAAATCTGATCATAAACGTGAAAAATTAACTTATTTTAAGACCCTTATGTGAACATTCTAGCACGCAAAATCACTTTCTGAACGCAATCTTGAATCGCAAACCAAATATCTGGCTCCGAAATGAACGGAAAATTTACTTTTTGTGTGTAAAATGAGCAGTTAATCTACAATTTTGTTATGTGAATCTCTGAGAGGGAAACCACGAAGAAGAAAAGTTGCAGAAGTACGGATAAGTGTATTCATTTATCTCCCTCTCTCCCCCGCGCAATGAAATAGGCGCAGTGCAACAAAAGGAAGAAGAACGAAAGCAGTTCGCTGGCTGGTTAATTCGCATTCTTCTTCTCTTCCTCTTTCACCCATAATGAAATCGGCGCATTCCAGAAGAAGGAGGAAGAAGAACGAAAGCAGCGTGCACACGGGTTAGTTCGCATTCTTTTTTTCTTCCTTCAGCAGCGAATAGACGCAAAGCAAAAATGAGTAAAATCGGAAAATCTAAATTCTACAGTATTGTAAAGGATTTTCAAAATGAGGGGTTTGAAACTGAAGGTACTTTGATTTTGCGTACGTATTGCGACAAGAAAATCATGGTGGATGATAGACACCAAACGCTGCCATTGAAGAGACACGTGGAATCCGTCCCTCTTAAAAAGAACAAGCCGACCTGGTGGCGCAGTGGTCTAAGCGATGGCCTCTGATCATTCGTTAGAACGGGGTCCGGTCCCGGTGGGGCATGGATGTCCTGTTTGTCTTACGGCACTGGTTCTCTCCCTTCCCTGGAACCAGTGACCCTAAATTAGGGACGGGCGACTGCTTATAGCCCATTGAGTTGCTCACGGTGGTCGTTAAACCTCCAATCGGAAAAAAAAAAAAAAAGAACAAAGAAATTGGAATAGAAACCAAGTGAAGTAGTACAAAATGTCCTTACGTTGCGGAAGCTCTTCGACAAGCATCTAAGATAGCCGATCATGTCAACCAGTTTAATGTTGATCTTGATGTTCACTGTAAAAACTACTGTGGAACGTTACACATAAAACAAGAAAGATGACACCGAATTTTCGAGTGTAATAAGCACGTCTTTTGAATCCGTTCTGACGCAAATTAAATTTATCAAAGCTATTCAAAATCAATGGAACCGGTATGGAAAACAATAGTATCTGACGGAAGAAAGAAGTTTTTCAATCGGGTCTTTAATCCCTCAGATATTGCTGTAAACGGAATCGTGAGCTTACGAACTCTTAGAGACAGAAATATCGACAAAAATACGATGTGACTTTACGTCCCCTGGTGGGAAAACCATGCATTATTTTAGGAAGAAAGTATTCTCAAAAGGTTTATCCGTATAAGCGGTGTCGGTCGAAGAAAAAAATTAGTTGAGTTTTCAGGAGCCCAGATTTTGCAACAAATACTTCAGAAGCAGAAATTAGCACATATGACCCCTGGTGGCTAAACCATTCTTTACCAAACATTAGAAATTATGTGAAAAATAATTTCCATCAGGTCTTGCATGCGATACAGGAAGAATATTTCAAATCAGAACTTTAGGAGCAGAAATAACGCAGAAAACGCAATTTACCTTTGTGCTCCTTTGCGAAAAGTGTATGATTTACTTGAAAATTTCGAACTTATAGGAAAAACATTTCGCATCGGAAACACTATCCAACAAAAAAGGAAATTTTTCAAATCGAACTCCTAGAAGTAGAGATATTGACAAAAATAAGATGTACATCTACGCCCCATGGGGTAGAAACGATGCACTATTTTAAGAAGAAAATGTTTGTAAAAGGTTTGTCGACATGAGACGTATCGGTCAACAAAAGACGTTTTTTTCAATCGAGAATTTAGAAGCTCATATTTTGCTGCAAAAACAACAGAAGCGGAAATTAAGATTTACGCCCCCTGGTGGCCAAACTATTTTTTTACAAAAATTAGAAATTATGGGCAAACGATTTCCCACCAGGAGCTGTATCCGGTGCAGAAAGAATTTTTCAAATCGGAGATTTAGAAGCAGAGATACAGGGGAAAACGCGTTTTACCGCTAAGCCCCTTAGCGGAAAGTCTATGAATTACTTGAAAAGTTTGAAATTATATGAAAAACATGTCACACGGAAAACACAATCCAACAAAGAAGAAATTTTTCAAATTGTACTCCTAGAAATAAAGATATTGAAGAAAATAAGATGTACATCTACGCCCCCTCGCGAAAAAACTTTGGAATATTTTAAGAAGAAAATATTCCGAAAAGGTTTATCGATGTAAGTGGCATCAGTCCACGAAAGAATTTTTTAATAGAGTTTTTAGAAGCTACGTTTTTATGGCAAATACATTAGAAGAGAAATTAAGACTTACGCCCCCTGGTGGCCAAAGTATTCTTTCCCAAAAATTTGAAATTATATGCAAAAGATTTTCCATCAGGAGATGTATCTGCTGAAGAACAAATTTTTCAAATCGAAGTTTTAGAAGAAGAGTTATCGTGGAAAATGTAATTTACTTTTACACCCCCTAGCGGGAAATCTATGCGTAATTTGAAAAAGTAACTATATCTAAAATACTCTTCGACATAAATGGAATCAAAAGTTAAAAGAATGTATTCAATCGGATGTTTAGAAGCAAATATGCGGAATAAAATGTATTTTTGAATTCGACATCATCTGCGTTTACGACCTCTGCCGGTTAAATTCTACATCGTAAAAAAAAACGAAAAAAAAAGGATCATCATTTGCATATTTCAAGCTTCTAAATGCAAAAATAATTTTTCAAATCGGACTAATAGTTGCTGAGATATCGTGGGTACAGACGGACGGACAAACCGATAACAGAAGCACGATCTCTTTTTTACAAAAGACGTGCTAAAAAGGTGCAGCATAGTTGCCTCAACATTTTTGAAAACGTTTTACAAGAAACCGTGACAAACTTTAAACACATTTTTGAAGAAGCCTGAAACATAGTCCCGGGAATGTTTTACTGGAACGTTCCACAATAAGGAGTGGAACCTTTCCAACAAAGGTTATCAACGTCCCACACATTATTGAAACATTCTGTCCCAGGTTATCCGTGTCATTATGAGGAACGTTTCACAATAAACTTGAAAACATTTCGCAAAAGTGGAAAGCCTCTATGGAACCTTTTCAACGACATTGAGGAAATTTACATACGCTACTGAAAAATCTTTAACCAGGCTGGCAGCCTGATTTTGAGGAACGTTTCACAATAAACAAGAAAAACTTCCAGAGAAATTTGAAGCCTTCGGAAAACAAAACGTGTGAAACATTTGCAACAAATCTGAACAAGGTTTCGCACAATATATCTGATATATAATTCTCTAAAATTATGTTCCTGAAATTTTCATTTGTACCAGGGTAGATAATTTTTACCATTTCCAGAAATTGCTCTTAGCATTTCATAAATTAACTCTAATAAAGACAATTCATGATGTATCAGTAATTCTTGATAAGCATGCGTAATATAGTAACAGTCCCCACTGAATCTTAAGCGTACTAAATGAAGAAAGATAAAGACAATTTACTCATGAGTTTTCTCGGATTTGGAAATCAGAGAAAAAGGTTATGAGAATGAAATACGAATATTCACGAAGAAACACTGTTCTTAACAAATTTTAACTGTGTGTTACACATATATAATGCATCTTTTGTACAGAATGAACCTGCACAAACAAATGTGCTCGAGGGCACTGGATTTATGGAATATATTAAACCAATTTTCAGTTTACCCAAACGTGACTAAAAAATCAATAAAGTTTACATTCGAGGCACTTTAAATTTATACGGTATGGTGCCTTCTTAAGACGTTAGCTACTCATTTAACAAATGATACAGGATGCCGTGCTTCCGCACCCAGTTACAACTTATTTCCCCTCAATGCTCATCAGAGGTGCTGATTTTTCATTTTTAACAAATGGCCAGAAATCAGCTTAATTTCATGTGCAATGTTTACATTGGCGTGAGGGCGTCAACCACAAATTAATGTTAAAATAGAATAAAAATAACAAAGTTTTTCACAATAAAATGTTTATTATACATTGACTATAGTATTACTTAAAATGTCTATTATACATCGACTAAATTAGTTGAACTTATCAATTCAGTTGATCCTCATATACAGTTCAGGTGTGAGGCTGAAAATAATGGCTGCTTACCATTTATTGATGCTCCGAAGGATCCTTTAAATCAACAGTTCATCGAAAACTATTTGCGGTTTCCTTACCCCTACATGCCAAATAATATCACCATGGAAACAAAAGATCGCCGCCCCGGTGGCGCAGTGGTCTAAGTTATGGCCTCTGATCATTCGTCCGAAAGGGGTCCGGGTTCGAAACCCGGTGAGGCATGGATGTTGTGTTTGTCTTACGGCACTGGTTCTCTCCCTTCCCTGGAACCAGTGACCCTAAATTAGGGACGGGCGACTGCTTATAGCCCATTGAGTTGCTCACGGTGGTCGTTAAACCTCCAATAAAAAAAAAAAAAAAAAAAAAAAAAAAACGATCTCTGCCTTCTACACATACGTAGCTTGTACAAGAAGCACGGTTGAGTCACAATATTGTGACTAGCTAATGTCCAGAGTAACCGCCGTGTGCTGCCTGAACAGCAGCTAGATGGGCTGTTAGTGAATCAATAAAGTGCTGGTAGGTGTTCACAGGTCTGGGGAGCCATGCTGACTGCACTGCATCTGACAGCTGCTGGATGGTACGTGGTGGAGGATCAATAGAGCGAACAACACGATCGAGGTGGTTCTGTAGCCTCAGCTAACAACGCAGACATTGTTCAACAGTTTGCGGCTTTACTGCATGAGAATGAACGCTACTGTTGGTGCCAGCTAATGAAACAATGAGGCACACTTCAAGTGAATCCGTGGAGTTATTACCGGATGGATTCCAGAATTCACTCGTATTTTAACATACGGCTACCGCGCTCTTGCTTGACTTATCTCCTCCAGATTTCTGCCTGTAAGTAGTAACTAAAAGAGACAGTGTACAAAATTTACACTCATAAGCTGGCGCCTCAACCATACACTCAACTATGTATTTGATATTAAAAAGGGAAATGTAATAAGAAGACTACAGAAAATTGTACTGAAATTCACACGTCATTTTTTCTTCTTACTTAAAAATGTATTTAAAGTTTTTAAGGATGAAAGAAAGGAACAGAAAAAACTGCACTGATTGGATCAGGTTACAAAGGAAGTCGTGTCTTTAATCAACAATATTAATCATTAAAAAAAGCAGAGATGCATTTTATACAACATATTTATGGTTTTTTTTGTGTCACGTTGTTGATTGTAGAACAAATGTTGCAACGTAAGTCTTCCAGATTACGCGCCAGTGTAACGTACGCCTGGACCTTAACCTACCCCCACAGGAAAAAATCAGGTGGAGTTAGGTCTGGTGATCTGGGGGCCGTGCAACGAACGTAAACCCTCTCCCAAACGATCTAGTTGTGAAGAGATCATCCAATAATGTGCAGACACCATTTGCAAAGTGCTGGGAAGCCACATCCTTTTAGTAAGTTGTTTTTTTCTGGCAGCTGAGGCACAGCGTATTACTGTAACATGTCCAGGTAAGTTAGCCTACTTGTCCTGGCCTTATCATTCACTCTATCGCAAAACATCAAGGGACCGATTGTTCACGAGGTCAATTTAGATTATTTTTTAAAATTAATTTCCATAAAAATATAAAAGTTTCTACACGAAATGGGCAGTCTGTTCAAGAGCAATTTGTTAATAGCAATAATAAGTATTCGACATTTTGTCCGGGATGTAAGGACGAATAAATAACTAGACATTTTGTCCTTGTGCACTCCATGAGGTTATATGTTTGCATTTTTAAAAACGTGCTGTTCTGCTTTTCACACATGATTACAAACAAAAGTTTTTTGCTTCTTGTTTGACAGCAGGTGTGTTATTCTTTCCAAATTTTCCTGGATGGATAATTTTATTTGTGAATATGGCTTTGTCGTAAATGCTGGTTTCTGCGTTCAAGAGGTTTTATTCAGCAAAATCTACGCTTTTAAGGTCATCATTTTTAAATCTTATAAGAGCTCTTCTATCATATCGATAAAATGTGATACATATTCCTATTTTTAATAAGTCCTCTTATAGTTCTGCCATTTAGTTTAAGCCCGGAATATTAGTTTGGTCTACGCACTTTGGTCGATACATTCCTTTAGAATGCAGAAGTACACCCTGAAGTTTCGACAAAGAAAATAAATATTAAATGGTCGCCCAAATGAATGTGAGTGTGTCAGATTTTTGCCGTAAGAGTTTATAGTTTGGAATATGTGAACATACAGGACGTTTGAGTGACACATGGGCTACATACCCGCTACGCATAGTGGATTGTCTGTTCAAGCAAGTGTCCCAGAGCGCTATGAGGTTGTGGATACCCTGAGCGAAGAACTTCCGTGGTTAGCTGTGAAACCAGTCATCAACGGCGTCCCGTACCTCAGTTTTCAAGCAAGTGTCCCAGGGCGGTATGAGGTTGTGGATACCCTGAGCAAAGAACGTCCGTGGTTAGCTGTGAAACCAGTCATCAACGGCGTCCCGTACCTCAGTTTTGTTAGCGAAACGGCTGCCCATGAGAGTTTTTAGTGGCTCGAAGATGTGGTAGCCGCCGGGCGACCGACCAGGTACCTCCCTGCTGAAGCTCCACAGAAAATCTTGGCACACTCTCGCCACAAGCGAGCGTTGGTTTCTTTGCAGCAGAATAAACCAATTTGACAACATACCGGGTCCCATGCGCTTGATGGCCGTTTTGAGGTTGCGTAACGTATCTCTGTATGTGATTGCCTTGACCGTACAGACTACTTCCAGCCAATCCAACAGTGGCGTGCAAGTTTTATCGAATAAAACTGTAAGCATCACGTTTCCAGCTCTTTTAGTCCTGGAGTGTTGGGATGCCGCCATTCCATTCCCATCCGTTTTGTGGCCGGATGGAAGCGGTGTCACCAAGTTTCATCTGCGGCCACAATCGTAGAAAGAAACTATTCCCCGTCTGCGTGGTAACGATGCAGATACTCCAGGCAAGCTCGCATTTGCCGAGTCTACTGCTCCTCCTGGAGATCATTGGGGACGCATTGCGCGCAAAGCCTGCTATATCCCAATCGGTAATGAAGAATGGTGTTAACAGTTCCATCGGTCGCCTCCGTTAATTCACCGATTCTTCTTCACAAGTTTGTCCACTGCAGCAATCGATTTCATTGTGAGGACCACATGTGTTTGCCCAGGTTTCGACATGTCCTCCATGCTCACCCATCCTTTACGAAATTCCCTACACCAGTGGCACACTGTACACACTGACTGACCCTACTGCCCATAACATCTACTGCCCATATTATCCTTCATACGATGGTAAATTTCGGCCCAACTAACACCTTCTCTGGTCAAAAATTGCGTAACTGCAGGATGGCTTGTTTTGACGAATCCGTGTCACTACCATAAGTACTCAACTTGCTACCGCACGTGATTGCAGCACACTGACACCTGCCGCCAATAACAGCGTGATTAATGACATGACACGCCATCTACCGACGCAAATGCACGGCTCTGTGTAATTACACAACGACGCTATTACACGAGCCTCCCTTTCATTTGGACGACGCTTATACAACGGAAATTTGGCAGTGAAGCTGTTTAAACTAAATGCACACGTTTTTATTTGTACTAATGGAAATTGTTGCAGAAATTTATTAAACCGTTCGTTAAATAATTCAGACATCATATGTCTTAGTTCCTGATGAAATAATATATATGCAAACTTGTATATCCATTTTTGGTTATTTCTCAAATATTTTGTGTGGGACTTTTTGGGAACTTAGAATCAGTATTGAGAAAATATATTAACATAACACCAAAGTTTAACGGAGTCCACTAAAAGTTTTGGTGTGCTGCAAAACAATATAGCAATGTTTGATATTCAAGTTTGGACATTAGTGGATCGGGCGTGGTGGTCCAGTTCATTGGCCTGCAAGATCGCCGGACTTAACATGCCTTGATTTCTTCTTCTGGGGTTATATCAAAGGACTGGTGTACGACACCCCTTTTGAAAGTGAAGACGACCTTATAGCACACATCCCTGTAGCTGCTTCGGAAGTCTGAGACACGCCAGGAATTTTCCAAAATGCATGTGATTCCATGCGCCGAAGATGTAAAGCGTGTGTTACAGCTCAAGATCGAACGTTGAACATCTGTAACCACAATGCATTTCGCAAATGTCTTGTGAGTAATAAAACATATTTTGTTATCTTACGTGGTGCTTTTTCATTTCTCTCCCTAACAGTACACAAGATTTCATTTGACATCCATTACAGCACTCAATTTTAATATTGTTATTCGTAAAAATATTTTTAAACATTACAAATTGCGTTTGAAAGGTATTATTTATAGTTCAAGAAACGTGAATGTCAGGTGCTACAACTCGAAATGTTTTCCTAAATGTTCCTGTTACAAAATGTATACTTTTCTGACCCCAAAAATATTCACAAATATTGCACTTTTTTGTTGTTAACATGAAGAATGCACTTCCAAGGGCAGACCCGGTGACACATAGGTCTAAGCTATGGCTTCTAAACTGCCGTCCGAGATGGGTCCTGTTCCTTATTCCCGTGAGGTATGCATGTTGTCTTGTTCTTGTGGAGCTATCTTCCTTTCTTCATTGGAACCTGTGGTCCTACTTTAAGGACGAGCGACTTTGCGGTAATCATCAAACTCTGATCACAAAATTTATAAAATAAGTAAAAAAGATATCCAAGAATGTGGCTGATTGCCACAAACTGCAACTGATATCTTAGCTACTGCGATCTTTCAATTTACTACATGAAACGGGATTTCTTTTCCCCAGGTGAAGATAATGAAATATTAATTGTCCTCCAGTGCTACTGAAGTTCATTCTCCGTTGGAGCGGCGAAAGACGAATTATTTTCCACGGAAAAAAACATTATTTTTTTTACTTTTTGTGGTAAGCATATATATCCTGGTATACCTGGTGACCTCAACGGCATCTTAACTTTGTTTTCCATCAAGTCCGTCTTGTAATGGTGACTTCTTATTTAACAGGTAAAGGCTGTTTCATGGACGTCAATACTACTGATTATTGCCTGAGGCAGTGCTCCGCAACTGGTGTGCCTCCAGAAAGTGAAAGGTGTGACGCAAACTTTTACCTGTTATCCTATTGTAAGAAATTATATGTCGAAGTGTATTTTTTAATGTTATCCCAGTTACTGTGTTTCATATGCTTGTATTTCATTATCTGTCGCTGTACTGATTGAATAAGATGATGCTTGTTTATTCTTTATTACATTCCGCGAATGTTTATGTATTCTAAGAAATTATATGTACATTATTTACTCACAGTTGTTGTTATATCGTAGTTTTGCTTATTTGTATATTTGTATTTCTCGCTCTACCGCTGCGCTATGCGGCTTTGTTATACTTGCCGCATGTTCTGTGTACTTTGTCGCTTCTAACGGCGCGCTATGCGGTTTCTTTGTCACACTTGCCGCAGGGTCTGTGTACTTTGTCGTCTCTAACGCCGCGCTATGCTGCTTCTTCACCACACTTGCCGCATGTTCTGTGTACTTTGTTGCCTCTAACGCCGCGCTATGCGACTTCTTCGTCACACTTGCCGCATTTTTTTTGTGTACTTTGTCGCCTCTAACGCCGCGCTATGCTGCTTCTTTGTCACACTTACCGCATGTTCTGTGTACTTTGTCGCCTCTAACGCCGCGCTATGCGGTTTCTTTGTCACACTTGCCGCATGTTCTGTGTTCGCTTTTCCCTAAAAGTGCGGAGATCAGCAAAACTTTCCCTATATTTTATTATTGTATTACGTTGTTTTGGTACTTGACCCTGTTTGTTAGTGCTTCTTTAACTTTATTACTTTTATCTGGTACCGATGCAATTACCATTTTAAATAAGTCGGTATATGTGTCCTTTCTTTCCTTTAAAGAGTATAGGCCACGCGTCTTACAATAATTTCAGTTCTATCACAGCTGTGCTCCTAAGTAGCCCGAGAACTGTGATTGCTCGCCAGTCTTGCTATTTTCTATTACTATTCAACTACTTCATTTTTTCAAGACGGACAAGTTACTTTTACGGAGTGTTCCGTTCACGAATGCAAGTAGTGAAAGCATTGAACCCGAAAAAAGAAACAAAAATTAGTGCAACTGTACTAGTTATCCGAATTTATTGGCGTATATAAAATCAAGGTTTCCAAGCTTTTGCACTTCAACTAGACGACTTTCTCAAGGAAGGTAGACAGCAACTGGAAACTGGATAATAGAACGTTTCAACAATTTGAACGCGGTGAGTTGACTTGACAATAAAAGAAGAGATACGAACGTAATTATTCAATAAAAACACGAGACATCATGTTGGTAAGTAGAAAATCATAAGTTTCCACACTTCATTTAAGATTTCGTTACGGCATAAAATTTCATTTTCTGCCAGAATACAAGGACCTGTAGGCCTCCCTGCCATAGTACGATATCTGAATTAAAGAAAATCGCTTAGTTTGAAAAATATCCGTGTCACGAGGGGAAGATGTGAGATACGATGTACGGAATAACATCAGTACTTGAAGAAATCACCTACCACTACACATCTTCCAAACCATAACCAAAACTTTGGGTTCAACCGGACCACAACCAATTCCTCAAAACCTCTGTCGTACATAAATTCTTTTACATTCCTTATTTTTTTTTCCTTTTGGACACATTGTGAAACTAATAATAACGACATTCCGCACATATTTTTATCAAAAAGAAAGAAAAAAACAGGTTTGAACTACTTATACTTGCGCACGATTACACGACGCATCACACTCTCTTCTGATAAATACACCCAACTCCTGTTTTATTCTTCCGCGCATTCACTACCAATTCGTACTCCGTTGCGACGCACGGAATCTTCAAGTGGTGGCAGTTAGCATCGCGTCAGATGCTAACTGTTTGCACCAACTGGTGCAAACTGTTAGCATCAAACCATCATCGCGATGCTAACTTGGTTTGCACCAACTGGTGCAAACCATCGTTCTCGCAGGTTAATACTTCGAAAACATTTTCCTTTTTTCTACAAATACGATATTTTTGCATCTTTTCCCATTATTTTGTGTGCATAAAAAAATGTACGTCACACTTTTCCCACACAGTTACATTTTTCCGACGAAATAATTCAGGACCCAAAATTACACATTTACCGAAGTTTTTCCTTCCTTAGGTAATTTAATTTTACTATGTTCCTTCGTCGATGAGTTCACCCTGGGTCGCAGGATAGATTGTACGCGATTCAGCAGATTGACTTCAATCACGGGAATACTGAAGAGCACAGGTTTTGACTTCTGTTCTTTTAGAGTGTAAAAACCTCCATGAGCACTCATTCCAGGCAAGGAAGGAAGCCAGTGTTGTTGGACACACACACTAACCATGCTTTCTCCGGGATCTGAACCCAGACCCATTTCTGACGGAAAATCACTTTGATAATATATATTTATCATGATATTCAAAGCTTAATTTCGAATCATTGGAGAGCAGAAAACCATATTCCATTGAAAAAGATGAGAACAATGTCAAGTATAAAATGAGTGGCATTACCAAGAGAAAATAAATGGAACTCCAAAGAAGTGCTTATCGGTGATATGAAAAATCGCACTCAAGAAAATTATGTTTGGAAAGATCGGTCGTTTTCTGGAAATTTCAAATGGATTGGAGAACCATAGTACTGTGTCTTCAAAACAATGAGAGAAAAGTTGCATTTTATGATAAAAAAATTAATAATTAATATTAGCACCAGAATTATAAAAATGAGAAACAAACAATTGAAGCTCTTAGGGAGGAAAAAGAAGCTGCCTTTGTACTGGAATTGCCGAATCATTGTTCTTTATTTTTAAAACAAAATAAAAAAAATGATTATGTTTATGGTAAATGCTAAAAGTCTATCGTACGAAAGGTCAATAAAGTAATTCACCGATGCTATCACACGTACGGTCATTCACAAAACATAATTTTCAAATTGTAGGTCAAGATTAAAAACACTTTATTTACAATTGAAAATTAATGTTTACACGCGAGATCTTTCGGGGCTGAACATAGCACCCATCATCAGGCTCAAGCGCCACAAAGCACAGGAGCAGACATTATATACTGTCAACACGACCCACAATTCACTCGGTTTTCTCAATCACCGGTGATGCCATCAACAAATCGTTAAAGTCCAAAAAATTAAGTCTTAATCTCTTATCCTATAAAGTCCTCTTCTTCAGAGTTGTGTGAGGAGAGGGCAACAATCTTTCTCCACTGTCTTGGAACAAATGTCGGGAGTTCAATGTTACAGCATGTTTCCCATATGCAATAATGAAGAGGCTTTCCGTAAGGAAGACAGTACGTTTATTAACACTTGAGTTAAGTACCATAACATTTGTCCAATCTGAGGAGTAACCTCCCTGGTTAACAGCTTGAGTGAAAGCTGTGGAAACCGTTCCAGAACGAAGAGCATATTTATGTTCACCCATTCTGACATTAACGGTTCTTAGGGTAGAACCTATATAGTATTTAACTGCAGTATCTGAATCCTCATGAATTAATGGTATGCAGTAGACGCCTGGTTTGTTAAGTGCTGGGACTCTATCTCTATCATTTCTTATCGTGGAAAAAAGTTTCTGGTGGACACTCCAAACGTTAGATTGTGTTTGTAATAGGCTTTTCTTAAGATAGACACAAGAGGTGGAATGAAATCAACTTTGCCGATGTACTTAGTAGGTTTTTTCTCTGTACACAAAGTCGTGAATCTCAGTCTTTAAAATTGTTGTAATAGTCCTTGGAAGAGGTTGACAGAGAACCCAAACAATAAGGCCAAATTTTGAATTCTAGAAAGTTCATCATGTCGAGTTTTACTTGTCAAAGAATGGGTGAAGGCACATCTTATTAAGAAGCGTAAAGCTGAAGCTTTATGTTCGGGAGGGTGAGAAGAAGTGAATGGGATCGTACAAGGTATGAACGTCGGTTTACGGAAAACACAATGCTTGATTTTATTGGAATTCGAATCTCGAGACAGTAAAATGTCCAGGAATGGCAATTTTCCCTCTTTCTCAAGGTCTTTGGTAAACTTTATAGTTGGAAACTGGGTAGAAAGAAAGACAATCTACAAATTCGTCCAGTAAAGGTAAAGCATGGGGCCAAAAAACCAACATGTCATCAACGTATCTAATCAACAGTGACGGTTGATAAGGGAAGTCCAACATGACCTTGTTTTCTAAATGCTGCATGAAGATCTCGGCTAAAACGGGGGAGAGGGGGAACCAATTGGTGCAGCTTCCTTTTGTTGATAGAACTTACCATCAAATTTAAAGTAAGTTCTCTTAGCTACGAGTTTGAGACCAGAAATTATTGCATTAGCTTCAAGTGGAGAGACGCAATTGTCTTCTTGTAATCTGTCCTCAATAATTGAGTGAACGGTGTTGAGTGGTATACTTGGAAATAGTGATACTACATCCAGCGAGGCCATTATGAACTCAGTTCCCCCAGAGTCAAAGGTTTTGATACGAGATATAGCCTGCATAGAACTTTTAATGGATACAGAGGAATTTGAGGTGAGAAGTTTTAAAAATGAAGCCAACACTGGCTCGGGTGTGCTAGTAGGGTTAGCATATCTTGAAACAAGCAACCTAAGAGGTTGGTCCGGTTTGTGAATTTTCATTTTTCCAAAGACCTCGGGAACCCTAGGTCCTACTGGAGGTCTCATTTTTGTAGAAATAGATTTAGGTAGGAAACCTTGGTTTCTTAGTTTACTTAATTCTGCAATAGTAGCTGAAGTTGGGTCAGACCTGAGAACACGGTGGGAAACTAAATTGATGGCCTGTTTTAAAAATTATGCCATTACTTATCAAGTACATTAAATGTCTAAAACTCTTTTCCATATCTGTTATATACGGCATGAAAAAGATTGACATTGATTTTGAAACGTTATCTTCACATTCTAAAATGATTTAGCAAATTATTAAGTAATTTGTTTAAAACTTGGTATACATATATCTTCACCATCATTGTCAACCATTATCAACAAAGCCAATAATATTCCTAACCCGCCCACTTCCTATATACGTAACGGTAATCAAAAGCGACCATCGCGACACTGGTGCTAGCGCAAGAAACCACGCGCGACGTCAGAACGTGACGTAGTTAGCTTTCGAACCGCAACCGCGACCCTTGCTTGGCGTCATCTCATTTTCCCCTCCTTCCCCATCTCGCCTTGGCTTTCGATCTCAGATTCGAAGCATTGCGTTTTGAATGAGAATATAGCAAAAATCTATAATTATTCAACATAGCAATAATTATAGATTTTTTTTATCCTTTTCCTTTAATATAAAATTCAGCAATTTTTTTCGTTTATATAATGGAAAAATGTATGGGAAGTTTGCCTTCGTGATTATGAAATATGTGTAACAGTAAGTAAACTGGGAAAAAAAGAACATAGTTTGCAGAACGTATTGCTAACACATAAAATGGGACATTTCTTCTTTTATTGCTATTTATATCTTAAGCAATTACAGACAAAATATTAAGTCAGAAGTAAAAAAGGCTTTATTAATATAATCTCTTCTTTTGATGGCACATCCATATCATCCAAGGAAACGCATTTGGTTGTTATTCCATTAATGCAATTTTGCGAAATTTCGTGACCAACCGTTATGAAGGAGCGTGAGCCGCCCCTGTGGCGCAGTGGTCTAAGGCGTTGGCCCTTGATCATTCGTCCGAAGGGGTCCGGGTTCGAATCCCGGTGAGGCATGGATGTTGTGTCTGTCTTACGGCACTGGCTCTCTCCCTTCCCTGGAACCAGTGACCCTAAATTAGGGACGGGCGACTGCTTATAGCCCATTGAGTTGCTCACGGTGGTCGTTAAACCTCCAATCAAAAAAAAAAAAAAAAAAAAAAAAAGAAGGAGCGTGAAACTTGTGCTCATTAATTGCATTTCTTGTGAAATACTACATAGAACAGTAGAAAAAAACAAATTTAAGGCATGAAAACAATCAAATGAAAACTAAAAATATCTGAAAAGTTACATGCCTAGCTGGGCATATGCAAAAATTATTTACCTGCCCAGGTAGTAAAAGCTAAATAAATGCCCAGGTAGTAAAAGCTAAATAAATGTCCAGGTTAATTCCTCTTTTAAGATAACAATCTAAACTCTTTTAAGTTAAAGAATAGTGTGAACTTTTTTCATGGTTTGCATTTCCATTTTAAGCCTGTACTGAAAAATATCCGATGCACAAAAGCATGTACCTGAAGTTTTAAGCTTATGATGCTGAAATTGGTACCTATTTAAGAAATTCAGTGATTCTGCCATGCTCTTTTCGTTGAATTTTTCGCTCTTTGTCACGAAGCATCGGAGGCTAATTCCATCAATGGTATGCATCTTGTTGGTGACTATAATCAACATTTAGAGCAAAATTACATATGGTTCCAATATCTGGACCTAGAGCATAATATAATTTAAAGTGATATTTTTCTGTCCTTGGCACTATAACAATAACTTGTGGTGATTAGCAGCAAAATGAAACACAACATGTGATGACTGCTTTTTTCTTGTAGTAGGAAATTATATTCCAAACTTTTTCATTTTTATTATTGCGATTTTTTACTTGCCCAGGCCAAAAATTTACATGCCCCAAGTATGGTATGTTTCAAGCCTTGAATATAGATGTACATAAATCTTAGTGAAATGAAATAAGGTTAGTTTGGGATCAGTGGTGCAGGAGTTAAACAGATAGTGTAAGTCACCAAAATAAAATTGTTTCTCTGGTAAAACATCTTTATTCATTTACAAAAAATGTGCAGTAAATGCATATTACTTATTTTCTAAAAATGCAGAGACAAAAAAAGTGTAAAAAATACAGAATTTACTAGATTTCTATTATGAGTAATGCAACAAATTCCAAACATGTGGCTTGCTGTGTTCGATATTCATAAATCACATTTTTTTTTCAAAATCTTGAATTACTTGAAAAAAGCAGCTTCATGCAGAAAAATGTTTCCTTGTTAGGCGAAACTTGTTCTGTACTGTTGTCAAATTACACAAAACAGAAAAAAATCAAACCTTTATTTATTATTCATTTTATAGTGAACAATGATAACGAATTTGCTTTCCAAATATGTGAGACACAGGTTTTCTCTAGGGAAAGACTGAATTTGAAAAAGAAAATATACAAAAAAATTCATTTGTTGTTCTCATAGCCGAGTAACACATCCACACATTTACACAAAGAGGGAACAGCCCATTATCGATAATAGGTATTACATAAATCTGCCCAGCTTTTAGCTTTCATGTTTCAAAAAAGGCAAGAGCCGTAGTTCAAACTACCCTAATTAAAAAATTAAAAAAAAAAATTAGGAAATGTAGTTGTATCATTTTTTTTACTACAGTGAGTTATTCATACTCCTTTCCACAGGACCCATGAGGTAGAATATGATGGTCTGCGTTTTTAGCGTGGTTTCGCCCACTTCACACGTGGCCATATTCCACAAGGCACAAATTGTGCTACTTTTGTTTTAAAATATAATGATTTTTTTAAATATATAGTTTCTGCAAATGGTGTACAAATAGCACAATAAATCTTGAGCAACAAACTTCGATGTAGACAATCTATGATCTCAAACTGAAAGCAATGTAGAATTTTTTTTCCGCATGGTGAAATAAAAGGCTAAACTTCCACGTTTGGCCCGGAGCTAGTTTTTGAAAGCAATGATAGATGGCGCCACAGTACTTCAGCTCTTCTCACACTTTCATGTGCAGTACGTTATTGCTAGTTACGTAATTATTTCTTGATCTGTGCGCCTGTGTTACGTAAGTTATTTCTCGATCTGTGCGCCTGTGTTACGTAGTTATTTCTCGATCTGTGCGCCCGTGTTACGTAAGTTATTTCTAGGTCTGTGCTCCTGTGATCTCGTAAATTATTTCTGCCTGTTGAATCAGCTTTTTGTGTTAATATGTGGAATTGGAAGAGTTTTTTTTTAATGAAGTTGTGAAGGATGAGAAAATGTCTATTTTCTGGTGTTAGCGACAGGGTTTGTTTTCCACCTCTAAAAGTTTTTTTGAGGGCCATCTCATGACTCTACGTGTCGATGCCTCTCATCGTTTAGGACAATTCAGGTGTTGGAAGAAGCACGATTCAAGGAATGATGAGTACTCTTCTCGTACACTTGGCACTTTTTTTTATGTTCAGATTCCTATTGATAGTGATGATTCTGACGTATTGTTTTACCAAAGGATTGTCTTACGATGAGGCGATTGGAGAAACCTCACATGGCAATCTTACTACATCCACTGAGACAATTTGCGACTGGTATTCGTATTGCAGACAAATCTCAGAGTTTATGGTAGCCTCGCAATGTGAGGAAAAGGCTTGGCAGTGATGGAATCATAATGGAAGTAGACGAAGCGAAAGCGGAAGTACAACGGCGGTCTTCTCGTCAAGGGCACCTGGATTCTTGTATCTTTGAACGAGATACCAAGCGATTCAGGGTGGAGATCTATCCGGAAAACAACAGATCTGCAGATACATAGCTGCCCCTCATTCTGAAAGACGTGTTGCCAGGAACCATGATCATGACAGATCAGTGTACTGCATGTCGGAACCTGCCGAGCTGTGTCTACGACCGTAAACCACTCCCTTAGCTTCGTTGGTCCCATGACAGGGTTGCATACACAAGGAGTGGAGAGCAATTGGCGTCCCCTAAAACATAAATTAACACAGGACAACCACAAAATGTACTTAGCAGACCATATTCTGGAAAATTACGACGGAATTGTAGTCTTTCCTTTGAACACTGCTTTAAAGTCTTGATTCGTGCGATCAGACAGTTCTTACCTGGCAGATAAAACTTTTATTGCTTTTATTCTGCTAACTAAACAGCTTCATATTCATGAGGAAAGACAATTGTTCCGTCAAAATAAATATTTCACACATATGCCACAATCAACATTCAAAATGGTTCTTTTAAGGGCCACCCTTAGTTCATATTATTGACTTCCTTCGGCACTTTCACAACATAAAGAAATGCTTAAACGATGCAGCAATTACGTGTCGCCATCTATCGTCCCTTTGAAAAACTACTTCCGTGCCGAACACCGAAGGTTTACCAAATAAAATATATTGCAGAGTACAAATGCTAGGGAAATAAATCAAATAATTTTCAACCATACAGCATATCAATTTGAATGCACCATAAACCCACAGGCTGTTTTCTTAAAACTACTTGATAACTATTGTTGTTAGTCGTCAGGCATTAAATAACACAGTATGTGAATGAACAATACCTAATTTGAAATTACCTCTCTGCCCTCAAATAATCTAATTGCTCAGGGTCAGAAAAAAAGGGGAGGGATGTCTTATACGAAAGATGAAAATTCAGTTAAAAATGCACAAAATGCACAAGTTACAGAAATACCAAATATATCTTAAGTAGTTAAAGGCAAGCAGAGGAGAAACACAGATTTAGTAATAAGTATTGTTAATTCCATCCTAACTTTTAAAACAGGCGAGGAAAAGCAAACCGAGTAATCTTTTACTGAAAACTTTGTACTGGATATGAGGAAAACAACATCAAGTGAATTTAGTAGTTGAAAACAAGAATTGCCATTAACTGAAAATGAAATAAATAGTACTAAACAAAATTAGGGCACATGTTTGACATTGACCTGACTTACAGACATAAGAAGTAACTAGAAGAGAATGTGCAAATAATAGTCGCTGATAGATCAGATAATTGTCATGTATAATTTTTTTCACAAAATTATCTGTAAAAAAATTCCTTTGAATGATTTGGGTCTTCTGCTGGCTTAATTTGTTTCATGACGACGAAATTAGTATTTAAAAAATTTAGTGATTTTTCCATATTCCTTTCATTGAAGTTCTTGCCCTTTGTCACTAAACACAGGGGCTAGTTCCATAGACGCATGTTGTTTATAGTCAGCAGCAAGATTGCTGCTGACAATAAACAACATTTAA
This sequence comes from Macrothele yani, assembly GCA_039090855.1. Taxonomy (NCBI): domain Eukaryota; kingdom Metazoa; phylum Arthropoda; class Arachnida; order Araneae; family Macrothelidae; genus Macrothele; species Macrothele yani. The sequence goes on from CM077034.1 coordinate 150,332,759, forward strand.
AGCAAAATTCATATGGTTCTAATTTCTTGATATAGAGCATAATATATGTAAAGAAGTGATATTCTTGTTATTGGTACGCCGTAACAATAATACAGCTTCTAGTGATCAGCAGTGAAAAGAAATTACTGTCTTTTATTCTTGTAGTAGGAAATTCTATTTCAAATTTTATTATTTTTAAATTTAGTTGCCTGTACCAGGCAACTAGATTTTTTATTTACCTGCCCAAGTCAATAATTTACATGCCAGCATGGTATTTTTTAAGCCCTGATATATATATACAGTAACAGGGGTCGTGCTGGCTCTTTTAAAGTTTTCGCCAATTTCATTTTTTATCGCCAAAGTGTTGTAACAGTACAAAAAGACAATTGCCAAAGCTCTTTTTCATCACCAAAACGACCCCCTCAAATTGCGAAGGAGCGCGACCCCTGCAGTATAATGCACATTATTTATACATTACACATGTATTAACTAACTACTGAACAAATTGCTACTGGTATGCGTACACTTTAAAACCTTGTACCTTTTCATATGCTAAATTATATCAGTATGTTGGAAATCCTTTTAAATTTCATTCTTCAGATTAGTTGGATGGTCTACAGAAATCAGTTTGTGTAACCCCTATAATATTTTCAATTCAATTCTAAATTAACCTCATTTAATCACTGAATACGATATCAGTTTATTTGATACAGGCACAGCAGACAAAATGACGAAACAATCTTCTTTTTAAGATGTACAACTATTGCGAAACAAGTTCTTATTATGCTACAAATAATTTTAATTCACTACGTTTGCAGAACTATGGTGTGTTTTCAAACAACTGTAATGAACCAAGTATTACCACAATGTAAAAGACACTTTTAATTATTATGTACAAATGGCAATTATTCACTTTAAATGACATGGTTTTGGTCAGGACTGGATTAAGCACTGGGCTCAGGTAGACCATAACCTGATCTGCTTTTCAGCAATTATTCAGGGCATAAATGTTTAGAGCAAAGCCCTTAGAATGTTCCGTTCTAAATATTTATGCCCCAAGATGAGAACATGGCCAAACTTGAAAAGAAATACAAAAACAGATCAGGTTTTGGTCTAACTGGGCCTAATGTTTAATTCAGCCCTGACCAAAACTATGTCATATTTACTCAATGCAAGCAAATTTATTGCATAAAGGAACACTCACCCATTGACAAGTGCAGACTGATACTGTAGACATGCCAACCTTCAAAATCTGAAGATTTTTACAGCTCATAAACTAACAATAGCACTATTTTTTATCGACATTTTCCAGAAGTAGTACTATTGGTCCAGTAAAAGTTCTGGAGAAAAAACGCAAAAATCAATACCCCTTCACCAACTGAAATTCTGTTTTGAGGTACATCGATTCTGCAAGTTAATGAAATTACATAAAATGTCCTGCATGTTGCTTTTTACGAATAGAATAGCAGCCAATGGTTTTCCGGTTCTTCTTTAGGTTGCGTGTAAAGATCGTCCGAGATGGGTCGGGGTTCGAACCTGGTGAGGCATAGATGATGTGTTTGTCTTATGGCACTGGCTCTCTTCCTTCCCTAGAACCAGTTACCCTAAATTAGCTCCCATCTGTCAATCAATTACTGGCCGTCGCGGCACTTTAGTGTCAGAGCAGGTGAGCTCTGCTGAAGGCATCGTACGCCAATCAGACTGAGAGAAAAAAAAAATTAAGAAAACTTTTTTCTGACAAATCTCGAACGATCGGTCAGAATCGAGCGCTTAGACCACTGGGGCGGCTTTCTTTTTGCAGAAAGGTGGAGAGGAACAGTACGAAACTGGTGACTGTACTGCCGCCGTGCATTGACATAGAAAGATAAAAGATTTCACAGGCAGTTCGAAAACATGATGGTTGATGGAATTTCAACCATCTGAACTGCTAATTCTCGGCGAAAATCAGGAGAATTGACATTCATCCGGATGGTGGGAGGAACGGCCGAAAATCCGAAGTCCCTCGCCTATGCCCAAAGAGTTGGCACGTCTGATACTGAAAAAAGGATAAGAGTGAAGAAAACTTTTGAGGCTTAACAAAAATTTTGTGCTTGAATGTTTGTTAGACTAAAAATTATTCATAGAAAAAATTCATTTGTTACAGATGATTATTAGACTTTTCAGTGTGTATGTGAGTGAGGGTGTGTGTGTGTGAACTTAGCCCTAAGTATCGAAGTGATATGGTCAAAAACGGGTACACAAAGTAAGAGAGGTCAGCATGCTTTTGTGTGTGTGAATACAGGAGCTTAAAAAATCTTCAATTCCACATTTTTAATATTAAGCACTTTTTTTGTTTGCTCCTTCCGAAGTTTGGTTTTTAAGGGATTTTGCCGTTCACATTGATATGTGCATTTTAAATATGATGATTTACCAAGTCTGAAAGAATTTCCGAAATTCAAGTACCTCTCTGAGGCATTTACTAATGCATTTATTTAATTTTTGAGATCGTGGCTTTGTAAAATCGTTATTACACAATATAAACACTACAATTCTTCTGCAGCAGTTGCCAGTGAGTTTATGATTTCGATTAGGGGCTGTTGATTTTGAAGTAAGTTGTATACTCAGCTGTGTTTACCCTCACCCTGGCGACACAGCTCAAGACATAATACGTGTTGGTCTAAAATATAAGTAATACTTATTTTAAAAAATAAAGAAATATAGGTCAGTCAAATGTAACTCAAAATACAACTGAATAAACATTAGAAATATCTGAAATAACAATTACCTTTTTATCTTCTTTGTTCAGTTGTTTTAATTTTATTGATCAATTCATTAAACTATAAAGACCATCCAAACCAACGAAGCGTGCCATTCACTTTATGAAAGTCTGTTGTTATTCTACTCACATTTTTTGCATTTCACCATGCAACTATTTATATTGCATAGTGGCATATGGAGAGTAACGAACAGAAATATGAACAAACCCACTGACCCGTATCACTTGGAAAGGCCAGGTCTTTGCATTGTCAAGGCAGCCAATAGAGCACATCCATTTGTGAAAGCTATCATGTAGTTCCTGTGTTTGCATGTTTACATATATACCACTCACTCACCTCAATGGATAAGTGTGCTATATGTAAATGTGTGCGAAGGGATAAAGAAAGTAGCTCAGCATAACTTTCATGGGAAACATTTTTATAGAAAATCAATACCAATGCTCTAATAACATAGATGTTTTTTTTCATATACAAATTCATAGGAATAGAAAAAAATACAACTGTTTCTTTTGTTATTGGAGGTTTAACGACCACCGTGAGCAACTCAAAGGGGCTATAAGCCGTCGGCCGTCCCTAATTTAGTCACTAGTTTAAGGGAAGGGAGAGAGTCAGTGCCGTAAGACAAAAACAACATCGATGTCTCACCGAGATTTGAACCCGGACCCCTTTCGCATGTTTTTTTTCATTTGCTCTCTCACTGTGATCACCTGAGTTCGCGGCTACAAACTTGTGCATAATGCTAAATAATGAAACAGGCACATTTAAAAAAAATTATAACTGAACTATGTAGCTTCCTGATAATTTTATTTAGAGTAGTGATCACTTGAGCAGTTATCTATGTTCTGTGCTCCTACTATCTATCCAGCTAAGAATATAACTTACAAGTCATAAAAAATTATGTTTGGCACAGCAAGTAAACATCTTTGATTTTAGGAATTCTGGAACTGCTTTATCATACAGAAAAGAAGCAGATGCAGTCTTTTTTTTGTCCATCTTGAGTGGTGGGGCTAGTATCTTTACCCTTTTAAGGTGAGTGTGAGTTCATAGAATGTAAACATAGCAAACTGATATACATGAACTTGGTAACTATTTGAAGCATCTTGCATAACCTTACAGCATAACCTTACAGCACAATGAAGTATTTCTTTAAGACTTACAGAGGAGTCTCCTTCAGTATACTTCTAGAAATTCCATTTTTGGATATCTGGGCAACGGTTTTTTATGGTATCCATGTGCCACAACTTAAAAAATTGGGAGAAAAACTTCATATGGAGCAGAACATTGTGTACACAATTCAAAGTTAAGCCTATAGATTTTACAAATTAGCCCAATATAATATGCATTCAAACATGTTCTAACCACAGCTCACAAAAATTTAGGGAAAAGTTGCTTCCTTCAACTAACAAGTGCGAAAAATTAGAAAAAATGCACTTATTTATGACAGTCAATTCTTCACACCCGGGCAAGTGCATAATCCAGCCCGTTGAATTTTAACTCATTTCTAAGGAAAGCACTAAATCCTAACGAACTAACGCCAGAAATGAAGCCTAATTAAAAATGCATACCCATAAACAATCCTCTGAAATAATGAACAGTAAAAAAAAATCAACTGAAATTAAAAGAAAATAAGCAAAAATGAATAAAAAAAGACGGAAGAAACACGTTACAATAACGAAGTTCGTCTAATATACGGAAAAACACTTTGCTAAAATTGCCAAACTCATGACCAAATGGGCGTTGGAAACCAACAACCCTTGAAAGGAATGAAAAGAAAATAAACAAAAATGAATAAAAAAACCTAAAGAAACACGTTACAATAACGCAATTCGTCAAATATACGGAAAACACTTTGTTAAGTTAGCCAAACTCACGACCAAACGGGCGTTGGAAACCAACAACAACAACCGTTGGAAAGAATTTCAAATTTCGAGCTAAGTGCTGGAGCATGCGCGTAGGGCAGTTCAGTATTTCGCCGGGGCTAGCACAAGAGGAGCTAGCATCGGTTTTATGACGTCATGATTACAGAAATTGCCTCAAGGCTAGGTATATTATTGGTTTTGAACATAACCATGATTATGCAATCCAACATTTTTTTGCCCACTGACGTCATCAAAGTACAGGTCGCGCCATATTTTTTCTGGTTTCAACACCACCAAAGGAAAAGTCATTGATTTTTAATATAATTATGGTTATGTTTTAGAAAATATTAAGTATTCCAAGTAATAATGTGAAGTTATTTTAATCGATGTTCAAATATTCGTCCTTGGGAACACACTAATTGTGAAGGAAATATGTACAAAAGTTTTTCCATTGGAACACAGGAAGCAAAACTACTTGACCTTCACCTTAAACTCAGTTAAAACATCCTTTGTTTTCCCTAAAAATTAGTCTCGGGCTGTTATTATTGATGTTGGTAAAAAATTTTGCAAGTTAAAGGAATTAATTATTCCTTTATATGTATTATTAGTTATGTATTAATTATTCGTTGCCGAACATAGCTACCTTTAGTAAAATAAAATAACGTCTGAAAATGAGATATACACTGGCGGAAAAAAATCCCAACACCAAGAAGGGTTTGTGTTAGATAAACGACAGTTGGTAGACTGTGAGAGTACATCTGTAAGATGACGTCTATGCAAATTTCGTGCTCGGCGCATACGTGTGGCGCTAGTAGCGCCCTCGGAACATGCAAAGAAGGTTTGCTGTAAATACGCGTTGTAACGTTAGTGAGTGTTAGTTATCGTTGAGATTCGACGTAGTGTGTTGATGTTAGTCAAGAATGCCTTTAAGAAGACGAAGAAGCCATTATCAACAGCTCACAGAGTTTGAACGAGGTCGTGTAACAGGGCTACAAGAAGGTGGATTTTCTTTCCGCAATATTGCAGAACGACTTGGCAGGAATGTAGCCACTGTGCATGATTGTTGGCAGCGGTGGTCAAGGGAAGGTACTGCCTCAAGAAGACCGGGTTCCGGCCGGCCACGTGGCACCTCTGAGGAGGAAGACCGCCGTGTGCGGCGTTTGGCCGTGGCGCATCGTACTGCGTCTGCTGCAGCAATTCGAGCTGCAGTTGCGACCACAGTGACACAATGAACTGTTACAAATCGGTTACTTGAAGGACAGCTCTGAGCCAGAGGCCCTGTAGCGTGCATTCCACTTACTCCTAACCACTGCCGTTTGCGACGTCAGTGGTGTCAAGCTAGAGCTCATTGGAGGACGGAGTAGAGATCTGTTGTGTTTTCCGATGAAAGCCGGATCCGCCTGTGTTCCAGTGACGGCCGTGTGTTGGTTAGATTAAAGCCAAGTGAGCGCCTGCAACCAACCTGTCTGCGGCCGAGACACACTGGACCTACACCTGTAGTTATGGTCTGGGGAGAAATTTCCTATGACAGCAGGAACACTATCGTGGTTATCCCACGCACCCTGACGGCACAGTTGTACGTCGGTCTGGTGATTCAACCTGCTGTGCTGCCATTCATGTACAGCAATCCAGGGGTGTTTACAACATTATAACGCTCTCCCGCATACCGCTGTAGTAACCCAACATGCTCTAAAGAGTGTCAACATGTTGCCGTGGCCTGCTAGATCACCAGATCTTTCTCCAATCGAGCACGTATGGAACATCAATGGACGACAACTCCAGCTTCACCCCCAACCAGCATTAGCCGTCCCTGTATTGACCGACCAAATGCAACAGGCATGGAACTCCATCCCACAAACTGACATCCAGCACCTGCACGACACAGTGCATGAACGTTTGCATGCTTGCATTCAACATTCTTGCGGTTACACCGGTTGTTAATGTGACATTTCACATTTGAAATGGCTGTTCTCGCGCTTACGTTAATCTGTGATCTCGAAACCTTAATCGATTAAATATGTTACCTATACAAATGGCCGTCCCGGTGGCGCAGTGGTCTAAGGCGTTGGCCTATGATCATTCGTCCGTAAGGGGTCCGGGTTCGAATCCCGGTCAGGCATGGATGCTGTGTTTGTCTTACGGCACTGGCTCTCTCCCTTCCCTGGAACCAGTGACCCTAAATTAGGGACGGGCGACTGCTTATAGCCCATTGAGTTGCTCACGGTGGTCGTTAAACCTCCAACCAACCAACCAACCAACCTATACAAATGTATTGCCGCCATTTCATTCCTCTACAACTATTTCTTCGTGGTGTTGGGATTTTTTTTCCGTCAGGGTATTTTGGTATGGAAACTCCATCATAATTTAAATTTAATTTTAAAATTTAGAAGTTTCTTCAATGGCCCATGCACATTCCCAGTAATATCTGGCAAATATTATATATAATAATATATGTAAAATTAAACATTAAAGTTTATGGTGAAAATTAATCTTTCTAGGGAATTTGGCAAAATGCCAAGCAATGTTGCATAACATTTTTACTCGTGTGATGAACGTACTACAACGTACGTATCAAGCCCTCACGTATTAATGTTTTTGCAGCTAACCCATTACTTTCGGATACATTGAGCATTGCTGGGAAAAACTTTTAGTTCACTTTCAACACTACTGAACAATTGTAGCACTTAAAAAGGTGTGAGATTCTAAATCTGATACCATGGGTTACAGCAATGAGCTAAATGTCAATTTGGTCATCCTAGCCTAGGTGATCCTAAAGGATGAAATTTTTTTTCGATTTGAAAATAAAATCAGTTTTATCAGATTACAAGAGAATTCCAGAAAAATACATATTTGTTATTTATAATTACTTCAATATAAATTTATACAAAATTTTAGTAAGATGGTGTACGATATTTGAAAATATAGCTACCAAATCAGTAATATATATTGCTATTCATGGAATCATATGTACTTCATCTCAAAAAGAACAGTCAACCCTTGTGAAAGAACATCGTTTTAAAATAGGAAATACACGTTTCTGTGTAAGACGTCAAGCCATGTCATAAGAGCACTACAACAAGAGTCATTACCTCTTCTGTTTAATTTTCGTTATCATAACGACATGAATGGGTATTCGAGTTGTCAGAATTGCTTCTTTTTTTCTTAAGGAACATGCTGCGTAAATACATTCAGGTTTAATACTGGAAGATGCGTACCAGGAAAATAGTTCTAAAACCTACCACTGCTAGAACTCAAAAACGAGATTCCAATAAACCCTCGCCCCGGTGGCGCAGTGGTCTAAGCAATGGCCTCTGATAATTCGTCCGAAAGTTGTCTGGGTACGAATCCCGGTGAGGCTTGGATGTTGTGTTTGTCTTACGGCAGTGGCTCTCTCCCTTCCCTGGAACCAGTGACTCTAAATTAGGGACGGGCGACTGCTTATAGCCCATTGAGTTGCTCACGGTGGTCGTTAAACCTCCAATAAAAAAATTCTTCTAATTTCAAAATTATATGTAAAATATTTATGGCGTTTATGTTAGAAAAGAAGAAACGAATTTGCGAAAAGCCTTACCGCTAAGTTTGATGTACATATAAAATATTGTACATCGAAGACAATCACAATTGTTTGTGTATTTCTTAAACTACATATCAGTCCCTATTCTCTTCAATTACTAGAACTCAGAGTGTTAATATCAACACAGTTTCCAACCAGAGTGGTTTTTCGTTCTGTACTTCAAAAGAAAGTTTGAAGATCCCTTGCAACATTGGTCAAGTAATAATATTCATAGCGAAGCAAAATCCACATTATAAGATATTTTAGTCAGTCCGATGAGGACCGAACTAACCTCCAAGGAAAGATGAGAATGAGAATGCCAGACGTTTCAGCAGGAAATGGATAAACCGCGGTTACAGGCCGCTGTCTGATTCCGCACCACAACAGATTCATGACGATCAAATCTAGGACTGAACACATTGGGTATTACCTCAACTATAGTTTTCCAGTTTGCAGCACGCAAGTGTTTGATTTTAGAAAGGTGCCCATAAGATCACCGTAAATTAAAACTAACAACATACTTTTGCAGTGACGAATAGCCAACTATCTGAGAGATTTCTTGAGAGAAATCGGTAAACAAAGTACCGAAAAATCGGAGACTACAGCCTTTGTGATGATTATGTACATTAAGGAAATACGTTTCTCAAAAATATTATATTCGTCAAGTCAACTAATGTTTCGCTGGGCCGTAGCCTGGATGCAATCAAGACGAATGGCACGCAGATATTCAAATTGTATATGATATCATAAATGCTGTTTACAGTAACGGGTTGTGGTTAGTTGCTTCCACGCGCTTGATAGAAATGGCGTGGAAGCCATGTCGTTAACAAGTTACGAATTCTTATATAGAGAGAAAGCTTCCAGGATGTCGTTTGGTGGTTGAATCTTGCTTGTCGATTATTTCGCTTTTTCAAATTGAAATTTATGTTCAATTTCGTAACAGTGTTTAGCGTTCTCTGACTTCTTTAGGTCCATATGACGAATTGATGTCTTGCGTTCCTTCAATAGAAAACGCAAGGCTCTGCGTATCTGTCCAATACACGAAGTACGACACTCACATGACATTTGATAAATTACCCACGACTTTTTAATTGCAATATTGACCTTAAACCCCAAAAAAATCCATTGTATTATGGCTTTAGGAATCACTTTAAATTTATAAGTTTCAAGAAGTTTTGAAATTTCGAAGGAAAATCACGGGAAAATTGAGTTAGCAAAATTCCCTTGTAATCGGCGCATCACATGAGTTAACGTGGAGATAGGCTATGATTTCCGGATATTGGTCTATAACGGAAGGGATGTATCCTCGCTGTACTGCTACACATTTAAGGAAATCAAGTTCCTTTTTCAAACTGTCTTCACCGAACATATATGTGTAGCTGGATTTACGTAACTGTAAAGGCCACTGAGTTTTCGTTGCGAAGCGTGATAGCACTTGGCATGTGGAGGGGAGAAAGTAGCGAAATGCTTCCGATAAATTGTAGTTACGAGAGGTAATAATTGTAGTTACGTAAACAAGATAGACTTCAATGTGCATCGTCCTCATCTCCCTCGCGACGTTCTTCTCTCTTCCACTTCCGCTGCAACACATGATGATGATCATGATCAAATGATCATGATCAAATGATGATATGTAGAGGATTTTAGGAAGGTAATGTCTGACCTCAGGTCTTAATCAACCCATAGAAATAGGAAGCTAGGGGATTTGGGTTAGAGTGCTCGATAGGAAAGTGACACGGAAGCGAAGTTGACAGGGAGAGGAAGACGCCCTTATTTATTACCGGAGGCCAGTACCCGGGATCCGACGGCTTAACGTGCCTATCCGACGCACGGCGGATATTTAGTTGATCGAGCTTTCGTACCGGCTAGGATCAAACCTGAGGTCCTTTCCGTGGCAGACACGAACTCTGCCCACTAGGCCACCCGCGACCCTTCCGCTGCAAGACCTCCGTGACGCGCTTATAACTGAAGCACACATTTCTCAGTCTCGCATTTTGGGCCGTACTGAATGCTATGTTTGTTCTTCTTCACCGAAATATACCGGTTTTAATCCCACGGAATTTGCTGTTTCTTTCATTTTGTATACAAGCGTTTTAATTAAGACGAAAGCGACGTCCCTCATCTCTTAATAGTGAAATAAAGGAATAAGGTTTCATGGAGCCACCAAAATCAATCACAATTAAAGACCCATATATGTGGACCTGCATTATAATAAAATGCTATTAGCACATTGACGATCTAAATTCCGTAAGTTTTTAAATCGAAAGTTTATTTTCGTTTTTGTCCAAAGTTTAACGAGAAACATTCAGATACGTATTTTAGTAATTAGTGGACCAGAACAGCACAGTACAGAGCCGTGGTGTTGGTGTTCCGAAATCCAGTAAGCTAGGTATTAGGATACAGCTGCCTAATATGACTATCGGTAACTAAAATGCCAAAACCAGAAGTAACAAGGAAATGAATACGAATGTTGCATTTTACACCGATCTTACTAAAACAGCCCGAAATCTAATACTGACACAACCATCTTAGAAAATGGGAAATATTTGTCGTATCAAGATGACATTTGATTTCCCTCTGAAATAAATTATGGCTAGAAATAATAAGACTTATTTATAAGTTATTTTATTTTTTAACGACAGAGACCGTCTCCTACAACCTCTGTGCAATAGAAGTCGGTCAGGTGTCCCCCTAAACGAGATATGTGCGAAAACACAACAACAGGTGCACTAAGGTGCCAAAATAACCCAAAAACTGGGAAGGGCTATTCGTTTACATGCCACCTCACCCATGAGGCAAACGGTATCTTCCACAATTGACGAATATAAAAAGCAGATACCTCCGCAAGCTAAAGTAGTAGCATTCGCAATTCAGACGGCAGGTAATAAGGATTTAAGCGATTTCAAACGTGGTATGCTAGTCAGCAGCCCGGGAAATATGTGTCTTCGTCTTGGAAATCACCACGAAATTTGGTTTCACACGGTCAACAATTTCAGTGGTGTTCCTCATGACTCAAATACAATGAAAGCAACTTATGTGCGAGACCGGCGAGGTCTTAGAAAAGACCTGGGCGATCGTAGACAGCGGCAGCTCGTTTGTTTCGTTCCATCCGTCCGGCGTGCAACGATGCCGAAAATCGCAGAGTAATTCAATGCAAGGGCCAGTTGCATCATTATCATTCATACCGTGCAAAACTGCTAATGTCCAATCGAGCTATGGGGCCGAAATCCAACTCGGGAGCTATTGCTTTCCCGACGACACAAGGCTGTGCACCTCTCTTGGGCTTCAGAAGATCGCCACTGGACGCAAGAAGACCGGAAATGTGAAGTCTGGTCCGACGAATCGCTGTACCAAATGTTTTGGGCAGATGGTCGACACGGGGTGTAACGGAATTCTACGAGACAATGGATCCCGCATTCATACAAGGGATAGTTTAAGGCGAGGGTGGCTCTCTTACGCTGTGGGGTGTTTTCAGCAGGCATTCAATGGAATCCTTCATACGCCTGTAGACGGCTATGACCAGTGGAGTCTGCGTAACCACCTTGGGAATAATTGCACCCCCTCCGTGAAATGCTTCCTCTCTGACGGTTGTGTCCTCATTCAACACAACAATGAGCCCCGGTACACGTCCAGAGTAGCCCTTTTTTGGCTGGAGGAACATTACATTGAATTTGTTTCCCTCATGCGCCAAGTTTTCAACGCCATCGAACAAATTCAGTATGGTGTTCCACGTGCCGCCAATGCAAGAAATCTTCCACTGGTGGGTACTACGGAATTATGCGGCACATTTCATGAAAATATCGTAAACGATAATTATTTTAATACCATATAAATGCAAAATAACGTGAAGATATTTTTTTCAGTTTTATGAATCAAGATGACTGAACAACAAAGCTCAGTCATTCAGAAAAATCCTTGCAGTGCAATATGTACCATATTTCACAAATTCCAAAAATACCATCAGATTCTTTCTTTCTTTTTCGTGTCTTTTTACAAGATTGCACTGTATATCATCCCAATATTTCAAAGCTGAAAATAAAGAAATGGAACGTGGTAGCATGTGTGAGAAAAATCTGCTTTTTGCAGAAATATACCAAGCAGCGAAATTAATGTTGTTAATATATCATTATTTTACATTATCGAAACTCAAGAAGAAATTATGAGAAAAATGGACCACGAGTAAGAACTGATTTATACAGTACATTTTTCTGCAGTATTTATTTTGAAACCTTGTGTTTAATTCTTAAATCACATTGTGAGTGGCGTTTTCTCTTGGGATCTAGTTCTAAACAGGGACAGCGATGTGCACTTCGCTACCGGAAGAAGACAGAACAAACACACTGTTTAAATGCACCAATATAATAGTTCTTACAGATGAAAAAAGTGTTGTTCAAACTGCAATATACCGTAGAACGAATTATCCATATTTTGCCTTTGCTGGGATTCGAAATTTCTTCGAATTCCACCATCTGCAAATTCACAGAAGCCTGATTTTCAACCTGGCATGGCAGACCTTTGTAAATTGCCGTTTTGACTCATTCGTCACCTCGGTAAAACTTTATATATATATATCCTCCCCTTATGAAAGGCAATAGCACAAAATTGCAAATAGAGCCCTCCGACAAACCAGTCTTGGACCACCTCTCTGCAGAAGAAAGAATTGTCATTACTTCCAAACGATATGTAGAAGAATTATCATGCCTTTCTGTTTGGAACCTCACGGCCTTCCGATTTATTCTAACGTTCGAGCGGAAGTATAGAGAAGAAGCTCTCTTTTGGCGGTGGTGGATTTCGAACGTAAGTCTTATTGTTCCGATACGAAATATTCTTATAACTGTAATACGACATGCAAACCATATCAGTAAAACTTGCAGTTTCTATTTATGCTTCAACTCAGTGGTATTCAGTGCCTAAGTATTTAATTAATTGGTTGAGGAACACTGACCAGTAAATGAAGAAACTGTAATCTACTGAAAATTTCGCATGCACAAGATTAAAACTTCTACCCATCACGGAGGATTTGAGTGCACATAATTTTCATCAAGTGCTAATCGGAAAAACGTTACAAACAAATCGTATCTTCAGATCCAAAAATTCACAGTAGAACCATCAACAATTTTGCTCGAACTTATCTCTCCCACATTGTTCAGCATAGTGTATTTTCTCTGCCTAACTCTGTTACACCACCGTCTTCTATTCTGTATATTCACTGCCTGCCTAGTCGAGTTCGTTTCAGTGCTAAGTGTGATGACGATCTTTCAGCCATTGGCGGCGAGCGGCGCTAGATACGTTGACTCCGTTCGGATGTGCAGAAGATAATCATAAGCTTATTTGCGTATCAAATTATTATTGTTTTGAAATGAAAACACTTTTTTATGGAAGCGCTATTTTCTTATTTATTTAAGTATCATTTAGTAATATCCAATTATCTCTTCACTGACCATTCGCTTAGGAAAACGAAGTTTACAGTTAGCGTCTTTAATAATCAGTTTTGAATTTAAAACGAATTATATGCAACGAGTTATATCAGCATTTTGTTAAAGAACTTGCCCCGCAAACGAGAATTAAATAAAAAAGTCTAGCAAAGGTGAATTAAATGAAATAAGTTAAGATCTCATTGCAGTTTATTCATGTATTTGTAAAAGATCGGGGACTACCAACGATAGTTACGTGACCTGTAGACAGATAAGTCTTTCTTTTTTTAAAGCAAATATTCCCATATTTTCACCACAATGAGAGAGCGATCGATAAGTATTGCCATTTTTAAGTGAAACACAAAGTCCGCTTTACTACACGTATAGGCATCTGATAAGCACAACGTCAAAAATAATTGCTTAATAGTCACTCATAGCATTCCTAAATTATGCCTGCACATGTATAGCGATTTCATTTTACATTTAGAGTACACATTAAAATCCTTACAATCTATTGTATCCACCTACCCAAAGCAAAACCTAATGCACAAGTTATGACCCCAGTAAAAGCCATAATATGTACAGGAACTGTCCACAAATACGTTTTGAACGTCTGTATTCTTTATTTGTTGACTGATATATGATAAAAAAAATTTGATTGGAGGTATAACGACCACCATGAGTCATTCAATAAGCTATAAGCAGTCGCCCGTCCCTAATTTAGGGCCACTGGTTCCATGGAAGGAAGAAAGCCTAGGCCGTAAGACAAACACAACATCCATGCCTCACAGGGATTCGAAAGCTGACCAGTTTTCTGACGAATGATCAGGAGCCATCGCTTAAACCACTGCGCCACTGGAGAGGCAATATCATTTTTGCTTACAATTCAAAACACACGCTAAATATTGTCCCTAAGAAAACTTCTACATATACTAAAATCAGTTTCTATTGCTATGATGAACAAAACAGAACGATCCCAAACGAGATAGAAGAATATTTTGTGAAGAAACCACAGGCAAATAAGTTTCCATCCGTACAATGAACTTTGTGGAGAGACGAAAACCTAGTTATTATAATTTATACTATCTAAACAGTAAAAATGAAATTACTGATGTTAAAATATGCAGATAAACCAATACGAAAGAGGCCAACTAATGTAACTCAACCTTGCGGACATTTAGGTCACAAAAGAAAAACAACGTTTCAGCACGATTGGGCAGAAAGTGCATACAATAGAAGACGGTGGTTACACCAATTATGGATTACCTCCCTAGTGGCGAAGTGGTCTAAGCGATGGCTTCTGATCATTCGCCTGCGGAGGGTTCGGGTTCGATTCGCGGTGAGGCAACAATTTTCTGTTTATCTTACGGCACTGGCTCCTTCCCTTCCCTGGAGTCAGTGGTCCTACATTAGGTACGGGCGAGTGTTTATAGCCCAACTAGTTGCTCACGGTCGTCGTTAAACCTCCAATCAAAACAATTAGCGATTTTATTCTCCAATTGACAGGGTAATAGACATCCGTTTACAAAATTACAGAACCTTTGGGTTTAAAATGTTAATTAAGTCGTGTTCTTGAAAACTTCCGATAATAAAATTCATGTAACTGATCTGTGTTTGCGATAAAGCGACTGTCATTGAGTTCTTCCTCCAAGCGAATCAAACATTCCTTGACGAAGAGAGTTGGCGAGTTAATGGAAATCTTGATTTTTGCAGGGTTTCCATGAGCCTAAAGTTCCGTTTCCGAGTACAGAATAATATCCGTTTATCCACGAACATTTTGCTGATATGACAATGTGAGGGAAATCTTTCTCCCCCTATGAAGCTCTCATGTAATGCTGACAGCCATTCTCATGCTGTAAGATTGACAGGATGCCTACGTACAAGATTCTAATGTTCTTTGTAAATTACTACTTCATTGCGACGTTTAGCGATTTAACTGTGACTTGGAAGAGGCTACAAGACGGTAAGCGTACTGAACAGACTAGGAAATTCAATAGCTTGATGGACAATTTCATGTTCGCAAGTAATATAACGGTATAAGGTATACTTTCCATCCTTATTACCAGAATCCTATTTCCGGACATCAGTACTCACTATGGTAACAACGAAAGCTGCCCATAAAAAACAACATGTAAAATGTCTCTGCAACATCAATATAATAAGTAAGGTGTTCTGGTGCTCTTCTTGTTAACAAAATTTACATGCAAAAAACAAAACTTTGACCGAATGTGAATAGAAACAGATTTCAATGGCATATTCGTTTTAAGAGTAATAACGATCCAAGCAAATTCCAGGAGACCCTATGCAAATATTAAGGAAAGATGTTTCCAAACCGGTTTTGAAAAGTGATGTTTTGTTCAGTTGTATTAAGAACCTTGCTTCCCAAAAACAGTTGATAAAATTGCAACAATGTCTCACATGTAAGAAATAGTCATCTCGACTGTTCATGCTCCGAAAGAAACCTTTGGGTAATATGTTACTGGGTATTTGTAAGAACTGCCAGACAAGAAAACTTTTAATATCAGAATAATTAAGACTCCACATTTTACTGTGGGAAGGCATCTGGTAAGCAGAAGCTTTCCCCGTAAATTCTTTACAACTCGAGGAAATCATAAGCTTTAAGGATATCAGATGTTATCTGTAAAACTTTAAAAAAAGTTACAAATGGACGGGCGGTATACAATCAATAAATTTTCGCGCATCAGTGATTTCTTTCGCGCATCAGTGATTTCTTTCGCGCATCAGTGATTTCAGCGCAATATGTCATTGTAATCTCATCATCAGAAATCTCCAAAGTTTGTTCACGTGCCGCGGAATATCATCTCTTATCGTACAACTTTTTATTTGAGCGTTGTCGTACAAACTCTGCGAATGCTAGTTCTATTCCTGGGAAAATCTAAGAGGATTTGTAAGTTTTCTGAGGAGGTGCTTCAGCAGCAAAGGTAAAAGAAAGACATTCTGTTTGAAAACTTTTTTTGAATATAAATAAGTGACATTTCAAACTAATAATTACCTTTCAAATTTAAATTTTGCTAACTACTTCTCTTTTTAAAACTGCTTAATAAATTGCTTCTCTCTTTAAGCAGAAACAATATTTGGGAAAATGTCACTGTTCCTAAAATTCCCGTTGCTCGCAATAAATGCCAAGATTATCATTCGCGTTTGATAGACTTTTTCTACTTAATTTTGTCTTACTCTACCAACACGAATTGTCCTATACATCCAATGCATTATGAAGTAATATCCAACTGTGTAACATGCTGTTATTTCACCAGCACACGATGCTCCGAAAAAAGACACTGATATAATGCTGTAGTTTTATGAAACAAAGTCACTAATTTTACCACGACATTCTGAAAACCGTAAAGGAATATGAAAAGTTTACAGAAAATTCTTTAAATTTCGTTGGATAAAATAGAAGGCTGAAACAACAGTTTGGCTTTGCATTTCCAAAACTACGTCTTTCAAGAAACGGCACAAAAATGTGTAGCTTTCTGATCAGGTTACTTCTGTAGTAAACTATACAAGATAAAATGGAAAGAGCGGCCGATATCAACATAGTTTCATGGAAGAGCATGTGATTCAAAATACATAAGCCCAATTATGTCTCTTCCTACTTCATTTTTATGTAGCTGTCAACCAGCAATGCCTGGTGTAGTTTTGTGGATTTTTTGGAACCTATTTTTACTTTTCATGAAAAAATAAAAAAATAAAATCTGTCCAAAACTAGAAAATGGTAAAGGAATACAAGATCTAATTTGTCTTGCTGATATAATTGATCATCAACAACGGCCGTTGCATAAAAACTGAGAGTAAAATCCCACAAAATGGAGATATATAGAAGTACAATAAAATAGGTATTCTTCTTCCTAAAAGTATTTTCCCTCGAATGGTATGCAACGGTCCCATCGTTCAGTCCACTTTTTAAAGCATGTGTCGCAGGCATTTTGTGGAAGCTGATTCAGCGACATTTGTACAGCTTGAATAACGTCAGCATCTGTGTTGAATGTTGCGCCACGAAACTTCTCGTTCTTTCTTGGAAACAACCAGAAATCGCACGGGTCGAGGTCAGGATTGAAAGCAGGCTGTGGCATGATTTAAATATTGCATTTCGTAAGAAACTGTTGAACACAAACAGTAACAAGAGGGCAGGCGTTATATTGGTGTGGAGTCCACTTGCCCACCAGTTCCGGTCGCTTAATCGATATGAGTCGTCGCAGACGCTTTAAGACTTAAAAGTATTGTTCAGCATTAACAGTAATTTGTGGAAGAACGGCATTCTGATAGACTGTACCTTTATGATCAAAGAAAATTATCATCATCACCTTACCAGTTGATTTGTTTGGCGGACTCTTTCTAGAGGAGGAGAGCGTGTGTATTTCCACGCACTCGTTGCGCACTTCGTAAGTAGGTGGAAATAGTGGAGCCATGTTTCATCGGCAGTTATTTCTTTGTTTAGAAAGCATGGATTTTTTTCAATCATCTTTTTCCACTCATGACTCACCTGAACTCTGGCTAACAATTGTTCTTTTGTCAGGTGATGAAGTATCTATCTGCAACATACACGATGCAGCTGTAATTTGTCGCCTAGAATGCGGAAAGGCCGACGTTTTGCTAGAAATGAAGTAAATAACACAATTTATGAATTTAAAGGAAGTACAGAAGGATGAAATTGATTAGTGGAGGTGTGAACGCGAATTACTAAATTATTTCAAAATAGAATTATACACTGGCGGAAAGTGAAAAAAGAACATCAAGAAGGAATTGGCGGACGGTCATGAAATTTAGATATGTTAATGGGGTCGAGTTTACGTAGGTGTGATGTTAATTTCGGGACCAACCTATGAGCGCTTACGCCACAGCACGGCATAATATGCAAATTATCGTCGGTGGTATTTAAGGAGCACAGCGCAGTGAATGCAATCAATCGTCCGCTTACGGATACGTGCAAAGACCATGAAGAAGCTGCAATGCCTGGACATGGAAGACGTGTATGATATCAGCAGTTATCGGACTTTGAGCGAGGTCGTCTAGTCGGACTCCGCGAAGCCGGGTGGTTGTATCGGCGTATCGCGGAACGAATTAGACAGGAACTATCGGTGGTGGTACGATGGTGGCGTAGATGGTCCGAGAAACATTATCACTCGAGAAGACGTGGAACCGGAAATCACAGACGGACTGATTAGAACATCCACTGCGACGTCCGCTGACGGACAAGCAGAACATCCACTGCGACGCAAATCCAAGCTGCAGTTCCACCTGAGAACTTCCACTGCGATGAGTCACAGACGGACAAGCAGAACATCCATTGCGACGCAAATCCGAGCTGCCGTTGCACCTGAGGTGACTGTGGGAACAATCCGCAACCGTCTACTAGATGCAGGACTAAGTGCACGTGTGCCTGTGGCATGTGTACCTCTGACTCCAGCCCACCGTCAGGAACGGCTGTAGTGGTGTCGCCAACGTCTGCACTGGAGAACGCAATGGCGATCTGTCGTGTTCGCGATGAAAGCAGATTCTGCTTGGGAGCCTCCGATGGCCGTATGCGTGTTCACAGACGCACATGCGAGCGTCTCCACCCTTCTTTCATCCGCCAGCGACACACAGGGCCTACACCTGGTCTCCTTGTGTGGTGAGCGATCAGCTACCACTCCTGTACACAACTAGTGTTTGTACCGGTACGTTAAACAGCACCACCTACATCAACAAAATCATTCAGCCCGTTGTTGTGCCATTTGTTAGGTCGGTCCATCGTTGTGTTTTCCAGGAAGATTACGCGCGCCCACACACGGCGCGTGCAACGCAACATTCACTTCAGGGTATGAGACTACTTCCACGGCTTGCACGTTCACCGGATTTGTCCCCCATTGAGCACGTGTGGGATTTTATGGGACAACAACTTATCCGGTCTCCACGGCCAGCCACGACCATCCCGGATTTACGCGTCCAATTTGAAGATGCTTGGAACTCAACATCCCAAACTTACATCCAACATCTGTACGACAGACTCCATGCCAGAATTGCACAGTGTGACGCAGTTCATGGCGTTTCAACCTCTTACTAACCATGTTACATGGAAGTGTTATTTTTAAGTTTACCAGGAAATACAGCTGTATTTAGCCATAATGTTTTGATCACGTTATCCTCTGTATTTCGTTATTATGCTGTATAAATTTCGTTGGTATCAGATGTCTCCTTTTTGGTGTTCTTTTTTCACTTTCCGCCAGTGTATTAACTTTATTTTATTTTAAGGACCACTCTATTAAGGACAAATGGAAAGATTCTTATAGGACGATTAATTCCCTAAGGTAAAATAAGCATACTGCTATAAGGATTGAAACACACCTAACGTAGTGTTATCAAACGTTTTCTGTGATCCAATTGCCAATCTATATTGTGATAGCGAAATTTTAGCAATAGCTGAAATGTGAAAAAAACAAAGAAAATTTGATGGAGGATAAATCTAAGACTAAAATTACAAAATAATTTCAGACTTACGTCAACGACTCTGAAAGTGCTTTTATTTCGCACAGGTAAAAAAAAATAAGTTCTCGACTGAAATCACGAAATATAAATTGTACCACATTTTCTTTCCAAATATACAGAGACATTCAGAATGACTTAGAATGAATAATTTTCGAATGACTTAGGGATATTCCACAAATCTGAGACTGCAGTCTTAATGATGATTATAAAGAGTAATTCAAATTGATTCATCCGATTTCATTAGACCGCAGTTCCGTAAAAGTGAAGGTAATAATAGCTTAGCACACATTAAAATAAAAAAAAGGCACCGAGTTAACGAATGTAACCACAGATGGCGCCATTCAACCGGTGTATCTGCACCTTACCGAAAGGTTTTCATTTTGTTTTGTCTTAACTGCTGGATTGGTCGCTGTGGACACGACAAGGTGCTATACAGGTGGCCGCAGGTCTCCACACCTTACCCCTTGCAACTTTTTCTTGTAAGGGTATGTTAAGGATAATGCTTATGTTCCACAATTGCCCACAAAACTAGATGAACATCGAAGTTCGCATTCATAGTGCTCTGCAGTCGTTGACAACAGACATGTTTGATCACGCCTCTACGTAGTCCGCGGGACCAACATAATTAACCAAGGAAATTTCTAAGGTTTGAAAATATAATTTGGGCAGTTTTCTTTCATCCTAGTACATTTGATTGCTGTACAGTTAGAAACAAAAATATTCTCATTTAAAATCACGTGAATGATTTTAAAATTCGCTGTATATACAGTATTAAGGTAATCCAGCGTTTCTCACAACAATGTAATTTGTTAAGTCGATCAAGATTTAGCTGGGCCGTGCCCTTTTTTCCTCAAAGGAAATAGATCGGGTGATTCTTCAATATAGCAAGCTGTACAACCTTGAAAGGGTGCAGGTGAATTGTGTGAAAACGAGAAGAAGAACTACAGTAAAAACTCAGGGAAAGTCACCCAGCATACAACTTTTGTTTTGTTTTGTTCTGTTTGTTTTTGAAATTATTATTTTTCAAAATGGTTGAGTTAAAGGAGTTCAATAATTGATAAAAAGAGCAAATACGTTCTCCAAACCCTATTTCGTGCACCTACAGCAGAATGTCTATCGTACGGAAGTTTCTTCTTGCTCGTTTCTTTTCTGTGTTCACTAAATAATGTTATACAGTATATATATATGGATGCTCGAAGTTGTTATTACCGAATCCTATTGATTTGTACGCAATGTTCTTACATATAATACACGTTTAAACATAGTTTTCCTATTTCATACTTTATGTTTCTAAGAAAAATATGCTCAAGGTGTGTTTTACAGACTAACCATAAGTGAAGTGAAGTTAGTGGCATTTAGTAAATGATATTCATAAAAATATTCATTTGAAATGTGATTCTGGGAAGTGTCAAATATATGCAGTAAAATATTAAAACCAAAAATTATTTATATAAAGCTTCAAACAGTAACCGAAATTGTTTTACAAGATTCGAAACTCTTTTGGAAGCGAGTTTACACTCCGCAGATTTAAATACAAAAGTTCTTACATCAGTCCGAACAGGACCTGCTGTACGAAATCTTTAAGTAATCATAGGCAACCGAGGATACATTGAAAACTATTTATTAGCTTTGAATCAGAGGGCGACTACTGTCAAAAACAAGAAAAATGGACAAAGACAAAATAAGGAAGTATGTTAATATTTAATTTCTCTCAAAGGAAATACCAGATTTGAAAAAAAGCGTCGTTTTACAAAGAACAATGATGTCTTAATTTTATTTCAGTGGTAAAGATCCGTCCTTCCTAAATAACGTTTTAACATTAATGAAACAAACCTCGCTATATATGACAAAAACATTGGCAATAAAATTAGTTTAAAACACCTAAATTAGGCATAAGCCCACATTCTTTATAGATAACTTTTGTAGCTACTACTTCAAAATATTTCTCTTCGTTTTAAAGGTGTTAACACTACATATCAAACATAAGAGCAGAATTTTAAAACTGCGGCAATAAGCTGTATCTCGCTTTTGCTTTTCCGTTTCCGTCCAGAGAGTATTTATCTATGAAAAAGCATTATCGGTTATATCACAAAAAATGAGGAAATCAATATTTTATAAGCAAAACTTTATTACGGAGAGCCCGAAGAAAAAATGAAACGCTTGATGCAAATTTGCAAACATAAATTTTTTTTCACTTCAAAACTTTCGGAAAATTCTTACTTCAAGTGGGCAATCGACCGGAACAGGTTACAATCCGACGGAGCATAGTACGGAATATAAATATATGTTCTGTGTGGCATCAATTCCATGCCCTTAATTTCCTGTAGTTTATCACGGATCGTTCGCGTGGTATGAGACCGAGCTTTGTCTTGCTGTAAGAGAGCGCGCTTTTAGTTCACAAGTGCAGCGTAATTCTCCTTCAATACGGCATACATCTCCCCAGGCTGTTCACAGTATAGGTTGGCAATGAAAGTCTGACCGTCTGGAACATTTTGGTAATGGATTATACCCTCAAAATTCCACCGGACGCCGAACATCGCCTTGTGCTCGAAGCGCCCACGTTTCGTAATAGGTTTTGGAAGCTGACCCAGGCTCAACCAATGCCATTGTGTGTTAGGATTAGCAAATATACCCACTGTTCATTGTACGTAACAATTCTCTTGATGAGACATACATCGCGTGGGTTTTTTAGAAGGTTCCTGCACATTTCCACTCGGTGGTTTGATTCAGCCGGCGTCAGTTCGTGAGGAACAATTCGGCAACTGCTGTAGACGTTGCATGGGTCCTGAAGGTGACGAACCACGATGGTCTGTGATATGCCCCGCTTGCCTGATAACCTCCAAGTACTGGTTGTCTGATTTGCCTCTACGGCCTGGCATACGGCCTCCGAATCCACGGTTCGCGGCCTACCTGAACTTAACTGACCGTCGAGGTCTCTATCACCTGAGCGAAATTTCTTGAACCATCTGGTTGCGGGGCTGTTGTCCACGGAACCGACCTCTTTCTCATGACAAATGTTTTGTGTTGCCTGAGTGTCGTCATGCCCGAATTCAGACTTGTAAAATTAAAGTTCCGTAATTAGCCAGTTATAGCTCTTCATATTTCAGACGTCCCAACCACTGACATGCGATGCTGTTCACAGCAACGACTACCACTTTATATCCCCTTCGACTGACTGCAGTGTTCGACTTGAACTAGTTTAAACGCATGCCATACCCTCCAAGGCACGTGCGCTTAAGCAAATGTTACAAAACTTTCGATTCATCATTTGTACGAAGACAGACCTGGGCGATTATTAAGAGTACGTAGTTTATCACAAACGAGCTGTTCTTTTTTCTCAGTGTTTGTTTAATGGCAGTGCGTGTGCAAACTAAATTAAATCTGTTGTTCTTACTCACCTGCCGGTGAATCAGAAATATTTTTGACTGAATTTCATTCTCCCAAAAAAGTGCTTTGTTATCGTTTTCAAATTGCTAAAACGTTCAAAACTTCATATTTGGTGTCAATACTTACTTTCTTTTTTTTTTACTTACATTGACTACTTGAAATTTGTTGTAAGTTTGCTGAAACTGAGAGTGTTGCCGAAAAAAAAAAAAAAGAAATACGTATAATGATGAAAGCAATACAAGACGAAATGGAAATTCTGCTAAATACTGATTAACTTTAAAATAGTCATATGATATGTTTCATTTTCCTTTAGAATGACAAAAAACACAAGACATGTACAAACGCTATACGTATGTCCAGAATCCACTTTTCAAGTGAGCAGAGAACATATCAAAACGAAGATGTGTTTTAAATTTATTTGAAATAAATCGTATTTTAGACTGGCAAAATCAAATTAGACTTAATGAGATTGTTTTCGGAGATATCAATAAAACATTTTATTAAAACGTTCTCAAACTTACGTAAGGCACGGGTTCTGAAAAAAAACTTTGTTTTATTTATTGAATGTTTAACGACCACCGTGAGCAACTCATTGGACTATAAGCAGTCGCCCGTGCATAATTTACACTTACCGGTTCCAGTGGAGGGAGACAGCCTGTGCCGTAAGACAAAAACAACATCCATGCCTCACCAGGGATTTGAACCCGGACCCCTTTTGGACGAATGATCAGAGGCCACCGCTTAGACCACTACGCCACCCGGGAGGCTTTGAAAATTTATCAGTTTCCCTCATTTGCGTGGAATGTACATTATATTCCTTTAAATTTACGAATAATTTCAGGCAAGTGTGCTTCATTACACGAAAATTAATTTTTGTCCTTCTAATTCATCAAAAAATGACACCATCACCTCAGATAGTATCATCATAAATATTCAGAATGATATTATTTTAAGATGAATTTGTGAGAGAAACCATTTCGAATATTGAAAAGAAATTACAAACATGTATAAAATCAAACTGTGGAACAGCGGCTAAAATATGAAAGCACAATAGCTTTAATGTACGAAAAGTCTGTTTTTTCTTGTAAATATATATAAGAACGCAAATTCAAACTTTCGCTACCAGACGAGTAGCTTCATCAGGAAGTAGCTACGGTTGAAATAAATGAGAGGTTCTAATTCAGAATGCAAACCAAAATAATACAAAACACGAGAAATGATTAGATCAGACGTCGAGCATCTTACAACATATCTAGATTTACACTGCCGGAAAGTGAAAAAAGAACACCAAGAAGGAATTGGCGGACGATCATGAAATTTACATATGTTAATATAGTCGAGTTTACGTAAGTGTGATGTTAATTTCGAACCAACCGGTGAGCGCTTACGCCAGAGCACGGCATAATATGCAAATTATCGTCGGTGGTATTTAAGGAGTACGGCGAAGTGAATGTAATCAGTCGTCGGCGTACGGACACGTGCGAAGACCCTGAAGAAGCTGCAATGCCTGGACATGGAAGACGTGTACAATTTCAGCAGTTATCGGACTTTGGCGACGTGATCTAGTCGGACTCCGCGAGGCCGTGAGGTCGTATCGTCGTATTGCGGAGGGAATTGGACGGGAAGTTTCGGTGGTGGTACGATGGTGGCGTAGATGGTCCGAGGAACATTACCACACGAGAAGACGTGGAACCGGGAGTCACAGACTGACGGATAAGCGGACGGATCGACGCATAAGATGAGCGGCGTTGTCAAGCAGAGCTTCCACTGTGACGCAAATCCCAGCGGTCGTTGCACCTGAGGTGACTGTGCGAACAATCCGCAACCGTCTACTGGATGCAGGACTACGTGCACGTGTGCCTCTAGCATGTGTAACTGTGACTCCAGCCCAAAGTCAGGAATGGCCTCAGTGGTGTCGGCAGCGTCTGCACAGGAGAAAGCAATGGCGATCTATCGTGTTCAGCGATGAAAGCAGATTCTGCTTTGGGAGCCTCCGATCGCCGTATGCGTGTTCGCAGACGCATACGGCCATCGCCTGGTCTCCTGGTGTGGGGAGCTCCACCTTTCTTGCTTCCGCCAACGACACACAGGGCCTACACCTGGTATCCTGGTGTGGAGATCCATCAGCTATCACTCCCGTACACAACTAGTTTTTGTACCGGGTACGTTAAACAGCACCTCCTACATATTTCAGCCCGTTGTTGTGCCATTTGTAAGGTCGTTTCATCGTGGTGTTTTCCAGCAAGATAACGCACGCCCACACACGGCACGTGCAACGCAACATGCACTTCAGGGTGTGAGACAAATTCCATGGCCTGTACGTTCACCGGATTTTTCCACCACTGAGCACGTGTGGGATTTTATGGGACAACGACTTATCCGGTCTCTATGGCCAGCCACGACTTTCCCGATTCACGCGTCCAGGTTGAGGATGCTTGGAACTCAAAACCCCAAACTTACATCCAACATCTGCACGACAGACTCCATGCCATAATGGTACAGTGTGACGCAGTTCATGGCGGTTCAACCTCGTACTAACCATGTTACATGGAAACGTTATTTTTAGGTTTACCAGCAAATACAGCTGTATTTTGCCATAATGTTTTGATCACGTTTTCCTCTGTATTCCGTTATTATGCTGTATAAATTTCGTTGGTATCAAACGTCTCCTTCTTGGTGTTCTTTTTTCACTTTCCGGCAGTGTATGATCGCCTAACTCTTAGTCGAGCGATCCTAATAGTTGAAAGGTAGTGGGATATATTCTCGTTGCAGATACTTGGGTTGGAAAGAATCTCAGTCATTTCTCTATGTGCAGTGGCTCTCGCGTTTGTATACGGAGTGATCTTCTTGATTGAATCCCATTTAGAGATAGCAGCATGTATTTTGGCTTGTTCTTAAACTGTGGTTAATTTTCCTATCTTCACATCGCGCTTGTGCTCAAGTAGTATTAAATTAAACGAACGCTTGATCATAACAAAATAATTATTTACCGATCCATCATAGTACTCGAAAGGGATAGAGTTCGAAGCTTGAAATAAGTGTGACCATTGAAAAATACATACATGAAGTCCCTCATGGGAAGGCTAAATGTTTTATGCAAAGATGATCTTGATAACATTTTTCTGTTGTTATTTATGCAAAGGAAACTGATTCAAGACATAATTAAAGCCTGGATGTTCAAGCAAAATGATTATTTTTTATATTTTTAATATTTCGCCACTTAGAAGAATAAAAGCATATTTTTACACTTAGTGCATATGTCCTTACATACGCTAAATTTTTTATTTCATTAAAAAGTATCTTTGAAAAACGAAAAAAATGTTTTCTTAACGGAACTCATAACAGCATCTTAGTAAAATAGCGAAATTAATGGTCAAATATTTCTCACCAATTACAAAATGGCGATATTGAAACAAATTCACTTCCCATCCGTAGAGTAACGTTTAGTCTACTCTTCCACTAAAAGACGACAATGTTCGTTTGCAGATTTTCATGCTTTGGGGTGAAATTCCTAGTTTCATTGATTGGCATGCTTAACGCTGCGGTCTATAAGGACATTCTTAACAATTCTGCGCTCGTATTTCTGAATTTCGTGTTTTGTGCAGTGTTTTTCTTTCTACACCGAAATATATTCGTTTTAATGCCATAGAATTTGCCGTTTCTGTCATTTTGTACATAAGCGCCTTAATTAAGCCGAAGGCAACGTCCCTCACCGGTTAATAGTGAAAGGGGTGAACATCTTTATTTTTCTAAAGTGACACTGTTCCAAACCTGTGTAAATTATTTGCGGTGCACAAATATAACTTAAGTTAAAAATAACACAAAGATATAACTTTTCCTCATTTTGAAATGCATAAATTTCATTTTAAGCACAAAAAACATTTGACTTAAAACATTTACATTTATTATATATAAAACATAATTGTAAATAATGTTTCTATGTTATATTAAACATTAAAATTTTAAGCACTTGTGCACACGTTACGTGCATATACATGAATTTAACAGATCTGCATTTTCCTGCAAAAAAAAAGTATCTATGTTAGAATAAAGTAGTATCTGGTAAGAAGAAGGCACATTATACACATATCTGTGAAACAAACCTAGCAGTTAAAATTGTCAGATCGCAGTGGCTGGTTTTATTTTAACAATTTATCCAATGCTGTGATCTGCGTTATAGCCTGAACTCGATTTTGTCGTGACAGAATGAATTTAAGATGAAATGCAATTATTTATGCCCAATGATTGTATTTATTTGTATCTAAACAGTGATTTTTTGTTATTTTATTTGGAAATTTTATTCTTTAAATGTAATCCTTTTTTTATCTATGTGGCCTATCGGGCAACGTTCGTGACTGGCACGGAAAACCCCTCAGGTTCGATCCAATAAATATCCACCGTGCTTTGGATGTCACATTAAGTCGTCGGACTTCGGGTATTATCCCCCTGGTATTAAATAAGGGCGTCTTCCTCCCCCTTTCTACTTCTCTTCCGTGTCACTTTCCTATCGGGCACTCTAGTCAAAATCTCCTAGCTTCCTATTTCTAAGGGTTGTTTAAGAACTGGGGTCAGACACTCCCTTCCTAAAACCCTCTACATGTATGTTCATCATCATTTTGATCCAAATTTTAAATTCTGTGGTATTCTTTTTAATAACAGTGTGTAAAGCGCGACCGAATTTGAAAAATCTTAACCTTGCAGATGTGGTTCATGTTCCGGATGGGGATGAAAAAGATTTTGTGCAAAATCGGCAGTTTATTGCGTTGCTTAAAATTAACGATTTTCTATTTTATGGAACCAGACCAAAATTTGGACTGAAATGAATTTTCTTAGTAAAACGAACTATAAGGCATGAAAAAATTCACGAACTCAGATGTTTGAACAGATTTGAATAAATGTTCTCAAATTCTTCTTCAGTGCACTTTCTGCTGCCAGATACTTGATTTGTATTGCGGAAGAGGGATCCCAATGTCATATTATTAAGGCCACTTCTGAAATACTGGCTTAAATTTTGAAGAAAAAGAAAAATGTTTTGCGAAATTCAGTTTTATATCTTTATCGTGAAAACTCCTAAATAGGATTATTCATCTTTTTAAACAAGGACATATCATCCGCAATAAAATGATGTCAATGGCTAATTAAATAAAATTCGAAAGTGCTTCCCTCATATGTAACAAGAACATTAATTCCACCACTGCGTATTATTGGCCGCGTGGTCATGAGCAAAGGAATCACACTTGTCCAGGACTTACACCGGAAGAGGCGGGGCCGGTGAACCACCGTAGTTATTGAAAAAAATATTACTTTTAATGATATTAATTTTTCACACAACATAACATTGAAAGATTAAAGAACTACATGATGCAACCGTAGAACGTGTACATGGGTGAACATATTGATGCACGGTGCTACAAGAAATTATCACCTGAGAACTTTATTTAAAATAATTTAAGGCATTTTATGTAGATATTGTATAGGGATTTCTAAGACATAAGAAATCCCTTTGGTCGGAAAATGCATGTTCCCTCGAAATGGGAAGCGAATGTAATAAAATATCTTTAGAAATTCGTCAACAAAATAAAGCTCTTTAATGCCCGTTCACAAAACTTTTATTTTCGTCTTATTCATGTAGCGCAAATTTTATAACTCACTTAATATGCGTACCTTGCTGAAAGCAATGTCTCTGAAAACAAATGTAATATAAATAGATTATCTGCTTTAAAAAAATAAAAAGAATGTTTGAATTTTTTTGATTCTGTCTCTAGTATGTTTCTTTTTCCTGCGATAAACACGGATGTTTAGCAATTGCAATAACACCGAAATAACAATTGTCTTACAAGTTCGAAAAATGGTGTGAAAGTCAAACTGTTAAAAAATAGTTGATGTATATTAATATAACTTATGCATATTTCTCTAGGGCACACAGTTTTACTTTAAGGAATTCTTGATTATATTTCCGTTCCACGCCGGTGGCCAAATGCTCGAAAAATCTGGTTTCCGGCAATTCGTCCTAGGTAGACATAGCAAAAGAATGAACTGTTCTGTAAATTTCACATGCTAAACGCTATTTGCCATTCATATCGTAGGCACTACACCAACATGGAAATTAAGCAATACAGTGGCAGTAATATATCCTTTGTTGTAAAGGAATTTTGAAACTTCAAATTTTATTCACCCTGTTTATTTTAATAGCAATTTAATATACTTTTTTTATTTTCCAATTTGCTGGAATTTTTGCTGAAGCCACGAAACCAATCACAATTAAAGACTCATATATACACTGCTGGCCGCCCAAAATGCAACACAAAGAAGGACACGAGATAGCAAAGCCAGATTTACTGTACACATAACTACAGATACTAAGTTAAAACGATTGAGCTTACAGGCCCGTGGACTTGCGGAACACGCAGACATCAAGACTTCGTGTAGCCCCCATGGCTGGCAATAACGGCCGCTACATGTCGCGGCTTTGAACGAAAGAGGGTTTGGATGTAATCTTGGGGTATGTCGGTCCAGGCTGCTTCCATACGTGGCCACAGTTCATCAGGCGTAGCCGCGGGTGTTGCTTGCCGGGCAATTATGGGTTGCCGAACAGCGACCAGACGTGTACGATGGACGACGTATCGGGAGAACAAGCGTGCCACGGCAGCAGTGACACATGGTGAGACGTGAAGAATTGTTGCACGATGCGTGTCACGTGTGGGCGCGCATTTTCCTGTTGAAACGTGGTCGCTGGCAGGTCCTGCAGTTAAGGGAGGACTACAGGCTACAAAACGTCGGAGATGTAGAGGTGGATGTTGAGTGTACCGGCGATGCGTACCAGAGGGGTGCGGGTGTCATATCCTATTTCGTCCCGAACCATAACGTCAGGTGACGGACCGGTATGGCGATGCATATTGCAGGCTTCATACAGTCTCTCGCCCCGGTGCCGCCACACGCGGATCCAACCATCGTGGTTTTGCAGGCAGAAGCGGGATTTGTCGGAGAAGGCAATGTCTTGCCATTCCGTAGTCCAGGTGCGGCGTTCAACGGCCCACTGCCGCCGCAATCGGCGGTGGTGTACGTCAATGGTAATCAGAGCAATGGGCGCCTAGAGACAAGTCCCTGCTCCTGCAGATGACGTCTAACGGTACGTGCTGACACAAGTTGTTGCGCAACACACTCTATCTAACGTTCGGGATGTGGCGGCGCGAGCCGTCAATGCCCGCCGCACAACATGCCTGTCTTCTCGTTCGGTGGTGTGCCGCGGCTGCGGCAATCGCTCACGTAAGTCCGTCCGTCCCTCCTGCACCAACCGAATCCATACTCGCCTCACTGTGGCTGGATGTCGTCCCACACGGGCGCCGATGTCTCGGTACGATAAACTGCTGTCGCGGTAAGCCACGTTTCGTCCTCTGTTGAACTCGGAAATGTGCTGGAATGACTGCCGTATTCTGCAACGAGGCACCAGGAAGCTTCCCACGCACAGGTCCGGCAGCACAACGCACTTCAACTACTTACAGCCCGTCTTCTGTGCACCCGTCTTATAGTGCTTCTCGGTGGCGTGCCGGACGCACATGATTTGTATATGCCCTGCAATGCTAATCGTGTGCATGCCCTCTCGCGACGCATGCTGCGAATTTCAGGCCAATCATATGCTTCCTTCTTGGTGTTGCATTTTGGGTGGCCAGCAGTGTATAAACCTGGTGTCTAATAAAATGCTATCAGCACATTGATGATCTAAATTCCGTAAGTTTTTATATGGAAAGTTGATATTCGTTTCTGTCCAAATTTTCTTAACGAGAAACATGCTGATACGCATTAGCGTAATTGGTAGATCAGTATAGAACACAGTCGTGGTGTTCGCGTTCCGAAATCCAGTAAAGTATGTAAAAGGATGTAGCTGCATAATAATAAGCCACTGAAGCAATGTCTGTGACTAAAACACCAAAATTACAAGAACCAAGAAAATGAATACAAAAGTTGCATTTTAAACCAATCTCACTAAATCAGCACGGAATTCAATACTGACAAAACACCATCACAGAAAATTGGAAATTTTTTTCGTTTCAAGATGACATGTCATTTCCCTCTGGAGGTAAATCATGGCTATAAATAATAATACTTATTTGTAAGTTATTTTGTTTTTAACAACAGAGACCGTCTCCAACAACCTCTGTGCTTTATAAGACGGGCAGTGTCATACTAAACCAGATCTGTGAGAAAACGCAACAACCTGTACACTGAGGTGTAAAAAAAAAAACTGGTAAGGGCTATACCATTTCCATTACATGCCACCTCACCCATGACGTAAACGGTATTCGCAGCAAACGACGTATATATACAGGCAGATATCTCTGCAAGCTGAAGTAGCAGCATTCGTATTTCAGATGGTTGGTTATCAGGATTTAAGCTATTTCAAACGTGGTGTAATAGTCTGCGCCAGGAAGATATGCCACTTCATCCCGGAAACCACAAACAAATTTGGTTTTACACGGTCAACAAATGCAATGGTGTACATGCACTACTCAAACTCAGGGAAAACATCTAAATTGCGAGACCGGTGTACTCTTAGAAAAGACCAGGACGATCGTGAACAGAGGCGTCTGGTACGCATCGTTACATCCACCCAGCGTGCAACAGTGCCGCAAATAACATCGTGTTTCAATGCTGGGGCCAGTAGCATCATCAGCATTCAGACAGTGCAATATTACCTATGTTCTATGGGGCTTCGCAGCCAGGGTCCAACTCGGGAGTCGTTGCTGACCCGAAGACACAATGCTGTGGGCATATCTTGGGCTCGAGAAGACCGCCATTGGATAAAAGATGACTGGAAAAGTGTAGACATTTCCGACGAATTGTTTTACCAACGGTATAGGCAGATGACCGACTCCGGGTGTAGAGGCAATCCCACAAGTAAATCAATCCCGCATGCCTACAAGGGACGGTGTAGGGCGATAGTGGCTCTGTTATGATGTGGGGTGTTTTCAGCAAGCCTTCAATTGGATCCTTCATACGTCTGTCACTACTGTGACCGGTGGAAGCTACGTAGCCATTCTTGGTATCATTTGCACCCAATAATACATGCTACCTTTCCGACGGTTGTGTTCTCCTTCAGCACGACGATGCGCCACGGGATAGGTCCACAGTAGCCGGATTACGGCCGCAGGAACGTTCCACTGAGTTTGGTTTCCTCACTTGGCCTGTCATGAGACCAAACTCAGTGGAACGCCATCGAAGAAATTTAAAATGGGTTTCCACGTGCTGTGATAGCCTGAAATCTTCCATTCGCCGATATTAGGGAATTGTGGCCCGCATTTCGGGAAATTATGGTAAAAGAAAACTATCTTAACTCCATATAAATGTAAAATATCTTAACGATAGTTTTTACAAGTTGATGAATTAAAACGACTGAACAACAAAACTTAATGCTTCAAGAAAATCCTTTTCGCACATGCAAAATATACGTTTCACAAATTCCCAAACTATCATCCGTGTCTTATTTTTTAAGTGTCTCTCTACAACATTTAACTGTACATCATTGTAATATTTCAAAGCCCAATATAAAACACAGGAACGTGGCAAAATTTTTGAGAAAAGTTCTGCTTTTCACAGAAATGTATAAAACAGTGATATTAATGAAATTAATATGTCGTTATTTTACATTATCATCACTCTGGACGGAATTATGAGAAAAACAAGCGACAAGTAAAAATGCATTTCCAAAGTAAAAGTTTTTCTTCAGTATTTGTTTTGAAACTTTTATTTTAATTTTAAAATGACTTTGTGAACGAAATTTTCACCACCTCTGATTTTATCGATAGGTTCGGCGAGATTCGTTTCGCTACAAGAGGAAGACAGAATTAGCACGCGGTTTGAATATCGATATAATAGTAGTTAAAGTTTAAAACAAGTTAGTAAAATCATGAAATGGATTGATTATGATACGCTTTCCAACATGCTAAAAATCATTACTCAAGTTATGAGGAAATTGGCTGTGGAATAAATCTCACTCTTGTTCCCTGACCTTTGATCCCATTTCGATGATATTCAACAGAACTGGTTCAGTATACCTCCGAAATAACATGAGAAAGTTTTGTCGCAATCGAACAATTTTACGTGTTATGGTGCATAAGGGCTATAGAATAGATCCCGCTTCTGTGTCCTAACCTTTGACCCCATTTCGCCCATTTTCAATAGGATATGTCCCCAGGCCGGTCCCTACAACATACTAACGTTTCGTCCAAATCGAAACATTTTTACGTAAGTTATGATGCATAATGGCGATTTGATTCCGCTCCTATGTCCTGACCTTTCACCCCCATTTCGCCAATTTCTAATAGCGTTTGTCCCCAGGTGGTCCTCTACCACATACCAAAATGTAATCGAAATTGAACCTTTTTTACGTTAGTTATGACGCATAAGAGCAGTGGAATGGATCCCGCTCCTATGTCCTGACCTTTGACCTCATTTCATTCACTTTCAGTAGGGTTGCTTCCCAGGTGTTCCCCATCCACGTACTAAAAGTTCCTCGAAATCGAACCTTTTTTACGCGAGTTATTATGCGAACGGACATACGCACACAACGCATGACGTAATGAGGCAGATGGGAATCGCGACCATCTGCTCGCAAGAGTGTGACGTCATAAAACTTAAATAGCATCCTCACACAACGCGTGACGTAATGAAACAGATGGCGTGACCGCGCACCTACATCTAATGGGACGACGCCATGACACTACACTAAAAATGTGGTAATTCGGGGTGGTTATATAACCCACTGAACGAATTTTCCTAAAGTCGAAATTAAGCTAAATAAATTTTTAGTACAAGAAAACGGTAGGTAAACGACTTTCATCAAAATACTTAAAGCCGTTTCAAAATAAAATTTACCTACATGCAAGAATTACTCCTTTAAGTAAGTTGGAAGGAATTATCACGATTTTAAGATACCTTTTGGCAAAAATGATTTAGATATTGACATTGCTGAAAGAAGGCAATATTATCTTTGTGCAGGATTTGAAATTATAAGGGAGACAATATCCTGTAAATCCCAAGAAGGAAAGAGTGAAACAACGGAAAATCATCGACATCACTCTGGAACTTCAATGTCACCAAGAAAAACAAAAAAACTTTAAGGAAACCCCTTCTAAAGAGAGATTGCTTCCAAAACAGGCTCAGGGGATTTCACTTTAAGTTTACTATAAGAGGAACATTCCCTTTAATTCCAAAAAAACACATGTTTTATATTTCAGAATAATGTAAAAAAAATGTCAGCTTGATGACAAATGATTTCTTTCCTGAGCAGTGTTTACCAAATGAAA
This sequence comes from Macrothele yani, assembly GCA_039090855.1. Taxonomy (NCBI): domain Eukaryota; kingdom Metazoa; phylum Arthropoda; class Arachnida; order Araneae; family Macrothelidae; genus Macrothele; species Macrothele yani. Next base: position 150,367,496 of record CM077034.1, read on the forward strand.
TTCCAACCGATTTGGAGTGTAAAAAAATAAAATAAGTGAATAATGTATTCATGCCACAAAACTGAGGTAGTATTGTATTGTGTTTTTCCGGTTATACTATTGGCTACATTTTTGTTTTATGAAAAATGGAGATAATTTAAACATGCAGATATTTTTTCTCAAAATGGAGGTAGGCATTAATCAGGCATAATAAAATGTTATTATAATTGGAAACGTATAAAGTACATATTTTAACTTTTCAGTTGCTGCAGTTTAATGGCTCAGTTCGGAAACTTTATTATTCAGCATAAAAAGAAATTATTAAATCAGGAATAACCGAGTTATTTAAAACCTAGTGCTTGCTTCTGAATACTTAAAGAATGTGTCTTAACAATGTTAATTTACTATTCCATATTCAAGTTTACACTCATTCGACAAAATATTAGAAATACCTACTAATAGAGTGTTGGTCCTCCTCTAGTACAAATACCAACAGCATGTACAAGCCGAGGTATCCATTGTACTAGATGCAGAGGTGTCCTCGAGAAATGCGTGTAGCATTCTCCACAACTCTCCCAGATACGTCTGATACGTCCATGGATCTAACGTTCGTCTCCACGGCATCCCATAGAATTTCTACAGGGTTTACATCGGAAGAGCGTGTGGGACCTAGATGGTTGCATGTTCAAATGAGTGTTCCTCGAGCAATTACTACAAGTTTTCAGAAATGTCTGTTTCCGCATTTTCGGCTGAAGCAGACCATCGGCCACAGGACGCGCGTAGGGAATGAAAGTATGTGGGTAGCGCTCAGCGGTTAAGAACCGCTCCAGACACATTCAGAGACCCGACATGTCCCATGAGAAGGCTCCTAAACAATCGCAGAGCTACCACCACCTTGAACAGAGCCGACGTAGAAAGACGGAGCTATGACTTCATGCTGTCGACGCCACATCCGCATTCTCATTTCATCTCAGTACAGCTGAAAACGAGATGTATCTGACCACATTAGGCGACACCAACCTGGAAAAGCCTAATATTCCCGGCACCACGCGAAGCGTAATGTCGAATGACAGGCAGTCAAAAGTGGAACACGAGCAGGGCGTACTAATCGACACGAGCAAAGCATTGCTGCGAAGTGTTCGTGAAATGATCCATATCCTGCAGGTCAGTGCGTCCAATCATCATGATACAAAATAACACCATGACGTTGCGGTCTCGATATTTGGGGCATACAACGATGTTGCTGGCATTATACGCAGGGTCATGCTGGCTTGAAAACCACAGTCCCTTGGAATTCGACGAAACACTACATGAAATTTACTTGAGAACGCTACTTTGAAACGCTGCTTGAAGAATAAGCAAAATGATAAATACACCTCTGAGGACTGTACGATGGGCCCGCAATTTTGATAAAGGAGCACTGCTTTCCAGTAATGTAGTCGTGTTTCGTAAAGACCTCTTCACACCGGAGGAGGAGGGTTGTTTTAAACTTGTACGCTTTTTTGGAGATAATTAGCCTAGCGGACATCTTCACTTCTCCGCACTCTCTTGACATTAAACCAGGAAACGGGCACCCCTATATCTCATACAGTTCGACAAGAATGTAAAGCAACAAAAGATAAAAAGTAACAGAAATACACTGCTGGACAATTGCTAAGGACGGATTATAAACGGCTATATAGCGCATAAAAAAGTAAGTGTGGTTGGATGCCAAGTGAAATAAAGTAATGTCAGAATGCCAGGACATTACAAGAAAGACAATTCAGGGTGCTCAAAAATCCAGAAGGCTTTGAGACGTGTTCAAGGGACAAACAGGCCATTTTGTGCAGAATACGTAAACGTGAAAAAAATGCAATTACCGTCCGCAGGCGTTCCGGCGTAAGATGTCAATACGGGATATGGCCACCATGGAGGGCTATGCAAGATTCCACACGTCATGTCATGCTTTGCACAACATTATCAAGCAGCTGTTGTGGTAATTTATCCCATTCCTCTGTCAGTGCACGGATGAAGGTGCCCTTGTTTATTGGAGGGCATGGGCGACCAGCAAGACTCCTCCCCAAAGCATCCCACACAATTTCAATGGGATTCAGATCTGGAGAACGCGCTGGCCAAACGAGGCGTTGAATATCCTCGCTCTCAAGACACTCCTGGACAGCGACTGTTCGATGACATGTTGCTTTGTCGTCCATGAAAATGAATCTATCACCGACAGCACCACGGAACATGCGAACATGAGGTAGCAGAACATCATTAATATATCGTTGGCCGGTCATAGTCCCAGTTGGAAGCACATAGAGGGACGTACGGCCATTGATCATGATGCCAGCCCATACCATGACACTACATGTCGGATATCGGTCCCTTTCCTGTATATCTGCTGGACAATATGCTGTACCACTATCACGCCAGATCAGTTGTCGTCGACAATCAGACGATAGACTGTATCTACTCTCATCTGAGAAGAGGACAGCAAATCAGTCGTTTTCAGTCCAATTGCGATGTTGATGGCACCATTGCAAACGAGCGGTACGGTGACGTCTGGACAATGGGATGCACACAACAGGATGGCGGGTGTATAGTCCTGTTTCATGCAAACGTCTGGCCACAGTTTTTCGGGAGATCCGGTTACCAGTAGCAGCCTTAAACTGATTTTCTACCTCACTAGCTGTGCTGCGCCGGTCTATTTTTGTTGATAGCCCTATGTACCGATCTTCTGCAGGTGTCGTACTGCGAACACGACCTCCCCCGTGACGTTTGCTACACTCTCCATTTGTTTGAAATAATTTCCAAAGCCTTGAAACAACCATGTGGCTGATGTTGAACTCCCTGGCAACATCTGTTATTTTTCGCCCTTCTTTAATCTTACCAATAATACGGCCACGCGTAAAATCATCTAGGTGATGTTGAGAAGACATACTGAAAATTGCAAGTTCGTCAATTGATTCTTTCCCTTTCAACTTTGCGTTTGAACAACAACGGTCAATACGCGTCAAATCCTTTGTATCTCTTATCAGCGCTATGACGTCACGAACAAGTTCGGCAATCCATAATTTGCATACACACAACACGTCTTACTGTATCCCGCACTTATGCTAATTTCCACATTTTCCTGCCTTCCATTTTATGGTTGCTATCGTTGCTATTGTCGTCCGTCCTTAGCAATTGTCCCGCAGTGTATCAAAGAATTATGTTTCCAATTTTTATCAAAATGAAATGTTCTGCAAAAAGTTAAAATCAAATCGAATAAAGAAATTGGGCATGTTGTGTTTCAATTACAACATGTATTCATTTTTCGAATAAAGTGAGAAAATAAACCGGTAAACTGTAAAATTTGAAATCACTAAAATAAAAAGATGAATACATGTTTTAAGCATATTCATTTTTCCAGGTTATGCATAGTTCTCCGCTAGGGGAGTAAAAGTAAATCATTTTTTCCCAGATATCTCTGCTTCTGAAACTCCGATTTACAATTTTTTTCATTCAGTAGACACAGCTCGTGATGGAAAAGAATTTGAATATAATTTATAACTTTTCGCATGAAATGGTTTGACTACCATGGAGCGTAAGGGTTGACTTCTGCATTTGATGTTTTTGCAGCAAAAGTGGAGCTTCTAAAATCTCTATTGAAGAAATGCTTTCGTGGACCGTTTCTACTCATATAGACAAATATTTTCGGAATGTTTTCTTCTGAAAATAATGTATGTTTTTTCCGCCACTGGGCGTTGATATATTCTGTTTTTGTCAATATCTTTGCTTCTAATAGTCCGATTTGAGAAATTTCTTCTTTGTTGTACAGTGTTTCCGGTACAATATATTTCTAATATAATTTCAAAATTTTCAAGTCATTCATTGACTTTCCGCTAGGAGGAGTAAATGTAAACTGTGCTTTCCCCGATATCGCTGATTCTAAAACTCCAATTTGAAAAATTCTTCCAGCACCGGATACAGCTGCTGACGGAAAATTTATTTATTGGAATTTCTAATTTTTATAAAATATGGTTTGGCCACCAGAGAGCGCAAGCGTTAAATTTCTGTTTCGTAGGTATTTGCAGCAAAATCTCAGATTCTAAAACCCCGATTTAAAAATTCTTTCTTGGATCAATACCGCTCATGTCAATCAACATTTGAGAATATTTTTTTCTTTAAATAATGCATGGTTTCTACACCAGAGGAAGTAGAAGTCCCTCTTGCTTTTGTCAATATCTCTGCCTCTCAAAGTTGGATTTAAAAAAATTCCTTCTTTGTTAGACACTGTTTCCGGTGATAAATGTTTCTCATAAAATTTCAAAGTTTTCAAGCAATTGTTTTTCAAGACTTTCCGCTTGGGGGTGTAAAGCTAAATTGCGTTTCCCTCAATATCTCTGCTTCTAAAACTCCGATTTGAAATATTTCCTTTTGCACTGGACACAGCTCCTAATATGATATGTTTTGCATATAAGTTGTAATATTTGGTAATTGCTGCGCCTGATGTAATTGCAGTATAATCTGAGCTGATAAAAATTCAGTTGAAAAAATTCTTTCGTGCACCCATACCGCTCACATCGAAAAAAAAAATTTGAATATACTTTCTTGTTAAAATAATGCATGGTTTTCCCGCCAGGGACGCGGAAGCCTATCTTATATTTGTCGATATTTCTGCTTCTGTGAGCCCGATTTTAGAAATCTTTTCCATGTGGGAGAGCGTTTCCGCTGAGAAATGTTTCGCATGTAAATTCATTTTTTCTTAGCGCACAAGTCTGTCACCAGAAAACGTCAGCTGACATTTCCCTTTACAGCAATATCTGCGGGATTAAAACCTGACTGAAAAATTTCTTTTCTCGGTCAGATACTACTGTTTTCCATACAGGTTCCATTGATTTTTAATAGCTTTGATAAATTTAACTCACATCATAAGGGATTTAAAGAACGTGCTCATGACACCCGAAATTTCGTTGTCACCTTTCTTGTTCCTTCTTTTGATCGTATAAAAAGGTATCAAATATTTCAGATTTCTGATGATGTTTAGCTAATTCACAACATTAAGTTCTCGTATTTGTACTACCAAATCTATCGTGCTTTGTAGATGGTATGATCGATAGTGTTGCAACCTTTAATGCAAGCGTTCAATTGTAGATCTTTATTTCAGAATGATAAAGTTCGGGTGGCTTTTGGGTATAATAATGCCTAAATAATTCCTGAAGAAAATGTGTAAATATATGCATTATTCCGTTAAATAATTACATGTCTTCCCACTGTTTCTCAACGGACTTCAAAAAGCAGTCGTCAAAAAAAAAAGGGGGGATGCGGTAATTAGGACGTACTTTTTAGGGGGTAGGTGTCAACAATCGTACAAATGTGATATGGGGGGGGGGGGAGAAGCCTGAACACAGTAAATGGTCACGCATGTACTTTCTGGACGGGCCCTTAAGACGAGCCGAACTGGCATTCCTCAGCGGGATTAGAACAGGGACCTACATCAGACAAATAGTACGAAACTTGTGGTTAGAGTACTTTGCCATCGGAGCTACGCGGCGGACTCTGGAGCTCACGCCACGTTGCTTGGCCCAAGTCGTGGGAAATTAAAAGGCCTTACGCAACGCAGAGTAATCGATTTTAATGTTTTCTGCTACATTGTATTTCACTTGTCATCTTCAACGACTTTTTACATAAGCAACTTAAACCTATTAACTGATGTCCAATCCAAAAATTTATATTAGAAAAATTATAGCTTGTAAGATATTGTTTGGCTATCACTTCCCTATTTTGAATATTTTATAAAAATAAATCTTTTAATATACGAAAAGCACACCAAAATTTTCTTTATTCAGGCGGACCTTCAAACTAAGATTTAATCTTTTTCCTTGAACGTTTAATTCAGATTAAAATAGGATTTAATCTTTCTCCTTTAACAAATTTTTGGTGCGCTTTTCTTATATTAAAAAAATATATAGGTAATACCGTGGATGGGTGCGATTGAATGATATCAATCCAATTTTTGGAAACTCGTCTTCAGATGGGTTATAACCCAGAAATCGTGTACAGTAGGGCAGAACTGTATTGATTTATTTGCTGGTGATAACCCACGCGAATCTGCTCTTGCAATATTTTCTATGACCAAGTATATACGTAAAATTAATATCAAAGCTAAAAATTTCTGTAGTCAAGAAAGAAAATCAGAAGGTGCAAATTACTCACCTCTCTCAAGTATTTAAAGATAATGGTACTTGTAAAAGTAGCATTTCCCCACTGGTAAGAATTAAAGAGGCACGATTTCCGAACTCCTAGTCTCTTGTTTTCATGAAAAATTAAATACATTTTGCCGTTAGAAATGTATTCTTTTCGTGCAATTTGTTATTTTACACTTACTGAACAGTTGACCTGGGTAAGATATAGAGAATCTGCAGGGTGTTCCCTGCGTCTCAATAATTGAATCCCATACGATTTAAAAGTGCAGCGAAGAAAATATCTGATCTCATATCAAGGATTCGGTAAACAGAATGGCATGAAATTTCAAACAATAATTTACATTTTATAGTATGTTTGCAATATTTCCATACAAAAAAAATGGTGTAAATAAATATGACAAGCAGGCATTTAGTAGCATTTCATTCCTAGAAATCATGCAGAAAACATACTGACAGAAAATCCTTAAACGAGACAAAACGTTTTACTCAGAAAATAAAATACTATACCAGTAATCCTATTTACTGACGTAGGAATATAGAAATAAGCGTTTCCACGCTTTCTCACATTAACCAGATGGATTTTTCAAGGAAGATAGACCAGAACTACAATTTGAGTAATAGAACGCCTTAAAAATTTGAACCCAGTGAGTTGACTTGACAATAAATAGATACGACTTAATATTCTTTTAAAGACATGAGACATGAAGTTGGTCATGCACGCGATATCCTGGTAGGGAGTAGGCGTTACTTGAAAAAAATGACTCCAGATTCGGGGCAGCTCCAGTGAGACGCTACCAATAACAAGTACCGCTGTAGGTAATGATCTACAAGGTTTCTTGAATAGCTGTGCATTTAGGGGTAGAATATGTAGTTAATTTCTTTATATAATCACATATAGGAATAGCGGACTTGAATTTGACTTCTCTGGATACGGCCGTTGTTACTTTAGCGTATGTTTCGTCTCTTTCATCAATGTTGACCCCAATTCTAAACGAACGCTTGGTCATTATAATGTAGTAACGTGTAGAGCCGTTCGGATAGTTTTGGGAGATCGCATAAACTCCTGCTTCGCTGGAAAGAGGTGGTTTTTCAGTGTTTCTCTTTAGCATACTATGTAAAGGTGCAGGAGACCATATGCCAACACAGCAGTTCATCTTCGTAATGGCGTTATTTCGTTTGTAAAACATATTTGGTACGCACGGAATTGAGCCTAAATAACGAAGCTGCAGCACAAGAAGATTAAAATGTTTGACCCTTGCTTTTTGGTAAAAGTTTTGCATTTGATTCAATGAAAGTCCTGCATCTGCGACCAACTCGATGACCCTTTCAATTTCATGTTGTTTAGAATAGGGGGAGGAAACGCCGAAGGTTCACCTAATTGGAGAACGGAAGAAAGCTGCCTTGTATTCCGCGGTATACATAGAGCTGCGGATCATTAGGTTGGGGCAGAAGTGGGTTTATATTAGACTTGTGTACAAACACAATTTTCAGGTGATTTGCTCAATAAATAATCCATATAAGATAAAGCATCTTTGTGTTCAAGCTCTACAGCAAAACTGATCGTAGGATGTATATTATTAATTTTATCAAGGAAAACAGGAAGAGTCACTATTCCGTGAGGCCACAGGGAAAATACGTCGCCCGCATATCGCAACAAGGTGGAAGACCGTAGGGTGATGCTGGAGAATATGTTCTTCTCAACTGGGCGTAGTATTGCTGCCTTGAAGGACGTGTGAAAGTGATTATATCGAGTTGTACTCTGATGCAGGATATTTATTGAATTAGATAACTAACGGTACAAAAAAGGCAAGTTAAAACGTTTTAATCTTCCTGTGCCGCAGCTTCGTTACCTAGGCTGATTTCCCTACATGCCAAATGTGTCTTACAAACTCGAGATCGCCTTCAAGAAAATGAAGTACGATGTCGGCATAAAATCTGCAATTTTATATACTATGCTAATGATAAATACCGTGGAAAAGAACCCTCTCTTCAGCGAAGCAGGAGTTTATGCGATCCCACTACAATATCCGGAAGGCTCTAAACGATACTACAATCGAATGACAAATCGTTCATTTAGAATCAGAGTCGACAAGCATAAAAGGGACACAAAATACGGTAATGTAACCATGGCCTTACACAAATAATTCAAATTCAAGTTCAATATTTCTATATAGGATGATATAAAGAAATTAGCTACCTACTCTACCCCTAAATGTACCGCCATGCGGGAAACCTTGGAGGTCATTACGAAGAGGGACACTTGCAATGATAACGTCTCACAGCAGTCGCCAAGAATTTTGAGCTATGTCTTGAAGTAATGCTTCTTTCCTACCAGTATACCGCGTGTACAATCAACGTGATGTCTCGTGTCCATAAATGCATTATGGCGTACTACAAAGGTGAAAACATGTCAAGACGTCAAATCTGCAGAGAGACATTCTTTCCACGCAGCTCATTTTGGAGAGCGACTTACTCCGGAGTGAGAGAACATGGTATCCCGTCGCGGAGAAAATTGTGGTTTCAGAGAATATGACGTCGTATATATTTATTGTTATGCCAAGTCATGGCGTTCAAATTGTTAAAGCGTTCTATTACTCAGCTGCAGTTTCTCTCTGTCTTTCTAGAAAAAAGCCGTATGGTTAATGTGCGGAAGCTTGGGAAGGCCTATTTATATATTTCTGCACCAATAAATCGGATTACTAGTACGGTTTCATTATTTTCTACATATTTAGTGAGTAGCTCCACGCTATTAAATTATATACCGTTTGTTCCTGTTCGGTATGTTTATTTTACTACACTGGCGTGCAAAAATTTAGGACGAGAAAGTTTTTCGGATGTGACGTCGTGCAGAATGCTCCACATCGACTGAAATCATACCATAAGATCCCCAAGATGTAAGAATATGGGACAAGTGAGCAAAACTGTCTAAACAAGGAATCCAAAGGATACAAAGGCACTTTACTGAAAAGGAAGCTTCGAGCACAACTGGACACAAGACAGAAACGCCCATGTGACAGGCTGCTGCCAAGAAAATCCTGTCTTTCGTAGGGGATATGATCACTTCTGACTGCGTTGCAGGATTTACAACATCTGTGACCATGTGACAGGCTGCTGCCAAGAAAATCCTGTCTTTCGTAGGGGATATGATCACTTCTGACTGCGTTGTCAAGGAGCTATTGAGGCATCGCGGCCCATTCCTCTTGTAGCGCCAATGGCAACTGCAGAATCGTTGCTGGCGGCTGGTGACGGGCTGCCAAGCGTCTCCCGAGAAGGTCCCACACGTGTTCAATTAGATTTAGGTCCACGGACCTTGCGGGCTAATCCATGCGTTGAATATCTTTACTCTCCAACAGCTCTGTGACAGCCACTGTACGATGAAGTGCAGCGTTGTTGTCCATGAAGGGGAACTCAGGACCTACAGCACCTTTAAACAGACGCACGTGAGGCAGGAGAACCTCAGTACAATAACGGGCACCGGTGACTGAACCTCCTTGGAAGATGTGGTGGTCAGTACGGCTTCCAAGCATGATACCGCTCCAAACGAGAACTCCGCCACCTCCAAACCGGTCCCTTTCGTTGATGTTGGAGTTGTGATTGCGTGTTCCTTGCTCTCTCCATATGTGTGTACGTCCAGAATCTCTCGTCAGACTAAATCGGCTCTCATCCGTAAAGAGAACTCGATCCCATTGCTGATGTGTCCAGTTATTGTGTTCCTGGCACCACAGAAACCATCGTCTCACATGAACATGTGTTATTGCCACACACCGTACTGGTCGTCGTGCACATAGACCACCTTTGTGCAGCCTCCTGGCCACGGTAAAACGCGACAACGGAAGTCCATTAAATCGTTTGCATGTGCGTTCGGTTTCTCCCGCTGCCGGCCGTCATTCTCTTCTCGCCTGTAGGACAATATACCGGTCGCCCACCGCCGTGGTTGTTCGTGGACGACCACTGCTAAACTCTTGGACAGCTGTTCCTGTCGTTTGAAATGCTCTCCAAGCTCGTGAAACGATGCTGTGAGCGATCCCGTACTCCTCTGCCACACGTTTAACACTTTGACCTTCTTCTAACTTCCCAATGACGCGACCTCGGGTAAAGTCATCCAGATGTCGTCCACTGGATTGCCTGTTGGCCATATCACACGGTGGCAGCAACTCGACATCGTTCAAACCGATGTACACCGTGCAATAGCTTTCACCGAATTGCTGTGCGTACACTGCCTGTGTGCTTTATAAACTTACGACACCACCACCCCCTACGTCATGCTGCATATATGCGCATGCCCTACCGTACCGGACACTAGTCTATCTCCTGAGTGGTCTTTCAGCCGGTTGTGCCGGCTCGTTCCGCTGTTATGCTAATTTTTCCCCTTCGCCCTTAATTTTTTGCACACCAGGGTATATGTAACGTTATGTCAGTCGTGGCCACTATCCCGAATACTTCAAGAAGCCACACACAGGTTATGTCCGGAAGGGCCGAGTGCTACCTCTGGAACAGAAAACTTTTAAGGACGTAGCGGGAATCTATATAATCGCAAGAGAGTGTTAATTCCATATAAATGAATCATAAAATCGCCAAAATACATCTTCCAAAAATTATAAACACAGAATAAATGCTCTAATAAAATGGAGTTAAATACACGCAGAGGTAAATTCGCAATCTTATCTGATTATTTAATATATTGGAAACTTTCAACATAAATAGGACCAGGAGAATTTCCCATGTTTGCATTGGTTTTCTTTCATACAATTTCACTTGATGAGCGGAAGGCACTTTTAAAAACCGAATTTAAATTGTTTGAGAAGTATGTTTTAAATATATATAATTTTAGTAAAAGTATTTAGTGCGAACAACATCATTTGTTGAAATTTTCTGGTACAGATATACCATTTGACGCCAGTTAATTTTATATATCAAGTTCTTAAAACAAAGCTTAAATTTTTATTTCATTTCAGGGTTTTCATAAAAAGTATGTTGATTGCACTTGATTGGATTTCCAATGATTAAATTTTAAATACAGGAAAATGACTAAAATTGTGTTAAGGTATCGCTGCAGCAAGAGAAGTTAAGAGCATTGAACATTGCTCCTCACAGTAGTCCAATGAATTTCGTCGGTACATCATTTGGTTCGAAATTTTTTTGATGTTATATCCCAGCAAAAACACAAGTGCTGGGAAACTGCTGGCCACCACCTGGCAGTGATGGATCACTGCTGGCTGCAATCTGCCGCTCACGGCACGGTACTGGTCCGTTGGTGGCAGCGCTATCCGTTGGCGAGCCATTGATGGCATTGCAGCATCGCCGTAAATTGTGGGCCTCCAAGCTAGTGCCACTAGTGGCCCGTTGCGGCAACCAATGCAACCCCCAACAGAAGGTGGAAGCAACGGGACTGCGCATGCGCAGAAGCAACACTTGCTGTGTCTCTCATGGTACCAGTTGGTTCAAGACGACGCTACCGCTATCGTTTTATTTTAGTGGCTGTTAAGAAAAAATCCATATATGGAGAGGCGAATTAATTTGCTAATGAAATTTTAAGTAGACGAAGATATCAGATTAGGCCGTGAAATACTAGATTACAGCCATGAAATACACCCACTCCATTCTCATGAATAACAATTCATGGAATGGAGTGGAGGAATAACAAGAAAAAATTTGAAACCGCTTGAAACAAATATTTTGCAAAACCATTAAAACAACGTTTGTTGGAAAAAAAAGAATTATACGCGTACAAAATTTATTAATTATTTAAAAGAAGAAAAAAGCAACGCTATGTGGAGTACTCATCCATGGGTTGAATACACAAGACTGGGAGGAAATCGCTTCTAAAAATAACAAGAAGTAAAATAAAATATCTATTACTCTTTAAAACAAATGTAGCTTCGGACAACAGAAAGGAAGGACACAACGTTAAAAATGTAACAGAATGTGATATGAACCAGGGTAAATATATATTTATTCAACAATCTCTTTTCAAGACGGCAAGCACAGTACAAAACTTTGGAAAGCGACTGTAATTATGTACACGCCTTGAAAATGAGTGAAATTCCCTTAAGGTAAAAAAAAACTATCTTTACGTTGAAAAAATTAATTTATCAATTATATGAAACTGACTTTTATGAAAAATACCTCGCAATATTGTAAAATGAAAGAGGGAAGCATTCGATTTCACATTGCATACCAAAGAGACAGCTTTAAGCATTTTCTCGAGCGTGGCAAATTAGTCCGGTTGGTAGAGAGCTGAGATCTACTCATATCCAAATGGGTGTTTTTCCGATCTGTTGAGATAATTTCCCCAGCTTAGTGCGTTTATTCACAAGCTTCGTAAGGGTAGAAAAAAGTTATAACTTTGGGAAACTGCATTTATATTTACCTTTTTTTTATTATTATTATGGATACTACTGGGAAATTGGCGGACAAGATTCGGCCAGCCACCAGTTACGTCACGTGGTTGCCGGCTGCCACTAACGGTACACTAGCGGACCACATTAGGCTAGCTATCATTTCTGGCACGTGCTTGCACGGCCACTGAAGGGTCACTTGTGGCAGCTCTTGCCTGTGATGGACCACTGATGGCCCTGTTGTGGAATATGACAACTGATGGGGTGCCAACTGTTGGCCAGCTGTTGGCCTGAACTGTTGGCCATTCTGTTGGCTGCCCGGACATTTTTTTGACGGTACGGCAGCGGCAACATAGTGCTGGGCCAGAGAGACTGTTTTTGTTGGGATTTCGCCTTTACAGTTGTACACAGTCGAGTCACATTTCTGTGAACAACTCCTACTTTTGACGTAAACAACTCGTAGCCAATGGAAGAAGTCCCGTATTGTGAGTTGGCTTGGATGGAATATAAGGTGTGCTGTATACATTCTGAAAATATATCATTTGTTTCTTTCATGGATAAAATGAGCGACTTATCTGATTTACAAGAAAGGATAATTATAGGCTTTCGGGCCTATAATTATCCAATAATTATATAATTATTGGATAATTATAGGCTTTCAGCTTGTGAACTGTTCCCGTGCTGCTGTGGTTCAAGTGTATCGTGATTGGAGACAAGGCATCATTGCTAATAAGCGACGTGGAAACTGCGGAGCACCAACTGCCATAGATGTGAGATGTTAACGTCAGCTTCGAACGTGCGTGAGCGGCGATCGACACGTTACAGTGGAAAATCCCACTGGCGAAATGAACCATAGGGCTACCGGGAGTGTGTCTAAAAGGGATGTTCAGCGAACCGTGCTGCGTGTGTCGCCCCGCTGCAGACAGATGGTCACGGCACCTATGCTAATGAAGGTGCATCGGCAGGAAGGGCTTACATTTGTACGGTAGTATCGGAATTGTACCTCCGTTATTGGCAAAGGTGTGCTTACTCCGATGAGTCATGTTTTCTGCGTAATCGAACGGATTGACATTGGCGTATTAGGCGAGAAACATCGGAGAAGAAACACTCTTCAACCATTTCTTGCAGAACACTAGCTAGTGGGGTAAGCGCTATGGTCTGGGGAATGTTTTCGTGACATTCCCTGGATCCACTCATACTTGTTTAAGTCACTATGGACCGAATTCGTTATGAATCCATCCTTGCAGACCACGTACATCCATACATATTAATTGCCTTCCCTGGGACGGATGGGAGCTTCCAGCACGACAGTGCGACGTGCCACACAGCTAGAAATGTCCGAGACTGCTTGGGAGAGCACGGTGATGATTTTAAAATACTTAACTGACACCCTAATTCCCCAGACGTAAACGGAATTGAGCATCTGTGGGACAACATCGACCGTGTTGTTCGCTCTACGGATCCTCCACCACGCACCCTCCAGCTCTTTCAGATGCACCGCAGTCAGTATGGCTCTTCATACCTGTGAACACCTTCCTGCTCTTTATTGAGTCACACCCAGCTCGCCTAGATGCTGTTTTCGCTTCACAGGCTGTTACTGTGGATTTTAGCTGGTGGTTACAGTAATGTGACTCGACCATGTAGAAAACCGATATTAATACGATATCGCTGGAAACGTTTTGCCTACCGCACCATTCATGGTAACACCTGCTACTGTTATGCGCGAAAATTCCAGAAGGATCGGCGTATGGGAGATTCTCCAGTCAGCAAGCCTACGTCCGAGTATCAAATTTACTCAGATCACTCTTCTTATTCATTTTGACACTCATTCGAATTCTAACTTATCGTAGAAAATCCGGTCGGTCAAATTAACACCGCATACGGCTCTCAAGTGTGTCTTCCATGTTAGAGTAATATGTTTACGTGACGATTTCGAATCTGCATAATAAACTGGTGTCTCGGTATGTTGAAATAAATTTCCTTTGTCTGCAAGGAAGCTCTCTGAATATACGGAAGTGAGTCTGCTTTTGAAAGAAGCAAAGGGATTGTGTTTTCCATTCAAAATTGAGCTTTTCGTTTAGGTGCTTAAAATATTCTTGAATTAGTTTCATGGATACCTCATAAGAATTTTTATATGCCAAACCACAAAGAATGCCCATACATAAAACGATATCCGTTGTCCATGCAAACTTTTAAATGTAAACAGGTCATAAAGAGCAATAAATCATTTAACTGATAAATTTTTACAGCCACACAATCAAGGCTGCAAATTATGAGAGGCATTTGGGATATTTTTAAATGTGAAGTGCTTGCAGTAACTAAACATACATATATTATAAAAGTAATCCATACGGGATGAACTCATATTTTTTTCAAACACTCAGTATAGAAAACATTAGAGATATGTGCAGATGATATTGGTTCTCCCGCGCGAGTGGAACAGAGCCAAACCGAACCCAGTTCGTAAATAAGTGGAAAGCACGGCTACACATCAGTAATTGGAATGTAACATGGCTAAACCTGGTGAACTGACTTTGATCTTGGACACATTGTCAGCGCTAATCAGATGGGTCATTCTATCATTCAAGTATGAAAAACATTAGGGTGTATTAAAGGTGTACTGTGAGTAACGCATCGACGGATGTACCAGCGTCAAGAGAGCAAGCGATGGCCGACCAAAAGCCATTGATGAGCAGGTAGACGTAGAATACCCAGAATCGTACAGGCCGAACGCTGGCAGCAACAGTGGAAATCACATCTGTGTCAAAATTTGTAGACACAAGCATCGTCAGAGAGAGAACGGTTTGACGCACGCTACATCTCCTCGGATACTAGAGACAACGTCCTAGGCGTGTGCCGTTGTTGACTGCATATCATAGGAAATTACCCTCGCTTGGACCCGGGAACATAAAAACTAAAGTTCTGGAAGGTGGCTTCGTGTAGTGCGGTGAGATGAATCCCTAATTCAGCTCAATCGTGCTCACGGAAGGATATGTTTGTTTTAACGTGACTGGAGAGGTTCACCAATACGCGCTACCAGCATGTGCTGGTTAATCACCTAAATGATTTCATAGCATTAGCGCATCCTTCAGACGAAGGATGCTTCAACCCTGTAAAGTGCCACCCCACCGGAATGCAACTATGTAGGCATGTCTGGAGAAACTTTTATTAGAGTTTTTAATAATGCAGTTTGCCAATGACTTAAACTCTGTCGGATAAATATCGGGAACTGTGTGCAAAAAACATAAGCCTACTTAAAGGCGACATACTGAAGAAGAGCAGTGCTGCATTTTGGCAAAATTCCCTGAAAAATAAGTAAAATATTTTTTTCGAATAAAAAAACGAAATTAATTTAATTATTTCTTAATTTTTAGTCTCATTATTAAATTTCAAATTTTCAAAATATTAGAATATCACACTGGAAAACGTTATTTTCTGCAGTTAAAAAGGCAGTTTCCTGAATTTCAAATACGAGCAGTGACACACGGCTCAAATGCCGGACTGAGGTGTATGGACTACGGAACGTTTACCTGGCTTCATCATTCAGCGGAATTCTGGGCGGCGGAAGTGAGGTGACACGTTTTTTATAACGAGGTATCAAATATGCTCTTTGGGAGAGATCACACATAATCCTAGTAGGCACGCTCCAGTCCATCGTTTTTCTGATGGAAAACAGCTTCAAGGACACCCCATTGAAAGTGCTGCAAATTGCGATACTTTTTCTGTCCATCATTCACAATCGCCGTTATGGGTATGAAAGGAAACTGAGTATCGTAACCAATGACACAACATGACACGAAACCAGGTCCGCGAGGAAAAGTATTATAAAATATTTTGCAATTGCCAAGCAATTCTACTAAAACAGATTGCAAGACGAGTTCAAAGGTACTCTAAGTTCACTGTCAATCAGCTTAACGGTCTGCACGGACAGCACACCTGGTTTTATCATTCATTCATTAACAGTTTGAGCCCTAACATGGATGTCCATAATCGCCTTTGCCTCCGTTTGAACGCTTTCTCCATTTCCTTGTGCCTCTGTAATTTTACGACCGTGAATAAGCCGATCGATGCGAGTTGATGTACAGCCGATCACATTGGTGTATTACAGCTTGATTTTACTTTTTGCAATAAATGATGCTAAATAATCCCAAATATTCCTGCATCCTTAATCACAAGAGCGCGTCTCTGAGAATAAACCAATGAGCATCACGCAGGAATATATGACTTGCTAAAACGTGCACTTCTGGTGACATGATTGCAGACCAGATCTATGACGCATCTTCGTTTCTTGGCTATATTATAGGAGCCCTCAGTACTCGAGTTCTTTTTTCTGCAAGATTTTGATCACGAAAAACTGATTTTGTATCACGGACAGCAAAACATCGGTCATATCTCACCAAAATATTGCACACTCGAAAGATTTGCCTATTTTAGCGTTCCCACACAGCTACCAAATTGTATGGCAATAACCCGAATCCAGGATTCTGGTGGAGAACTTTTATTAACAAGCACTGAATGTCTCAATAAGCAAGTGATATGCATTAGTCTTGCTCTTCATGAAGCATAAAAAATACATTGTATCCTTCTGGTGAACATTTGACGTACATACCAGTTTCATGTTAAATCCACCGATAAAACGACCCAATGCCTGGTGAGCATAAGCAAAATCTTATTCTGCAAATAATTTGGTTGAAAGTTATATTCGAATGTATTTGAAAAAACATTCTGATTATCTGTTATAAATATACATAGCTAAATGGTGCGAATTATGTAACACTATCAAAAAAGAGAGAACATCCAAAAATCGGAGAAAGGACAGATTCCGAATTTCCATAACTACAGAAAAAACACTGATGGCAATTGATGAACATGAAAACTCGAAATTAAAATACTTAATCTAAAGCGACGACAGTTTCCCCGATTTCATGAGCACAGACAAATTCCGAATATATAGTTTCATTTTAGCTATTTACATGTCAACTGTTTTATGAGTTCCTTTAAAAAATTGCTGTCATAAATACTTTGAATAATTAGTGACTAAAACTTTGCTTTGATTTATACACCTCTGTTTGCTGTCTTTGTCAATAATTTAAAACTAACGCATTACACAATTCGCATGTCGCCGTTTTATTTCATCTTTATGTAAACTGTTTAAATAATATCGGTATATAAAACAGACAAACTGTGGGACTTCTCTGTTGCACATCCGAGTTGGTTTTGTTAATGCTCGGTTGATATTATACTCCACTAAAAGAAGAAATGACGAACAAAACTGAAATGTCAAAGGAAAGAGGAACAAAATCATGTGAAAAAAATGCATGGGCATTATGAGTGTATGTCAAGTTATGTGGAATTAAAATGAAGACCGTTGCTGAACTAATTAAATAGTAAATAAACGAGTTTCGTTTCGTTAAAAGAAAATATAAAAAGAAAAAAGAAAAAATACTGAATTAAATTGCTATGATCTTAAAATCATTTCTGGTTCTAAGTAATGAGTAAACTAATTTCCTTTTCCTCGTAGGTGTACTTCTTTCCAAACACAGTGCAAACATCCTTCTGTCTTTTCAGTGTGCGAAACTAAGTTTTTGCTTTGGATATGGGGTTTCCATGACATTTCGAATTCCTCACTGAACTCGGAGACTGAATCCAAAGAGAATTGAAAGCCTATATCAAAAATCTACATCATATACACGAGCAATTCTGTTCGTAGAAATAAAAATAACAGCAAAAATGTTTTTAAATTCTGAAGAATTGTCACTGCTGATGTGAACGACACAAACGGTTGAAAGCGTTCATTAAAATAATGTGAAAATCGCATTAAAATTCAAATATTTATGTTAGAAGTAAAAAGAGTGGGCTATTTGTTGAAGGGAGCGAGTAAACTGTACTTGTTAAAAGCAGATAAACATTTTGGAAAATTAAGTTACTCATGCACTCTTCTTGACGTTTTTCACTGTTCAAATTTCTACGAAGTCTTTAAGTTAGATATGCACTACCCGCGGCCCCCGGCTTGATTGTATGTGGCCTGCTCGTACCAAGGGCGCAAAACAGAAATTAGTCATTCATTTATATCAAAAATGAAAAGTTATAGGGATATAAAATTCTTATAGGGTAATGGCTGTGAACATATATATATATATATAATAAATATACGCAAGATTTGCAATAACATGCGCAACTTAGCTAAAAAGCATCGAAACGGCTCCCAGCGATTTTCAGAGAGAGCTTTCTGATTTTTAAAATGTCTCCGAATTGAAGGATACATTCGCAGAAGTTTCTTTACTAGGATTTCATAAAAGGTACTTGCTGCGAAATTAAAACATTTAAAATCCACTTTAAAAAAATGCAATTGTAATCGGGAGCTCTTAGTCATGCAAACAATCATTTTCTGTAACGAAACAGGTGAAATCAAGAAGTCGTTCTGGTCTAACTGATGAATAATTATGGGAAATATGGAATCTGAGTGTGGCCAACACTGAACCAGATATTGAAATACCAATAAGATACAAACAATATGAAATTTCTACAAAAAATAAAAAGGTTTCGGCCACGTCTACGTATTTTTTTAGAAAGTAAAGTGTTTTGTTATTTAAATTGTGTACACGTTTTTAATTATTTCTAGTTTTAATATTTTGGTTTTGGGATTATTTTGGAATCCTTTGGTGGGGATAGCAGCCGCATCCCGCCGTTGTTCAGCCAAACTGAAATTGGCCCGTAAGTGCTAAAATGTTGCGCAGAGCTGCTTTAAATGCTAAACCGTGTTCAATAAATATTTTCATAAGATGGAGAAGATGATGAAAATTGTCTTTTCCACTTCCTACTCCTTTGACTTCAGAAGTCAACACATAGGCTTTGCAACCAAATTATTGACGTTTCCAATTCGTATTTTTTTTTTATTTTTTTTTTTTGGAAAGCAAATGGACTGGTAGTTTTATGTAGGTAATCCTAAGTTTCTTAAAACTGTGTTTCATAATGATTTTCATTCAATTTCCTCTCTTCTGCCTTTCTTATGTCTATTCCCACTATTAAAAGCAATAATTTTGAGGTTAGAAGAATCACAGCACTTCGCTATTAATATCTTACAGTGCTATCACGTTCAATATGACAGTGCACTGTTACAATTAATAATTCTAACTTTCTAACATTAAACACAGATTAAAAAAACAGGTTTTAATGCATACACTAAATTTTAATTTAAATTTAATATTGTATTGCTGATTTGTCAAAAGTTACTGAAACCAAACATCAAAATGTCATTTTTCAGTTTAATATTTGTGAAAATATTATTTTCTAGAAATGAAAAAAATGAAAGTTGCTCTTACGAAACGGTGGATATTAAGCAAGAACCTTTAGGGGCTAAAATATTAGAATCATTTGTTACTCTAGGTATTGTCACATCTAGGTGCTGTATGTTCCTTTATAGTACAATGTACCATGATAAAGATGACGTCCGCAATTTCTTTTTCTTGTCCATTCAAAATATTCCACCAAAAAACGTACCACTCAGAAAGGAGACTTCCATTTCTCTAACTTCTCGTTTACAGGTAATCACAGTGCCATAAGCTTTTAAAGGAGCTCTAATTTCTTCCTCTCTGATCTCTAATGGACATACAAAAATTATTATCATCTTCCTGGTTATAAAACGGGAATAATGAATTGTCTCCCTTCCCAGCTTAAAGTTAAAACCGTGAGCTTATTCCTGCATGTTCTGGGAAATATAAGAAAATCATTTTAAGTAATGAAACTATTTGGAAGCTACAGTTGGAGCAAAATCCATTGCCTGAAAAAATATGTTTCTCACAGTTCAGCTAAATTCTGCAATAGGGGACACTAGTACTATCCAGCATACGAGGGTGAACTGTATAAAGACATCATACATAACACAAAGTCAAAAGTACAAGGTTAAAGGTACTTACATATATTCCGGGCAGAATAATAATCCAACTGCGCTAATCCTTACGAGACCGAATCACTGTGTAGGTACATACAGTGAAGAATAAACATGGTTTCGGACTTCAAATACTAAATCAAAGCAGGGTTTTGTGATTTAAAAGAACTGTGGAAGATTTCAATTTGGAGAATTTTGTTACTCCTTGAAATAAAAAATTCAACGGGTAAAGGACGAGCACCGGGCAATTGATTTAATGTTTTTGATCATGGCATGGAGTTGAACTAAATGCGATTGTAAAGTATCTCATACATTCTGGGTTTCTCGCTCAAATTGACGCAACGAATCTAACTTCGCACTATTCTTCATCTCGCGTCAACTCCACGAACAATCTGATAGTGAAGATATCCTAATAGAAATTATTGTGGATAAACATAATTATTTACAATCAATCGACGCGTTAAGTTGGTCAAAAGGTACATTACCATTTTTTCTTCTTTTTTTCTTTTTTTCGGTATCGCTCACGTGGCAAAATATTTCATGCGTGTGGCGTTTCGACAAAGGAATATTAACGTCGGACAAGCAGTATAAACTTAAGCATATTGTTATGATATATCGGCTTAAAAATTGATGAATTTAAAATTCTTTATTGTTATTTCGAAGTCCACCAGACAGTGCACACCCAAGAAACGCTACTATCGTAGAAAATCCGTTCGTTTAACGGTGTAATACGCAAAAAGATTCGCCTGCCATCAAAATTCTTTGTATCTCAAACACCTATTTCTGTGAACAAAGTTATTATACGGTTTTCAAATTCCTACAGGGAGCAGTTGCATCGCCAGGTAGTCAAAGTCTGCATTTCACTTTCGACATGGAACCGCTAATAAAAATGTGATTTGTAGATTCACCTTTCAACACATGTCATTGTTAATTAAAAGAATAATAATTTGGTCAGATATAATTCCACACAGATTTCTCGATGGTGTGGGTTGAATTTGGAAATAGTTGTTCCTGCTGCCTATGCCTGCATATTCTATGTACCATCATCATCATCATTGTCAACCATTATCAATCCACTGCTGGACGAAGGTCTCCCCAAGTTTCCTCCACAACGGTCTTTCTTGTGCCAGTCTCCTCCATGTCACTCCCGCATATTTTCGAATTTCATCCACCCATCTCCCATGTAGTCTTTTTCTGGGTCTTTTCCTGTCCCTTGGAATCCAATATAAAATCCATCTATGGTCTGTCCTTCTGGCAGTATGTCCAGCCCTTTGCCATTTCAGGGATGTAACTCTGATCATGATGTCTTCCACTCTCGTCATTTTTCGGATCCACGAGTTCCTCTTCTTATCTCTCCTGGTTATACCAAACATGCACCTCTCCATGCTTCTTTGAGTTGTCTGCAGCATTTGTATGTCTCTTTTAGTTAAGGTCCACGTCTCTGCACCATACGTAAGCACTGAAAGGATGCATTGATCTAACACTTTTCTTTTAAGACATAATGGCATATTGCTCTTGAAAATTATGCTGTTTCTTCCAAAAGCTCTCCAAGCAAGTTTTGTACGCCGATTAATTTCTTCATCAATGTGACCCTCACTTGATATCTGCTGTCCAAGATAAACATATGTATCTGTTTTCTCCAGTTTTTCTTCATCAATCGATAAATCTTCATTTCTTGTAAAAGCATTGAACATCACTTTTGTCTTCTGAAAGTTAATTTTTAATCCCACTTCTTTACTCTTGTCAGCAAGTTCCTGAATCATACTCTACAGCTCTGATGGGATAGTTGCAAAAATGATTACGTCATCAGCAAAACGAAGGTGGGTTAGATAATCTAAATTAATCTTTATAACTTTGTTTTCCCAGTTCAGTGATTGAAAGACATTTTCCAATGTGGCATTAAAGAGCTTCGGAGATATGGTGTCACCTTGTCTCACTCCCTTTCAAATTTTTATGTGTGTTGTATTTTCAAACAGCCGAATCTTTGCACTTGCATTTTCATAGATGTTATTAATAATATTAATGTATGCATCTTCAATACCGCAGGATTTCAGAGCCGTTGTAACTGCTGATGGTTTCACCGAATCAAAGGCTTTTTCATAATCGATAAAAGCCATGCACAATGGAAGTTCATATTCTCTCGCTCTTTCAATTAATTCTCTCAGTACGTGGATATGATCTATTGTGCTGTAGCCATTCCTGAATCCAGCTTGTTCTCTCGGTTGAGCCATGTCCAGTGTTACCTTCAAGCGGTGTGAAAGAGCTTTGGTGAAGATTTTATAAACCACTGAAAGGAGGCTGATAGGTCTGTAGTTCCTGAGATCCTCAATGTCACCTTTTTTATGTAGCAGGATCATTGTAGCATTGTTAAAATCCTCAGGAATCTTCCCTTCATTAAGGCATCGAGTGAAAATTTGGGAGAGTACTGTTTCAATTTCTCCACTTGCTTCTTGTATGATGTCTACAGTAATTCCATCTTCTCCTGGAGCTTTCCCCCGCTTCATGTTCTTGAGTGCATGAGCAACTTCTGCTGGGAGGACTGGAAGAACTCTGGTACCTTTCATGGTGTCTGGAGTACATGTATCATCCCTTTCATATAATTTAAGTAGAAATCTTTCACTCTTGTCAAAATTTCGCCTCTATTTCTTGTTATAGAACCATCTTCTTTTCTCAGAGCCATAATCTGTTTTCTTCCCTTACTGAGATGTCCCTTTGCTATGTTTAGGCTTTGGTTGTTTTCAATTGCTTTCCTCACTAGCTCACAGTTGAATTTCCTTACGTCTTCAGTGATACTTTTTTGTGCTGTCTTACATAGCTCTATATATTCCACTTTGGAAGTCACATCTTCTTTAGTTGTCCTCATCTCTCTTCTTTTTGCATCAACATTTTGGTTTTTCCTGATAATTTGTTAACATGCAACTTGTTCTTAGACCCAGCTAATTTTGTTGCTGTTTCCATAAGAGCTTTGGTTACTTTTCTGTTAACTTCCGAAATATCCACTTCTTCCGATGTTAGACCTTCTAAAGCAGAGAATCTGTTCTTCAGTTCCAACTTGAAAGTATTATGGTGTTTTTAAGGTTGGTTATGTCAATACATTTTGTTTGTCTTATGAGCTTGCCACGTTCCAGTTTAGTGTTGAGGTGCATCTTACATGTCACCAATCTATGGTCACTACCTGTGTTGAACTTGTTCAGCACACTGCAGTCTTCGATGACGAATTTTTTGTTACACATAATAAAATCAATTTCACTTGTCGTCCCAATTGGATGTCTCCATGTCCATTTCCTGTGTGGCTTTTTCTTGAAAAAGGAGTTCAAGATGAAAACTCCTTCTGCCTCTGCAAACTCAACGAGAGTATTTCCACGCTGGTGTTTGTTGCCGTGACCGAATTTACCTACTGAAGTTTCATTCTGTTGCCGGTGCCCTATTTTTGCATTGAAATCTCTCATAATTATCTTCAAGTGCTGCTTACCGTTTTTATTTAGATGACGAATTTCCTCATAAAATTCTTCAATTTCTTCCTCAGGATGACTTGTGGTGGGTGCATAAGTTTGAATAATCTGAGCCTGGTATCTTCTCGAGAGTTGGATAACGAGTCGTGAAGCTCTGTCAGAGGAACTTTCAACTTCTACAACTTTATCCTTCAGTTTCTTGTTTATTATACATCCAACACCACTAGTTCTGCCAGTATTTGTCCCACGATAATAGAAGAGATGTCCACTTTTCAGTTCAATGAGATCTTCTCCTTTTCTCCTTACCTCACTTAGCCCGACGATGTCCCACTTGATCCTTTGTAGTTCCTCTTCCAATTCAAGAAGCCTTGAATCAGAAGATAGGGAGCGTCCATTATACGTAGCTAAGGTCAGCATCAAATGGCAGCCTAGTCCGGTCCTCCGGGGATTCTTAGCACCCTCTGCCTTCATGTCGCACTGGATGCTGCCTTGGCCAGGTACATTCCAGCTGCCGGAGACTGAGGGCGAAGATTTAAGTTGTAGAGTCATTTTGGAGGTGTTTGGCCATAACTCACCACGCTGGCCAAGCGGGTTGGTGAGTGTGGGATAGCATTTCCTCTGATCCCGATGGTATAGTTGCTCACGATGATAGTTAAATCTCGAATAAAAAAAATGCCAGGAGAAAACACTCAGACGTATTAGTGCCGTCCGTGTTCGGACCTTTCACCATGAGAGGTTAAGGATATCAGGTTCTGTGCCGGAAGGTTTTCTCCAATGCTAACACCTGAAATGAAGAATGGCAGTGTTGAATGATGCAAGTCGGTTCAAATTGACCGCATAAACAGCGATCCAGTTAGCTTCTGTTTCTGCATTGTGACTGGTGATGAGATGCGGCTTCAACATTGGGAACCTCTTATAAAACAAGAGAACATGCAGTAAAAACATCACGGATCAGCACTACTGAAAAGGTTAAAAACACAACTATTAGTAGGGAAGAATATGCAACATTCTGTCACAGTTTTCTTTCAAGCTGTGACAGAATGGTGTCTTCTAATTTCTTGCAGAACCACATTACCTTATTCACCTGCTCTTGCATCTTAGTGACTTTTTCCTTTTAAAAAATCTGAGAAAAAATTTGCGGCGTAGACTTTTGCGATTTTAAACGAAATGTTGGATTGAGTAGAAAGATAAAACACGTTTCGCAGCTGGAATTTGCCAACTTTATGATCGGTGCAACGAGTGAATTCAATCAGGGAAGACTATGTTGAAAAATAAAGGTGAGTATTTTAAAAATAAAATATTGCCGTTGTATGTTAGGCTTACCCCTTACTTAACACCTACGTAAAAGAAAAGAGTAGAAGACTTTTCTTTGTTATTTATATTCTGATCTTGACACTGATGTGTTGGTGAATGAGGGATATGACCTGACACAATTTTCACTTATTATGTGTAGCTAAGCTGAAATTTGGATTCCTGCCAATAAAAAATTGGAAAACAGCACTGACGAATTCAGATGAACCGCGCCGGTGGCCAGAGGTCTAAGCGATGGCTTATGACAATTCTGCCGAGAAGTGTTCGGGTTCAAATCCCGGTGAGGCATGGACATTATTTTTGCATTCCAGCACTGTCTTTCCCTCTTCCCTGGAAGCAGTTTCAGTAAATAAGGGATGGATGACTGCTTATAGCCCGTGGTGTTGCTCACTGTGGTCATTAAACCTTCAATAAAGAAACTTCTGTTTTGACTTCTTCAGCGTGTAGTCTAACCACAGTGTTGGATGTGATACTATATTCCCTTTGTAGGCATTGCATTTATTTGCAGTGTAAAATGATACATTTTGTGTATTAGCAGTATCGTTTTTTTCTCTACTCAGCGTTCATTAAAAGGAAACGATATTTTTTTCAAAGGGACAGGTGATGAGATGTCAGGCTCTTCAAACGGACATAGTGAACTACAGAAAATCGAAGTAAAGAAGTCCTATTTTGATTCCTTAGTGAACTAAGGAATCAAAATAGAACTTCTTCATCCACATAGTTCGGAACCACCTGTTATGTTTTGATACATTGCCTGCAAGGACAGCACTTTACTTAAGTGGTTGATGTGGAATCTCCAATCCGAGGGTTTCTACGTCGAAACCTGATGTATGTTGCAGCCGTGTAATCATGGATTTCGTGATACCGTGGAAGGTGTTTATAGAAAATGCAGTTTGTATTCTGCCGAAACAGATGAACGTGTGCGTATTTGTTGCATAATAAAACATTTTAACTGGAAACAGGACGAACTTTAACACATTTTGCTGTAAAGTAGGGTGGTGAAAAAAATGCCTCCACATTCCTGGAAAAAAATTCGAGTGAACATTATTCATCTTCCAAACTCTGTATCCGCACAGGCATGAAATTCCTAGTTCTTGGGTATTTCTTTTCAAATATAGGAAGTTTTCCTGTTGATTCTTCACATATTTTCTAAAGAAAACAAGCAAATTTTGTTTTATACCGTTAACATAACTCATCAATCAAACGGTTAAAGAAAATTATTTCTTTCTTCACAGTTTTTACTTATGTTTCTGTACCTATATATGCTGCTCCTGAAGACCTTAAAAACACTATTGTAACAAATGCAAAACCTTTATTCTGCATTTATTAATTTTCTTTACCACGTATTCTGTTTGTTATACCATGACAGTACACCACAACACTGTAAAAGATGAAATGAGCATATTCCTGTTTTATAAACAGAAAGACGCTCACTAATCCATGCCCAAGCAACCGCAATGCCCTTTAAACATTTTTCAATCATTATAAAAAGTACTCGACTAGAATTGGATAGGGAATAATGAATAATATATACATTGTGCTCAAATGATTGACGTAAGAAATTAAAATATTTTTAACACTGAATTCCCACCGAAACATCTTTTGCAAGATTACCATATCTTCCGAAAACGCATGTCTCCTGGTTAAATCATGTTCCCCAAAAATGCGTTGATTATCTTCTACTGCAGATTGGATCTAACAATTTTCTAGAAAAAAAGATTTCAATTTAGGTAAAGCTAATCCTTTAATTATAGAGGTAAGAAAAACATTAGGTGTATTTAGAACTGTGTTAGCTTTTATACACTTTCGCAAAGTGTAAGATGAGTGTCAGAGAGGAAAGTCACAGGTGGGTCGCACAACAGACAGCTGTACGGCTTAAGTCAAATATGTGGCTTTGAAACCAACTACTGTTTTAACATTTCCGGCCAATACTGTGAAGATCCTACAGCAAATGGACAAGAGGTGAATAAAAGAAACTTCATTTCCTTTGGAAAAAAAATGCTTCAAAAAGTGTAATTTACTTGATGTTGGAACGACTGATAATTATTTAAATCGAATCGCCATGTAACCATGACAGTACACCACAACACAGTCAAGCGTCAAAGTTAGCGCTTGACTTGAAAGAAAATCTCACAAAAATGGAGTGGAAAGAATGAGAAAATCAGTCCGTTAAAGACCCAGGTACACAGTCTTTGGGCGAAATGCTAGAATTCAAATTTACTGATAAACGACTATAAAACTTATAATCCTCATATGTTTGATTTTTTTAAACTTCCAATACACGTATCGCTTTCAACACTGGCATGAAAAATTATTCTCCTCCCTGTACGGATAATGTAAAGCAAATATTTTCTAACCAAGCAAAAGGTTTTCGTGTCATTATCAAGCCATTCTTTCATACGTAGTAAAATCCAGTATTCTTCTCATATTGTATTAACTGCTTCGGAAATATGGAACAAATTCAAATAACTGCCTTTTTAGGGTTTGAAGTACAAGTGAAAATTACGTCTCGGAAATCAAACAGAGCTCTTCAAGAAAAAAAGAGGGGGGGGGGGGTAATCACACAGCTTTTGATGAAAACATTTTTCAGGAGAGAAGCACCTTATCATAAAGTTACCTATGTACATTATGTGGGCAAATTGATTGGACTTTATAAGTGAATAGCGAAACGGCATTGTATTTACAACAATAGCAGGCAGGTCCTCTATTTGGAGATATTAGAGCAGCCACCCGTAGTAGTAAATAGCCCACACACCCAAGGAGTACGGAGAGCTGGATGTCCACCGGCCAACTCTATAAGTAAAGAAGATCGTTCTGCGCTATAACTCACCAGACGTTCAGTATCATCCTATACGTATTCCGTGGGACTGAGGTCAGGGCTATAAACAGGCCAGTCCATCTGCGAGACCTGAGTTTCCTCATACCACTTCATCCTAACCCTGGAAATACTATAGGTGGGATTGTCATCCTGGAAGAAGCAATCATCTCCTCTTCGTCTCCTCAGAACTGCCACTATCTTGGGAGTGTTGAGTCATCCAGGTTATCTCTATACAGCACAAAGTTCATATTGTCATGAATAACAAGTAGTGGACCCACAGCGTACTAGCTCAAACAGCCACATACCATAAATCCACCTACTCCCTGCTTCACAGTCAGCACTGTACACTCCGGAAGCAGACGTTTTCCGGGTAACCTCTAAACCCAGACATATACATTCGATCTGAATAATCGGAACGGGGGTTTGCCTCTCCATAATATCTGTCCAATGTTTGTGCTGCTTACACAATTACAGCTCCTTTACTTTATTTGTCGTTATTGTGAGAAGATAATAGGCGAATGATCGGCCATGATACCAGAGTGCATGGGCATCTCTTCGAAGTGTCTTTCTGGGCACCATAGCATCTGTGGCAATCTGGAAACCACGTACTGCGCCATGTTTTGGTCGGGACCTGGTTTTACGGATCTCCCTAGCAAGTATTCTGTGGTTCGTGGATTTTGCTTCCTTTGGTCTTTCTGGGCTAGCTGAATTAATTCTTGTTCCTCCACTTGTTGATGAAGAAAGCCAGATTCGATTTAACGCCCTGTCTGGTAGTAATGCTTTTTAACTCATACCTCTTACTGAGTGGCCTAAAATAGGTCTCTTTCCCAAATCTGAGAGCTTTCTTCTGCAAGCCATTTATCAGCGACTGATCTATGATTACCCCCGTTGATGGGTTTATTCGTTATTGACCACGTGCCAGCTGCGGGAGCAAACTATTGCACCTGCGTGAGGATGTCCAATCGCCTTTGTCCACGTAGTTATTTTTATGTCATTGATATGATGAAAATGGTATTTAAGTATTTACATATGCACGAGGGATATTTTTGGGTTTTTTGCATGAATATTGTGAACATTTACCATGTTGCACAGTAACAAACGGAGATTTCACGAGAATATCATATTACGGCAAAATTAACAATCACAAAGTAGTCAAGTAGTAATGACAGGCAGTTCCGGGATTAGGAATGAGTTCCGTTCCTAAGTCTCCCTTTAAGTGAAATTCGTATGTAAGTGGGAGCAGTTAGGTACGGTTCGTATCTAACGCTAGTTAGTAATGTGTCTGTCTTCGAATATATTTTATAGTGTACCTTTCTATGCCTGAAAAACGTTAAAGAAGCACTTCCAGATGCACTGAAACATGCTTAACGTTATAAAACAGTGATAAGCATTTAAAACTATCTCTCTCGTGGAGCGACTATAGCGTAACACTTTTGAAGTGATCATTGGCGTTTCACCTTTTTCCGACCGCTTTACTAATTTCACTCTAATTTCAATCGCGATCGCTTTCCTTTGTTCGATGGATCACCATCACTTGCATGCTATTTAATTTTTGGTGCTATTGTTACAATGGTAAAAACAATAAAAAATTAAAACCAAATGCAGTAACACACGGGATACATTGTTAGCAGCAACGTGATCCGACAGAAAAAACTAATTGTTTGTTATACCTTGGTTCTACGGACCACGAGTCGACGAACATCTGTAAACGCTCAGTATTTTGATACGCGTTGAAAAGTTGCAGCAGTTTGTTATTGCGATCCATTGCATGTAACTGGAATTTTTAATATAATAGGTTTCAAAAGGGGTTAGTTCGTAACTACGGGTTGCACGTAAGTCGGACATTCAAAACTCGGGAACTACCCGCATATCCAAAATTTTCTGAAAAGTAATGTTTTTTTTAGAAAGAGAATTCTTCAAATCTGAGATTTAAGCAGATCATAGGCGTTCAATAATACTTTCATTCCTTGAAAGTAACGACAGTGTTGTTGAACGTGTAAGGTTGCTAGAAGTGGGGTGACGGGAAGTAATTATGCTGTAATGACGCAGATACAGATATTGCAATATATGAGTGTCCGTATTGGCGGTTGGGATGCATAGTGTCATTAATGTTGATCCAGTGAAGGCGCACTTATCATTACCCCAGCAGCATTTTGTTCAAATTGCGGATACGTGGTGGAAGGTTGTGTCACCATTGGCAGTGAGTATCGCAAGTGCGAGGTGAGGCCATTGAAAAGGAAGATGATTCAAGGAAAGATGAAGTTCTTTGTAACATCTTTTAAACATATGGAACTTTTTCAGAACTGTGAAATTATTTACACCTATTGTACATGATCAAAACATTAAGAAAGGTAGCTCTGCATAAGATGGCAAATATTTATCATAAAATGAAACCAGTGACCATTCATACTGAGGTGAGGAGTGAATGAAACTGAGGTGAGGAGGAAATAAATTCGCATAAAAGTGTCTTTCCGAATAACAGTGTTTTTCCTGTTTAGAAAAGGTTAAATCCTTCGCAGTATTTTTTTTAAATGTCTCTTCATTCATGCGGAAATAATTCCATTGATCAGCCACTTCCGCTGAACTCACTTCCTTCAAAACGGCATATGAGAACTTATCACATTGTTTTAATCATTCTTTCATCCAGTACCGGGGATTAACACGGCATTACCTTCGTAAAGCTAAAATTATAACTAAACACACTTTTCTTTGCACATCCGTTCTCACATGCAAATAAAATCGGTGTACTCTCAGTGACGATTCTTGTGATACTGAAGCAAAGTAATGACGCTTAGTAATGACCTTCAAAGGTGTGAAAGTAATGAAGGGGTAATGATGGAATTATGACGGCGTCGTGATGCAGTGCGGGAATGAGAGTGTTATTGAACGCGACCGTCCGCTTTAGAAACACGGCAACTGAGAATATAACATGTTTCTTTCTGTTCTGACTGGAAACTATGCTTACAATGTTGTACATGGTGAAGTATATCTGTACAGACAAAAAAGCTAAGGCTTTTAGCGACGTCGCTACCATTTGCTCGTTAGTGGCATAATCGGAAGTTTCTAAACATTACGAACTGGGCTGATATTTTTCACAAAGATCGCATCCAATGTCAAACGATCATGACACAACTTATGGTATTAGTGTAACTAGATAGTTATAATAAATTTTGTGCCATTTATAAACAAGATGTATTCGAGGATATTAGGATGTGACAAAAAGGAAATCAATCGCTTTTGGAACAAGCAGTCGTTAAAAAGTATTGGAAAAAGTTATTTTTCCTCTCGACCCATTTGGAAAAAGTACGCTTTATTAAAAATCTAGAATTATTTCGCAAGCTGTTTTCTACAAATAATTTACCCAACTCCAAATATTTTTTTTTCAAAACGAACCCCAGCAATATTTACAGAGAAAAATCAATGTAAGGATATAAGGATTCAGCCTCTACTGCAAACCTTTTCGCCTCGTCATTTCAAGACATATATGTGTCGAAAATGTGTTCGTGGTAAAAACAGAAAAGGCCACGGAAACGATTTTTTTCAGCCTGCTATTCAGAATAGTCTGTATGAAAAAAATAAATTTTGAACTGTAGATCCCATTATACAGCACAAAAGACACTCGTCCAATGAGCACTGCTGAAAAACGTCTCACCGTGTCATTTAAAACATGAAAAATCAAGATTTTCCTGATAAAAATCAGTTTGATTTTAGAATGTTACACAAAATGCTATCAATATTATTTCTTACTTCGAAGTACAAACTATCTTATGTCACAGTACTAATTTGAATATATATGGTTGATGGAATCACAATAATTTACTTAAAATATCTCACGCAATCAGCATTTAGCGTGACTCTGGAATTCACGAGTTCAAACATGATTGCCACATTGCCTTGAAAAAGGAGGGCAGTGGAAGCACCGTGGGTAATTGGCTGATGCCTTTGTGTTATCCCGGTGAAAGTTTGTTAGTATCTTAATTTTATATCTAATTAGCGTATGTACAATAGGAATGCCATCAGGATTACACGTGCTTTATGCTATGAATTATTTGGAACAAAAGCCTAGTCAGACGACAACAGCTAATTAAAGAGTTTGGCACAGCCAGGGTGGCGCCACTTCAATGCGCAGTTGCAATCTCAGTTTTCTGCGATTTGCGCCTGACGTCACACAAGAAGCACGGCGTCTGTACAAAATCATGGCCGCCACAATGAAGATGCAAGCTTGTACACATGCTTAGGAAAGCATTTTGCTTCGGTGGATAGGCGTATATGGATACCTTTTCTTTTCCACACTTACCGTTTCTTTATAATTATTTACGTTTTTCATAATTTATTATTGTCTTTAATAAGTGTAGACCAATATGCCTGGATGTGTAGTTGCAGAGTGTTGTCCTACCCACGGAAGGCTAAAGTTTCGAATAATGTTCACAATTATTTTCCTGTAAATCTTGATTTGGGAAACATCTGGGAATTGAAATGTAAACTAATAAATTCAAGAATTCGCTCTAAAATTTTATTGTTGATAATTATATTCGTGATATAAAATCGGAATTATATGGTTTACCAGAAGAAAAAACTGACAGCAGGTGCTGTACCTACAGTGAACATTCTTGGTCAAACTGACAGTAAAATTATTACAACTGCTAATCTTCGCGAATCCTCATCATTCATTCCTGGTGACTATAGGAAGTAATAACAAATGAATCTTGATGTGGTTGTGACGGCATCAAATATTTTCGTACATTTCGGTCGAATAGCATTTGCGAATAACATGTGTTGATTCCTTTCACACTGGTTTCTGTTGTATGGGACAAAACGCTTTTGTTGGAGATTTTCTAATTTGCAATCCTATGTAATTCGTTTAGAGTTTATTGTTTCTTTGACCGCTCAATTTTACTTAATTATACATTTTTTCAAATTACCAGAAATAATTTGAAGTTGTTTTGGACTTTTAAACTATTTTTACTTTGGTCATCTGTTCGGCCGTTGCTAACAAATGGTTTAAAAAAATTCATAGAAAATTGATTTTCGGTTAGTTTCTGACGATGTAATAACAGTTTGTACTTTCTGATGGGTGATTTTCTTCTCGATACTTCGAAGTTGGTAAAGGAATCAGCTCTTTTAGTCCCCTTATTAGTAGGACAAGTGTCGCATTCCATCATTTGCTGTGATTAATCTAATTCCGTGTGCAAGAGGGTTATGTGAGCTGGTCTTGGATTTTTTATTTCTTATTTCTTTTGGACCGGAGGTGCACGATTAATATTTTCATGAATTTTAGGGTGTGTTGGCTGAGGGCTGGAAGAGAGCTGACCGTGTACTTAAAGTGAAATTATTTGCTGCTATAATTTGGAGTCTTTTGTTCTTCCCTGTGGTAAGAGTATAGATGTTATCTAAATATCGGAAAGGAAATATACCGCAGTGGTGTTAGTGATATATAGCGTGTGGCAAACAGGTCGGACATCATAATGTATTTAGAGGGTACCGAAAACTTAAAAAATGTGCATATAAATGAAGGAGTCTCATGGTAAACCTTTTCTGTGTTCCCATTTTTTATCCAACGGGTTTAGGTTTGTTCTGTAGGTCGACGTTTACTAAAAATTTAATTAATATCCATTACACGATGTTTGTTTATTTTTTTACTTCACCATGATAATTGTGCATTCTAAAAGTTTAAATTTTCGGAAATTCTGGTACACTGAAGGATTTTTTTTATTCCATTTTTGGAGAAAATAAAAAAAAAAAATTAAACAGAAGAAATAGAAGAACCGTATGAAAGAATACATTAATTCGAGCCACGAGTTTGTGCCTCTATTATTTTTTCAGTTTCCTAGAGTGTGAGAAACGTTCCTTAAAATTTATGACAGCTACATTGTGTACCACTAATTGTCTAAATTCATATATACACAAAAATTCGATATAATTAATGAAGAGAAAGATTAAGATGTGAAAGTACAGAGAAAAGAGTTTTGAAACGCAGAGCGTTATCAGTGTTGTGAAAATTTACAGAGAGATCGTATTGTCGTTTTGTGCTGGCAACAAAGAAGTACCAGATGCGCCATAGCAATATGTTTCTAAAAAGTGGATTATGTTTGCTTAGTTGCATTTCTAATCAGACTGGGATATGCAGTTTAACAAGTTTAACAGTGTCTGAAATTAAGTAAATAACAAGCACAATATTCGAAATTTTCGTCAATTTCCGTTGTTGGGAACTGCACTCCTACTTCAAGATTTATTTCATTCCTCCCACCACTCAGCTAAATTGTGTTGTAGTTAAAGATTCGAATTTACCCTCTGCTGCTGAAAAATTAAAATAATAATAAGAAAATAAATAAACGGCCCTTTTGAAAGCTGGCTGTAGTACTTGTGTCTGGTTCATTGTACTTTGCGATCGATTCTTCTTCCCGCTTCTTTACGACACTATCGTTAACGTTTCTGTTTTGCATTCTCCTTGGTTAAAGAGCACTAAGTTCCTAAGTTGCAGAGAAACAACGGGAGTAATATGGTTGGTGTGTAAAGAGCATTTACAACATCCTTCTTCACAAAGACCTTGTGCTCCTGCAACTTGATATTTACAATACCTTTCATTTATTCTTTCATAGTAGTGCATATTTTTTCCCCTTCTTAATCTTTTTCAATTTTTGCACCCTCACGAAATGCCTATTGTGTTGCTGGAACTGAGGAACTAAGCTTTGTTACATTTTCATTTACGCGCAGTAATTAGTTTGAAAAATTGAGTTTATAAATATAATACTATATTATTCTTTTCACCTCCAAATTCAAGCTGAAATATAGTATTAAACACGCTGCTTACTCTTTGTGTGAGCAGTGCGTTTGGAAGTAACAGTCGGTAGGATGTTTCAGAAGCAGTGGTTTATTAAATGTGTTGCTGGTGACTGTGTCCACGTCTTTTTCGTATACAACCAAGGCGGTGTTCGATTGTTCAGCTGAAGAGTGCTAAAGTGCTAGTGGCGTTTTAAGCCACAGTTGGGTGGCGCAAAGGGTTTTGTTGGACGAAGGTGTAACCGAGTTTCAGTATTGATAAACGGGCAATCTTGGTGCATGTGTACAATGGCGAGCTTGGTCGAGACAAATATTGCTCTGAACGGACCTCAAGGTGTGTTAGAGTTCAAACGAACAAAGTGTTACGTTGAACGACATCTTCCTAGGTTTATTTTCTGAGTTCTTGATTTTGCTTCATACTAACATTTGATTTCCTGAAGTTATACTAGCAATCAAAACCATTTCTTTCAACGTCTTTTATCTAGTGTAATTTCCGGCTTTCCCTAGTAAGAGCTGTGCTAACATAGTACCTTGAAACTATAGTGCGTTTTTAATCGATGCAATCACGTTTAGAAGTTAAACAAAAAATATTACTTGGATTTTCATATGCAGAATGAATTCAATAGCAATTTAAATGACAAAATCATTTTTGTGGCTAACATTTTGTTTATGCCTCGACTTTTGTGTTGCTGTCAATTGGTAGCCGGTCCGTAGAAACATGTATATACCGATGGATTGATAAAAGGCGACAATAACCGTCCAACCCAAAGTTAAAGCCACAAGAAAGATATGAAATCACGATCTCCATTTCGACTCAATTCGCTAACGGAAGGGTAAGTTTTACTATGACGCCTTGAGAGAAAAGCAGCGGTAACGTACAAAATTAATTTGGCAAAGCGCAGAGTAACAGCAGTCTCAAGGAGCGTTTGTAAGTCCCCTGCTACCTACTGACATCAACACAAATGTCTGGACATAAACAAAAGTTTAGCCAGATAAATTCGTATATAAAATTGCTTTCCCTGTAAGGAGGATTTATACTGTTTACAATATTTTTCGTCTAAATGAAAATTTGAATTTACTGTATTTTACAACGAGGAATCGCACACCAGCTATGTGGGAAAATAATATAAATATAGCAGTCATCCGAATTTATTAGCGTAAAATAAAAAACAATTTTTCACGCTTTCTAACATAAACCGGTAACGTTTTGAAGGAAGGTAAAAAAAATTTTTACCTTCCATGAAGAATATATCTGGTTGTGGTGCGAAAGCTTGGAAAACTCATTTTTATTCTAAGCAGATACATGCAGATTGCTACTGTAGTTAAAAACATTTTCTAAATTGACTTTTATTTACTAAGTGACTATTTGCACAAAGTAACGCATAACAAATTTAAATTCATTATTTATCTGAAAATTTCTTTTCGAAGCAGGAAAATTATGGAAGCACGTGAGAAGTGCTATGAGTATCCCTCCCCGACGTATGCTGACGTATTTACTTAAGTATGCGATCTTGGCCTTACGATTTAGAGCAGAAATGATTGAATTTTTAATGAGATTCATCCACAGCTGTGGCCCATTTCTCCACTGCAAGGGGACGACATAATTGGTAAAATAACTATGAAGCCAGCAATATAAAAATACTTGCGGAATAAAACAATTGAATGCATTACAATAAAAAAACTTTTTCTAATAAAGTATCTAGTTCAACAAAAAGTTAAGTTGGCTAACGCTTTGCTTCCTTCACAAGCCAAGCAAGTTTCAAAAGTTCAACTGCTTATTAAGGAAAGACAATTTATTGTTTCACTTTTCAAATGTCTATAGTTTTCGTTGTAAACATTTTCATATAGTGTAGTGTCACACTGAGTGTCACAATGGAAAACTTAAGCAATTCCGCCAGCATGTGGCACTTCAGTAGCACAGTGCCAGTGTTGAATTTAGTAGTACAGCGCCAGTGTTGTAACATGTTGAGGATTTAGATTTGCAGCTAAAACACATACACACACACCAAGACAGTGGAATGCGCTTTAATTACGAAGTGAAATATCAGAATTTAAATTAAATAACTTGAATTCTTGGATTTTCGTTTGTAGAAATTAACTATTCCACTTGCAAGACTTTGGTGCTTACTTTCTGAACGAGGAGACAAATGTGAAGGTTTCAATCTGCCCTTTGCGAGGACGTCTATACAAATGACATATTGTGGGCGCGTTTGGTCCTCATTTCCTCTATATGAAAAGTCGAATTAAATATAATCTTCATTGTACTTCCTTTTTTTAGTACTAAGTAGCCAATACGGGATTTCAGAAGATCATCATAGGAGCTCATTTTGTTTGCTTCTCATTACCACATTTCACCATGATTTATGTCTTCAAGAATTGATCCGTGATTTCATAATTAAAAATTACTAATGACAGGTATTTCCGCCTTGAGATTCAAAGTTTTCACAAGCTTCTACAACCCCATTGCTACCTTATCGATGCAAGGACGTTCGATGCTCTGAGAAGTCCAGATAACAACTGCTGCATTTAAGCACTCTGCAAGGCTCCCATAGATTTTACAAGCTCCTACTACACCAATGCTACCTTAACGAATGCCCGGAGAGTTCCGTTGAACTAAAGAAGCACCTAAGCACTCTGCAAGACTTTTACAGATTTCACAAGCTCCCGTAACCCCAATGCTGCCTTAACGAATAACTGACTTTCGTTGCTCTGAGTGTTTCGCAGCACGGAGACAATATGGAAGACCATCCCATAAGATAAAAATAGACCGTTTCTTTCTATATCAGAGTCAGGTAAAACGAACTATGTCTGACGTTATGATGTCAACTTCTAATCTTTCCCTCTCTGTAGATGTCCTTCCCACACGGATGTTTTTTGAAACACAATACAGCACCGATCATCCTCTCTTTCTTGCTGTAGGAACGCGTGTCAGAAGAGTCTTCAAAAAATAATTAAACTGCTTGTGCACTTCAGCTTACTTGCCGTTTAAAAATACCTTTATCGTAATTTTAAAAAGACGCCATTACAAAATTTTCATCGCAAACAACTTGGAAGGCATTCACGAGCCACCCATGGGAAACACCAAATGTAAACGATGGACAACATATTGTCGAAAAGCAAATATGTAAGTCTAAAGGTGTCCCCAAACAAGAGCAACATGAAATTTCTGTGATTTAAGAAAAATGCAAAAGTCAGCCGCCCCGGTGGCGCAGTGGTCTAAGGCGCTGGCCTCTGATCATTCGTCCGTAAGGGGTCCGGGTTCGAATCCCGGTCAGGCATGGATGTTGTGTTTGTCTTACGGCACTGGCTCTCTCCCTTCCCTGGAACCAGTGACCCTAAATTTGGGACGGGCGACTGCTTATAGCCCATTGAGTTGCTCACGGTGGTCGTTAAACCTCCAACCAAAAAAAAAATGCAAAAGTCAAATCTCTCTTCACTGAATTTGTATTCTAGAACGCTATCCGATTTCTTTGTTATTAAAAGAAGTAGTTCTAGTAGAACTGCTTTGAATAAAAGTGACATTTTCCCGAACGAATGCTTTGAAGTCTACTGCCAGAGGCGGAAATGCGTCCCCTTGCGTTTGCTAAAGAAGACAGTACAAGTCCGATCACTGTGAAAGGTACGAGGGACTTCTTTCATATCCTAGTGTTTACGGAATGGATATGACGGTCGAATTTAGAATAAAAATTCAGATTTCTTAGATGTGTTTTGCGGTTTAACAACCACCGTGAGCAAGTCCTTGAGCTACAAATAGTTGCCCGTCCAAAATTTTAGAAACTCTGATTCAAATGTCCATGCGTACTCAGGATTCCAACTCAGTCCCATCTCACTTAAATGATCAGAACAAGCGTTTAGACTACTCCGTCATAGGGGCGGCGTTTCTGCAATTTGCATTCCAGTTTATAACTGAGTATGTTATGAAAGTTTAGCGAACTTGATGACTAACTGATGTAAAGGTTGGTTTCCTCCAAAATAGGCCTGGTTTTGAATGCTGAATATAGTATGTAAATGTTGGGTTCATGATCATTCGTCCTATATAGACATAGTTTTTAATGCTGTATTAAGCATGAATGGCCAGCTAGACTTGCTGTGCGATGATTAACTCTTTTTTTGGTTGAAGATTTAACGACCACCATGAACAATTTAATGGGCAATTAGCAGTTGCCTGTCCCTAACTTAGGGCTACTGGTTCCAGAGAAAGGAGGGAGCCAGTGCCGTAAGACAAACACAATATCCATGATCCACCGGTTTAAAACGAAGACCTTGCTCGTGCTAATGGTTAGAATCCAGCGCTTAGACCACTGACACACTGGGGTGGCGTTTCACTTTTCCTGCTGGCCTACATTATAGGCGGTCTACTGCTTACAACACATTGAGTTGCATATTACGGATGTAAAACCAAAAATAAGTAAACCACAGAGGTACAAAATGTCACTTGTTATGGCCTTACTAAACTGATATGCAAATTTCTTTGAAAGTACGTTCTTACACCCTAAATGTTCTCACTGATCGTAATTATACAAAATGTATGCAGAAAATAGTGGAAAGTATTTTTTTTTGCTTTTAATTCAAAAATAAATAATGATTATTATGTAATGGTCGTATTATTGATTAAAATATTTCAGAAAGGTCAGGTGCGAAATATTTTGTATAAAATATTCAATGAATAAGAGCTCTAATCATTATAAACGAAACAAAGAGTAATTAATTTGAAAGTACAAAAGCTTGTATGCGTTAGAAAAATATGCGCTATTTACTAATATTTAATCATTTGCCGGTTTAATTAAGTTTAGAGCAGTTCAGCCTGTATTTCAGTGGTGAGAAGAGTAAGCATAAAAAGAATCAAACTATTTTATTTAACAAATATTTTGCTATGTTTTATCTCTTCCATCACCGTGTTAACAGTGTTATATTTTACTACTGATGAGATAACAAATTGTGCTGCTATAATTCTTATATCAATCTCCGAAGTTGCTGTTGTCACGAAATAGCAGCTTCTGAAAATAATTTATGAGCATTCATAATGTAATCTAGGTACTTTGAAAGGGAATTTATCATTGAGACATTCCGCCAAGGTGGTTATGATATTAGAGATTGATAACCTCCGTTTTGACGTCACTCCCATGTCACACGGACTGATACTTTGGTGTCGTGCTTGACGAATTACCTGAGTAGTTGGAACCAACCGGAATTCCTAGTTTCAGCGTGACATCATTCAAAGGGGGTACTTAGCACCCTAATATCGTGACTTTTGTTACTTAATATTTTTTATTTTTTTTTATTAGAGGTTTAACGACCACCGTGAGGGCAACACAATCGACCGTCCCTAATTTAGGACTCCACGGAAGGGTCGAAGCCAGTACCGTAAGACAAACACAATATCCATGCCTCACCGGGTTTCGAACCCGGGCCCTTCTGTGACGAACGGTCATAAGCCAGCGCTTAGATCACTGCGCCACTGGGGCGGCCTTACTGAATGCCATAGTAGAACTTTTGATACAAAATAAATACACTAAATTATGCTTGATGATATATAATGAGAGAGAAAGAAAAGAGTATGTCATTCGTTCGCATGGTGTGACAGATTGTTACACACGAGCAGCCAAAGAGCGCCCAATCGTTGTCATCAGTTCCTGTCCTGAGGAGCAGTACAGCAGAATGGGCTATGATTGCTGGATGACCATCTTCCTGAAGGATGAAGTAGAATATCTGCTATTTTCGGCAGTTTCTTAAGTTATCTTGGTCTCGCACTCACAAGCGCTTTAGAACAAGTAACGTTTCGTTTAGTGAATACAGTCAGATTCCAACCAGGAGTTGATGCAAATGAATGACCGTTCTCTTGAATGAATATGCGTACGTTATTGTTTTGCTAAAACAATGAATAAACTTCCATGAATGAATGCCTTTTTCTATCGCTATCGGAATATCAAAATGTACGAAGTACAGTTTGATAACTGAACAACACTGTTACAACCAAAATCATCTGCCAGGTAACATTTGTGAACGGAGTCATTTACCAGATATTTTTACACAGATCATAGATCTATCGATGAATCAGCAAAGTTTTCGAAGACGATAACAACTGCAATTGCCTCGAATAGAATGATAGGTCATGGAAATTACACTACTACTTACAATGGTACATCGTAGTAATGAAATCTCGGCTACTTTCTTTTCAAATTAGAAGCACTAGGCAGGTGCTTATTGTATACTACATTCTATGTGCAATGCTGAGATCATATCATATAATATCATAGCCCCCCGGAAAGAGGAGGCCCTGAAACGAACCGTTGTAATGTGACCAAATGGTCTCAATTTTGTGAACTTTATCCAAGTTTTTACCGCAGGTGAATACAGTTATTATTCTCGTGATTAAAGTCTCTTAAAACCCCTTATTGCATTATGTTTTCCAGTCAAAACTGCTTTATTCTTGTGCCAGTTTCGTGAAAAAAGGTAAGTGGGTATAATATTAAATTTTGTGTAGGGTTTAGATTACTATATCTGTAGCACTCATAAATATCATTTGCTGCAGTAGTAAAAAATAATAAATAATTACAAATAATAAGCTGAAAATTCGGACTAAGTTGATCATAGGACCGTACGTTTCTAGTGGGTTATGATATCATATCATATGTAGAAGGTTTTAGGAATGGAGTGTCTGACCCCTAGGTCTTAAACAACTCTTGGAAATAGGAAACTAGGAGATTTGAGCAACAATGCCCAAGAGGAATGTTACACGGAAGCGAGGTAGCTTGACGCCCGTGTTTATTACCGGGGCGACAATACCGGGAGACCGAGGCACGACAGATATTTAATGCATCGAACATGAGATTACTCTACGTCAGTCACGAAACTGATCTGTATGTTATTTGCAGGTTACATGCACAATCTAAGTTGTTTTGAATTTTATTTTATAAAACATTTTTTCAAAATCATTGCTGGATAAAAATAATTTCCAACAAATTACACTAAAGCGTCTTATTTCCAAAGATTTTAACCACTTGCTCAGAATTATTTGTTTCCCACGATGAATATAATAATCAGCGT
Organism: Macrothele yani; assembly: GCA_039090855.1. NCBI lineage: Eukaryota > Metazoa > Arthropoda > Arachnida > Araneae > Macrothelidae > Macrothele > Macrothele yani. The sequence goes on from CM077034.1 coordinate 150,409,276, forward strand.
GACTTATGTATTAAACGTACGGGTTTAGAGCGCTACTTTGTCCGTACGTCCATCTACAGGCACTAGATTTTGCCAACTATTAGTCCGATATGGTAAATTATTTCGCATTGGAGAGCTGAAATGTGAAGACGACGGTTCTTGCATTCCGGTTGTTCTAATGCATAATTTCGCTGCTAGAGGGTGTAGAGAAGGATGCTATCCAATTCAAAATACCTTACATTTCATATATTTGCTTCTAAATATCAGAAAGAAAAAATCCGTCCTCATTCCAATGCCATTTCTAATGAAGTCTGCATTGGGTACAGTTTTACTTTCAAGTAACACAGAGATGCTGCGCTGTGATCGCAAAGGTAAAGTATGGTTCCCTCAATATCTCACCTTCTTTGAAAATATAATATTTGCAAAACTATTTCTGTCTGGGAATAAGATCCTGGTGCAAAAACGTTTCTGCATATATCTTCTGAATTTTGGTGCAGAATATTTTACCAACCAGAGCTGTGGGATTTTATTTGTGGTTTTTATGTATTTACACCAACGTCCGAGCTTCTGAAAACTAGAATGAAACTTTTTTGAGGGCCGATTCCGATCACATCGCGAAACGTTTTAAAAATAAATTCTGCTTAAAATAATGCAAATCTTCCATAAGGTGGCGTAGCTATATATATTTTCTTTTGTCACTACCTCTTCTTCCAATATTCCGATTTTAAGAAAACATTTATTTTTCGCAGAGCGTCTCCGTTGCCAATTTTTTCTCGTATAATTTGAAATGTTTCTTGACGATCAAATGTTCCACTAGAAATCTCAAGTTTATTTTTACGTTTACAGTACATTTGCAGCGATATTTAGAGCATTAAAAAGCCGAATGGAAAAAATAATTTTTCTCTTAGATAGCAATAAGCTGAAAATATTTCTTGTATATTTCCATTCCGGAATAACGCAGATTTCGCCTTAAGGTGCTGACTCATTCAATAAGTATACAGAGTGTGAGAATATTCTTCTCATAATACCTGGCAAATACGTCATAATAATTAACACACCAATCTGTGAAATGACTGTAATTACTGTTTCACACGTCAATTAAACGATTTCTGATTGCTGTGTTAATTATCATTTCATTCAATAAGGTTTTCTCATTATGTCTCTTTTCCAAATTGATGGTGAAAAAAATATTTTAATAGCAGACACCATTCGCCTTGTGTTGCAATTTATAGGTTTGTACATGAAGAGGTTTTTTGCAGTTCAGAGTTATGACGCTATTTGTTGTGTTTGTACGTCTCCTAATCCTATTAGGTGTGCAACTTAATTCTCGGCCCCTAATCGCAAGCGATCATAGAACGTCCGCAAATACAAATAGCTCTGTGCGATAATGGCTGATTGCAGCGTCATTCAACAACGATCCAGGGAACCGTAACCGCTCACAGCTGTAGTGAGAGAAGGGACGGAATTTGACGGTGAAAGCAATGTCTTTCGAGAAGAAACATTAGAGGCGCTACCTCCTTTTCGCATTTCAGCTGAAAACAAAGAACCGCGGTAGCCCAGCAAATGATGTATGCTGATTTGGGTGATGCTGCTAGGTCCTACCGTACGTTTAAGAAGTAGTTCCAGCGGTTTAATCAGATAAATTTAGATCTCCGTGATGCAGAACATCCGGGACAGCCACAGAAAAATGAGGATGAGGAACTGGAACAACTGTAGGACACGGATCTCTGTTGCACATAGTCAGAGCACGCCCAGGAACTCGTAATAACACGGCAAGCTGTTGCAAAACGCCTGCACAAGTTTGGACAGATTCACAAGGAGGGAAGTTGTGTGCCCCACCAACTCACAGTTGCGAACAAGTAAAGGAGTTACGATGTTTCTGTGTCCTTTCTCTCCAGATTCAAGAAGGATTTCCACCACAAGACTTTGACCTGTGATGAGAAGTGAATTCTCTACGATAATCCTAAGCGGCGCAAATCGTGGAATTATCCAGGTTAGCCTACCATCAGTACTGCCAAATGGAATATCCATGACAGGAAGTTGTTGCTGTGCATATGGTTGGATCAGCGGATTGTCGTACAATATGAGTTGCTCAAACATGGTGAAACGGACAATGCTAAGGGTTCTTGTCAGCAAGACATTCGTGTGAGTGACGCAATGGAGGTGAAAAAACCATACACCGGCAAGGGCAGAAGGTCGGTCCTGTTGCTTCAGGATAACGAAGGTTCTCACAGCGCGATACCAACTTTAAACACGATCACCGATCTGGGATGGGAAATTTTATCCCAACCGGAATATTCTTCAGACTTCGCCCCGTCGAATTCTCACCTCTTTCGCTCCCTGCAACATCACCTGAGTGATACGCACTTTACTTCTGTCGAAGAGGTCCACACAAGTATTGATGAGTTTATAAACTTAAAATAGCCCCCTTTTTTCCGCAGTGGCATTCATCAGCTCCCTGACAGATGGGTCAAATGTATCCAACGTGACAAGGATTATCACCCTGATTAGGTACGTATTCGATTTGCTATAATTTGCTCTCAACGTGCCGTGCCTGTGACCGAGAATTAAGTTGCACACCTAATATATTTCATTTAGAGTTAAACGAAATGTAGAGTAATCCATAGAACCAGAATTATTTCATCAGGACATCGGGTACGCGGGCAAGGAATCTAGACAGTGAGTATTAACCGATTATTGACTGTCTCTTAAAGTTCTCTTTTGCTTCTTATTCTTATCTTCCATGGGGAATAATCGGACTCTTGCACACTTCGCCTTTATTTCGAGACAAGGAGTATGCTCGAGCAGTGAATGAATGTGGTGCACCTCACTTACCCAAATTTGCAAAAAACACAAACTTATTTCAAACCTTCTATAAATTAAGACCAAGTAGATGGAGCATTGGAAAGAATTCTTCCGTTATCATTCATCTGTGAAAAAACCAGTTCCAAACATTGGTCACGAAATATCGATGTTTTTTCGATGAATCGGCTTCTGCAACATCGAAGGTTAAAACATTGATCATCGGTGGCAAAATAACGTTGTTAAAAAATATCGAGCTTTTTTTCTAGGGTTTCACTTGAGGAACATCTGCTATTGCATCATTTGGTTATCTGGCGTACTACTTACGTCACAACTTCGTATTAAGTTTTTCTACTTGATAAGAAGATGCAGATCAATAACGTGATTGGTTCGCACATTTGTACACGTACTTCTTTGTAATCATGTTAATTCTCGAGTAGACAATAATCGTTTCCTTAAATTTTTGGACAGCTTTGTCTATAACAGAAAGGCTGTGCATCCTCTGTGTGCTGCAATTAGTTTTATAAAATCAAGCTCTTTCTGCAATAAATCCTGAGTTGGGCATATATGTATTGCACAATATACGTATGTGTAGAAGGCAGAGATTTTTTTATTTTCATGGGCTTTTTGACTTTTCACACCAAAATTTAGGAACGCTAAGCCTGCTAGAAATTTAGAAAATCGAAGACTGTCAGCTCATCCCCACACCCATAGACTTCCCAGTATGAGAGAATTGGGATGTTGCTCCTTGGATCCACGCAGTGTTTTCAGAAAATCAATAATTATTGAAAAGTTTTTTAGCAAAGTTATTTTCAAACCTGTAAACAAGGTGAATTTTTATAAATTTATTGTGGAATTTATCAGATCCCTTAGGAATGTTGAATTTCACAGGACAGCCCGGCAGGGCTTTAAATTTTCCTGTGAAGGAACACAAGACTTACGAACGGAACTATGAATGGAAGAAGTCGTCTTTAGCCCAGCATCGTCACGAAAATTATCATAAACTTTTGTTTGGAAACGACACGCTTATTTATAATTCTGATTGGACTATTAATATTAATATAGCAGAAGCTTTCAACATGCTCCGTAAATCTTCACGGCTTGTCAGCAGCATCACATCTACTACATTTCTTCCAGCAGGCAAAAACTATTCACCGAAATCCGTGACCGCAAGAATTCTGAGGATATCGCAATGATTTAGATATTTACCTCCATTTGTCCTGACGACGCCTAGACAAACGCTTTGCGAAACAATAGTTGATGTTAAATAAACAGTTAAAAGTGTTTAAATGTTGCCTTTTTATTCAATCTCAACATCCTAATTTGTTTAGTCATAGATTATGAAAGGAATAGTGTTTCATTTATTTTGGTCGGCTCTTAACGATCAGCGTAAGTAACCCGATGGGTTATGAACAGTCGCTAATACTTAATTTCTGGACACTGGTGCCAGAGGATCGATACAGCAGGTGTCGTAAGACAAACACAACTTCCATACCTAATCATGATTCGACCCCGAACCAGTCTCTGACGCATGATCAAATGCTAGTTCTGAGACAACCGGAAAGGCTTCTTAGTTTACCTTTTATTGAGAATGAATGTATCGCACAGTGTCATTCGCTGAAGTCGCAAAGGAAATCTATCCGTGAGAGAAATAATTACATTAGTGGTCAGACTTGCAATTACTGATATTTACTGCCTACACGGCATATAGTATAAAGAAATCTAATGAAAATAGAAAACATAAATTGATTAATATTGCAGAAGCAGTATGCCAAATAGCTTGTAAGAGAGAAAATGGATACAAATTACAAAAGCAACACGGGCTTAAATAAAACTTCTAAAAGTTTGCTAATACGTCATCAAAAAACTAACTTACCAAAGTAACTCAAAATGTTTTTTTTTCAGGAGATTATTTAAATTTCCATCATTTCCTAACAAACATTTACCCAGTTGTTCGAGCGATATTTCCATTTAATAGCGGCACCGCAATTGTCCATTTCTTCATTTTACAGATTTTTGCGGTATCCCTGCTTATATTCTTGACAACAACTGTTGGTAAACACCGGCTCCTACTGTCTCAAAGGAAATGCCAAGTTCTCTTTTTTCCAAAACTTTAATTCATTGCTCTGGAGTCCTATTTGTGTTTACCTGAGTGTATTGTAAGTTGATATTAAGTAGGTTTTTAGAGGACATGGACTAAGGGCTTACTGTTTTCAGTTTTTCAAAACTTTTATGTGGAGAACGTATTACAATGAAAGACACGTCACTTTGAATAACAAAAGACACGTGGAAGAGAAAAAGAAATGTGAGAAAATGTTACTTAAAGTTTAACGATATTTTCATTTTGAAAGTTTTTCGTTTTACGTAAAGAAAAAAAAATAATTAATTCAACCCAAAGATGTAAATAACATAAAGAGGAGTTGAACTTTTAAAACAAATACTGACTTCTAAACTTTTATTTTCTTTTAAAGGTAAAACCAATTTTTAAAATAAAACGCTTTTTTAAATTACAGAGAGAATAGAAATCTGTGTTTCACCTGTACCATATTTTAGAAAGATACAAGTTGTAAAAAAATACGCATGAAAAATCTATTGTTTCTATTGTTACTAATATTTCTTGAGACTTTTGACTTTGACAATTTATTTTTCATATTATTATGTAAGAAATCGGTTTCATATACAAAATATGTTCAGTTGCCCTTTGGATTCCGTGCAGGAAGGTCGCACATCGTGTGAGCTCCTGCGAGTGAACTTCAGTGCAAGCTTTTCGTCGTCGTCGGCCGTTCGTCTTGTTCTGCGATTAGATAGTTTCTGGGTTACCAGTCTATCCGAATCAGTCCGGTTAGGGGATCTTTTAGTTGTTAAGCTTTTTTCAAAGCTCAATTAAAATTTTCTCGAATCCACTTCTCTTCGTTTCAGCTTCAAGCCCTTCGAAAAAATTAAGAGAATTTCAAGTTCTGTAGTTGTAGAGCAAAAGCCTGACGCCAAGAAAAGCGATGTCGTTTCCCGTTCCACATCTATTTTCACGGGAAATCCGGAGTCAACTGAAAAGCCAGATCCAAGAAGATCTAGAAGAATTAAGAACCTTCCGCCGGAACTTTGTAATAGTATCCAAAAAAGAACAAGAAGAAGATTGGTAGGTAAAAAAATTTCTTATTCTGTGCCTCAGAAAAATCTAGGCACGTCATCTGACAAAAAGGTTGTCGATGACTCTTGTATGTCTGTGCCAATTCCCAGACATAATATCTGAGAAAATATCAGATATGAAAAAAACACCGGTGAAATGCCTGGGCGATGGGATTTCTGAAAAAATTACAAATATCATTAAAACACCGAAGAGATGCTCGGGCGATGGGATATCTGATAAAATATCAGATATCATTAAAACACCGGAGAGATGCCCGGGCGATGGGATATTTGTAAAATTTTCAGATATCAATAAAACACCGGTGGGATGCCCGGGCGATGGAATATCTGAGAAAATACCAGATATGATTTATGAAAAGTCCGAGAAAATTCCGGACAACCTTAACCAAGAAGAAGGTTTTATAGAAAACAGACCTGAGACGGCTTCGGCGTCAGGCTTTTGCAATGGAAAAAAAAAAAAGGCCCTTTTTGGGGCCGAGTACATTTTCCAAAAAAATAACTGTGCAAATACAAAACACAAAAAGTGTTGAAAAAAAGGAACAACCTCAGTCATCGTACGAGCATAAGTTAAGCTCAAAAATAAAGGATGCTGTAAATGACACAGAATTAATGAAAAATGATACAAATAAATACCTGCGTAATATTAATATATTACACAGAGAAAAAAAAAAAGTTGTCCCTAAAAGCAATGTACAGAATTCTGTGCTACAAGAAAGAATTGAAAAACATCGCAAAAATTTCCAAAACACAAATGTCACAGAGAAATTGATTGCTGATGTTGACAAATATCTAGGCGAGAAGGAAAAACAGAAAAAAAGGCCCTTTTAAGGGCATGGGACAGAATTCTGTGCTAAAAGAAAAAATTAAAAAACATCGCAAAAAAATTCCAAAGCACAAAAGTGATAGAGAATCTGATTGTTGATGTTGAAAAAAATTTAAATGAAAATGCTACGCATAAGCAAAAAAAAACTGGTTACTCCAACCGTGGAAAAACCAAAATATTTCTCTGGCAGGCTTAGCAAAGAAATTAAAGAGGCAGAAAAAAATAACTGTAATGAAGAGGCTCAATTGCAGTATGCTAATAACAACGATGAAGAAATGCTTCGGTTAAATGCTGTTACTAGTGAGGAAGGGGGGAAAAATCAACGGCATATTTAGGGGCCGTTCATTTTCATTTTCCTCCTTCCCTGAGGAAGGGGGGGAAAAAACAACGGCATATTTAGGGGCCGTTCATTTTCATTTTCCTCCTTCTCTGAGGAAGAAAAACGCCCTCTTAGTGGAACCTTTCCCTCATTCTCTGAGGAAGAAAGCTAAATTGACCTATTAATTTAAAAAGTTAAAGGAATGTCCACGAGTGAGAAACTTACGGAAAAAAAATAAATGGAGAAACCGATAAAAAACAAAAAAATGGTGAATGGACCATCCATCAAATAGCAGAATTAGCTGCCAAACTGGTCAAAACCAAGGAAGCAATCAATTGTAATGCTGACCAAGTTATCGAAATTAACAGCAATATAAATAAAATTGAAACAGTAAAAAATGATGAAAAAAAACCCGAGGATGAATTTTTTTTCCTCTGAAACAAATGGACTTAACATATTAATTTGGAATGCGCAAGGCATCAAAAGGCAGCATAGAGAATTCTTAGCCTACCTAAAATACAAAAAAATTGATATTGCGCTAATTAATGAATCCTGGCTAATGGACAGAATTAAATTCAAAATTCCCAACTACAAGGTTTACAGAAAAGACAAAACCTCCCAAAGTGGGGGAATTTTGATTGCAGTGAAAGATAAACTAGAGCAAAGTGAAGCGATATGCAACACAGAGGATGGCATGGAAGCGCACTTGGTTATTATTCAAACAAAAAATAACCCGATTAAATTTACGGCACTATACAATCATCCCAAACACACTATTACCAGGGAAGCTCTAGATAAGCTTTTCGAGGAAAATATTCCTACGGTCATTGCGGGAGATTTTAATAGTAAACACCGCTATTGGCACTGCCTAAGAGCTAATAAAAGTGGGAACAATATTTTCAAATATCTTTTAAACCAAAACATTGACTTGGGGGCGCCATCTGAACCCACACGAACGGCGCTCAGAGGAACTAGCAATATACTATATTTTGCACTCCTGAAGAATAATAAATATTACTTTGAAATTTATACTGAGGCGGCGCTCTCCTCTGACCACAATCCAGTTCACCTCCAGCTTTATACTGACAAAACTGTGAAGGTAGCACCCAAAATGGTCACTAACTTCAAGCAATTTGAAGGGAAAATTAAACTAGTGCCACCCCCAGTAATTGGAGACTGTAATAGCAAAGAAGAAACTGACACATCTATTAAACTCTTTAACCTCGCCATTAAAAAAATTATGGAAAAATGTCAAACTCCTGTTAAAGAGAAAAAAAATCCGTACTATTTACCCAAAGAAATTTTGGAACTTATAAAAGAAACAAATAGGTACCGAAGCAAGTGGCAAAGAACAAGAAATAAAACGTTCTATGACCTTTATTGCTGCATAAATAGACAAATTAAAAGAGAAATCAGAAAATTCGAGAATGGGTCATGGGGTCAAGTATTAGATGAGGCTCATATTGACTACTCTGAAAATTCGGATAAAAAAAACAAAATGACTCTATGGAATCTTACGTCGAGCTTGCAAAATAAAAATGTCAAATTACTCCCACCCCTTCAAAAAGAAGATGAGACGGTAGTTAGAACTGACGAAGAAAAAGCAGAAATTTTTGCAAACTCACTAGAAAAACAGTTTAAAATAAATGACATCCCAGACACTGATGTAGCCATTAAAATGAAAAAGGCCCTGAATACTTATTTTAGACACGCGGAGGATGTAGAAAATTCTAGAGTCATCGCCCAAAGTGCACAACTCTATGAAGAATTTACTAGTAAAAAAACCTGTATTAACATCCCCAATTAAAAGCAAACAGAAAGTCTCTTTTAAAAAAAATAGAAGCACAAGGCATAGAAAACAGCAGCCAAAAGTAGAAAATGCTACGGCCTCTTTTACGTCCGATAGACAAGTTAAAGGTGCTACGACCTCTCGCGGGTCCGGAACGCCAGAAACTGAAAAGATAAGAAATAAAAAAGCCCTTTTAAGGGCCAAAAAAAAATTTTTGTTCCTCCTGACTTTGAAAAACCACTACCCATCAGTGAAAGGGAAGTTAGGTTTCATATTAATAATCTTAAAAATAAAAAGGCACCAGGCAATGAAGGCATAAATAATAAAATTATGAAAACATTACCGGAAGAATATGTGCAAACCCTTACTAAAATATACAATTGTGCCATTAAAATAAATTATTTCCCTGATATTTGGAAGACAGCAGAGGTAATACTATTACCCAAGCCAGGCAAAAACCCGGCAATTCCTGAAAATCACAGACCGATTTCGTTGCTCCCAACCATGGGAAAAATCTTTGGAAAAATATGTCTTATTGGAATGCAACAATTCTGTGAGGAATTCCCAGTAATTCCATTTACTCAAGGAGGTTTTAGAGATAAACACTCCACGGTGCACCAACTCTCTAGAATAACTGAAAAATGTGCTGAAGGAATTATAAAAAAGAACACACAGCAGCCATATTTCTGTATGTGGCAAAAGCATTCGATCAATGCCCACATGAGGCAATTATCTACAAGCTAATAGCACATGATTTCCCACCCTGGATTATACATATAATCAAATCATACCTCACTAACAGAACATTCTGTGTAAAAATCAATGGGAAAAAATCGTTAAAAAAAAATCGAAGCTGGTGTACCTCAAGGCAGTGTACTCGCACCAACGCTGTATTCTATCTTTACGTCAGACTTTCCCAACCATAATAACAGGAATCTGACTACAGCTCTCTATGCTGATGACACTGCACTCGCTTATACTTCCAAAAATAAAAATCAAGCAACTTTCATGTTGCAACATTATGTTGAAAAACTTGAGAAATATTTCTTAGATTGGAAAATTAAAATCAATACCGAAAAACTCAAGCAATTCTATTTTCTAGGATTAAATGCAATCACAATCCAGACTTTGAAATAGAAATGTATAAAAAAATACCTTGGGTAAATGATGTTAAATATTTAGGACTTTTTATGGACCACAACCTAAACTGGAACAAGCATATTAAAGAAACTGTGTCCAAATCTCTTAAGATCAGAGGAAGTCTCCAGCCAATAATAAAAAATAAAAGGCTTAGCAGGAAAAACAAAACTTTGATATGGAAAGCCTGCATCAGCCCTGTTATTACTTATGCCTGTCCTATCTGGGGTAACTGCAACAAACAGCAGAAAAATAAGATTACCTCATTTCAAAATAAAACCCTACGATATATGGTTGGACTTGATGGAAGAACTTCAAACCATGCTATCCGAAGCATGCTAAATATTAATTCCATCCATTACACGATGTATGACTTAGCTTATAGATACTATGAAAAAGCTAAGATTCATCCTAATCCTCTGGTCAGAGCGGCCATTAACTATACTGTCAAAGAAACTGACAGTTATAAAAGGCCAAAACCTATCTTGAATAAAGTTCCAGAAATGAACCCAATTCACAGCTACCCTAGCAAAAAAAAATAACAATAATTGGGACTAGTGTTTAGAGGGTATTTCTCACCTAAGAAGAATTTCTGATAAAAAAAAGGCTCTTTTAAGGGCCGTACTCTGATTTGCAAATATACTTCACACATGTGAATAAATCTCGTTAAATAAAAAAAAAAAGAAGGGGGGGCTCCTCTAAGAGCCTTACTCTGTTTTGAAAACATACTTCACCCATGTGAAGAAACCTTGTTAAATAAAAAATGAGAAAAAAAAAAAGGCTCTTTTAAGGGCCTTACTCTGATTTGCAAATTTACTTCACACATGTGAATTAATCTCGTTAAATAAAAAAAAAAAAAGAAGGGGTGGGCTCCTCTAAGAGCCGTACTCTGTTTTGAAAACATACTTCACCCATGTGAAGAAACCTAGTTAAATTAAAAATGAGAAAAAAAAAAAAAAAAGGCTCTTTTAAGGGCCGAGCAAAATGTTGCATAAAAGATTTATCTTTTTTGTACTAAATATCTCTGCCCCTAAAAAAACAAGGTATTGTTGGTCTTGCCTTTTATGTTAAAATTTGTTGTTGTTTTTCCCTGATTAAAAAAACAAACAAAACAAAACAAAAACAAAAAAAGAAAAAAAAAGGGCTCTTTTAAGGGCCGAGCAAAATGTTGCATAAAAGATTTATCTTTTTTGTACTAAATATCTCTGCCCCTAAAAAAACAAGGTATTGTTGGTCTTGCCTTTTATGTTAAAATTTGTTGTTGCTTTTCCCTGATTAAAAAACAAAACAAAACAAAACAAAAAAAATAAAAAAAAAAAGGCTCTTTTAAGGGCCGAGCAAAATGTTGCATACTCTAAACGAGTATCTTAAACCTCGATCGGTGTAATTTTGTGATCACACCACCTCAGCTATGGTTACTCTGACATGCCTGTCGAGAAGCAACAAAAGTAAACCTGTGAAAAAATTCTGTAAACCAATGGGGAAAAATCTTTTCTTTCATTGGCTGGCGAGCAACACTGAGCAAATAGCCAGTTTTGTCTTACCCGGTGTTCAAAGACGATTTTCTCTGGGAAAGATGTTCTGTGTGTGATGTTTTTTTTCCAGGTTCCCCTTTCCCGTGTCCTTTCCTTCCTTTCCCCCTGTGCTCTTCTGTGGCACAGGTGTACCGGGCATTTTTCTGCGGAGAGAAATATCACTTGAAATGGCTTGTTGTTACAGGTAAGTATGTAGGGCAGCTTACAACTTCACTTCTTAACGGGTAACCGTCTACTCCCTCTCCTCTAATATTTCCATACTTTTCTTTCGTACTATTCTATCAGGGAAATCTGTTCCCAAATATCTAATATTCCTCTTTTTCACCTGACAAAAGGCGCAGAGCGCTGAGGGTTCGGGTCTCTCAACCTCAGATAGGAAATATCTCTCTCTACAAAATATGTTTTGTACTTTAATTTTTTTGTAGCTTTAGTTTTTGGTTTTGATTCGCTTTCAGTAGGCTTAAAACATGAGGTCTGCGGCAAGTGTTCTATGCCGTCACAGACACGGTGTTTTTTGTAATGGCGCAAGATGTCGGCAGGGGAGCAAGAGTTTTTGAGAGCTCATGCTTTCTTGTTTGTGCTGGGTGTTACTTGTTCAACATTATTATTGTTATTTCCTCATCGGTTTATGCAGAAACTAAGTGGGTTAAATCCGTAAGTCTAGTAGTATATTGCGTTTGTTTATTCAATAAAATAGAACCAGCGAAACTCCGTAAATTAATTGCATGACACATCACCGATACCGGGATGTGCTATTGCTAGCCGAAGAACGTACAATACAAAATTAAAAATTGTGACATTATGTTTCATAGATTTCCACGAAATTTACAAATTATTTCGGTACTAACATGTAAGAGAAAATAAGTTTAATGCTTGGAATTCAACGGTGCGCTCCGAACATTTCTGTGACGAAAGCTGGATTCGTGATCCGAAATATGAGTTTCTTAAGCTGTCTGCTAAAAAATTACTAAAACTAGATACGCGTACTATTGAAAAACTACTGACATTGAATTAGGGAAAGATAAAGATTTGTTCTGAACTGTCACTTGATCATTTTACCTTATAGGTCGTGAGTGCCGGCGTGTTTATTTAGCAACACAGCTTTCCTCGTCTTACATTCAACTCAAGGAAGTCCAATGTGGACAAATCACTTGCTTGAGAATTTGGAATACATTCTGAAATTACGGAAAACAAATCTTTGGACAGCTTCATTAATGTTGTTAAAATATGTAGTTAAGTAAAACAAAAATGTATTACCATTTCAGAAGGGATTCATAACAATTATTCGCTCTTTACCAATGCCCTTTTAGCTGATTTACAGCCATTTGAAATCAAATATATCTTGACAGCTTGAAGCAGTCCAAAAATTATGTTCTCCCGAATATGGGAACTTGGCCACTTTTATGATCATCCATTGCCAGCAGGAGTAAAGTACTGCATACGTCTTTTGCTTTCAGCGCCTCATGCTCCCGAAATCCCAATTTCTAGTGCTACCACAGTTATATTAGATGACCATGACTGTGTGTTTCTGACTCCCCAGTTGTTTTGCAGCAGCTTCCTTGATATGTCAGAACCACTGGCAATGACTGCGGGTAAAAATGAGATTCGAGACATTATATTATATTATTAGGCAGCTGCTGAAGCATATACACTGCAAAGCAATTGGATTAGAGATACCTGTCTAGTAACGTGTAGCACCACCTTTCGCCCTGATGACGGCTCCCACAGTTCACGAAGATTTGATGGAGGGAGTCAGAGCCTCCAACATCTCTCTCGATGGCATCCCAGTTGGGATCGATGGGATTGAGGTCAGGTGACCTACCTGGCCAAGGAAGCGAGGTCACGTAGGTGGAGTGTTCATCCAACCATTCGGATACAATTCGAGTGTGATGGCACGGTGCATTGTCTTGTTGCAGGATGAGGTCCCCAGTGGGATGTTGAAGACGCACAAACCGGAGCAAATGGTTCCCCAGGATATTCCGCTAACGTTGACCTCTGAGGGACGATGTCACGCGTATCAGGGGTAAAATTTCAGTCCACATAAACAGTCCCCAGATGAGAATGCCACCACACCAAATTGAAGAGTACCCTGCTGGCAAGAAGGATCCTTCGCTTCATGTGGTTTGCGCTGTACTCGTATCCTGCCATCCGCATGTACCAACGTGAATCTCGACTCATCCGTCCAGACAATATTTTCCCATATGTCTAGGGTCCAGTGGCGATGTTCCCGCGCCCATGCTTATATTTGCTTCAAAATTATACAAAAACGTTATTCCTGCCTTATTTATTTCTACAGGTGTTACACTATTGGAAATTGGGACACTTATTTGTCAAAGAAAATGTATTTTTCAAAATATTCTGCTTGAAAGAGAATTATCTGAAACTATACGTGTGCTACACCCCGAAACCCAATTATACACAAAAAATAAGTGTTTTTTGAGAAACAAAAAATCGACAGCATTCATAATGCAACTGAATGTCTGACAATTAGAAACTCAAAGTAACTGCTTGAAGACAGAAGGTTCGGAGTATACAAGTGAAGAATAACACCAATAGCTTATAAGAGTAGTATATTAGCTTTATATTAGCTTTGGTTACATAGCCATATTCCATCGGGTTCTACGTTTGAGCCGACCGTGGGCTAACCGTTGCATTCAATGCTATTTAATTTCCATTATGTTGCAACACGAGAATATGATTTTCGGTATAGCAGTTGCGTAAAATAATTTTGAAATAATGTTTTTGCATTGTAAATTCGGAAGGAACTAGACAAATTTCAGTTGCAAAAATCACGCATTTGAAATATTTTGGCCGTGAAACATAATTTTTCAAATGAGATTTTTAAGCAAAGAATGATTTCCTGAAAAAAGGAATATAATAGTGCACACTAGGTGAAATATATACTTGATTCATGTGCATACTGTTTTAGGTTTTTGTGGTTGCGTATATAAGCAGTTACAAAAAATACATTTACGTGTTTGGCAAACTGGTAAAAGAACCAAAAGCAGAAATGAGTGCTCACCCTCTTTTCGAATTATATGTGAGTAACGAATTTTTAGAAATTGTGCAAAATATGTGCTTTTAAAAATATAATGGAACGGAAATGCTTTTTTACTTCGAACAATCAGAAGACCGAATTCGACGGACAACTTGTGTCTTCTGCTTGAGATATTATAAGTGGACAACAATATAATCTTCATACGCAAGGCTACGGCAAAATGATTTCCCTAAACGATTTGTACAATACATTAAAAGCTTCCAAAAAATGAATTTTTTTTTATGTCCCTGCGGCAGACAAAGAATTCTAGCTGAATAACGTTCAAAGCAGTGCACTTCCTCCACCGTCATGTTTTCGTTAGACGATGCATCCTGGTTAAAACACTTTCCCAGGAAAACGGCGCAAACGTACCCAGACGTACACATGCTGATTCTAAGTTCTAAGATTTTCAAATTGTATTCATGAAAAGCAACGCATTTGAGGAAGTGTACATAATTCGGAGTTTTGTACCTAAGATTTCAAATTGGTATCACGTGCTATTTTGGAATAGATGACACATGTTATTCCTTTATTTTATAAACAGATGCTCACTATGCCGTACTTTCCTGGATTGGAATTCAAAATTTATCGAGAGGAAAATTGTTAGAACTGATTTTCACAGTGAAAAAAAACACCGTATGTATACCGAGTGTGGAAAAAAAGAACACAGTTTTGCACAAAATTAGGGAATAAAGAGTTATTATATTTAAATGAGTGGATATTATTGCCTTTTATTCCTTTCTTTGAAATGTTAAGCATGTTCTGAAAACTTAAAATATTCATGATTATTTAAATTAGGAAAAAAAAGGATTCCTTTTCAACCAGAAAAATGTTTTAGTATATATATTATTAAGATTGAACTCTTGGCTTCCGTGGTCCAAAAAAAAAAATAAATAAGTAACCTACAGGTTCCTAGAAAATATTTTTGTTTGAGATTTCCCTCCTTCAGTTCCGAAAAATTGGCCTGCTGTGAGGATTCTTAGTTCATCAAATGTTGGATTTAAATTTATATGGGCTGTTTTGAAAACACATGAACACAAGCTTGTACAAAAATATGAATACGTTGCAGAGTTCTCAAATAAAAAAACAAATTTTCAAAGCATTTTTAACACTAAAATGTGTTTCCTTGCCAAAGATGGAGCTGGTTGATTAGTATTCTTGCAATTTACTAAATTAGGGTAAAATTTTGCTTTTCTTTTAATGTTTCTCGACCTTTTACATTTCGCACTGTTTCTATATATACATGTAAGGATATTACAAATACCACATCAATAACAAGACAGTCATGTCCATAACGATGTCTTGTCAGTCTTGTCAATAGCAATGACAATATACAGCTATGTCTTTAAAATCTTTAGTCTTTAAATTTAATTCCTTAACTCCCTATATGCTCCACAAATGATAAAAACCTTATAATCGAATTTATTGGTTGATGTTTGCCTATAAATCTATCAATGAGATGGACAAATTTTTCCCGCCTACTCTTCGAGTGAGTACAGTGGTTCATTATCCTTCCCAAAGGAAGTTTCAGTGCCCAGCGAAAAGCAGAACGACTGGTAATAAGAAAGAAGTCTCAAATAGCATCTTCCATTACAGAGGTTGTAGTTACAAACTGGACAGGAAACGTTAGGGATACTGCATGAATGAATGATATATGTATCTAACCCAAATAACACACATAGTAACACTGCATTATGGACTAATGGGAAATTTGGAGAATGTTCATACTTATGGAAAGCAATACCCGGTAACGTCTGGACACCTGCGAGATATAGATCCATATTATTGTTCAGAGTGTGAGGAAAGCTTGTACCATAGTACAAGCACCATATTACTCAGGTTCTGCCAGAATCCTAGGGCATGGAAAGTGGTTATCCTATTGAGAACATCTGTGACGCTGGGAAGCGACACCTGGATAAAGTCGCTGAACAGGGTACCACAGGTTCTTTGTAGGATTAAGGTCAAGAAACCAGACGTTAATCTGTAATGATTCAATCCCATGAGTTTTTAGCTGATGATTCTTGCTCCAGGCCGGATGAGTGGTTGCATTGTTATCTAGAAAACAGAATATATGTCAAATAGCAACGTGAAACAGTCTTACAATACGCATATTGATCGTACACTGCTGGGCAATTGTAAGGACGGATCATAAACGGCTATATAGCGCATAAAAAATAAGTGTGGTTGGATGCCAAGTAAAATAAAATAATGTCAGAATGCCAGGACATTACAAAAAAGACAATTTATTGTGCTCTGAAATCCAGAAGATTTTGGAACGTGTCCAAGGGACAAACAGGCCATTTTGTGCAGAATACGTAAACGTGAAAAAAATGCAATTACCGTCCGCAGGCGTCCCAGCGTAAGATGTCAATACGGGGTATGGCCACCATGGAGGGCGATGCAAGATTCTACACGTCGTGTCATGCTTTTCACAACATTATCAAGCAGCTGTTGGGGTTATTTATCCCATTCCTCTGTCAGATCACGGATGAGGGTGTCCTTGTTTATTGGATGGCATTGGCGACCTCACTGTAAAAAATTTCATGGTCAAATTACGGTAGATACACCGGCAGCTGAGTGGCCAGTCGATAAACCGTAATTGTACAGTACTATAATGTAATGTTCATTAACGGTCTAATGACCGGGAAATAAAAAACGGTCAAACTACCAGAAAATGTGGCCTAACACAGTAGATCAACCGTAAATTTAATACGGTAGATAAACCGTATTTTAAAGAAAAAATATGGCAAAGTCTGTTAAATAAATCCGGTGTAAAGATCGTTTTTTCTTTACAGTACCGTAATTTTACAGTACCATACTGTAATGTTCATTAACGGTCTCATCATCATCATCATCATTGTCAACCATTATCAATCCACTGCTGGACGAAGGTCTCCCCAAGTTTCCTCCACAACGGTCTGTCTTGTGCCAGTCTCCTCCATGTCACTCCCGCATATTTACGAATTTCATCCACCCATCTCCCATGTGGTCTTTTTCTGGGTCTTTTCCTGTCCCTTGGAATCCAATCTAAAATTTCGGCTGTCCATCTATGGTCTGTCCTTCTGGCAGTATGTCCAGCCCATTGCCATTTCAGGGATTTAACTCTGATCATGATGTCTTCCACTCTTGTCATTTTTCGGATCCACGAGTTCCTCTTCTTATCTCTCCTGGTTATACCAAGCATGCACCTCTCCATGCTTCTTTGAGTTGTCTGCAGCCTTTGTATGTCTCTTTTAGTTAAGGTCCACGTCTCTGCACCATACGTAAGCACTGGAAGGATGCATTGATCAAACACTTTTCTTTTAAGACATAATGGCATATTGCTCTTGAAAATTATGCTGTTTCTTCCAAAAGCTCTCCAGGCAAGTTTTGTACGCCGATTAATTTCTTCATCAATGTGACCCTCACTTGATATCTGCTGTCCAAGATAAACATACGTATCTGTTATCTCCAGTTTTTCTCCATCAATCGATAAATCTTCATTTCTTGTAAAAGCATTGAACATCACTTTTGTCTTCTGAAAGTTTTCCTCCACAACGGTCTTCTGAAATGACCGGAAAATAAAAAACGGTCAAACTACCAGAAAATGTGGCCTAACACGGTAGAGCAACTGTAAATTTCATACGGTAGAAAAACCGTATTTTAAAGAAAAACATGGCAAAGCCTGTTAAATCAACACGGTGCAAAGTTTGTTTTTTTCAAAATGTTTAGCCACCGTTTTTTAGATTTGGTTTAATGACCTTTTCTTAAAGTGTTTTTTTTTTGGTCTAATTAGGGCTTCAGCCAATTTTTGGGTCGGACTTGAACAGCAGTTTTAAGAAAAAACACGGCAAAGCCCATTAAATAAATATGGTGCAAAGACAGTTTTTTTTACAAAAATGTTTGCAAAATTGCATGTGTTTTTCACGATCTATAATGTGTTTGAGCTTTTGTTTTCATAATTCGTAAAACTCTCAAAAATACCGTATAATATATACACCAATCAGCCAAAACATTAAAACCACCTACCTAATACAATGTGTCTTCACCTGATGAGACAGACTCAATGAGATGTTGGTAGCCATCTCTTGGTATCATGACTGCAACAGATCCCACACTTCCTGTAAATTACGCGGGTGATGCTGCTCATACCCCTTCCTCCAACTGAAACCACAAATGCTCAATAGGATTCATGTCCAGTGAATTTGGGGCCTATGGCATTAAAGGGAATTCCACTTATGTTCTTGGAACCATTCCTGAACTTTCTTTGCAGTGTGACATGGATTACATCCTTTATTTCAAGTCTTGTTGAAAGGTGCCATCTCCACTAGGGAATACAGTCACGAAAAGGTAGTTTTAATGTTGTGGCTGATCAATGTACATTTATGTAAAGATTTCAAATGTGGTCATCCCCAGAACGCCACTCTTAGTCTACCGTAATGGTCAAAATACAAATACCACCAAACTTGCTTATAATGAGTACTGTCGAATCATTTTCATCTAAGAAACAATATGCATTATGCAGTTTTACTGATGTAGATCACTGGGGTGAATGACTTAACTTGTAAGCCCTGTGCAAAATTATTCATGGCATTGAAAATCTAGATGAGCAAATTGTTAAAGCTTCCTCGGATTTTTCCAAAGGACTACTAAAAACAGTTAATTTCTACATGACAGCACAAAGTAACACATTTTTCATTTTTGTCTCTACAACTTCTATGGTGACAATTGCTGTTTACTGTAGGTGTTTAAATTGGAAGGAGTGAGAAGAAAGCCAAAGTGCACGTTGTTTGCAAGTATAACAAACAGATGTCAAAACTACAGAGATAATGGTGTATAGCAGTTGGCTTGAAGACACCGGCGAATCAGTAGTATTTAAAAAAAATAAATGTTGCATATGCAGAGAACTAGAAACAAATTACCAACAGATATTTTCCAATGTGCTCAGGCAAAAAGTAATTTATTGTTTCTTAGATTTAGGACTACCATTACTGAAATACTGATATATAATTGAAACTTAGATACACAGGAAATAGTACTGAATCAAATGGATTGCATTTTTTTTAATTTAAAAAAAAACAAACTTGATTGGTGTAACAATATATATATACAGATCAACTAATATCATAGACAATGTTTTTTTTTATTATGTGCCACTTATTGTCTGATATCTTTTAGCCAACTGTTGTGGTCTTTTACTTTGTGCCATAACTTTGCAGTTTTTGGATTGACTTCAGAATAAAGCTTCTTCCCTTACTTCCTTTCTACCTTTGATCCACATACAGGATTTATACCCACAAAGCACCAGTGATTAAAGTGAGAAATTAACACAATGAAATACATCATAAAAATTCTGGCTTCTAAAAAAGTAACAATATATATACAAAAATAAAATGTATCTTTACAGCACACTACTAGTTTGATTTTAAATTATTACAAAAACTAAATTATTTGTGTAGTGAGAAATCCTGAAGACCATCAATAATGGAAAAAATTTGATCAATTTGAATACTGTTTTTATCCCAAAATAAGAATACTGGTTATACAATACAATGTTCATAATATTTGGCAAGTGTAGTGGTAAAAATTTGCAGTCAACTCAAGAAAATGAAGACCACCAAAACAAATTGTTGTCACAATGGCCAGGTCTGAAAATTAGCAAGGCAGGTGGAATTATTAGAGGACAACTGAAAATAAAAGACTGATGCCTTCATGGACTGAGCAGATTCCTAATACCTAGCAGAGTTGTATAAAAATTAAATGTATCTGCATACACAACCATTGAAACAGAAAACTTGCTGAAAACCCATGAATCATAACAATAGAATAAGATAATTTAAAGAAAAATTAATATGACAATAAATAATTATTAGAACACTACAGATTCTAGAGAGGACAAAAGTATATTAGGACTGAATGTGCGGAAATGTGTGTAAAATGGACCTTAAGGCCAAAACACTAGGAGCCTCATAAAAACAAGACTAATTAACGTTTTTATATCTAGAAAAGCAGTTCCGTTAATGAACTTTCAAAAATTTTAAATAGCATTTTCAACTTAATTCAAAAATAGTAGACTTATAAAATACATAAGGAAAAGACTTTAATTTCATAACTAGCAACTGCAAGAGGAACCTGGCAATACAATTTATAGTTTTTCTGTGTAAATGAAACTTTTGTTACAGTTCCTATATATTGAGAACAGACCTTGATAAAATCAAGAGGCCAGAAAAGTCTGTAAAACCAAAAGTCACTATCGGAAGATGTGAAAATTTCTCGTTGAGATAGAA
Source organism: Macrothele yani (assembly GCA_039090855.1). Classification (NCBI taxonomy): domain Eukaryota; kingdom Metazoa; phylum Arthropoda; class Arachnida; order Araneae; family Macrothelidae; genus Macrothele; species Macrothele yani. The sequence goes on from CM077034.1 coordinate 150,430,110, forward strand.
GTAAATATATTAATCTGAGTAAAGCCTTAAGTGTTTTAATTGCTGTAAATAACATTTTTAAATCTACAAGCAAAAAATATCTGCAAAAGCTGCTAATAATTTGGAAACTATCCGTGCATGGCATACGCATGCACGTCTATATTCTGAGACTGATACCAACTGCAAAAATCCAGGAAAAGCAGCAGATCCTTCCTAGTAAATAGGTGGGCACAATTTATTTTTACACCCAGTCCTCAAGAAAGAGAGAGACTACTTATTTTCCTCGGTAAAGTGGAGGCTTAGGGTTAGAACAGATGAAAAAGACCAAAATTATTTTAGTATTATACTTTGTTTAAAAAAATAGGTTTATATTCTCAATAAAGGACATGTCACTATTTTTGTATATCATGCAATACATACACAATTATAGATGTAAAAAATATATTTTATACACTTTGTTAACATTGGAGAGAGAAAAAAACTTCAATAAAATCAAAGTTTTATCCAAAAGTTCTTATACTAACCTTTGCAAAAATTCCAATGTCACTTTTGCCTCAAAGGGGTAGTAAATATTAAACACAAAATAGGCAGAAAACAGCATGCACACTGCTTTTATTGGATTTTGCACACTATTGACACACATTCTGTCAATTATTAACATGAAGTTCTCTGGGTTTAGAACAGAGGAACCTAAAAAAAATAATATATACATATATTAAATTCCTAAAATTTTATGTAAAATTAACAAATTTAACAATGGTAATTATGCAGTTATAACTTTTGTACTGCATCAAACAGCAGTTATAAAATGGTGTAACCAAGATACCCCCCCCCCCTATCCTGTTAGACATCTGGATCTTTGTATTACTGTCATCAAATTTAGTTAAGATTTTTGCTAGTAACTTTAAATAATGCTAACACTCACTGCAGAAGCAGGGCTCGCTTCCAACAACTTCAGAACAAAATAAGATGGACTTAAGTAATGGGGGAAAAAGGATCAAATCATGGACATGTAAAAAAAAAAAAAATTTTCATTTTTATAAATCTCCGAAGTGGCTGGTTAAGTCAAACCCAACCAACCATCTGCAAAATAATTAATTCACTACCCATTTATTAACTGCCGATCTTGGGAACTCCCAAATGACTTCCAAAAAGGCGGAACTCTTTCACCCCTGATAATAGCAATAACTTTGCAAAAATTACTGCCTGAGAGTGCTCAGGCATGGAAATTTAAAATCATATCAAGTTGAATTCAGTTCATATGGGGTATGCAGATGTGTCAACTCTCCGGATGAATGTCAAATTCTCCTGATTTTCACCGAGAATTAGCCATTAGGATGGTGAGCATTCCATCAACCACCATGATTTTGAATCGCCTGTGAAATAATTTTCTTTCTGCGTCAAAGCAAGGCGACAATTGCAGTCATCAGTTTTGTATTTGTCCTCTCCTCCTATCTGCAAAAAAGAAAGCTTCCCAGGTGGCGCAGCGGTCTAAGCGCTAGCTTCCGACCAAAAAATTTTGCTTTAAAAATTTTTCCCTAGCCCGATTGTCATATGACACCTTCAGCAAAGAGCTGACCTGCTCTGGAACTAGGAATGCTGGGGAGGGTCCATAATTAATTGACAGATGGCAGCTGCCCTGCTTTCTTGCAGTTCAGTCTTTCAACAGTTCGCCTCAAGAAATCCGGCAAATTCACTTACACGACAAAATTTGGCCTTGCCTTGTAACGAAAGGCGATGTTAGTACGATGCTTTTTGTTGTTTTTGCCGTCGCGCACAACCTAAAGAAGACTATAGCACGCGGGCCATTTTACGTTTTTATTATCTTGCAGAATCTACGTACCCAAAAAACCTATTTCAGTAGGGAGTTGAATGATCCGTGGAAGGGAGGAGCGTAATGAAGAGTAATTTCCAAAACCAAGAACAGACCACAACCCTTAGGAATACGAAGAGCTTGAAGGTTTTTAAACTGCACCCCCACCCCCAATAACTATACGTAATGTACACCGAGATTACATGATCTTTATCTAAGTTAGGAAAAAAAATATCTGGGGTGTATACATTTACAATACAAAAACTAACAATGCAATAAAATGGGTATTGCTTTTAGTTTTATTTTTGTATTGTTCTCCAGAACTTTTAGTGGACCAATAATACTTCTGGAAAATATCGATAAAAATAGAGCTCATGTGATTTTACGAGCTGTAATAATCTCCCGATTTTCAGATTTTGAAGGTTGGCATGTTTGGATATGACATTTTTACTTGCATAAACGTAAGAATACAATAATTCAAAAAAATACAGTATTATAAAAGAAATGCAGAGGACAATATACATACAAGTGAAATAAAGCAAATACTTAAAAAATCAAAACATTGTACTGTTAAGAGTGTGAAAACCAAATATGATACTAACAATTGGTTAGGCAGAATTTTAACAAAAGCATGGCACAAACTTTCAAAGCAGAAATATTCAGCAAACAATGATAAGTGAAGAAGTATGTCATTCTTAGAACTGCAGCTTTTTATTTCTCTAAAAGATCCGTGCATTTTCAAGCTTTGAAAATGCACGGATCCATTTGGCCATGAACCTGAGCAAAATTTGGACAATTTTGGAGGTGGTATGGCTGGCAATACTTGAAGAATATTTTCACAAGCTTTGAAAATGTTCGGCATTTTGCCGCATGAAACAGACACGAGACTGACCAATGAAAAAATAAAGGCTGAATTTTTTAGCGATGCGAGGGAAAAAAAAGCATTGAACATTATAATTACTAAGCACATCAGAATATGCAATCATCCTGTATAAGCCAATATAAAATAATTTTATTAATTACAACTACAAAAAAAATAACTTTTTTCCTGACCAAGTCACACTGTGGTGTCTCACAGGCTGTTGGAACTTTGTTAGATCAATTAAATAACCAGTGCAACATCAGATTTGGCAAGACACACTGAAAATGCTTCTTGGGGAATTATTATATCAGACAGCCTTATAATAATAAGTCCAACAATGACACTGCCACAGGACTGTAGCAGAAAAATCAAAATCACGTTTTCAGTAATTTGAGCAGTCACACATTGTCAGTAGGTTGAGCAGTCACACATTGTCAGAACAAAAAAAAAGTTTATTGATGTTTTCAGAGAGCTATCTATGGCAGCATCAGGATGTCCAAATTACTAAAAATTTTGAAGTGATTCTTATAAGAGCCTGATTTTCAGAAAAGTGCAATAAATTAATACTGTAATACAATAGTAGGAAAGAGGATGATTCAGAAAAACTTTTTCTTTAAAGAAAAAAAATTAGTTCTCTTTGGTTTCAAGTTGTACGTACACAGTTCAATTGCTTTTATAACAGGGTAACTAACCCCCCCCCCCAAAAAAAAAAAGAACAACTTCAGTTTTGTAACAATATAAAAAATAACCAAAACAATGTTGAAAAAGGCTGAATTCAGCCAAAAGGTGAGAAAAATGTATGCATTATTAAGACAGGTGGCTCAGCATGGTTACTAGAAAGGTGTCTATTTTAACAGCACATCTCTCTCACACACACAGTGTGTACATACACTCAAAGGACAAAACATTAGATAGTTTGGAAGTGTGCTTCCACATGTTTTCTCTATGCGGAAGCTCACTCTGAAGCAAATATCGAGAGTTGCCCTTCCGATTTTCCCCACATGCAACAAATGGACAGAATACACTGAAATATAGACCCACAATAAGATATAAAGGTTAAAATCGTGCAGAACTTTTTCAATATGTCACTGATTGCCAAACACTCCACTTTTATGAATCAGCACAAAGGAGATCTTCATATCAATAATTTATCGTTGGCAGAAAAAAAAATCTGAGAAATAAAAATCACGATCTTACACAAAACATTTTCTTAATTTCTTTACATTTGTAAGGAGTTCCAATGGAAAATTAGGAACATTTGCTAGTTCTTCCAGAAAACTTTAGAGAATAACAATGTATTAGCCTATATTGATGGAAATTCATGTATTTAACAACTTTATAGTTCCTTTACTTTTTCATCATGAATACCTTTTATTTGCAATCCGTTTTCCTTAGCAGCAAACTACTGGACTAGTTAATCTTAGTCAATAGTCTGTTCCAAGTTAATCCTACGCCCAAAAGAAGAACAAAGATTGGAAGTTGAAACTCGGATGTACCACAGTGGTAAAGTCAACACCAGCTTACATAGCTGGTTTCCCTTGCGAAGGCAAGGACTTAAAAGTTGATGCACAGGGAAAAGAAAACTCATTTAACAAGCTTTATGTCTACAAAATTGTTCTCACCTCTCTACAAAGGGGAAGGTACATAGCTATTCACCACAGCAATCAAAACATTTAAAAATAGTGCAGGTAATTTACTTCGAAATTTTTGAGTTAACACCATTAAAAGACAGTTTATTCTTCTAATACACAACAGTATGAAAATGTACAATAATTGCTAAACTATGATATAGAAAACGTGGGTTATTGCAGATGAGGCTTTTTTTTAGGCCACTGTGCATTTCCCTTAACAAACAAACTGGAAGTGCATGTTTGCCAATACCCTGAATATGACGTGTGGTGTCATATTCTAAGAAAACAAAATTTTATGGTATGATAAAACCATAAGCAGTTTGAATAAAATTCAAAATTTTCAAGAGGGAAATCATAGTGTTACCTTTTACAGCTAGAAATGGAGATGTTACTGCTTCATTAGGAGGACAGTGAGGATTGAGCACCTGAAAAAAAAAATCAATTACTTTTGCATCACAAAATCAAGATACTGATAAAATATTGTTGCACTTCATTTTAGTGATGCTCTAAAATTCTACAAATAAGAAAAGGAACCAACATTAAAACATACAGCATGTTGAGGACTGATGTAGCTTGGGGGGGGGTGAAGCATGCTCATTTTGCGCATATTATTCCATCTAGACTGTTTATATATATAGTATAGGTGGCTGCACCCTCACCCTTGTGTTTGCTATGATAAACCTGCAAAACGTGGGAGAAATTAATATTTTTGCCAATTATTTGTAAATTAAAAACATTAATATGACTTATCAGCCAAAGAATATTGTGTTGTACCCAGCCCTTCACTCTACAGCTTCATCTTTATCCCTTTGCCAACATTAGATCAGAATACCAGCAATCAGAAAGTTAAGCTAGCTGATATTTTTTTTAACTTCCTTTTACTAGTGATAAAACCGTAACGGCCAAGAAAACACATAATTTAACATCAAAAATGCTGCGTGTTGCCTTCTATGTTGGCTGAATTTGCAAGCGCATCAGGTAAGGTTTTCCATGATCCTGCTCCCTGAATTACACCACCCACGCTCAAGGCCATTTGCATTGAATAAGCTAATTTATGACAAAAACACCTCCAGTAACTCTTATGAAGAGAACAGGGTTGTAGGCGAAAAATTATGATCTGTGATCACAGATAACAAAAGGTCAGATTTTAATTTTAGATCCACTTCTTACCCGCAAAGGCACCTTCTGTTACTATTGCATCCAAGGGTCAGTATTTCCCAAAATAAAGGTGGGAGATATCTATAGATGAAAGGGTGGGCAACAAATTTGTTGGAAATCTCCACAACGTGCACACATGTAAATGGAAAACCACTTAAGTCTACAAGAGAGTTAAAAAACAACAACTGTGGACCAACATATTTTATCCGTAGGTCCATAAAAAAATCCACACCAGACATCTGTAAAAGTAATATCCAAATAGATGTGGGGCACTCTTCAAAAAATAGATGTTAGCAGAAATTCATATATTTGGTGTAAATAGGTCAATGTTTGAAAAATAATAGATAAGTGTACTACAGACTGTTTCACCCTTTCAAAACTTTTTTGAGATGCACTCCCCCACCCCCTCAAATGACCCATCTTACTGATATAGCACATTAAACTATTGAAAATCTGCTAGTAGATCTTCATACTTATACAACAGTATCATTTGATGTGTAGCCGATTATCAATGAAATGGTTGTTAAAACATAGTGATAGTATACCAGATGACAATATCCAAATTATTGAAATCACAATATTCAAGTAGATATGAGGGTAATGCCAATATTCAGAGATATACTGATCATCAATTATAAAATTTACACTACATTTCTCTACTAAAGAAAATATTCCAAATATTTGGTTTCTCTGTAAAAAGCTAATATTCCATACAATTATGTTGGTTGTAATTGCAATGATCATTATGATTTATAAAGTTTAAAGAAATCAATAGAATAAATTCAAAATTACCTCAGAAACTGCCAGAAGAAATTTTACATCTTCATCAAAATATGCAGCAACTGCTGCAATTAGCAAAATGACTTGATTGCCATTTCACACATCGGCTTCTGCAAATAGCTGCAGTAAATTTTTCTTTTTCTGAGCAGGAAAATAAGTCAAAAGTTCGGCCTTTCGATCTTCAAACGACTTGCAGAATTGGCTCTATATATCAATGCCTGTTGGTAATCGAAAGTGTTGCAAAAGGCCAACAACTGAAAATAACTGTGGCCAGTCTTCAACTAATTTCACCAGGCTTGTTCTACCATTTATGTCAAGGCGCTGTACGTAAAAGGTGTCACTGATTAGGTCAATTAATTTTTCATCTCCCTCAGTGAGCTGGTTTTTTTTTAACTGAAGGGACTCTGTAGTCTCATTGTGAGGCCAATTAGGTGCCCAGTTGATGTATTCATAACTATCTATCTTTGGGCTAGGAAGGGAACCAGGTGTGTTTCCTTCCTCTTCATTACAAGAGACCTTCCTTTTCCTAACTGGCATTTTTTTATGTAGCCTGCACATCTTCTCAACCCTGTTCAGAAGTTGCTAAGCTAGGGAATCAGCCAGATCCGAGAATGATCCCATTGATATTGTCGGCTAAAGAGGCATTGTACGTCTGTACACATGATTTTGCAAACTCCTGGACTATTTTTTTGGAGGGGTTTGTAGTGTACTGAAATACGTCATCTGCAACAACCCTCACCAATTCACCTCTGAGACTTGGTTTGGGGGTTTTGCCTGTATTTAAGAATTTGTCCCTCATATTTCAAAAGGAAGAAATTTCCTGCCTGTATTTAAGAATTTGTCCCTCATATTTCAAAAGGAAGAACTCATCATTAGTGCAGTGGATCTTCAAGTTAATAATGCAATTTCAACACCTCAGATAATGAAGGATGCATCTGGCACTCATAAAAATATTTTTTAATAATAACACACTTACAGGAATACACCAAGAACTGCAGCTGCTAGAGGAATGGTTCTTAGGACTGTCCAGAAGCATTCACAGGTGTACAAAGGTCTTTGACACATTTTAGTGTCCAACAGGAAATAACTTAAAAAAACTTTAGGAAGGAGAACATTACAACACTGGGTAAACACGTCCATAAACAGCTTGGATCATAATACATAGTCACATTATGGTGACCACCCCCTACTTTTGAAATCAACAGTGCGAATACAATGGAAGAAGGCACGTGTCATGAGCTGAATTGGAGGGTATATAAGTTGACCTGCATACATTCTGAAAATATATCACTCGTTGCTGTCATGGATAAAAGCAGATAAATTACCGAATGAAGTGGCATTTTTTTTAAAATCAACTATTTCTTTTAAAAATTTCAATAAAGCACTGAATGTTATTAAAACGGAACATTTTTCCCAATATGAACGTAATTATTTTCGGAGGATTGGATCCTTCTCTGTCCCAAAAGTATTATCAGAATTCAACAATTCTTAAAACCTCATGCAACACATAAACAACGGCCCGACGTTACCACAATGTAATATAAGCAATCACATATGCACTTGAGGCTACTCTGTGTTTACATACCCATTTGGCACATAATGGGTTTCAAATTTCGCGCTTTCCAAATTTCGATATTCAGTGCGTTGTAAAGTGTTTCTAACGGGGTGAATACATTGATGTGCATTTTAAGTTACATGCCATGAAATGAGGAGTATAATCCCCTAAGTGTAACATGTGATGAAAGACAATTCTGATGTCGTCGAGCTTTTCACCATTTTCAAAAAACAATTCCCCAAATGCTGTATGCAAACATGGCTCGGGACTAAGGCCCTTGGACATAGGGGAATAATACGCAAAATATGAAATACAAATAAATACCTGTCATATAAGAAGCAGATTTTGAGCCGTTACAATCTGCAACTCCACGTATTTTCGGAGGACTTTGGATACAGTTGATATCCTGTAAATTTGTCAATGTGGGAGGTTGTGGGTGCTTTATCTGAAAAAGTAAAATGTAAATAATTTCTAGTCCACGCACGAACAGGTTTTAAGAGTTATGCGCTAGAATTCAAGAAATCCTGTTCAGGCATCAAGTCTTGTTCGAACCCTTATTAGAGTGGGGATGACATGTTGAGGTATTTTCCCTGTACGCTAATCTGGGTCTTCTCTATTTTAGTGAAGGCACGCTTAGATTTGTGATTTGGTCCTCATTTGGCCTAGTGGTCAACGTTCGTGATACAACGGATAAATCTCAGGTATGATCCCAGGCAGGTAACACTCGAACCATTAAATATCTGTCGTGCGTCGGGTGGGCATGTTAAGACGTCGGGACCCGGGTATTGACCCCCCCCCAGTTATAAATAAGAGCGTTTCCCTGCCCAGCCCCCTCTTTCTATCTGACTTTTGTCTCGGTTCCTGTAGCCCAAATCTCCCAGCTTTCTATTTCTGAGGTATGTTTGAAACCTGGGGTCAGATACTCACTTCCTCTACATATGACCTGATAAGGTCAGATTTGAGATTTTATGGAGAGGATTTTAGAAAGGGAGTGTTTGAGTCGAGATCTTAAACAACTCTTTAAAGAAGGAAGCTAAGAGATTTGGCGTAGATGACCGGATAGGAATTACCTAGGCCTGATAAAATAGATTCGGCCAAAATTATGATATGCGATAAATGACGTAGAGCCGCAGTTGATGGGCGGATATTTCATTTCAGGATTTAAGGGTTTTACCTACGCCACTGGATGGAGGAGGGGTGGACTCTCGCTACTTATTCTACGATAAAAGGAAATTGTCGTGTAATTGGAGTAAATTGTTATTGTTTATAAGACGAAATTTAAACTTTTATGTAGCGCATTGGCAATTACCACCTGGACCTCTTAGGGCGATGGTATCACAAATCAACACTAGGTGCCCATGAATAAAATTCCTCGCATTTTGGATACAGTCTGAATTGTTATGGATTCCGAAAATATGAGATAGTACCAAGTAGTCACTTTCTTAATGTTCTATGCATTGATAAAGTCAATAATTTAGTATTATTCGATAACAGGTTTTCCACGTCGAATTTGTTGTTTCGTCAGCCTCTCCCTCGTAGTTTCTTCAATATTCGTAGCATTCGATTTCAAAACGAATTTTCATCAGAACTTAGTCTCTTTGAGTCCCGTTCATTTATTTGGTTTGTCTTTCCAAGAAAATCTCAATCCCTCCGTCTTCCAATCTTTTATGTTAGGTGGAAAACATCTCACTGGCTGTTTCGCACGTTTTGGTGTGTGTTTCTATTTCCAGTACCCGGATTTTTTAACATTGCGATGTAAAATGGAATTATCCACAATACTGTGATCGCAAAATTATGGAAACAATTAGGGGAAGAACCTTTACTTCAACTACAGGACAGTGTCCGCATTCATAAAGCGAATTCCATGCACGAATGGTTTGACGAGATATTTAGATGCAAAGAATTTGACTGACATCCACATAGCCACTATACAAACCCCATGAAATACTTTTGGGATGGATCGGAATTCTAACTGCGTAACACACTGGATCGTCCGACATCGGCGATCGATCTGACTAATGTTTTTAGGGTGGACTGAAAGGTGATGCCCGCACCACCGTACTGAAATCTGGAGAAAAACTTTCCCAGCAGAATGGAGGCCCTGATAACAGCAAAGGTTGGACAATCTTAATTTATTTTTTTCCAAATAAGAAGAAATTTCTGCACAGGCAAGTGTTCGGATCCTTTTTTACGGACAGCATATCTTGACGTTCTTCAGCATTACGATTTACCCAACTCGAGTATCGCAAGTGGCTCCTGGCTTTTCAGATCTCCAGTCTGACGCTACCTTTCATCATCTCTTGGTAGGGAATTGTGGATGTCTGTTGTTCTTAGGATCAGTTTGTTTTATAAGAGCATTACTACAACAAAGGCAGGAGATGTCAAAAAAATAAATATTTCAGATTCCTTCTATGTAGTTCCAGCTTAATGAACAAAAAAGTTTTGTTCAGTTTCTATGTGCTTCGACGGAGGGTGTGACAAACGTCAAAGCGTAAATAATAAGAATTAAATGAGACAAAACCTCGAAGTCATAATTAATAAAGTTCTTATGAAATGTTTGAATCAATTATTATGTATGTTCCGTACTAATAAGTAACATATATGTTTTAACGCATAACTCACGGTGCAAAACATCTCTGTAATTCAAGATGTCCTTTCCCTTTTTGAAGAGTACCAATCTTTGAAAAGAAATAAAGCGACAGAAAGACATTTTGTAGAATTTATTCATTTGTGAGATTTATACTATTAATGCGAATTTATTGGAGGAGAATAAAATCAAAGTTTCCAAGCTTTCGCACATCAACTAGTTGGCTCTTTTAAGAAACGTAGACACAAACTGGATAATTAAACGCATTCTGTTATCCAGTTTGTTGTCTGTCTTCCTTGAAAAAGCCATCTGGTTGATGTGCGAAAGCTTGGAAACTCTGATTTTTCTTCTTCGCCAATAAATTCGGATAACTAAAAACTCTGTTTTAAACTTTTTATTACAAAGCGGCAATCTGATGAACAAATGTAAGCATTTTTTATAAAAACTCATGTGGTAATTTAGAATTTCCGTTCACCTTTTAATTTTTTTTTTGCGAATCTAAGCATTTTTATACAAATTAATGTCGTACTTTAGAAATGCCGTCCGCGTATTACGTTTCGTATGCTTTAATGGCACGCGACACGTAAATGTTGGAATCATACATATTTCAAAATATAAATTCTCAAAAAACTTATCTTTATTCCTACTTTAAATAAAGCATTCTTCTCCGGTGACGCAGTAGTCTAAGCGATGTCTGCTGATCATTCCTCCGAGATTCTCCGGTTTTAATTCGGTGAGGCATGAATATAATTTTGTCTAAATGCACTGATTCTCTGGCATGCCTATAGTCAGTGGCTCTAAATTAGGACCTTGCGATTGCTTATAGCAAATGGCCTCACGGTGGTCATTAAACCAAAGCCAGAAAAAGAAAAAGAAAAAACGAAAACATGGTTAGATTTTCATTAAAATGAAATATTTAAATAAAATAATGTTTTGTAGGGTTTGGGGAAGTCACACAAGGGTTTTCTCTTTTTCGTGATCTGAGCTTTCCTGAATTCATCAGACTAGATGATATTTTTACTGTGAGTTTCTAAACTTCTACAAAGCAACTGATATGATTTTTGTGTGCTTATGTGCATTTATCTGAATTTACATTTCGAGATAAGAGTGGGGTGTTTCCTTTGAGCAGTGAGTATGGGAAAAATTGCCACTGCGGAACAAAACTCTTTAATGGCCATGGAAGGTAATATTGTGAGGATAGAATTTGCCACTGCAGAAAAGCTTGTAATAGAAAATAATTTAAAAAACATAATTTAAAACTTATTTTTCACCGCTGGACTTAATTCCTGCAGCTCTAAAGTACCCTGGAAATTGCGTCACCCCACAATTCTGTTTAAAACCATTAGATATAACCCAAATGACGGTTCGATAATCAATGAGCCTCACGAACAGCTATTGCTCTTGACATTCTGATAATTTTTATTAATTAACTTGATGGGGGTTATTCCTTCATTTCATAAGCTAAACTATGCATATGTAAATGTGTTTGCCTTGATTACATAGCATTTCTTCGGATTACTAATATTTTGTTTTTGTTAAAATATGCACCATTTACCCGAACCAATTTCTTACAATTCCGTAAAAATCTCTTCGCCTTTTACTTATTCCTTTCTACATTGCGACTAAAATGATATAATAGTTGGTTAGTTGACGGAATATTCTGTGCAATATAGCTATGTTTTAGTCCTCTTTTGGCACTACTGATTTTTCAGTTTATGTTTCTCCTCCTGCTTTGCTTATGAATTGATATATCATAAATTAAAAATATTTTCAGATTTAATTTAAATACTTTTCAATTTAATATCTGCAAAAAGCAATAATCCTAAGTCTAGAGTATAGCAGTGAAGTTTTATGATCACAAATAGCCTCTGAACAGGCTACGATTTATTTATAAGCTTCTTCATATTTCAATAGTGATTTAGCCCAGCTCAGTTTGGCCTACGCTATCCTCTCTGGCCGTCCTGTCCTACATACATGTTGATATCAGCAGCAGAAAAAAAATAGATACCGCCACGATGTTCGCGAGCTTCATCTACCATTTACTAGACTTCCCAAAACGTCACTAACGATTACGATGAAAATCAACTGTTTTAAAAGAAAATTACATTACTTTCAAAGTAACTTCAAAATTAGTCAACACTAGTTCATACAGCTCTAAGCATATTTAGGTTATGGTTAAGTGAGAATTAATATTTAAGGGGCCCGATTTTTGCTATTCATGCTCTAAAGTATTAAAGTTAAATGCTTCGGTATTACATGTAAGAACAATATAGGTATCGCTTCTCGTTCTATGTACTGGTTGAAGAAACTACATTTTTGGATAGACGTTCAGTGTTTGGGGACTGATACCTGTACAATACTCTTGAATTTCGTATTTTGTCAAAACCTGCACCTTTTTTTCCAGTATATATTTCGATATCAAAAATATTTCAAGTTTTCGGATATTATGACTTACCATCCTTGTCACATTTACGCCAAAAATCGGATTGTCATCTTCAAAATTTGTATTATATGGCGTAATCCCGTATTTCTTTCATGATTTACCTGCTTCTCCGGGCAATCACGGGATAGGATTATTAACCTCCAGATTCGCTAAGCATGAATGCCGGTTGCTTCGACTAGCGAATCCTGCGATGGTTAAATTCAAATTGATCGGAAACTTGAAATTTGGTCGTTGTGGGTGGTGTAGTGGTTAGCATACCTAGGCTTTTTCTGTGAGACGCGGGTTCGGGTCCTGCTCCCGGACAATGAAAATTTTCAAGTTTTTGGATATTATCTGACTTAACATCCTTCTCACATTTACGCCAAAAATCGGATTGTCATCTTCAAAATTTGAAGGATGTTGTGTCTCGATTCAAGAATGTTATAAACTCTTACGTCATACTGAAATCCATCGCGCAAGATATAGTACACGATGTATTTCTTCTTATTTGCCTACAAGTTTTTGAGAAAATTATTCTCAGCGTTTTGTGAAATTATTTTTTTCAAATGTTCAAATTTATACCAGATTTCCCGATCGCTGCTGAGTGCCCATTTCTCTTAAATTCCAATACATGAGTCTACAAATATAACATAATTTCTGAGGAATAAAATTTTTGAGTCGTTTTTTCCCAAATCGTAGATTTATTTCTAGTTTAAAACGAAACTTGCAAATTAGATATAGTGCGTCGCATAAATATAGAGACAGAACAAATTCTCGAATAAAAAGAAACAACCACGAGCTCAAATGTACACCTCATATTTATAGCAAAAATCGCATAGGACACGCAACTGCACAATAGTTTGACGGAAACATAGCAATTCCAACGCCAAGTACAAGAAAAAAACAGAAATACACTGTCTCAAAAATATAAAGACTTACTAGTTATGAGCATCTTCGGTACGAATAATGGAGCCGTTGTTCGGAATAATACTGAAAACACGATTGGGCATGCTGTCCACCAAGTAATGTAAGTGTTCTGGACGGAGTGCGTACGAGCTTCGTTCAATCTGCTCCTTCAATGCCACCACAATTGAGAACTGCCGTCCATTCGCATACACATCATGAGCTAGGATACCCCATAGGTTTTCGATGGGGTACAGATCTAGACTGAGTGCTGGCCAATCCATTACGGTCACATAATGAGTGGTAAACCAGGTTTTCGTTGATGCAGACCGATAGATAGAGGCATTGTCTTGCTGAAACAGATGAAAACCACCCGTTAGAGTTTCGGCAAACGGTAGAAGGTGGCTTCTGAGTATGTCCTGGTACGTTTCGGAGTTTTGTCTGCCTAGCAGAAAAGCGGAATCCGTTGTCCCATTGAACGAAAAAGCTCCCCAGACCATCACAGACCCTTCTCTTTCGGTCTGCTAAAGAACGTGCAAGGCTCACGTCGTAAATCATGCACATAGCAATACCAACCCTCAGGGCCATTCAGGTTGATCTTTTTCTCATCGGAGAAAATAGGTGTGATCCACTCGTCCGTCCAGTGCATGTTTCTGCTTGCTCATAACAATCTAGCTACCTTGTGGTGCCGCGTGAAGTGTGGCAGACGGCATATTTTATGGAGCACAATGCTGCGACTTTCCTTGATTCGTCGATGAACTGTGTCCTTTGAGACGGTGACACCAACTGTCCGAGAAACTTGACGTAGTGATAACCTTTGGGATTAAACTAAACGCATGATGACACACGTTTGGATGTTATTCGAGGCTTTCCAGGCCGTTTTCTGGCAGTTAACGCACCGCGTTTCGATAAAGTCTTATAAATGACTGCCATACTCCTCCCCATGGATTTTCAAATTTTCGCTACAAGAAATCAATTTTCTCTCAGTCTCCAAATCTTGTACACCTCCTCACTAGAAAGTGACGGTTGCGTGGCATTTCGGCAAACAAATGTTAAACGGCAGGTACGCTGTCTTTGTAAGCTGGACCGAATTACGGCCCATACGCGTGCGTACAACATGCTAATCTGTACATCTCATTTTCATGTGCCTACTTTACATAGTTGTCTTTATATCTATGAGACACCTGAAATTACACTATTTCACTTTGTGGTGTTCTTTTCACGCAATCCGGTCATCTAGACGGATCGAAACCTTTGTTGTATGGTTATGTCTATTTAGTTCAGCTTCCTACCTATATTCACATTGCGTTCATGGCGTAAAGTCGACTGTCTCTATATTTATGCAACGCACCTTATAAATCTACACAATCTGGTATATCTGAAATTTTCACTAATTTATTGTTCGCCGACAATGTGCAGAGGTTAACTCATTTGCTCCTTTGACTATATGTTTTTATTTAGAACCGTTCTTGGCAGGCTTTAGATTAATAAAGAAATATCAGGTCCCTGGAAATGTTAGTACGCCACAGAAATCCCATAGAATTCAACCGTGACCATTTCACCTTGATAGATCAGTCATACTGCGATGATGCCCATTCGAACCAATAATGAAAGTCATTGGTTGTAGAAGGTGTTATATCACCAGCTGATTCTGCCGTGCATGTAAGCCATTAAGAGGTGCAAGCTGTGATATCACAGGCGCTTTTGTAAGTAGTTTATCAGTGGCGCTTTTGTAAGTAGTTTTCATCAACGTTTTCACAGATTGCTAATATCGCTTATCTCAAGGATTCAATGTTTTATAACACACTGCGTTTATGCATGAAAGTTTGCTAATCTCGTAAAAAAAAATTTTTAAAATGTCAATTTACTGTTTTACTTAATTTTTTCGAGGAAAATCAGGATACGATTTATACACCATCACGTCTTATGTTCCGAAACCTCCGGTATGTTAGGGTCCTTCGAACATCAAACAAAGCGTCATTTTATACTTCCACACGGTTGACTATCAGTTCATGAATATCGAGGAGATACGAACAGGTTGATTTGTATTTCTTATTTATTCTGCGGATAAGACATTGCACTATATATCAGCTCCTGAATAAGTTTAAACTAGGGGGCGAAAGGTCCGAATGCAAAAAGTTTAACATCCATGAAATGCTTCTAAATGATTATACGGTGTTACCAAAGGTCTCAACACTTTTGCTGAAATTTGCGAAGGGATATGCAAAATGAAATTCATTAAACCTTTTGAGTAAATGTCGGAATTAAATTACTGTATCTGTAAAACAAAACACACAAACGTGATGTTCTACTATATTGATTTGGAATTTTACATTAAAATGCAAAACCTATTCCACTAGACTATGCAAAAGGATTGTATTTTAGTATTTCAAGCAAATGGTTTTCAAAGAGAAAGAATATCCTAAACATTTTTATTTTACTTTAAAGCCTAATCAAAGGCAAGTTGCAACGAAAATACGTAAGTCCTCTGCAGAAATGTATGTAAATGAAATGTTAACATAACCTAATTTCCTCATATTATACTGAAAGTGTTTGTTTACATGTCAAAGTAGTTAGAACTAAGTAAAAACATCATACGACAAGAAATTATTAAAAGACAAAGCGCGAATACATAGGAATGTCGCAAAAATACTACAAAAACCACAATATCTGAGAAGGTGATAAAAAATATCATATCGATATGATCTTGGTTTAGTAAACTGAAGTATTTTAATACACCGAGTTTTTGCCCTCCAACGGTGGCATTGTCAAAGTAAGTTAAATTAGACGCATAGTAACTAACCCGTTTGGGGTTTTAAATTATAACCCATACAACATAACGTTGTTTCAAAATTTAAATAGAACAGTAAAAACGTGAAATTGCAATGGTCATTCTTCATCATCATCAACAAACATGGGTGAGATTCCTTAAAGCGTTTATCGCCAAATGGCAACAGATTTCAGTCGTATTGTTTTGCATCCAGCGCATTAACAATGATCTTTTAAACACTGTCAGTCTAGTAAAAAGAGACCAAGGCTAAAGT
Source organism: Macrothele yani (assembly GCA_039090855.1). Taxonomy (NCBI): domain Eukaryota; kingdom Metazoa; phylum Arthropoda; class Arachnida; order Araneae; family Macrothelidae; genus Macrothele; species Macrothele yani. Next base: position 150,446,844 of record CM077034.1, read on the forward strand.
ACGTTCGAGACGGACTTCATAAGGAACCAATAACGAATTCGTGTTCCTATTCCCGGGGGATCTGTGAAAAAACCGCAGAGTAGATGGACGGTAGGTTGGGGTTCGAAGACACGTCAGAAAGTGCGCCTCCCACATTGGGAACGACACATTAACCAACCACGCCATACTGGTCGTCAGAGGTCCATACGTGAGTCCAAGGTTCAAATAGTATAACAAGTAAAGGTCAAGTCATATTCTTTGGTTCCTGTGGAGAGAGGAGGGCCATGATAATGAAAGTTCAACTGATACAGTATGATTACATAAGTTATTTCTTGAGACATTTTCAAAGGTCTCTCTTATCGTGGTTTCTCTGAACGTTGTGAAGGGCCATGCCGTTTAGCATATTCCTTTCATACTCTGTACAAAGATATGGTTTTGAAGTTGCGCTTTACCAAGATTGTTTTGTACAATATTAACGACACTTAGCAAAAAAGCAGACGAATAATATGCTGCAGGGGAATGTACTATTTTCTTGAAATTTCCGAATTCCGCAATAAAATCCTACGTCGGCATGACAGAAAGGTCCTTATGTGTGCGACATAAGGAGTTTATGCAGGACTTATGGAAAGGAAGAGAAGCAAGTGCTTTAGAAAATAAAGTACTTTACAAGACAATAATTTCTCTTTGAAATAAAAGGAAACGGGTACATCTATTTACATTTTCAGCAGAACCGCTATCAAAGGGACGAGTGAAATACTCCCAAGAAATGATGTTTGCAGTGAAAGTGTATCGGCTGAGTTGCTATTATCGTGGATCTCCCTTCTCCACTGCATCTTAACTTGATACAAACAACTACTTTCACTTGGTATCTTTACCATTTTTACTACGTAAAATTGGACTCATGTAATGATCATCGCAAGGTAATATTGTTATATATACAATTTCAAACCTAGTTTTTTTTTTTACAGATTTCAACCTTAAACTAAAAAACTGTTAATATTCGTCCAATATAAATTACCATGACAAAGCCTCCAGTTGGCAGACAAATCCTCAGTATCGTGAACTGTATTATTGCATCTGTCTAGGTTTGGGCATGAAACAACTCGTGAAAGTTTGCCAAAGGAATAATAATCAAGATAGATGCAAATGGATTAAAAAATTAATGAGTGTAATCTAATTAGGAATACACACAGGAATGCAATAAATATGAAAACGTATGGCTAGAAAGAAACTGTACGGCATGTTAAGGCTTCTAGTATGAATGTTTATAGATAAATGTTTGGAAATCTGAGTAACCACTGTGGTAAGTTAATAACTTAATTTGATACGAGGTACAAAAGGGAAATAGGTATACAATGTTTCTAAACTTATCGTCAGGTGTTACTACTGGTATCTAGATTTTAGTACAACGGAGTTCATCTAACTTTGATTTCTTTGTTTTAGAAAAACATGATTTCCATCTTCATTTTTATTTTTTGTCGCATTTTACATGATTCAGTTGCGTGCTTTTAGTGCCAATAATAATACAACACTTTTGGAGCGTTAGAAGAAATAATACGTATAATAGCTCTATAATTTCAAATATTCGGATAAAATACTAATTTAAATATTTCAATTATGCATGTTACCTTTCGAATTGCATGATAATTTTCATAAATTCTAAAATGCATTAATGGACAATTCAAAGTTCAAATTTGTCTCTTGACTTCTAAGATCAAGGTACCTCATGAAATCCATTTAAAGTGAATTTCGGTGAGGATCTCATGAATCATATTAGGTCATCAGAATGTCATGGGTTGTAAGAACAAACTTTTCTTATACATTTTTTTTAATTTTTAAATTACGTCACCAAACATTATGTTGCATTCATTATCCCTAAGAAACGATACAATAAAGTGAACAATACGAGTCTACAAATAGAATTTATCAAGTGTACAAGTTTAGGCTTAGTGAAGATTGTTTGTTTGATACGCAGTTAAAATAATTGTGAGAGGAATCCGAGTTAGTTTTGAGAAGGAGAATTGCAGAATTCCTTCGCTGATTGTGGAATTAAATTAGGGTAATTACTTCTTTCTTTTGGATTATGTAATTTACGAGGTCAGTGAAGTTACTTTTTCAAAATTTGTTTCTGCATTACATGTCAGGTAACCACAAATGTTTTTCCCGTTTTCGGAGATTGAGACAAAGCGTAACACATGCGTAGCAGAGAAACAATTTATTCATCAAACTAATTACCATGGGCATCAACGATGTTCTGCCAATGTGTTAACAACTTATATATACTCCTGCGAAATAAGGTTTGTGTCATTGGAAGAGAAAACGTTTCAGAATACAGCGTGCAACTCATCAAAGTTGGAAAAATCGTATCCACACAAATTATTGTCAAGTAAAAGGCACAAGTGATGGTCTGAAGGAGAGATATCTGTGCGTAAGCTGGATGACGTAACTTCTACCCAAGTTTTTTGACAGTGTTTCATTACATTGATGCGGAATGGACACCCTCGTTTTCTTGAAGGAGTAGGACTCCATTTCTATTGACCAGTTGTGCTTCGTTTTTCAGGTCTTCAAGAACAGTTTTCGGTTGTTCACAATGCACTGCAGCGGTTATCGTTTGGCTCCGTTGCGAAAGTTCATAATGAACAACACCACGTGCTGTTAACCACACAGCTAACATAACCTTACGTGGATGCTGTGCTGGCTTCGATGTGTGAGGAATTGAGTCACTGGTGGACAATCCATGTCTTGAAATTTTTGTGGTGCAGTACTGGACCCACTTCTCATAATATATGATTACCTATCCAAAACTGATTCCTCGTCATAGGGAGACAGCAGTACAAGGCAATCTGAGACTCGTTGATGTTTGTTCACTGCAGACAATTCGTGGACAACCCACTTAGATAATTTGTATGCATTTTCTGTTGCATGTAGATGTTTTCCAACGCTTTTATCACTAAATAACTGAACTAGTTCCTTGAATGTTTGGCTACTGTCTTGCTGAATAGCAACTATCACGGCTTGTGTGTCATAGTTGACAGAACGACCACTACGGAACTTCTATTGACGGGATTTATCTCCGTCCCTTAAATACCGAAACCAATTCCGAGTTGTGCGTTCCTTCACACCATCTGCACCGAATGCAAAGCAAATGCAACGGGATATTTTCTCAGGAGATAAATCGAATTTAAGTTCGTATAACGAACCTCCACGAATAATCTTTATTCATACCACCACTGTAATCAAACGATTTTCTACTACCAAACTGTTTATTCATCTAACTCATATGCGCAGGTAATCTTGGGATCTCAGCTGACGATACACTGTTAACGGAATTCGATCCCTCCACAAATACAACCATTACAAGGTTTTGCTCCCTCGAAAACTGGTAAACACTTTTGGGGTTACCTAATACGATATTATAAGAGATTGTGAATCGGATATCCTATTTTGATAATGTTTTTCTTTTTACCAGTATTTCAGTAAATTATTTGTTTTTCTTTCGAACACTAGGGTTCTGCACATTATTCAAACGAAATCAATATTTTTTACCAAATGTATATACTTTAAACCAAGTTTCATTGGAATGAATTCCGGAATCTTTAAAACACGAGAATGTTTGTTTTGAAGAGAATAAAATATATTTTATTTTTCTGCAAGCCTACTACACTGCTGACATAATATATTATCTCTGGCAGAAAGGAGAAGCCTAACGTTGCGAAATGTGATGGTTCTCTTTCTGAACGTTATTTGTAAAGGGAGGTTTACGTTTGCTGTTTCAGGAAACCCTCAGGAACAACCTTCATATACTTCAGTATCTCTCTCCTATCTAAATTCATTCGAAAGTCGATTGAAAACTTTCTTTACATCGAGCATTTCAAACTTTGCCTATATTTTAAAGTCCAATACTGATGAGTCGCACAAACTTATCTCACGAGTAAATGCCGTCTTTGTGCGGATAATTGAAAGTAAAATAAAACTCGGCTTAGCTTAAATCAAATTAACTCATATTATGAGACATCAATTTAATAAAACCTTATGTTATCTTAAAAACAGATTAAAAGACATGAGTACTTTCGGGCCATCGCATGGCCCATCTTCAGATGGAACAGCCAAATTGACAAGATCCGCATAATATATACACACATGAACACGTCAAAGTCGGTTGTTGTACATATATGCAAAGAAGGAAGATATTCCTCCCGGCACATTATCCCACGGTTATAGGTAATTTAAAGCCCCTAGGATTAGAGTTAATTAATACCTTATAGGCATTGGGGAGCTCATACGGCATATAGTCATTACAACAAATATTTTGTGAGTGAAAAATGAACATGCTCTCAGTAAGAAACAGCGTGCTACGATTTTTAGGGGTAACCACAATTTTAAAATTTTCCCAGTCCGGGTATAAAATCCCTTTTGTAACTTCCCTAGCAAGTGCAGTGTTGGTACCTCCTGTCTGGATATTATATTTATGTTCCTTGACCCTGCAAGACAAATTCCGTCCGGTCGATCCTATATAGACAGATTGAGTAGTTCCGAAAACATCTTTCAATGGAACACAATAGACACCCCATCTTTGTAAAATATCCGTCGGGGTCCTGTCCTTTCTAACAAGTGGTAGTATATTATGGGAGCGAGTGCCGAAATCCAATCCAAATTTCCGGCAAATGTTACGAAGAGGTTGAGTAATTGAAGGGATGTAATCGATGGAAGCAATGAAACGAAATGGTGTGGGCAAAAACGGTTGTAATGTAGTAGCAAGTTTACTTTTAACTCGGGAATGGATCCGGTTAAAAACGTATTCAGGATATCCAAATTGGGAGGCGAACGACGAGACCCATTGTAGTTCTGTAACGCGTGCAGTACGAGTCGAGGAATGCGTGTAGGCTCTACGAATAAAAAAGTGAAGAGACGTTAACTTTTGGTTTTGTGGGTGATTAGAGTGAGTATGGGATCATAGTTGGGGTACAGGACGGTTTTCTATAAACAGCAAAATGCAATGGTATAACCTGGTTTGGATGACGGGTAATCAAAATATCAAGAAACGGGAGTTTTAGGTCTTGTTCAATTTCTAGGGTAAATTGAATTGACGGAAATTGTGAAGAGAAAGAATTCGTGAATACTTGTAATTCAGATATCGAGTGGGGCCAGAGTAATAAGATATCATCTACGTACCTGAGAAATAACAGAGGTTGGTGGGGATAAGAGGTCAAAAATGTATTTTCAAGGTACTGCATGAAGATTTCGGCTAAAATGCCAGAAAGCGGTGATCCCATGGCCGCGCCATCGGTTTGGCGATAAATTTTATCTTGGAATTGGAAATAGGACCGTTTTTTAACACACCGAAGCGCATTCATTATGGCTGAAATCTCAGTAAGTGGGTGCCCTAAGGAATGAAGTTGATTTTCGATAATCTGATGTGTGAAATCAACAGGTACATTGGGGTAGAGTGACACCACGTCGAGGGAAGCCAGAATAAATGGTTTAGCCTGGGTTGGAAGACTTGAAAGTTTTGAAACAACTTGGGTAGAATTCTTTATAGAGTAATGGGAGTCCTGAACCAGATGTGAGAGGTATTTAGAAAGGGTGGCTTCAAGGGGTCGTGTAGGACTAGACCTTCCAGAGACAAGTGGCCGGAGCGGATGGTTAGGTTTATGCAGTTTAATTTTACCAAATACGTTGGGAACGCAGGGTCCTGGTGGGGGCTTAAAAGAGCACCGGAAACTAGGGGGAAAACAAAGTCCTTGCCTAGTTTTGACAAAGCTGAAATAGTGGAGTTTATAGGGTTATGATTGATGATACAATGTGGGATAGTGGAAATGGCAGAGATCATTTTATCACAGTAATTAGCAGTGTTAATAATCACAATTTGAGAGGTTTTATCGGCAGTAATAATAGAGATAGTAGATTCTTCCTTAAGTGTCCGTAAAAGTCTTTTTTCAGAAGTGGATGAATGTTTGATTAGCTTATTATGTTCCTTATTGATAATCTTGGAGATCTTTAGTCTTGTAAAAGTTTGCTCCGAAGCTGGTAGTTGAGAGATAATGTTTTCAACTTGCGATATGGTGTGTGGTAAGCTAACCCTCTTAGGAAAAGCAAATTTCGTCCCAAGTTGAAGGACACTCTTTAGTTGGTCACTAGGCTGAAAATCACTAAGGTTAATGACTGTCTGTGGTGCTATTTCTGGAGGGTTGGGATTTTCACTGGAGGTATTTTCGCTGACACATTGTTGTCTCCTGGTTTTTATGTCCACTAACCCCCGCAATTTTTGACATGAGATGTATATAAAGCCTTTGCAAGGGTATCTGCAGTCGAGGCCAACATAGTTAATGTTCTGTCGACAATAAGTGGGTGAGAGTCCTTGACAAAAATGGAGAATGAATAATAAGTCCTTCTTTGCAGGTAATTAATGAACCCCTTCTTGGACTTAATTTCCTGTTTAAGCCTCTTCCCTTCAGCAGTTTTCAAAATGTAATTGTCTTTCCAAGATCTAGGTGTGGTGGTTATTTGAAGGAACTTAGGAATAACCGATAATTCACTACAGTTAATCAGGAACTGCAAGTGGGACTCTTCTTTGACGAGTTTCAGTCTGTTTCTTCGAAAACATCAGCGGATCTTGCAAACATATTCATGATAGTTGATGATGCAAAAAACATACCTTTAAATGCGGCGAGGTATTCCAATACTGATGAGTCGCACAAACTTATCTCACGAGTAAATGCCGTCTTTGTGCGGATAATTGAAAGTAAAATAAAACTCGGCTTAGCTTAAATCAAATTAACTCATATTATGAGACATCAATTTAATAAAACCTTATGTTATCTTAAAAACAGATTAAAAGACATGAGTACTTTCGGGCCATCGCATGGCCCATCTTCAGATGGAACAGCCAAATTGACAAGATCCGCATAATATATACACACATGAACACGTCAAAGTCGGTTGTTGTACATATATGCAAAGAAGGAAGATATTCCTCCCGGCACATTATCCCACGGTTATAGGTAATTTAAAGCCCCTAGGATTAGAGTTAATTAATACCTTATAGGCATTGGGGAGCTCATACGGCATATAGTCATTACAACAAATATTTTGTGAGTGAAAAATGAACATGCTCTCAGTAAGAAACAGCGTGCTACTATATTTTAAAGTAAAACGTCCTATCTCAGCGTGTGAGAACTCAAGAAATCAAAGGAATGTTTCCGTTTTTCTAAATATTATTCGAAATATTCCTTTGAAAAAGCATTTCTGAAACGAACGTTATAAACTTGAAGAGCAATTGAACTGTCGTGAGGTTGACTTTATTATTAAATAATTTAAAAATACAAGTTTGGTGTTCTTTTTAATAGTTGCAAAAAGTTGTTTGCCCGTGTATAATGACAAAACAAATGTATCCAAATATGAAATGATCTTAAAACTGCTGTTGTAAATATGGATAGAAAAAACATGCTCTTTTTTAAAATATATTTCCAATAGAGTGTATCAATTACGTTACAATTCACCTTCTGATGATTAAATGGTTGTGAAAAACATTTCCATGTCACATATGAAATAAAATAGCATGTTCCACATAAATATTGGGGAATATAATCCAGAAATGCAGGAAATGTTATCCCTTTTGCCTAGACAATCCTAAATTAATCTACACAAAAGGCGGTATCTAATTTCGACAGAAGTGCTTTAAAAATGAATCCTAAGCATAGAACGTGTCACGTTTCAAAACTGTTTTAGCAAATGGCAAAATTCCGGTTTGTAGTTCACAACGTTCTGTTCCTGTATTTCACTTTCTGCTCATGCGTAACCAATATCTTTCTTTCCTTCATCCTTATTACACTGTAATTTTAGCAATGGACCTTAAAAATGCATTTTACGTAAATGTAAATTGACACTTTTATCTTTTGCTATAGAAGCACACCCTCGTCACACATGTGTATCGAGGGCACGTCTGTGACTGCAGTATCTTTGAAAACGAAAAAGCAGGGCCTCCCACGATCGTCCATGCAGAAATGTTGAAATTCCATTCAGACTGAAGCTAAAAATCATCGGATATATGCATGAGGCTCCAAAGTCAGTGCACAAAACAACTTACTAACATAAACAACGCCCCACCCACTGGGGTACTCCCTTAGATCTTGCATATTGTCAGAAGCAAACTACATATACACTCCTTCTTGCATTGAAAAATAACGCAGCAGCAGCAATACATGCGATCGGAATATGTTTAGGCATAACATCATCCAATCATCTTAACTACCACAGCCAACGTTTCTACGTACAAAATATTTCGCCTTTAGCCCAGTTAAGAGATTTACGAATTTCTTGAAAGACCAATACTAAAAAAATCAATTGACAAAATACATATAAATTTTCTTTCAAGTAAGAAACTGCACGCTGTGTACAATTTGTGGCAAAATTAATGAATACAATAAAAATTCCCACCAAAATATTTTAAATGTGTTATATGCCTAATATTTACTACAGCACATTTTAATGAAAACTTAATGATACAAAATTTAGGTAGGGAAGTCAATAAAATTAAATTGAAAACTATATAAGCGCAATCAATTTCTGTAAGAAATTTTCCAAAATCTAAATTTAAAATTACAGATACTGAAGAATAATCTCGGCGGAAATCGATATGCAACAATATAAACATTCTAAAAAAGGGATATTGTAGTTTTAATTTATTATTTGATAATAACAGAATTGAAGTAATTAAATGAAGATATACGAAGTACTACAATTATATTTTCCAGACTTATAAATAAAATTAAATTTGCGTATGGACATGGTTTTTCCTAGCACCTGTGCTACATTCTTTAGTATAATATTTCGTTTAAGGCTTCTAATTTGCAGAGTTACTTTTGATCATTTTAAAACGCTTTGATAAAATTTTAAATAAATTTTATGCCTCAAGAATAAAAGGGAAAAAAATACGTAGTCGAAAATAACCTTGAATATAACTAATAGGCTTACCGGACATGAACACGAAACAAATGTCAGCACACTTTCACGACTGTTATTTGTGGAGAAAATGAAATCTAGGAAATCTCAGCCTCATTAAAATAACATGAAATTTGTGAACAATGCTTTACAGCAAGAAGGAATTAAAATTCATTAGTCAGTGCTTTCCATTTCAAAATATCTACCGGATATCCTTTTGAATTTTAGTAAGTATATCATCTAAGTGGAAAGAAATTGCAGTGCATAGATCTTTCACAAGAATTCTTCTTTCGTTTCAGTCTTACGTCTTCATTTCTTATTCATTTATTTCATTGGGATAACTAAGCACACAGTCTCTTTGCAAAATCCCAAAACAATGTGTGAAATAAAAATTGCGCCTTATGCCATATAAAGATACACAAAATTTATTTGAAAGGAAATAATCAGTAAAACGCTACTGGGGAAAAAAACGATGCAACCTATTATTTTTCTGGTAGGTTGTATAGTTTTATAAAGAGCATTCATTACAAATATCTTTCTCTGGATTGTGTTCATAACATTGCTACTCTTACCCTTAAACCGCGAAGCATCTTATATATCTTAGATAAAGGCACGATGATATTTTTTTTAATGAAACTTCAATCTTTCATTCTTGTAGAATATATGTTCATCATAAAAACCTAACGGGATTACGCCATATAATACAAATTTTGAAGATGACAATCCGAATTTTGGCGTAAATGTGACAAGAATGGTAATACAGATAATATCCGAAAACTTGAAAATTTTCATCGTCCTGGAGCGGGACTGGAACCCGCGTCTCCCATAAAACGCTCGCGTATGCTAACCACTACACCACCCAGAACAACCAAGTTTCAAGTTTCCGATCATTTTGAATGTAAACATCACAGGATTCGCTAGCCGAAGCAACCGCATTCATGTTTAGCGAATCTGTAGTTCACCTGTTATAAGATTTATGTTGAAACTTTTCATATTTTTTATCATGAAGGTTAGTAAGTTTTGGCCGGATACGATTTAAAGTTGACCGGATGATATATAAATAAACATAACGTGTGAAACAGTATATGCAAGTGCATTGTACTTATAGCAAACTCTTCAATCTTTTACGATTTCAACGCACGATTTATATTGATTTGTGTTTCTATACTTCTAAGAAATATAAAAGTTTTCAATTCATTCATAATATTAGGAAGAAATTAAAAGTGGTACGTTGTTAAACATATCTTAGTAGCGTAACTGGACGAAATTGTTTCATTAATTTACGCTATATTATTCTTGAAAAGTTTTATTATTTTTAAATAACATTAAGCATTGGAGTCATCGTTAAAATAAATCACTCGTACTTCAAACCAGTGATTCCCAACCACAGGTACATGATAATGTTTTTGGAAGTCCACAAAGAATGAATGAATGAATTTATTTTTCTTTTGAATCGAAATGGAGTCAGAGTAAGAGGTAATCTAGCTCTAAATTTTTTGAACTGTCAGAAAGGTTAAAGGAAACTTGAATCGATAATCTTTTCACAGAAGATCTGAAATTCTGCAGGCTAACTCACCAAGAAAAGAAAGCTTGGTTGGACTTCCATCTGATGCCAGTCTGGTATCGATTTTCAGATTCATCTCACTGATTCAGTTTTGGAGTATTTAGGGTAAAGGATATCTAAGTCTCAGCTATAAAGCTCCAAAATAATTGGTAATCTTTTCGACCACGTATTTATTGCAAGAACATGCTTTCAGCTGTTACAGTAATCAAAACATAGCTCATAATGCACATTAATGCTGTACTGGGTTTTGCAGAAACGACGCTGGAATCACTGATCGAGATGATAAGCGCAAAGCAGCAGCAACGAGACGTCGCATTGATCCCAGAAAAAAATTATATTAACGGTATAGATAAATAGTGTGGTACTTAATGGATTACACTTATTAATCATTACATAATATTAACAGATTAAATCATATGAGCTGCAAGTAGATGACGTTGAATCATCTGGCATATAAATTATGGACTGTATGCAGTGATCATTAGGATATAAAATATTACGAGATTAAATGCTCGAAAAGAGCCCAAAAGCTTTATTTCAGCATTGCTTGTGCACCAAAGAATACCTTACATTTCGCCGGTCCGCGAATACTAAAAGTTTAGGAACCACTGTTTTAGAACACTGAATGTAAATTTAAATGGGCGGTGTCATAGTTCCTATACATCCCAGTTATTGTCTTTGTAGAACAGCCCTTCCATAAAAAGTGAGAGTAAAATCACTCAAAATGAAGGAATGAAGGTACTGCAAAATATATGTTATTATTTCTCAAGGTATCTTCACTCGAATGATATGCAACGGTCCCGTCGTGTTGTCCACTTTTTTAAAGCCCATGGCGAAGGCCTCTTGTGGAGCTACTTTAGCGACCCCTGTACAGCTTCAATAACGTCAGCATCTGTGTTGAATGTTGCGCAGCATAACTTCCACTTCATTGTTGGAGACAATCGTAAATCTCACGGGGCAAGTTCAGGATGGTAGGCAGACTGTGGCATGATTTCAATACTGAATTTCGTAAGAAGCTGTTCAATACGAACAGCCATTAAAACGGGCGTTATCATGGTGCAGGGTCTACTTGCCCACCAGTTCCGGTCGCTTATTCGATACGTGTCATCGCAGGCGTTTCAAGACTAAAATGTAATATTCAGTATTGGCAGTAATTTATGGAAGAACGGCATGCTTGTAGACTACACCTTTATAATCAAAGAATATTATCATCATCATTTTCCCAGTTGATTTGGTTAGGAGGACATTTTTCGGAGGAGGCGAGCCTGTGTGTTTCCAGACACTCGTTATGCGCTTCACGAGGGGTTCAAAAGAGTGTAACCATGTTTCATCAGCCGTTATTACTGTGATTAGAAAATTTTCATTCTTTGCAATTATTTGTTTCTCCTCATGACACACCTGAACTCTGGCTAACAATTGTTCTCTCGTCAGGTGATGAGGTACCAATCTGAAACACACACGATACAGCAGTAATGTTTTGCGTAGAATGCAAAAGGCCGACAATTCTGAAATATCAGTTAACGCCTCTATGTCTTCACACGTCATTCTTCGATCTTCTTGCAGGATTGCCCAAACATTGTTAACAATAAACTTCGTTCAAATATTTCAGGTCAACCAAGCCTATGAGCGAGTTCTGCCGACAAATACTCCTTTTTTTAAAACATGGTACCATGTAAAAATCGTTGACTCACCCAAACATTTATCTTCATAAGCCTCTTTCATTAAATCAACAGTATCTGGAGCTGTTCTATCCAAACGATAACAAAGTTTTTTCGCACAACGCATTTCGCTTCTTATCTCTAAAACACTCACCTCCATTACTGTATGACGATATCTGAACGTACCTCAAAAAACTGCGCAATAACAAAGCCAGATTTGTCTGCCATGGCTAATCCCTGTTGCCGTAGGTACCTCCTTAATTCCATTAGTCGTCTACGTGGTTGTCTTTCCCCCTTAGCGCTGCTGCCAACTCAAGAAACCTTCCACTCAGTTTTTATGGAACGGCTTTTGTAGCAATCCATTGCCCCTCTAGATCTAGCATTAAAGCAAACGGTACGTAGAAGGCGTAATGCAACTACATTTTATGGCAGGAAATCCATGGCTTGTTTTTTGCTAAACACATCTCACAAAAGACCTTCTTAATCTGGTCCTAGGTCACTGACGCACTGGATTCAATACTTTGTGACTCCAAAAGTTAATACAAACGATGTATCAATTCTAAGTCACATTTCAAAATGAGATTTTCCGGTACATCAGTCCATTCTTTATATGCTACAGCAGGGTAGTCCACGGCATCGGTATTTCAAAAGGGATTTCATAATTACAGCACTTTTTTCCCCATGATTAAATGAAAAAAACTTTCAGTTAACAGTAAGGGTCGTCTGGTTTAGATGTAGCCAAGATGCTGACCGCATTCTATTTAGGATAATGCTTTCCTGCATGAACTGTTCTTGAGAGTGCTGTAGACTCCATTTGATTACTGATGGTCTAGTTGTACTCCAAAATTCATTTCGACATATTCCGTGTCGTGGTGTCGATGTACACCAAAACACTATTTTGGTTATCATAGCCTTTTAACGGGATAAAGTAAACTCTGTGTCTATTTTCTAAGAGCGCAGGTTAACATTTTTCTTTAAAATTGACAAAATATGTATTGTACTGACTCCAAAGTCTATGTGATATTTCTTGCATACTTTTTTTAGTAGATGTGTAACGTCTGTTAGGTCATTCATTGATCCTACATATTTCGTTTATAACTTTATCTTTTTTAAGAGTACAGAAGTCGACTTCTAGCGCCCTCTCGAATATCTTATTAACGAACATACCGGAATTTGCATTGGCCTCGGCGATTTGTTGTATATGTCTAATTTCACTGTTTCTGTACTGCAAGGTGGAAGATTGTGAAATTGCGCATCTCACAAGGAAGTGAAGGACTATAACTTATGATTTAGCGGATGTGGTGAAAGAACTTGGAATAATGGCAGAATATTAGTAATAAAGTTTTAATTCATGTTTTGTACTTATTTTATAATTCTTAGTATATCGTTCATAGACTGCTTTGCATATAAATTATGATATTTGGCACTAAGATTTGGTAATATCCAGAAAGAATGATCGCGGTTAAAGACCAAATATGAAAAATTAAATGATTAGTATCGTGTCTGCTGATTTTCATCACAGCAAAATTGTTTTAAAGAATAAGAAACTTTTAGAACAAAACAAATACAGCTTTCACTACTTTTACAAAGTTGTAAAATGTAACTTGCCTCGATATCGTACGCACACGTGGCTATCGCTTATGCACACGATTAATGGATTAATCGACTGGCCCTGATTTGTTACTTTTGAAGCTGATCGCAGAACACCGGGGCGTTATGTGATAATAAGAAAGAGGCAGATTGATGTTTTAAAAACAAACCTATAAACGTGACATGAATAACACTTGTCACAGCGGTTGTAATATTCCTTTTACCTCAGGCGCAAACTCACAACTTCATACTCTGTTTTAAATGTCAGCCCAGCCGGATTCGCCAGCGGGGCCATTAGTGGTTTCGTCATTATATCTAAAAGTCCATTACTAGAGGCAACTCAAATTTGCTGTATTTGGATCTTCAATCATATGCAAAACATACATGCGCATAAAAAAATCATTTAACCTCATTTCGTCTTTAGACAGCAAAACAGTTATCATTTCTGTGTGCTACATAACTGATCATTGGTTTAACATTTTCGGTTATAAAACGCAGGTCCTAGTATAAGAAACATAAAGGAAAAAAAGAAAGAGAAATGAAAACTACTTTTGTTCCCTTTAAATGAGTGTTGGTAACACATATGGAAATTGACAAAAAAAAACACAGCGTGTGGAGAAAACCTAATGTACTAAGATGTCTTTCACTTTGTCGAAGTCATTTTAACAATAATGGTTATCAGTTATTACATCTAATTACTTAATGTAACATGAACAATGTAAGTTTCGCTTTAGTATTTACAAAATAAATTATACATATTCTTTAAAATTTAAGAGAAATCATTTGCTTGTACGTCAATTTTCTTAGAAGCCTTTATTTTTTAGGCCTCACCTAATTAAAACTGAGTGCTGTGAAAGGGGTCATTTCTGTAAAGTAGGTTTAAATATACGAATATTGGTGATTCAAAAAGACTCGTGTGACACGAAATTTAGGTACAAAATATTAATTGGATAAGATTTAACGCCGATTATTGTACTAAGAAGTGGAAATAACAGTGAAACAGCATTTCACCGGAAACGTCAAATGCGCGTAATTTTTTTACATATCACGAGGAAAGAGTTCCATGTAGACCAGGAAGAGCCAGGTAAAAAAACCCTGAAGCCAGAACCCGTGCCTTGTCTAAACATCGAGGATAAAGATGAAGAAATTCGCAATGATGTATCTATCAATCTTTTTATGTTTGTGAGAACCCACAAATTAAAAGAGAAATTATTTCAAGTGAATTAATAAAATGCAGATTTCGGTTTTTGTTCTTGGATGATACATTTCGTAGATTGTAGGTATAAATTCATTTTAACTGACATTCGTTTCGCGGATGATATACACATTTTGGCAACCACACTTTCAGAGCTGTAGAGTACATGATGTAGGAATTTGCTAAGAAGAGTAAAGAAGTGAGTTTAAAAATGAATTAACAGAAAACAAAGTTGTTGCTGTTGAAGTGACCTTAAATATATAGGTTCCCTATACAGTGAACATTTCATTCTGTAGGATACACATGAAAACGACATACAGTATAAGAAATCATAAAACGTTCACAATTATAATAATGAAAAACAGAAATCTTAAACGACCTAAATTACATTATCTTACAACAAATGCTATCGCCTCCACAGAAAGTTAGTTGCATCAACTTGCTGTGGTGGATAATTTTCTTATAAAGTGTGTTAAAACAAATATAACTGGTTTGAATCTGGAGTGAGCTATTTTCATGAGAAATGCGTTCTTGGTTTCTCCTTGTTTATGATTCAAATCGTCAACTTATTCAACTTGTTTTTTAGGTAAGCTTTTTCATTATTATACTTTGTTGACGATAATACAATGTAAGAAACAGAAGTATCTATCTGTTATATGGAGACGTGTCTGTTTAGCGCAGATGTGATCAAACACGACATTACACGACCGCATTGGGCCTTGAGCAGAAACTGATGGAATTTTTTGCAATTGAAATCGAGTAACCCCAAGTGCAGAAAAGTGTCTTTTAATGTTCCCAATAACTGTGAAAAACATTTTTTGAAGTTGATCAATATGCTATGTCTCTGCACTGCTCGCAAAATAGCCTATTTTCTTCCCACATTTGGCCCGTAGACCTAGGCTAGGTAAAGCCATCCTGGCATGTAGGGAATCGGAAAACTCCGTAGGAAATCGCACTGTTCTAAGTACAACATGCGTGTGCATGTGTAATACACTCAGTTTGCTTTGCAACGTGTAGCGTGTAGCTCTTTGCTTGCTTCCAATGTCACACATAAAAACAACCCAGAACTAACCGCGAGGAGGTGGCTACTGGCAACACTTCGAGTTCCGCCAACCCTCCTGCCAGCTCAGAAGTTTAATTCTACGTGATATATCTTGTTCGGTAATCCGCTTTACTCGAAAAATGTGGCATTAATTGTCGTAATGCAATTCTTGCTCTTATGAACGAATCTTTAGCTTCAAATCCACAAATTGTGGCAGCTGATTCGGTCACCAGTTTAACGCAACGTTCCACAGCTTGCGCATGACAGGGGAACTTGGTTATTTCCTCGCCAGCTGCGGCAAAAGTTGCGATTACACGATCCAGATCTTCGTCTCAAATGTGTTTTGTCAGGGAATTGTTCGGTAAGAAGCGTTTTAGTCCAATTGATCATCGCATAATATTCATAAGCATCAAAATTTAGTTATGGCATTTAGAATTATCTTAGGACATAATTCATTTGTTGTTGCCTAGCTTTCTTTATTATTATTTAGTATTAGCAAAACACACCCACGTTGGAGCTCTTGGATGGAGAAGGATAAAGAAAGCAAGACAACAACAAACGAATGAAGTCATAAGAGAATTCGAAGTGCCACAATTAAATTTTGATGCTAATGAGTATTATGAGATGATGGAGTGGAGAGACCGTTTTACCTAACCACTCCTGACAAAACACATCTCAGACGAATATCTGGATCGACTAATCGCAACTTCTGCCGCAGCTGCCGAAGAAATAACCAAGTTTCCCTGCCTCACGCAAGCTGTGGAACGTTGCGTGAAATTGGTGACCGAAGCAGCTGCTTCAGTGTGCGGATTTGAAGCTAGATATCCGTTCATTAGAACAAGAATTGCATCATGGCAATTAATGCCACATTTTCCGAGTAACAAGGATTACCGAACGAGATATACCACGAAGAATGAAAATTCTGAGCAGGAAGGAGGGCTGGCGGAACTCGAAGTTTTGCCAGTAGCCAATCAGTTTTGCCAGTAGCCACTCAGTTTGCTTTACCATGTGTAGAGCTACACGCTACACATTGCAAAGCAAACTGAGTGTACTACACACGCACACGCATGGGGCACTCAGGAGAGTGTAATTTCTTACGTATTCTTCCGATGACCTACATGCCAGGCCGCCTTTACCTAGACTAGGCCTACGGGCCAAATGTGGGAAGAAAATGGTGAACATCGCGAGCAGTACGGAGACATCAACTTCAAAAACATTTTTATCACTGTTATTGGAAACACTGAAGGACACTTTTCCGCACAAGGCGATATGCACATTAAAAAAAAAAGTTTCGTTTTCTAACGGTGGTTAGAACGCTTAGAAATGTAGCAATATAACAGTAAAACTTGAGTGTCATGAACTATATTATCATGTCAGCAACTGTTGTCAGATCACAAGTTCACAAATCTATGTGTTGCCCTTTCTACATTTTCTGATTAACCAAAACATATATTTATCCATGTTTTTTTCAGTCGTTCGCAGCCACGACATGTTTTTCGTATTTGAAAATGTCCTTGTAATACAAAAACGTACCTACACCTACCATACGAATAAATATGTATTAGTACGTACATGTGCAGCTAACATTATCTTAATGAAGGTAAGACGCAATTTTATAATCAAAATACTTAGCTGATTGATCAAAAATTTGGCGCGAAGAAATCTACGTTGTTTTGACATTTGTGATCAGTATTGTCCCAACTTATTTACGTTTCAAACCTGTTCTCTGCTGTAGAATACATTTTACTACCAGTTATTAATTGAAGAAAGTCATTACATATGAAAGGAATATTAGATTGTTAATGTTCTAAGTGGCCATTTTCTGATTAAGAAAGCTCGATGAAGAGCAAAGAGCATCAATTAGATACAGTTACTGGACCAAATTTTATTCACTGTATAGCGAAATCAAGGTATAACAAATTTTTAAGTGATATTATTATTCCGTATATGTTCGATGAATGTGATATTTAACGAAATTTTCGATAACTTTCTTACGAAACCCATAAATTTAAATGACAGGCAATGAATCGGAATACTTCGAACTGCATCACTCCTTCCCACTTTTCATCTCACTCTAATTTGGTTACCATGTAGTATTAGCACAATATGTTATCACGATTATTTTGCGCTGGTGAAATCGATCGGCCAGTTATTAGTTATTGATATTATCCAATGTTTTCAATAGTGTGTGACAAAACTTTATTTTAAATGCCTCTACTAGCAAAGGTAATGTAATTTCATTTAATTATATGATATTTTTTTTACATTTATCCGAGAATTTGTTAAAAATTATAACTAGGACAAAACTCAGTATTGATCTTTTCAAAAGTACTTATCTTCCTTGTTGAGCTGAGTAATTCAAAAAAGTTTTAAATATATTGACAGTTACATTGAACAGCTGTCTCTTGTAATACACTGACGGAAAAAAACCAACACCAAGAAGGGATTGTGTTAGATAAACGACAGTTGGTAGGCGGTCAGAGTACATCTGTAAGATGACGTCTATGCAAATTTCGCGCTCGGCGCATACGTGTAGCACTAGTAGCGCCCCTCGGAACATGCAAAGCAGGTTTGCTGTAAATACGCGCTGTAACGTTCGCGAGCGTTAGTTATCGTTGAGATTCGACGTAGTATTGTGTTGAAGTTAGTCAAGAATGCCTTTAAGAAGACGAAGAAGCCATTATCAACAGCTCACGGAGTTTGAACGAGGTCGTGTAATAGGGCTACGAGAAGGTGGATTTTTTTTTCTGCAATATTGCAGAAGGACTTGGCAGGAATGTAGCCACTGTGCATGATTGTTGGCAGCGGTGGCCAAGGGAAGCTACTGCCTCAAGAAGACCGGGTTCCGGCCGGCCACGTGGCACTACTAAGAGGGAAGACCTCCGTGTACGGCGTATGGCCGTGGCGCATCGTACTGGGTCTGCGGCAGCAATTCGAGCTGCAGTTGCCACCAGAGTAACACAACAAACTGTTACAAATCTGTTACTTGAAGGACAGCTCCGAGCCAGACGCCCTGTAGCATGCATTCCACTAACTCCAAACCACTGCCGTTTGCGACGTCAGTGGTGTCAAGCTAAAGCTCATTGGAGGACGGAGTGGAGATCTGTTGTGTTTTCTGATGAAAGCCTTTTCTGCCTGTGTGCCAGTGATGGCCGTGTGTTGATTAGAAGGAAGCCAGGTGAGCGACTGCGACCAACCTGTCTGCAGCCAGGACACACTGGACCTACACCTGGAGTTATGGTCTGGGGAGCAATTTCCTATGACAGTAGGAGAACTCTCGTGGTTATCCCACGCACCCTGACGGCACAGTTGTACGTCGGTCTGGTGATTCAGCCTGTTGTTCTTCCATTCATGAACAGCATTGCAGGGGGTGTTTTCCAACAGGATAACGCTCACCCGCATACCACTGTTGTAACCCAACATGCTCTACAGTGTGTCGACATGTTGCCGTCGCCTGCTAGATCACCAGATCTTTCTCCAATCGAGCACATATGGGACATCATTGGACGACAACTCGAGCATCACCCCCAACCAGCATTAACCGTCCCTGTATTGACCGAACAAGTGCAACAGGCATGGAACTCCTTCCCACAAACTGACATCCAGCACCTGTACGACACAATGCATGAACGTTTGCATGCTTGCATTCAACATTCTGGCGTTTACACCGGTTATTAATGTACCAGCATTTCACATTTAAAATGGCTCTTCTCGCGCGTACATTAAGCTGTGATCTTGAAACCGCAATACATTTGTATAGGTAAATATGTTACCTATACAAATGTATTGCCGCCATTTCATTCCTCTACAACTATTTTTTCGTGGTGATGGGATTTTTTTCCGTCAGTGTATGTCGGCCGGACGCCATACTGAGAGACACTACTTATTGGCGTGTAGCTCAATAAATATTTCCCATATCAGCCTAAATGTTTACTCATTTATTGTTCCTGTTAACCTTTACTTTCCTCCAGAATAGCACTGAAATCCGACACGTCCTTCTGGGTGGAACTATCTTTTTGAAGATGAGTGTAATATTTTCTACTGGGTAATTCCTGCAGGTACAAAACGCATTCCTGTTTCAATATTTTTCTGTCCTTCAGGGTATTCACCAGCATTATGTAATGCCCGTTCCTTGCGATGAGGAAATCGTACAATGTCGTTGGAAGTGCCTGTTCCGTTGATCATTTGTTTAGGGAGGTCTACTGCGTGAAGAATATATGGTATATTTCTGAATCGAATGCCACGTAGTGTGTCCCTCATTTTAGGGGTCACGTCGAAGTCACAGGGGCAGTCATAAGAGTACGGCGGGTGGTAAAGCACTTTCAAAGCCCATCTTGTGAACAACTGATCCACAGCATATGGAACATGCGCTCGAACATTGTCATGCAACGCGATAGGTGGATTCTGCATAAAGTTCATCTGCTACTTCTTCAAAACTGGTCACATATTTTGATCAAAATAATGTAAAATAATACTGCGCAGTGACGGTCTGGCGTTGGGGATTGCCTTTCCTTAGGATACCACCATCGTAGTCGTACACGAGAATAACTATAGCCTTCATATTGCTGGAGTTCCAACGAAATTTCGATTTGCTAAGTGGCCCGTAATAGCTACACTCGTTAGATTGGCGTTTCATTTATGGCTCCTGTGATGTAGCCCATATCTCATCCAGCATGATGATACCGCGATGGAAAGCTTTTACTTCGCATTCGTAGCTGTCCAAGTGGTTGGTTACGTACTGCCTCGTATCGTTGCCATGTCTGGATCTCAGTCAGAGCGTGCGGAAGCCCTTTTGATGTATTTATAGAACGTTTTCGCCGGGATTTTATTATAAGCCCACTTATACCCCAAATTTAATTTTACCCTCATCTTTTGGTCCGGCTACCTACAAATTAGCATTTTTCAGACATCGTGCTAAGTGAGCGTTTTCCCACTCTTTAAATGACGCGCCCAGGATTGCGGAGGTCAACAATATTAAATCGTTGGCCTCAGCTGCATACTATAAAGAGTATGTAATTGATGACGTCTTTAAGAGCGCCGAACTTCAGTTTGGTAATCAACGTCGTCGTATCAAGAAACCCAGTCAGAAGTTCAACGGCTCCTTTTCGCACGTACCGGGACTTTCCTATTTCATCTGGAATGCATTTAAAAAGTTAGGGCTTGGAGTTGGAATTAGTCACCCTAAGTCAATATCACAATTCCTTCTTTCATCCGGAAGCCGCAGCACTTTACTTGCTAACTCAGGGGTTTATTCCATACCCCTTCGATACCAGGATAGAAATAACAAGTTCTATATTGGCATGACAAAGAGGTCCTTTGCGACTCGTTTATCTGAACACAAAAGTGACGTATTGAAGAATAAAGCGTCCGCTGCCTAATCTAGGGAGGTCATGACAACTTCTGCCACTCCACAACGGTCCGATTTGTGACAGGTTGCAGCATACACTACCGCCAGAGGTACACACATCAGGGAGTCTCTGGAGATCTTGTTTAGCAATGATGTCAGTAACGATGACGTGTCAATGGGGCTGCCTTTGACATGGCGCATGTTTCTGCGTGCCTGTAATGAAAGGACCTGATTCTTCTCGTTTTCAACTGCTTCCGCACGTGCCATGCTTTCACGTTTTTATACATTTTTATATCTCACATGCATATTTAAATTTTCTGTACATTCATTTAGATTACTAACGTTGTTCCAAAACCACGTCTAATCCTGAAGAAGGCACCCGTAGGTGCTGAAAGCTTACAATCAGTTGTTGGCTATCTCATGCCAATAAACGGATATTAACGTTCTTTACTTAGTTATTTGGCGTATTACTACCCGTTTTTATCTAGTTTATGACACAAGGAAATAATTTTGTTAATTTATAAAATGTATCTCTTAAGAAACTGTATAATAATTTGTTCAGCAAAATAATGTTGGTAATGTCGTAAAACATAGTTTGCTATCTCTTCTGTTTGCATTAAAATATAAAAAATTCTTTTGGGTATGCTCATTTACGTTTTCCTTCTTTACAACAGCTGTCCTTTGGATTTTATTGATGCCTAATTCAAGGCGTAAGGATTTTTTTCCAAATTGCGATTAATGCCATAACCAGCATGATTTATGGATATATACGTAATGTAGTTTACATATTAAAAACTAGAAACTATTTATTCTGAAAATAACATTCTTTTAACACGAAAGTAACACACTCGTTAGATCTGCAAGTTGCTATTTGCCTAAGTTTTGATTCTCCATTGCAAAATACGTGCTTTGTTTTGGAGTAAAGAAAGTAGCAATAATTAAAGCAATGCTAGTTTTTACTTCGAATAGTATCAGGATTTTGCAGGGAAACAAAGTAAAATATATGCAACAGGGCATGAACAGAAAAGCTGATAACGTTGCAGATTACATGTTCTTCTTTCAGCATTCGACTTTGAGAATGGAGAAGACCCCTGATATACTTTGGGGACATAGTTTCCTTAGCATGGCTGCACTCTTACAATTTGCAACCATATTCTACAAGGTCTTAGTCCTGAGGAGAGATTCGAGCTGTTGATAAGCTTCCTGGCGAAATGAGGAAATTACATCATCCCTAGCTTTTGAGACAGAAGCTCTTGCTTGAGATACTCGAGAATATCATAAGACAGCAAATAGCTACCTAGATTGTAGGTCAGCAGTTAATTTCTCCTGATCAGCCAGCACTACTTGCGTAGCGAGAACGAGAGTTCTAATGAGTCCTTTTTGTGCAAGAACTTATTCGCACAACACCTCTGTCTTCACATCCCGACACATGGCTGGGTCTGTAGGAACTTCCAAGGAAGCCATTGACTAACCCGAGGATTTGAGACAGGTATATAGCTGACTAGAAATAAAGGCCATAGAAACAGTTCATTCTTGGTCCGAAGACGTGTATACTCCCTTAGAAGGGAAGCGAAAAATTCATCATCATTTGCTGCATCTATTTCAATTTCCGTACCCACAGCTGCTGCAATGACCTCACTTTATCCAGAAGCTTGACAGCAGAACTCTCTGCGTCCTGTTTATCTCTATCTTTTCTGCAGTTAATACTCACTATTATCACCTACACACGTTCATTCATATAGTTTCACCACAGCTTGATGCTTTTTTTACATAACACAGAGGCTGATCTCACCAATATTGTATTGCCGGAGACTGGTTGGAATAGCATTCCACTTTCCATACCTTCAAATGACCATCTTTATCTCCAAATTTTAGTCAGTCGCTCATCTGCTGGTAAACAGAAGCGATGCGCTTGTGCTACCGAACACTATTAGTTGTAAACGCTTTCCAAACGGGTGGATGTTCATGATTGCCTTAGGCAATCTCACATAGAGTTTGGGAACCCGGGCTTTACCGCTGCTATGAAATTCCATCATAAATTACGAATGCACTTCCGCTTGGATCAGTGCGTTGTATTTCAAACGACTTTACTTCAAATTACCTGAATCAACTTATTGAGATTTTTATTTACAATATTTTAATAACAGTAAACTGTGAAATCTGAATAGCATATTCGGTTGTCAGAAGCTTTATTATCCAAAGCATGTTTCCTTATTAGTGAGCCAGAAACGCGATGAGGTTTTCAAAAGTTTGTTTAAAATGAAACTACGTACACTGCTTTTTAAAATTTCTGGAGCATTAAAGCTTACATGAAGAAAAATGTTATTATGAGAAGTGTAGCAGAAATTTGGATACATTTATTCCAGATATCTAGCTACGATTATTCACGTCAGATTCAAATATTCAAAGATAGAAAAATATAGAATACTAAAAAGTTCCAAAATGTTCCAAAATTAAAATAAATGTTTTCATTCAAAGACAGAAAAATTCACGCGTCTAATGACGCACAATCAACCTTTATTACGAAAGAAATTTTACAATATATAATACGATGCAAATACATTACAATTAGGGCACAGTTTTTCTTTCAACCACGTAGGATGTTGTTGTTTCAAAGGAATTCGCTGTTAACTTATGTATACGATTATTTACGAGGAGGTTTTAACACATTTGGTAGCCTTCAACCCCTGATGATATGCCACTTTACTAAATTTTGAATATAAATGATCTCGTCCAAATGGGTTTCTGTGTTATAGCTTTACCCTATGATTCCATTTTTCTTCTTTTCATGTTTTGAAAGTATTTGTCACACCAAACAAAGAAATAAAGTTAATGTGTAAAGCATGGAACACTGCAGAAAAGCTATAAATACATTGTATTGACAAAAGGCACCGGACACCTGGAAAAGAAACAGAACTCAGCATTTATTAACATACATTAGTACGGTGTCGGTTGACCTTTGGCCTTAATGCATGCATTGACACTTTGAGACATGCTTTCGAAAAGGTTTTGGAACACAGCGATAGGAATGAATTTCCATTCAGTACATAAGTTTGTCGCTAACCATTGGTTAGTAGTAGGCTGGTTTCCAAACTTGTTACTGCTTTCTAATTCATCCCATATGTGCTGTATGGGATTACGAGCAAGGATATGTGCTGGCCAGACCACACACAATACAGACTTATAGTCAAACCACGCCGTAACAGTCCTTGCTGTATGGTTCCGTGCATTATACTTCAGGTAACAACAAGGCTCACTTTCATAGTACTTCCACAGAGTTGGTGCGGTATAATTGTCCTAAATATAGAGGTGCACGTGGCGGTTAACAGGTTTGTGCATGATAACCAAAGAGCCGGAACCATACTACGAAAAAACACCACCAAACGAGTTCACTGCCAGCTCCAAACTTGATCATAGGAACAGTACACTGTGGTAAATAGCGCTCCTCCGTCTGCCGCGTTACCCACACACGGCCATCAGACTAATGGATTAAGTATCTGGATTCATCAGTCCATATGTCCCGTTTCCATTGGCTTACGGTCCACGATAAATGTTCATTACACCATGCTAAACGACGAGTAGCATTCAGAGTGGATCTAAAAGGCCCATTAGGAGCCGCACGGCCACGGTAACCCATGGATTGAAGTTCTCTGCGAATGGTACGTGTACATACCGAGGTTCCAGCATTTTTACTCACCTGGGCACTGAAATCTTTTGCAGTACTCCGTTGATTAGCTATAACGACTCTCTTGAGGCTTCGCCGTACTCTAGTACTGATTTTCCTAGGTCTGCCGATACGTTTTGCTGCTTCAGGCTCGCCATGTGTCTTCCACTTATTCAGTACATCTAAAACAGTTGACTTGAGTAAGTTTAAAAGCATGTCAATTTCTCTTTTGAACAACCCACTAATTTAACACCCAACAAAAGTTCCTTTCTTAAAGTCAGTACTCTCCCGGCACGACATTTTCACTCAAACTCACAGTGCGATATGATCGGGGTCAGCTGCAGGAGACTTGTTTTTATACCATTTCCAGCTGTACCGCGAATATCAGCAACTTAGAGGATCCGTTGTCAATATGGTGTATATTGATCAGCAGGATACATTTTAAAACTTCTCCTTTCGCTAGAATGTAGATATATACCGTGTCACCTGCAAAACAAAAACGAAGAGACACCAATATAAAATCCCTACACAAAATGCGATTTCCTCCATTCTCAGTGGCGGTAATGAACGTAACTAGACTATGAAAAATTTTTTGACACACAGTGGCAGTTGCCTGTTTTCACTACCAAACGTTTTGCATATATTTTGAACTCGAAGGCATTTGCGAGTCTTCCATTACGATTCGGAAGTTCTGAGAAAGAGAGCGATTGCGTTTATCTATCGGGATTTTTTTTTATTTTTCATTAAAGGTTTAACACCCACCATTAGCAAACCAATGGGCGAAAGACAATCGCTTCTCCCTAATATAGCGTCACTGGCTTCAGGGAAGTGAGCGAGTCAGTGCCGAGAATTTTTTGTTTTGTTTTTAATTGGATGTTTAACGACCACCGTGAGCAACTCAATGGGCTATAAGCAGTCGCCCGTCCCTAATTTAGGGTCACTGGTTCCAGGTAAGGGAGAGAGCCAGTGCCGGAAGACAAACACAACATCCATGCCTGACCGGGATTCGAATCCGGACCCCTTACGGACGATTGATCAGAGGCCAACGCCTTACACCACTGCGCCACCGGGGCGGCGCCGGGAAAATAGCACAACATCCATGCCTCACCGGGATTCGAATATGGACCCTTCTCGGAAGAATGGTCATAAGCCAGCGCTTAGACCACTCGGTAGCCTTTTCTGTTGTTTTAAATAAGACTAATTTTTATAAATTTTCACTCGGTTTTAACAAAGTTGTACAGAGTCCTATTCTTGGAACTTCATTTATTAAAAAACAACTAGTTTTCAACCGAAATTTAGTCAGTCACATCCAGATGTGAGTTCGCGGTCATCTTTTTTTTGTCGTCTAGAGCGATCTATGTATTTATTGAAGAAAATTTACGATACATGCGATGCGCATCTTATGTGGTTATAATTCCCATTTGTAGGTAGTTTATCACAATCGCTTGATGAGGGCAATGCTTAAAATCACACTTGTTCCTTTATAACGGCGAGTTATCTTTGTTTTTGCGTCCGAATCACATAGTGCTAGATCACTGTCTTCTGGCTTCGACTTAATTTAGATACCAATGAATGGCGCCAGCAGATATGCAAAGAAAGCCGAACTGGTTCTGGTAGGCAATGGCGTTCTACCTACCAAAGTTGAATGAACCTAAATACACCTCATACTAGTAGCTTGTAGAACTACCTATGTGAAAGAAATGGATACTTCAGCAAAATAAGTGTTTGTTAATTAGCTCCGTATAATAGCATGGAGTAGAAGCAGACAAATGTATTTCAATTTTATTATTAGTTGTCCCTTATGTATGTATCTCCTCCACCGAAAGTTCAGATATTAATTTAGATATTCTCCTACTGCTTCATAACATTTATGCCGAAACGACTGATTTCATCCCCTACTGTTGTTTTTCTGTTTTTCTGTTTTTCCAAATCAGCTCTGTACAAATACATGGGCGAAGTCCTGTTTCATCAGTTTCCATGACGCTTCAACTATCAGGGAATAAGAAATTTTTCGAGTGCCGTCTTAATGGAGTGTCGGAAAGGGGGATTGCGACCGTTGCAGAGTTTCGACTTATAAAATCAAGTGAAATGTGTTCACGCGGCATTTCTAGATTACAACTGATTTTCAACCTATAAATTAAAATTTTAATACCAAAAATAAGAAATATCGTCGATTTATTATAAGATGAACGTAATGTACAGGTTAATCTTCAGATGTACCAAAAACACGCCAACACGAAATCTTATATACACATGGGCACCATGTGTACGTTACTGCATAGTCACGTCAGAAGACAGGGCTATTTGTAAACAATATATGCAAATCGTGATCAAGGTAAGTGGTGATGACGAAATTATTCCAGAATTAATAGTTTTACCTGTAACACTAGGCTTTTAAAGTGCTTTATGTGTATATATCCATTTAAAGAAAGAAAAAAATATCTGCTCTAGTTTTTTATCCTGTTTTAGAAGTCCTTTTCATCCCATTGTCTCCTCAAATAAGAAAAAGTCGTAACAAGTATTTTGCCTGCAGAATAACTATTCATACTAGAAGCAGAGGTGCTAATAATCCCTTTTTCATATCTCCAAAATGACAAGCAAATATCTACAAAAATCACCAAATTTGCGGAACTACTCCACAATTCCATATATATATATATATGAAGTGGAAGACGGCTAAGAGAGATTACCGTAGCACCCGCTCAAGTGGTTTGTAATATACTCATCTATCAATGTAATTATCGTCTAAACATATCATTTCATGTTTGTGAGAGTCCTCATGAGAATAAAGGATTAATTTCGCAGACACATGAGAACCGGAGTGCTTTTAATGTGGATGTATCATTCAGCCTAGGGGCCAATAAAATACATTTGTACCATTTTCTTTACAATGGAGGATGAAGCGTAAAAAAGGTACAAGCGTCCTTAAAAAGTTATGAAACCAGGTGCAAAAATTGAGAGGTTGAGCGCCATTGCCCATTAGCCCGTCGCCAGAACGGGCTATGGTAAGGTGGTGGAAAGTGGTGATTCCGCGCAGACGTCTCTGGGGTCTACCCGGCATCCTTTGCACTCTATACTCTTGCTTGCGTCGGCCGGTGTTTTTCGATTTCATGGGGCATTGACTACACGCCGGTTTATAAGGGTGTCGGTTTGTGCTTGCAGCGCTACTACAGGGTGTGCGGTCATAGGCACTTGCGCCAAAGGTGGTCAATTTGCATACCAGCACGCACTCTAGCAATTTGCAAAGTTTCACGGTTCCAGTATTTTTTCTTCTAGGTGCGCAAATTTCAGCTTCCGTGAGTGTATACCCTTAATTGCTTTCAAAAGCAGTTGCTCGCCTTTTTTAAAAAAAGACGGCCTGTTTTTTTACCGGACTTTAACCTTGGATTTGACTTCAGGTAATTTTTTAACAAAGTTCACGTACCTTACTTTTCTTTGTAGCACGCTCTTTTCTTTTCCTTTGCATTCACGCTTTTGTTTCCATTGTCTTTTTTAAAGTTCTTTTAGCTTCTGCTTTTTACGGTTAAATCTTTCGTCTTTACTTCCTTTAACATGCCACTTTGTTTCAATTTCAGTAGTACAATTACATCTGTGTTTAAAAAACATTAATCATAATTCAGAGCTTGTTGCGCTGGTGCTAATAATGTGGATATTCCTGGCTTAATTTTGTACGATCACGGGCATTATTCTTCATTATGTTTTCTAATCAGAAGAAACAACAACGGTTTTTGTTGTTGTAGATGTTCCGGTAGGACAGTTGACTTCAATGCTCGAAATTGCATCTTGAGAAGCATCAGAAGGTGCAGTTCTTATAGCAGCTTATTGGGATTTATTTCCCCAGAATGATAGCAGTGAAGCTTTTCTCTCTAACTCTTTTGATTTCCACTCACTTAAGAACTTTTCTACGAATGCAGTTACATTTAAATCTGCCTTGATGGAGTTTCGAAGGGATACAAGGTCATCATGTTGTTGTTTCTCTGTTGTATTTGGATGTTGCGTTCTATATCCTGCATGCAGCTGATGAAATAACATCTTATTCATTCGGAATTAAGTAACCTCAGATATATGCAATTGTACTAACCCAGGACTGAATTCACTTTGGCCGCCCCGGTGGCGCAGTGGTCTAAGCGATGGCCTCTGATCATTCGTCCGAACGGGATCCGGGTTCAAATCCCGGTGAGGCATGGATATTGTGTTTGTCTTACGGCATTGGCTCTCTCCCTTCCCTGGAACCAGTGACCCTAAATTAGGGACGGGCGACTGCTTATAGCCCATTGAGTTGCTCACGGGGGTCGTTAAACCTCCAATCAAAAAAAAATTCACTTTGACTGCGTGCTTTAATGAACAGACCATGTAGAGGTAAAATTACACGTAAACCTCCTCTAGTGAACGGTTCTGTCATAGCGGTGCCAGTTGTTGTTTGTTTTTGTTCCACAACGACAGCAATAAAGTTTTATTGACGTTTGAACTATCCCACACAATCCAAAACTTTTTGTGACTCAATTACCTTCGCTCGGTGCTATTTCTATACTGATATCTTAGAGTGCACAACCCTTCCCAAAACAGCTCGGTCGACAACGTATCAGACATTAGTTTTTTTGTTTTGTTTTTGTAACTCCAAGCAACTAAGGTTTTAGGCACAAAATACAGAGTGGGTTCCGGGAACGCCCCTCACCCTGAAAATTAAATAGCCACCCCAGTGGCGCAGTGATCTAAGCGATGGCTTCTGATCATTCGTCCAAAAGGGGTCCGGGTTCGAATCCCGGTGAGGCATAGATGTTGTGTTTGCCTTACGGCACTGGTTCTCTCCCTCCCTGGAACCAGTGACCCTAAATTAGGGACGGGCTACTGCTTATAGCATATTGAGTTGCTCATGGTGGTCGTTAAACCTGCAATAAAAAAAATACAGATTGCAGATGTAATGTTATGGTAAACTATAATTAAGCACCAAACACTGCCTTCTCTCAGTAAATTAAGTTGAAAGAGCTTAGTTCTAGGAAGCAATAAAGATACTGAAGACTCTGTCGTAAATGCCTGAGGAAAAAAAGAAACACTATCCCCTACGATAATATAAAAACATATTTTAAATTCCAACATGAACAAACGAGGAGTTTTTCAATACAACGATTGCACTGTATTTTTGCTGCAGGACGTCCGAATTACTAAACCTCCCCCGTCCCTCATGTCACATTTAGTACGATTGAGAGGAACCCCCCTCCGCCTGTAATCTCGTACGTGCTTTATGAACGGCCCTTAAGGAAATTAAGAACAATATTATCGACCTCCAATTGTTTTTGGACAGCATATGTATAAAGTTAACAAAATAGTTTATAAGCAAAAAGTCATTACTCTAGTTTGATTGGGATTCAAGGGTGAAAAAATCTGGTTCCCTCACACAGAGGCCACACATTGCACTTCGTGAAGCTGACGACTACCACATCCCCAAATGGTGGTTGCTTGGTGTGCATAATTTTTAGAAGCGGGTGTTTCTGTATGACGGACAACTACATTCCAAGTGATGTATTGATTGATTTAAGGAGGTGATTCATTACGTTACTGCATGATTGAGAATACATCACTGAAACAACGTGCGTTCAGCGATTACTGACATTTATGATTCAGTGCGAAAGTCTTTCCTTTTTGAACAGCGAGTATCTAAATAAGTCGGGCATTTATTTTTGTAAAATTGTAGTAATAAATACTCGAGTTTGGGGATTATCAGAACAACTGAAATTTGCTGTAAATGTGGTGATAAAATGTGGTAACTTCAGAAGAAGAAAAATAATTAAAGGTTCACAGAAATCATTGACTGGAAGTGAATGATTTTGATTGCTCATCAAAAACAATGAGTGAGCTTCCTCCGTTCTTTTTTTTAGCACAGTCTGGCACCATAGGTAACTAGGAGTAGGGAAATTTACCGTGTAGAGTAGAGTTCTCTGAATTGTGTGTGAGATGCTGTAGGTACTAGAGCGAGGTAGTACTACGATTAGGTCATGAATACAAACTGCTTACATAATTCCAAGATGGACATCTTTTTACTTAAGTAACCCTTCTGAATTTTGTGTGAGATGCTGTAGGTACTAGAGCGAGGTAGTACTACGATTAGGTCATGAATACAAACTGCTTACATAATTCCAAGCTGGACATCTTTTTACTTAAGTAACCCTTCTGAATTTTGTGTGAGATGCTGTAGGTACTAGAGCGAGGTAGTACTACGATTAGGTCATGAATACAAACTGCTTACATAATTCCAAGATGGACATCTTTTTACTTAAGTAACCCTTCTGAATTTTGTGTGAGATGCTGTAGGTACTAGAGCGAGGTAGTACTACGATTAGGTCATGAATACAAACTGCTTACATAATTCCAAGCTGGACATCTTTTTACTTAAGTAACCCTTCTGAATTTTGTGTGAGATGCTGTAGGTACTAGAGCAAGGTAGTACTACGATTAGGTCATGAATACAAACTGCTTAAATAATTCCATGCTGGACATCTTTTTACTTAAGTAACCCTTCTGAATAGAAGAGGTCACGCTCTTTTTCGGAAGATTTTACCCGGCTGTGAGATTTCAAAAGCATCAAAGTAGTTTCCTCGAAGAGCGGGCAGTTAAATGTAATGAAAACAACGATGTCTCAGTATTAATTCGCATTTTATGTTTTTAAAATTTAAAACAATTTTAATGGGAATTTTTTAAAACGTGTCACGATACGAAGAAGTGGCAGTGTGTGTGTGTGTGTGAGCTAGCGACGTTGTTAGTCTTCAAAACCATGGTGGGTAACGGGTGAGCAGATTTTGTGGTTGCTGGGTCAAATTTATCAGCATCTGAATTTACGAACCACTGAAAAAAGTTATTTATAATGTTTTATACCACAGGCTGCGAAGGATCTGTGCACACACCCACACCAGCAATCCCCGACTCAAACTCATTACTTTTCATACAGTCCTGAAATGTCTGCACGTTTTGGAAAAAAATAAGTTTGGGTTGTTGTTTTTTTGAGTAAAAATTCGGTCCATAAATTTATAATAAAATGAGTACGTCCTGAAAATTTATATACTTTTATAACAAACATGACACCGACATCAACAACAGTAGCATTCACTGATTAAAGGAAAGTTTTATCCCTAGTAGAAGGGACTGAAAAAAATTATATTCGTGTATTAGGGTTGCGGAGAAATGCACGCACGCACGCACAATACTTACATCATTCTTAACTCCTTAGCTCCAAGCCAGAAACTTTGTCTTGCATTCACATTTACCAATGCAGTCCTCTGCCACGCTCTATTCCATCACTGCTCTGGAACAGACTTAAGATCCCCGGTACAGCTCTAGACCATACCTTCGGTGTTGGAATCGTCTAGACAGCAACAGAAAGCATCAGTAGTGGCGTTCTTCAATGAATTCCTATCCATCCTCCTGATTCTCCTCTGGCCATTATAAATCGAGATAAGGCTTAAAACAAGGACGTGGAAGAGTGGATAACACTTTAAATTTTCCTGGCCCTACGAATGCAAGTTTGATAACTTTTTCTTCGGGGAACTAATCAGCGCACTTTCTGGAAGGAAATACGTAGGGATTCACTACGGAAAACATGAGACTAATTCTTGGACTTACGAGTTTATAGACATTTTTCGGTGTGCGCAGACGAAGAAAAATATATATTTTTTTAAATCTACAAGAACAAAATAAAAGTTAATGAAAAATATCAGAAAAACTGAAGCATTTTTTTAAAGAATGCTTACATTTTTCTAATGTTTTTCATATATTAACACGTTCCTTACCCCAGAACGTGTGTCATTTTTCTTGTTTCGGGCTAAAATGCTACATGCATTAAAATGCATATAGCATTTTACCCCAAAACAAGAAAAATGAAACAAGTTCTGGGGGGGGGTAAGACCCATTGGTCATTTGTCTAAATAGGTTCCTGGCTGATAAAATGCTTAAATTGTTCATGTGTGCTGCAAACGACCTAGATTTTTGCCCAGTAAACGGAAGACAAAAATCAACACAAATAGAACTGGCTTTCTCTTACATCAGGTTGTTTGCAGAGGAAAATTTCCGTTCAGTCCCTCTTTTATAGTGGTTGTCTTATAAGAACCCACGATGTGTGTCTGTATACATTCAAAGTGAAGTAGATTGAATTAAAACTTATAAATATGTAAATCAAGTCACGGGCTTCACGTTTTTAGCAGCCGCTGTTTACTCACAACTGAGATAGGCATGAATGTTGTAAAACATGAATCGTTTGGTCAGTCTCTGTGAAACTGTGTTTCGTCTTTTTTTTTTTTTTTTTTTTTTGATTGGAGGTTTAACGACCGCCGTGAGCAAGTCAATGGGCTATAAGCAGTCGCCCGTCCCTAATTTAGGGTAACTGGTTCCAGGGAAGGGAGAGAGTCAGTGCAGTAAGACAAACACAACATCCATGCCTGACCGGGATTCGAACCCGGCCCCTTACGGACGAATGATCAGAAGCCAGCGCCTTAGACCACGGCGCCACCGGGGCGGCGTTTCGTCTTCTCACACAGACGACTCGAAGCCATTAAGTTTCTCCACAATCATCAGATTATTCGCTGCTCTGTGCGCAGCTGAAACTTTTCGGCCAGTGATCTGAAAGTACAAGCTCAGCTCAGCGAACAATTCCTTTGATGATAATCAAATAAATGTGCAGGCAGATGAATGCCCAATTAATCAGGCAAGTGCACATGCATGCCGCGAAAGGCTTGAAACTTCAATCATCCTGAAATGGAAATCGAATCCGCAGGTCCCTATTTACGTTCAGGCTTTTTACCGTCACACCACACAGAACGAAGAACCTCAAGCAACTAAAGATTCCAGACCCAGATAAAATTCTCCACCGTGCGCTTATCAAATACACTTACGGAAAGTGAAAAAAGAACACCAAGAAGGAATTGGCGGACTATTATGAAATTTACATATGTTAATGGGGTCCAGATTACGTAGGTGTGATGTTAATTTCGGGACCAATCGGTGAGCGCTTACACCACAGCACGGCATAATATGCAAATTATCGTCGGTGGTATTTAAGGAGTACGGCATTGTGAATGTAATCAGTTGTCGGCGTACGGACACGTGCAAAAACCCTGAAGAAGCTGCAATGCCTGGACATGGAAGACGTGTGCGATTTCAGCAGTTATCGGACTTTGAGCGAGATCATCTAGACGGACTCCGCGAGGCCGGGTGGTCGTATCGTCGTATTGCGGAGCGAATTGGACGGGAAGTATCGGTGGTGGTACGATGGTGGCGTAGATGGTCCGTGGAACATTCCCACACGAGAAGACGTAGAACCGGGAGTCACACACGAACTGATGAACGGACCGATCGACGCATAAGAAGAGCGACGTTGTCAAGCAGAACATCCATTGCGACGCAAACCCCAGCTGCCGTTGCACCTGAGGTGACTCTGGGAACAATCCGCAACCGTCTACTAGATGCAGGACTACGTGCACGTGTGACTCTGTCATGTGTACCTCTGACTCCAGCCCACCGTCAGGAACGGCCGCAGTGGTGTCGCCAACGTCTGCACTGGAGAACGCAATGGCGATCTGTCGTGTTCAGCGATAAAAGCAGATTCTGCTTGGGAGACTCTGATGGCCGCATGCTTGTTCGCAGACGCACAGGGGAGCGTCTCCACCGTTTGTGCATCCGCTAACGACAAACAGGGCCTACACCTGGTCTCCTGGTGTGGGGAGTGATCAGCTATCACTCCGTACAGAACTAGTGTTTGTACCGCCTACATCAACAACATCATTCAGCCCGTTGTTGTGCCATTTGTAAAGTCGGTCCATCGAGGTGTTTTCCAGCAAGATAACGCACGCCCACCCATGGCACGTGCAACGCAACATGCACTTCAGGGTGTAAGACAAAATCCATGGCCTGCACGTTCACCGGATTTGTCACCCATTAAGTAACTGTGGGATTTTATGGGACAACGACTTATCCGGTCTCCACGGCCAGCCACGACCATTCCCGATTTACGCATCCAGTTGGGGTATGCTTGGAACTCAATACCCCAAACTTACATCCAACATCTGTAAGACAGACCCCATACCAGAATTGCTTAGTGTGACGCAGTTCATGGCGGTTTAACCTCATACTAACCATGTTACATGGAAATGTTATTTTTCAGTTTACCAGCAAATACAGCTGTATTTTGCCAAAATATTTTGATCACGTTATCCTCTGTATTCCGTTATTATGCCGTATAAACTTCATTGGTATCAGACTTCGTCTTGGTGTTCTTTTTTCACTTTCCAGTAGCGTATATTATACACGATTCCATTTGCGCACGGCGGATTGTTTAATCTGAGTCTAAAAACATCCTCAGTTGCTTGGATGTTATTGTTCTGGGTGGTGTTACAGTAACACACCTGAACGTAAATCGGGAGGTGCGGGTTCGATTCGCGTTGCAGTTCGATGTAATTTTCAAGTTTTCTCTGTACTTGCCAAATTCCTTTGATGTTGTCTAGTTTTTTAAATCAGATTTAGTTCCTCCTCGTACGCGATTGATTACCGAATTTCATTAGTATCAAAAATTGTGGAAACTTTTGGGATTATTTGCAGTTCTAAGCTTTGATGGCTCATAACATCTGTCCTTTTTAGATTAATACCATAAAATTGTACAATAGAGAAATACAATTTATTGCAGAATGTATTGTAACAAATTGTTAAATTATTTCATTCTAACAAAGATGGGTAACGTGCAAATAAGAGCACGACTGATATTTTTTGGTTCAGCACATTTAACCTGCTTGGCAGCCACGTATGGTCTAATGGTCAACGTTCGTTACTGCCAAGTGAAAAGTCTGATGATTGATGCCAGGTAGGTAGGAATGCTCAATCACTGAATAATTCACCTGAAATCTCTGATAAGCATGTTAAATATCCTAGCTTCGACATCTAGAGAATACCTACTTTGAAAGCACTTTAGACCAATTCTTCTTAAAACCTGGAGGTCGGACCATCTTCCTACAGTCCTGTATATGAATATCCTCTACCTTACACAGACTGCATACTCAACGAAAGCCAGCTATTAAAAAATAACTTCACATTTTACTTTCTGGTTTTAATTTGCTAATTTCCAGGAGTAATTAATTTTTTTCTTTTCGCATAAATTAAAGTTACTACAGTTTTTATTGAAAAAATGTGAACCAAACACGAATGATAATAATTCAAATGTCACTACACTTCGCTATACCATTAACTGTTTTTTTATTGGAGGTTTAACGACCACCGTGAGGAACTCAATCGGCTATAAGCAGTCGCCCATCTGTAATTTAGGGTCACTGACTCCAGGAAGTGGAGGGAGCCAGTGCCGTAAGACAAACACAACATCCATACCACAACGGGATTTGAACCCGAAAGTCTTTCGAGCAAACGATCAGAAGCTATCGCTTAGACCGCTGCGCCTATGCGTATCAACAGGCCTGTGCGCTGTCTCACACTACTCCCGTTTACCAGTCACTGTTGTACACAACGCAGGACACCTTCCAGGCATGCACAGTATCACCCAATCGCATCACACCCACATTTACATGTTGTTTGACACTTTATGGCAGCATACATTAGAGGCTGGCGTCTCGCTTTAATAAACCATATTCTAAGGCTTGCGGGCAATTGCGAAATGCCGTACTTCACGCCTGTTGCTTTGGTGTCATGCTTTTCCAGTACAGAACGTTCCGTGACGATTGTCGTCGGGAGATCCGATAGTTTCCCTTTTGAGACTCAATTCAATCATCCATCTTTCAGCTTCAAAAAGCACTTCATAAAAAAATTAAGTATTATCTTTCTATATGTATCATATTTAGTCCAGAAAACGCGTGATACAAATAGAAGAAGTTCTTGAACTTAATTTTTTTCCCGAAGAAACAGAATATGTGTTCCAAAATAAAGAGCATCGGACAACGATCATTGAGAGGAAACACTCACCGGAGTAGTGTAAAGCATCTTGAATACTGATCGCAAAAAGAGCAAATCCAATAAAATGCTTATTAGCAAAAGAACATAGAACGATTCCCACATTCAGACGGGCCATTATATCTGGTGGTTCGCGGGTGTGAAATTATGTGAAATATGAAATTAAAGAATAATGACTTGACATTTTTGTAGCTCGTATGCCACATTAGCTATCAATATATTGCTATATTTATGAAGTAATTATTACCGAAACGTTTGATATATCATAATTCCATTATGATTCAGCTACATGTTGTTATTGTGATTATAAACAAATGACAGTAAGACAGTTTTTTATTGCATGAATAAAATTATTCCGAAACACAAAATTGAAGCTTGCTTCCCGTGAAATTTGTTTTGTTCTTGTGACAATAGCGAACTAGAGATGTGTCAGTCTGAAAAGGTTCTATTGAAATGAACGATCCATCGAACTGAGTCATTAGCGAATCAACCTTTCCTGAGAATTAAAAATTCCCTGTGTCAGTCACTCAGAATTACATTTTATTAAACATCAGAATTTCGCCATTGTGTCTCGTTGAGGGTCATGCTTTGGTCAGATATTTTACCTTTTACAGAAGTGCACAAATGATTAGATTGCGTGAACTTCGAAACGAACTTTATACGAAAACCAAAGAAAATATTTTCTGTAATAATTAAATTCCAATCTACACTTAAAAAATCGTCCAGTTATCCAGAATATCTGTATGAACGAAATGATCGAACATAGAATCATTTCCCTAGATAGAAATCATTCTCTAAATTAGAAGAATCGCGGAACGAAACCATCCGACTTAGAAAAGATTTCGTAGACACAATTCGTTCACTAAACTGGGAGTATCACCGAAGAAAACGAACGAATCGGTCCTAACAAATCTTTCAAAGTCGAATCATAAGAATTGATTCTTTCAAAATATCCAGTTTGCCCATGTCTGCAACGGGACAAAACTGTAACTAGATTCCTCTAAAATCCGATTTGTTCATGTGAGAGCGGCGACATCAAATCGCATATCATTATCTCAAACTAAACTCCAAGCATAATTGTTTAAATTTCCGTAACCTATAATCCCGTGAGTGAGGTTAAGGTTACTTCCGTAACAGATCCGTAGTGTAAAATTTGTGTTACCAATATTTCAGTTCAATTTATTTATATAATATATTTTTCTTTTAAATTAACGCAATTCGTGTAGTTTAATGAAAAACGTAAATTGATATGAATTTTCTTAACTGAAAAAAAAAATATATTTGAATTAGTACGTTTATTATTTTTATGAACAAACTGTAGTGGATGAATGGTTTTAATACTTAATATACTCAGTATTACACAACAAATGCGAAATCAGTGTGTACGATACCACACGAAGCGCACTTCAAGGTACAAATTGCTGCTATTCCACATTGGTAAAACAAATTATGAAAAATACTCTCAATTGTACTCTTTTCTGTTAAGAAAAAAGGAGTGTTAATAAATTACAAATTTGCCCTGTCATGCCGAAATGCACTAATGATTGCACAAAGAAGAAGATTAATAATTTAAATAATACACAATTTTGTGGCTCCTACTGTTGGCAAATAGCGTGGCATAAATATTCTTTCAGATTACTCTTATGTCTTGAACAGCTTAAATTTCTGCTTCGCAAAAAAAAAAAAAAAAATTCTGAACGGGTATTTATACCATTAGTTGTTTCTTTCCTTTAAATGGTACAATTATGGAAAATAGCTGACACCAATTAATAGCATTGGAATCAGTTTTCTTACGGGGTATTTCGCTTTACGATACTTCTTCCTATTCTTATTATAGACTTAAACGAACGCAGTTCCTTCTGTTAGCTAATGGAGTATATCCACTTCAGATGGAGACGATGATGTCATACCTGTTTTCAACTGATTGCCTGCTACCTTGCTTGTGAAGCACGTGTTCGCCACGTGTCTTATGTGTCGCCGTCAATTTCGGATTCTTGTAATTATAAAATGGTAATGCCACGTCATAATAAAAATCGTTAAATTTCATACCTTTCGACTAATGTAAAGTAATTTATCAGCTCTTATAATGATTCGTTCGATAACCCCACACCACAACACATTATATTGAGTGAAAACTGCACGGGATAATAGAGACTTCTACCGCATGGTTCTGACGGAATGCACAGCGACATCCACGGCGTTAGCGCAGCAGGGAGCATTCTCACATGTCAGGCTTTATCTCCCAGCACAGTTTGACGTCATCTGATTGACAGAAGGCTGGTGGCTTGCAGCCCATTCTTTTGATTCTCAATCACAGACTCTCAGGCCACAATTAAATCTTGAACAGAGACATTGGAGCGGTGATTGGGAACATGTGTCATTTTCTGACGAGTCAAGACTCAGTTTGATGTATCATGAATGTTTTGCTTCCCGGTAACAAACACCTGCGGGTTTGTTCCCCATGGTTGTTGTTTTTGCTGCTGATGATGATAGGTACACATTGTGGTAAACGGCACCTTGCAGCACCTTACTGGCAGCGCCTAACGGCATAATTTGGAGCCCATTGGTTTCAATTCGCGATTTCGCTTGATACGAACTTACGGCAACCTTCTGCAGGCAGCGATACATCACGGATGTTTTATAAGAAGATATCCTATCTTTCCTTCATATTTGTTCTGGCACATTTTCCCACAGGTAAAAGTCTGCCACATATGTCCAGGAATATCCAAGACCTTTTCCAAGCATCTAGCGGTTCTTCCTTGGCTTTCGCGTTCGCCTGATATGTCTCCGATCAGAAATGTCCGGGACATGGTTGTTAAGCGACTAGCCAATCAAGCGCCTCCGCCAGTCACCACAAATGAACTCGGGTCTCGAATTGATGGACCCTGGCAGTCTATTCATCAGGACAACACTAAAAACGGCTTCCATTTAGTGCTTCGCCGTGTAGATGCTGTTATGTTTGATTGAGGTGGCTTCACATGATACTCAGTTTTGAAACGAAAAATCTTCTTTAGCTCTAGAAATGTAATCAGTTATCACCAGTAACATCAATAATCTGCAGTTTCATTTGAATAGCCCGCTTCCTTGTTCGTGTCGCAATTTTCACAATCAGCTGTGCATGTGTATATTTATCCGAGTGGGGCTGTTGGTTTGTAGGAAGGATCGTTACAAAAATTCACAAGTTGTAACAATCCTTCCTAGCATCGCCGTTTATGCCTTTGTCCAAAGGCTTGAACTCTAAACCTTCAGATTATAGCTGTGCGCTCCTATTCGATAACCCAAAGAGTACCGATGAATGTCAACAAGTAAGACACACCAGTTTTCAAGCCAAGAGGACGGTATACGGTTGCACGTAGGTATATCTTTACAGTCTCCCTCAGAGGCTGTCGTACTCCATTAACTGACGGAAGAACTGCCTTTATCTATAGTGTCACAGGAGTAGAACGAATGATCGTTAAACGATAATTTCTTAAAGCGAAAGAATTTCGTAAGAAAACTGTTTCCAAGGACATCACTGGCGTCAGTTATAGTCTATTGATGTACCCTATAACAAAAGGAAATAAAATGCATGGGTTAGTATTTTTTATTTCTTAGGTAAGAGATACTAAGACACTGATATCGTAAATTAATTTAAAAAAAATTTATGACACGATAATTGCTGAGAGATGGGACCATAAAGGCTGATATATTTTAAAGTATTCCTCTCTTTTGGTGTGCAATCATTAGTGCATTTCTTAGTGGCAAGGCATATTTATCATTGATTGATACATTTCTGTTTCTACATATAAAACAAAAATAGCAGAATATTCACAATGCCACTCATGAATGTGCAACAGTGGCACCTCGAAGCTTGAGACATGCTTTGTATTATATACCTCACAATTGTTTCGTTTATATTGTATAACATTGAGCGTATATGATTATTTAAATCGGCCATCCATATTAAGCTTTATTTATAAAAACAATACATGTGATGATACAAGTTTATCAATGTAGATTAAATTTTCATTTTTCAGTAAAGACAAGTCATATTAATATTACCACTTTTATTCCGAGTACAACCAATTTTCTTAACTTACTAGAAAGAATTATACTTGCCTCAAATAAAAGTACGGGTATTATGTCGTTAAATATTTCCTTCTGTCTCCTATCAGAAGTAATTTTTTCCCTTTGGGAGTATAGGTTACGGAATTATTGCGGAAGTCAACTAGAAATTTAGTTTGCATAAATTCAAGACAGCTCGGCGGCGCTGCAATGGCATGTACAAAATTGATTTCATAGGGAAGCAAACGAGAAATTTTATCTTTTTAGTTCTTTTATATTGGTGCAATAAAATTATTTTTGTTTATAAACAGAAGAAGGCATTGAAGATGAGAAAGCTGGAGTAAGGAATCATCAAATGTTTCTCAAATAATTCGTAAATATTTCAAGACATTGTTAGCAAATGTGCTATAAATTAAGTGCCAGGCACTTTTTCTTTGCTTTCATATTTTAAATACTTACCAATCATGAACCGTTACATATGCTGGCCTGCCTGTATGTCTGAGTGCTTTTTATATTCTATTCGGAACGAGTATTTTATTTGATTAGATCTTTTGGCCGTCAGTATTTAATGATGCTGGATACCATGGAGTCTGGAAATTGTTTCTTCTCAAGTATTGCTCTCTTATTCCCTTCATTTAGAACATGAAACTGAGACGATAGTTCAATCAGGTTTAAACTGAGTTTACTCCTGCTGGAATGACCATAGAGAAATTCAAATCTTAATACATAGATTCAACCTGTGATAGCAAAATATATCTGCAGAACAGTGACATTGGTTCACACTCATCAGATTCAGTCAAGTATCAACCTGGTAAAATAAGGCATATGGAACAGTTTTCCGAATCCGGAAAAAAGCTTATGAAATTTTTATTTCATGTATTGGAACTTAGTTATCCGCGTTCTACTGGTTAGTAACAATTACGGGATATCCTAAATACAATACATGATGGGACGAAGTATTTCCAGCTACGTTTTCTACAGACGATAGTACCGTTAATCTTGGGTGTCAGCGGGTATAACCTGGGAGATTTAGCCCTTTTGGCTGATAAAATATTCGAATTTAGTGATCTCGTCACTCAAGTATATTCATTATTTCTCATTTATTTGCTGGGCCAAATGCAATGCTCGTGCAACAAAGACCACAGCATATATCGAAAATAGATGAACTTTCTTGCAAAGTTGACAGTCATCTTCGAACTCGCGGTCGCTGAAACACAAGTCAGGGATATATTCGTTTATCATCACACGTTCGGATTGGGAGCCCAGACCAACAAGAACGTCCTAGCAGAATGCGTTTTTATCATATATCAATTTGAGAAGAAATTAAGAAGTGTGAAACACCAAGCTCACTCTTTTCGGAGGCCATAAAATGATGAAACTCGAATGATAAATATATTTTTCATAGCCACCAAATCTACCAACAGCCCATTCTTACTACACTAGAAGCTGATACTTATGTTGTTTCCGATTTATCACGAAGATAATGAGGTGCGAAAATCTACAATTACTGTGCAATAATACATACGAATTGCTAGTGATTGCTAACGCTCTGTTGAATTTATAATGAACGATTTCAGGGATTTTATTATTGCTTCAGCTTACCCTTCTGGTGGAGATTAGGAAGAGAAAAACAAACATGTTGATAGAGTAACAAAACTCAAAACAATTGACCGAATTACTCGC
The DNA here is from genome assembly GCA_039090855.1 of Macrothele yani. Lineage (NCBI taxonomy): Eukaryota > Metazoa > Arthropoda > Arachnida > Araneae > Macrothelidae > Macrothele > Macrothele yani. Next base: position 150,489,484 of record CM077034.1, read on the forward strand.
ACTTCCAAGCAACTGGTATAAAATCTGTGTCTTGTAATCCGAAATTTCTGAATTTACTAATTTACTTGCTAAACTTTAAAACTCAGTCAGTTGTACCTATATTCTAATATTCGTTCAGCATAATGCCTTAATTTCTATTCATATATCCATATAAGCTAATACCTGGCTTCCTTCCAGCCATGAAGTATACTATCCGATAAATGGGCAACAAGAAAAAAAAACTGATTAGTTTTCTTCCTGGAATTTGCCGACCTCACAGTTTTCAACAGATGGCTCTGAAAATGTAGAATGCTTGACTGCAGGATTTTGGGGACACTACAGGTGTCTGAATGCTTTCACTTTCCAAGATAAATATCCAATTATGTACCTTAAAAATTACCTCAGTTTCTATTTTTAAACTTTTTAAACCTCGATTCTGATAAAATCTTATTATAAACTACTGATTAAACCATCTGTCATCCATGGAACGGTTCAGAGGTTATCTTGTGCCGAAGCGCACACGAACGCGGCTCCGGTATATTTCCTTTGCCGGATCTGAGCTCCACCACTAATTTGCAAATAACCCTCGTCTCATATTTACATCTGGGTTGCAAATTTCCACGAGTTTGTTGTGTTGCTTAAAAAAATTTTTATCAGTTAAACTGGAGCATCTTCAAGCAAGTAAACAACCACACTCCCAGTATTATGAGAAACTTGGAACGCAAGTTAAAGTTTTACGTACCAGCTACTGGTCTGATTCCCGAGATATTTTATATGGGGAAAAGGAGCTGGACAAATTTTGTGACCGTTTTAAAATAAACGCTAAAGAGGTGGTTAAAGGTTTTAGAAAATTTAAGTCCACTGCCGGGAGAGAAGTAAAAAACAGTTTGAAAACCTTGAATTCCATTGTAAACTGTATCCTCATATCTTCTGCAGAATGTGAAAAGGGCAATAAACAACATTGTTACGACACATAGAACTTCAATGAACACTGGCACAGTGTCCGAACTAATGTTCTTAAAATTAGTTTGGCCTTCACTAAAACATTTCAATACAATAGAATACGTAAAAGTTGGCTGGCAAAAGGTGCATCACACTGCCGATGATTTGAGCTGCAGAGTGGCCAGTAAAAAAGAAGAAAATTTGGAAATAGCCCTGTGGAGTTTTTTTATTAATTATATTTATATGCATATTATTCTGGTAAGATTTTTAAAGTTCCATTATTCTGGTGAGTTTTGCATTTTGCAATTGTAAACAACAGTTTCTGCATTTTGTAAACCATAGCAATATTTTCAGAGAGAGGAAAAGGAATTGTCAAATTCATTTAAATATACTTAAAGAAATTTCATGTTTTGCATGCATGACAGCATAATCGTACCAAAAATTAGCTATCCCTAAAAAATGTTAAAATTTCAGTAATTATTATTTATCAATTATATATATTTCAACAAGCATGTGTTTAGATAGGAACTAATTAAATAAAATGTACAGTTTAAATAACACAAACATATCAAACTGAACAAAAGAAGTAACCTGCCCCCCATATGTATTTTTCATAGAACAATTACCGAGATCATTTTTATCATTTCGTTTCGTCGATTTCCCGAGCTCCGGTACTTTTTTCTCTAGAAAGTAAGCACTGGAACGGTTGTCAGAGTACGGCTTTAATTCTTCGAACACGTCTACATAGGCTTGGTTATATAAAGTCTGATAAAATATTCCGAGGTTCATGAACAGGCCTGTAATTTTCTACAGCGCATTAGAAAGGCATTCATTTCGCTTCAACTGCATTTAATGAATATCTATCTCGTTGTCGTACAGTATTCAGACGCCATAGTATTTGAAGTAAACTTTCTTCGTTTACCGTTGTTCTGCATTAAACAAAATTAAACAAAATGGTTATGCTTGAAGAAACATACCTCAGCTCTTTAATCAAAGATCTTTGTCTTTACAACGCGCATGCTTAAAGAATATCTCTCTAGAAGAAACAAATTTTGAATCTTCAGGCGAATTACATTTGGTGCCTTTTGGTTTTACTGTTTTTTAAACTTTGAAAGTTTGTACCCATAAGCATCAATTAGATCTAAAATAAGCACATTGATTTCGGTCCTTATAGGCATGTAAATATGTACGGAACATTATACTAAAAGTATTAACATAATGAATTTTGCCATAAAACAGACGTTTGACGATAGCGATAGAAGTTACCGCAGATATGATGATTGTTTGGTATGTGCAGTTATATCACAAGGGGATACCCAAACAAAGACTGAGTAATGCCAGTGTGCAGCATGATAGAAATGAATGACAAAATTAGATCAAATTTAAGTTTCAGTCTTGCACTGGATTTTTATGTGACAATAGTTTTTACCCTCTGACTTTGAGTGAAGTATCCCTTATAATCTGATGACCAGTATTTTACTTTTGTAAATTACATATATTAGTACAAAAGTTTCTACAAGATTTTAGAAAAGACGCATCTTTCGTTGTGATATTACAGTGAAAGAATACTCACCATTTTACAAGACTTGTGGGAAAACAGTTTAAAAGAACAGTATGAGCTTCACGTCTCACACTCACTGATTTTTTTAATTGGAAGTTTAACCACCACTGTGAGCAACTTAATGGGCTATAAGCAGTCGCTCGTGTCTAATTTGTGGCCACCGGTTCCAGAGAAGGCTGACAAACAGCGTCGTAAGACAACACAACATTCATGCCTCACCGGGATTCGTACCCAGACCCATCTCTGACGAATGATCAGAAGCCATCACTAAGACCACTGCGCCACCGGGGCGGCACAGAGTAATCAATCCTAGTTGTATCAAGTAAGTAATAAGGAAACTGAAGCTTTGAAACACAAAAAAGACCGCACATCCAACGTGGGTCATTTAATGCATCTTAAGCCACCCCGGTGGCGCAGTGGTCTAAGGCGCTGGCCTATGATCATTCGTCCGTAAGGGGCCCGGGTTCGAATCCCGGTGAGGCATGGATGTTGTGTTTGTCTTACGGCACTGGCTCTCTCCCTTCCCTGGAACCAGTGACCCTAAATTAGGGACGGGTGACTGCTTATAGCCCATTGAGTTGCTCACGGTGGTCGTTAAACCTCCAATCAAAAAAAAAAAAAAAAAAAAATGCATGTTAAATGAAAAGCTACTAACACCAAATTAAGTTTTTATAATACAAATTACTCAGAAACTTGATACGGTCTTTCTGGATGGCGCAGTGGATACTCGGGCACAAACCGGGAGACGCGGATTCGATTATCGCACCAGGACAATGAAATTTTAAAATTTTTGAATATTATATGACTTACCACTGTTGTCGTAATTTCCACCAATAGACGGAATCAAAACTTTAAATTTGTATTGTACACTGGTGTAATCCCGTATTAATGGTCTATCTGCTTCTCCGGTTAATCACGGGATTCAATGAATTCTATTCATTCAGATTTTCTATAAATGGATACCGTTGCTTCGACCTGCGATTCCTAGGATATGTTAAATTCAAATTACTCGTAAACTTAAACTTCGTCGTCCTGGCTGGTGTAGTAGGGAGCATACTCGGGAGTAAACCGGGAGATGCGTGTTCGATTATCGCTCCCGGACGATGAAATTTTCAAGTTATCGGATATCATATGTCTTACAACTCTTCTCATAATTTACACCAATAGACGGAATCACAACTTCAAATTTGTACTGTACGCTGGTGTAATGACGTATTCATGATTAAATCTGTATCATTGAGAACAAAAAGGTTAAGGAATATTGCTGATTTGAAAGAAAATAGCTTTACTTAAACTTTTCCTTTTCAAAAAGAAGTTGCATTTTGCTTTGGGAAAATGGATTAGAGACTACACACAACTTTATCTTAACGTTCACCACACATATGACAGCTTGCATGATATATTTTCGTTACAGACATCTGGTTTTGTCAAGCTCTACATAGGTTTTCTGACGGCAACTTCTTTTTAAGTGTGTACCCGGATATGCATTTGAATCTTGGCAAAAAACGAATTTTTGCCTTCAATAACATCTCCTTGGCAAGAGGCCTAGCAGGTTATCCGTTGTTTGTGTCCCTACCATGCATCTTTATTATTGACTGCTTCAGTCGCTTGGTCGTTCCTACATGAAATTTTACTGTTCCATTCTTCTATCTAAGAGGAACGACATAGATCCCCACGCAGTCACCGCTGCCGTATTTGATTCTATTTTTTTAAACTGCGCTGAAAGATTGAGGAGATATAATGACAACCTCATAACCAATATTTTCATGCATGATGCCAAATTTGTGACAAAACTACAAAATAAACAGTGGCAGCCAAATTAGAAAAAAAAAAAACGATACTTCGCGTTGAATGCGTTTTTCCGAAATACTTTAGTTTTAACGAAATACTCAAAACTAACGGCTTTTGATGTCAAACAAACTGGAACTTCTTAAATAAATGACTTCTATTAATACAGAACAGGACTCTGCACTATTTTCCTAGTTTTTACGACTTGTTTGAAAAATATTAAAAACTCATTTCCTTAATTATAAAAAGAAAACATCCACTTATTAAGTAACATTTTATTATCTGTCTCATTGCTACTAATATCTACTAACAACTGAAGATCAACTGCATAACCTACCTACTATTTTCTTTAATTCTGTAGTAACTTTTACATGACTGGTATTTTTCATGTAGGGAGATCAGGGCTTAGTCAGGTAATTAAAGACCTTTTCTGTTCATTCCTTTGCTGTTTTAATTATTAATCTTTGTTACACTAAAACTTAAATATTAACTGAATAAAAGGTATGATGTAACAGTTAAAAAAGTAAAAAATAAATTAAATTAATTTATAATGAGCAAACACGTGTCAAATTTAGCAGTGCTCTCTGAAGGAACGAAGCCATCTAATTTTTACTCTTCTGTTGGGCTGCGAAAATTCCTTTCTCTGTTTCACGTGTTAAATTGCTTTTGATTTCATGTTTTGTTATACATGCTTCTTGAAGGAAAACATTCTGGAAGTGTAGGATTTTGTCTGGATTCCCTACGTTTTGCTGTTTTTCTTTTGCGATTAAACTAATTATTTTGGAGATCAATAGTGGAAGAGAAAAAAAATATAGGAAAAGTCAGTACTACATACAAAATCCGGAACGTCTTATAAATGTAAAACCGCGGAACTGTAGATAGGAATCTAAACAATGCAGACTCAATATACATTGCTGGCCAAACAAAATGCAACACCAAGAATGAAGCATCCGATTGGGCTGAAATTCACAGCATGCGTCGCCCGCGAGAGGACATGTCAACGATTAGCATTGCAGGGCATATGCAAATCATGTGCACCCGGCAAGCCACTGAGAAGCACTATAAGAAGGGTGCACAGCAGGTGGGGTGTAAGTAGTGGAAGCGTGTTGTGCTGCCGGACCTGTGCGTCGGAAGCTACCTGATTCCTCGTCGCAGAATACGACAGTAATTCCAACACGATTTGGAGTTCGACAGAGGACGAATAGTGACTTATCGTGACAGCGGTTTATCGTACCGAGACTTCAGCGCCCGTGTGGGACGAAATCCAGCCACAGTGAGGCGAGTATGGATTCGGTGGGTGCATAATGGACAGACGGACCGACGTGAGCGATTGCCACAGCCGCTGCACACAATCGAACGGGGGACCGGCATTTTGTGCGGCGGGCATTGACGGCCCACACGGACACATCACGAACGTTAGCGCATGAATTAGGGTGTGTTGCGCAACTACCTGTGTCAGCACGTACCGTTCGACGTTGTCGGCAGAAGCGGGGACTTGTCGCACTACGCCGATTGATCCGATTACTATTTACGTTACATCACCGGCGAGTGCGGCGGCAGTGTGCCTTTGAACGCCGCACCTGGACTACGGAATGTCACGACATTGTCTTCTCCAACGAATCACGCTTTTGCCTGCAACACCACGATGATCGGACACGCGAGTGGCGGCACCGCGGCGAGAGACTGTATTACGCCTGCATTTTGCATCGCCATACCTGCCCGTCGCCTTGCGTAATGGTTTGGGGCGCAATTGGAAATGACACCCGCACGCCTCTGGTACGCATCCGCGGCGCACTCAACAGCCACTGCTACATCTCTGACGTTTTGAAGCTTGTAGTCCACCCTTGCCTGCAGTATCTGCCAGCGGTCATGTTACCCCAGAAAAATGCGCATTCGCACGTGGCACCCATCGTGCAACAATTCTTCACGACTCACTAGGTGTCACTGCCGCCGTGTCCCGTTTTTCTCCCGATGTGTCGCCCAACGAACACGTCTGGTCGCTGATCGGCAACCGAGTGGCACGGCAAGCACCACCCGCGGTTATGCCTGATGAACTGTGGCAACGTGTGGTAGCAGCCTGGACCGACATACACCAAGCCCACATCCAAAGCCTCTTTCGTCCGATTCCTCGGCGTGTAGCGGTTGTTACTGCCAGCCATGGAGGCCACACTCACTATTCATGTCTGCATGTTTAGCAAGTCGCACGGGCCTGTAAGCTCAATCGTTTCATCTTTGTATCCGTTGTTATGTGTCCAGTAAATCTGGCTTTGCTATCTCGTGTCCTTCTTGGTGTTGCATTTTGGGTTGCCAGCAGTGTATTAACAAAGAAGGAAACACAGGAATTGCTTCTACCCACATAGTCGATATTTTTATTTTTTATACTGCGTTCAGTATTTTCCCTGAAAAAAATTCTTATATAAATGTAGGTCTTACTGTTTTCTTTAGTGCCTTTAACGGTTAAAGATTTCGCTGACGGGAAGTGAAGTTCCTACTGTAACAATGAGAAGTCTTTGTTTATTAGGAAGATATTCTTTATTTTTGTCAGTGATATGCGATTATTTTCATTCCTCAACAATTTTCAACTGCGTTCCTAATTGGTTTATATTTAACATTTGCTTTCAGGCCTTCGTTTTTATCAAACGGAAGGTCTGGATATTTAAACTTACCCATAACCATTCTCTCGGTGGAGCAAGTCTATCTCACAAATCCTTACCGTGGAAGTCAGCTGCTGTTGTAATAACGGCAGATATTATGCTATTTCTATAGCTGAAAATTAGGACAAATGAATCCACAAGCTCCTGCTGATTTTTGGGAACTATTAACAGACATCGGTCATTTAAATGTTCAGCTCCTACGTAACAGATCAAATCGTGTCGTACACTAAAGTCCCATTTGGGGACAGGTAATAATTATCACTAAGGGTAAACGCACTATGACTATTTCTAGAAGAAGTATGATCGTTCTGTTCGTTTCTCTGCTCTCGTCTCTTCGTGACTTTCCTTAATGGCACTGTAGTCCTGCAGCTACTCTTTGCTTGCACTTCAACTGAGTTTCTTTTCAAACTGCGGAATTGAGACTCAGACCAAGTAGTCCCATTTTGGTATTTTAAATTAACTTGTAGTATACATGGATACAGATATGCACGCGCCTTAAAAATTAATTGTAAATATTTGGGATCTGGCTTTCGAAATTTTCCTACAATTATTAAAGTAAATGCTGAGCCACATATCTGCATAAGAAATTTCCTTCCCAACATTTTTATGAAACCCTTGCTGATATTATGTAAATACGTATTTTCGCACTAAATTTGCTATTCAAGGCCATCGGAAACAGTGTTTTTTTCTTTACCGGAACTGTTCGACTCTCGAAGACGTAGAATTTGAAGAAAAAGCGAATTATGAATGGTGCTGTATACTTTCCAAATATCTTTCTCTTTTGCTTACCTGAGTAATAATGACTGCTACATTTTCATTAGTGTAAACCCTTGAAGCTCAAAACTTCTCAATTAATGTATATGCTTCAAAAGTGAAACACTGCAGAAAAACATGACTTAAATGGATTGATTTTCTTCTCCAAGATAGTCGTTTATCTAGATTGTGGGAGGCTCTGAAAATTAGGCAACATCATTCGTTATACTTTATTCTACATAGGCGGCGTATCCTGAGGTAACTGGATCACAAATAATTAATTTTTAAACATACTTGTTCGCAAATCTTTTGAATCAGGTACTTTTGGGTCAGCACCTCCGAAAGGTGTATTTGCCGCTCGACTTAATCTCCATATTAATGCTCACGAAACACGATTTCCTTATCTGCCTATTTATGACTGATGCCGTTCTGCAGTCGAAATTCAATTGATATTCAAATGGTACATGAAGAGGTTTCTAAGGAATGTTTCGAAATTAAGTGACCGCAGGAATTCTGAAATTTTAAAAGCATTTTCAGAGATTTGATACATTTGTTTCATTACATTTTTAAAAGGCAGAAGTTTTAATTGTAACCTTTAATATTGTTACAATTAAAAATTGAGAGCAAAACTGCCGATTAGAAGGTATTTTTATGTTAGCAAATGTAATCGTGATTGAGTCTTTATTATTCGAAAACGAGTGAATAACTTCGAAATAAACTAGTGTATAGCATTGCATAATTTTAGTGGCTGCGCATTTCTATGTGCGAAATTTATTTAGGTGAACTCAATCTTAGGAAACTTCTGCATATTTAAGTAATGTGCTTTATGTACATATACATGCTCTAAATAATTTTTCTTTAGTTATTTCCGATGTTTCTTTTAAAAAGATTCTGTCAAGTTCTACAGTATTCTATCCTTATTCCACAGTAATAATGCAGCTGTAAGAATGGAAGAATTAAATACACTTTTTTCTCTAAAGTAAACCTCTATATATAATATGAATTTGGAATGAATTTGATTGAGGATTACGATATTTCGATTTTTCACTTTTTGTGACCTTGTGCATTTGGTTTAGAAAATTACATATTTTTTAAACAGTCTGCGCCATCATACTGTTCTAAAAATATTCATGTTTCTGCTGTTATTTTTATATGGCAGTGAAATTGATAGTCATTCATTTTTTTACGTTTTCCAACCGTATGTTGAAGAAGCGTATATGCTCCAGCATTTTCCGTCCGTCTGTCCGTCCGTCCGTCTGTCGGCACGATAACTCACGTAAAGATGGTTCGATTTCGAAGAAATTTTAGTATGCCGTAGGGGACCACCAGTGGACGAACCCTGTTGAAAATGGGGGAAGTGGGGTCAAAGTTACGCCATGAGAGCGGGATCCATTCAATTACCCTTATGCGTCGTAACATGCGTAAATATGTTCGATGTCAATGAAATTTTAGTATGTGGTAGAGGACCAAGTGGGGACAAACCCTATTGAAAAACGGTGAAATGGAGTCAAAGGTCATGACATAAGAGCGGGATGCATTCCATTGCCCTTTTGCGTATTAAGGTCCGTAAAAATGGTTCGATTTCGATGAAATTTTAGTATGTGGTAGGGAACCACCTGGAGAGAAACTCTATTGAAAATGGGGAAAATGGAGTCAAAGGTCAGGACATAGGATCGGGATCCATTCCATCGCCCTTATCCCACACTATTAATGTGCACGTCAAGTAATTTTGCTTCTTGTGTTTACAATAGAAAACCTTTTGTACACATTTCCTTCACAATTAGTGCGTTCCCAAGGATGGAAATTTGAACATCGATTAAAATAACATCATACTATAACTTGGAATACTCAACATTTTCTAAAACATAATCATAATTATATTAAGAAATAATAACGTTTCCTTTGGTGGTGTTCAAACCAGAAATACGATGGCGCGACCTGTACTTTCATGACGTCAGTGGACAAATAAATGTTGGATTCCATAATTACGGTTATGGTTTAGAAAATATCAAGTAATCCAAGTTATGAAATGAAGCTATTTTAATCGATGTTCAAAGTTTCATTCTTCTGAACGCATTAATTGTGAAGATAATGTGTGCAGACGTTTTTCCATTGGAAGTATAGGAATCAACATTACTTGACGCCCACCTTAAAGCAGCAATTATTGTATGTATGTATGTACATTTTATTTTGAAAACGGCTCTAAGAATTTTGATGAAAGTCGTTAACCTACCGTTTTCTTGGTACTAGAAATCGATTTAGCTTGATCTCGACTTTAGGAGAATTCGTTTAGTGGGTTAAAAAACCACCCCGAATTATCACGCCTTTGGTGTCATGGCGTCGTTCCATTAATGTTTCCAATGCTTAGAAATAGTATGACGTCACAATGGCGTCACCGCGCGCCAACATTCTCGCGTTTGAAAAAATTCTGGCGCGCGGTCACGCCCTTCGTCTCATTACTTCACGCGTTGTGTTTGGATCCTATTAAAGTTTTATGACGTCATAATCTTGCGAGCAGATGGTCGCGATTCCCATCTGCTTCATTACGTCACGCGTTGTGTGCGTATGTCCGTCCGCACGATAACTCGAGTAACACTCGTTCGATTTCGATGAAATTTTAGTATCTGGTAGGGTATCACCTGGGAGGAACTTTATTGAAAGTGAACGAAATGGGATGAAAGGTCAGTACATAGGAGCGGGATCCATTCCACTGCTCCTATGCGTCATAACTTACGTAAAAATGCCTCGATTTGGATGAAATGTTAGTATGTTGTAGGGGCCTACCTGGGGACAAATCTATTGAAAATGGGCAAAATGGTGTCAGAGGTTAGGACACAGGAGCGGGATCTATTAAATAGCCCTTATGCATCATAACTTACGTAAAAATGCTTCGATTGCGACACAACTTTATCATGTTATTTTGGAGGTACACTGAACCGGTTCTAATGAATATCATCGATATGGGATCAAGGGTCGGGGCACAGGACCGAGATTTATTCCACAGCCATTATTCTCATAACTTGAGTAATGATTTCTGGTATGTTGGAAAGCGTATTATAATCAATGCATTGCATGATTTTACAAACTTGTGTTCATATTACTACAGTTTTTAACGTATTTTATACTACAAAAAATGTTTTAACTTTTTAATATTCACTGACTTTGTCTTTTACCAAACTTCAAATAGACGGGTTTTCCTAAAGTTACGCAAATCTTTTCTCATCTTTTTAATTTCCGTTTTCTCTCTAGTTTTTCAATTTTTGGTAATTCCCCAGAAAATTTATATTTTTACAGCATAACGATAATATTTTACAGCAAGGAGAATAATTCCCCTAATGAGAGTAAATTATTTTAGAATGGGAAGTATAGAAGCTGTGAATTGGATGCTAGGTGAACAACTAAATCCACAACTTATTCACAAATTTAAGCGATTCAAAAATACACTTATAGCTACAGAATGGTAAAAGGAATTTCTCATCCCACAAACGTAGGTGAATGAATTTTTCAACGCAAAAAAAATTTGAGTCCTTTTCATTCGATAATAATTATATTAGAATATTTACAAAACAATATTAATATGTCCATTGGAATATTTGGTATGACATTGAAATATCACTATACAGTTTTCACTTTGTTAAAAGCCATGGAATTTTGTACTTCTTAAAATACAAAAGCAATTCTTTAAATATCAACGTTTGAGACTTCTTTTTAAGGATAGACAATGGGATCGCATAACGGAAGATTCTTGTTTCGTAATTCCAGTTACGTCGTTTTGTCTCTAAAAATGCAAAATCGATCAATTTGTTACTATATGTATGATTTTGACTGTACTACATTTTTTAAGCAGCAGTTCGCTTCGTAATCATGCCAGATATAAACCTGCCTGAGCAGAAAAATATTACTTCTCGCAAAGCATCGGTTACATAATGATTATATTGAAATTATAGAATTCTAGAAGTCAGAAATATTCGCAATAATTCTTATTGCATTTGTCAGACAAAAAAAAAAACAAAAAAAAAACCCGTTTAACCTTTAATAGGGGACGAATTCCAGCAAACACCATTCTTCAATTCAAAAGAGATCAAGTTCCACGGTTTTAGAAATAGAGATGTATTTCGCCAACTCAGCAATCAACTAGTGTTTAACCTCGTGACCAGACATTGATTGAGCACATTTCGGTATTTCTAGGAATCATAAAGAAATGAAATTGCTTTACGTGACTTTTAAGAGGGAGGGTAACTGTTTATATATGACTAGCGTGGAGGAACAAAAGTTCAATCAATTTTTCACTTTTTGTGTAAATATAATTTTTCATTTCCTAAATATATGTTTATTCATCGACTTAAAACTTTTAATTCCAAACTTAACGTTTTCGATAATTCTGCTTCATCTACTCGGAAATTATGAAGCGACAGTGATGAAAAATTTTTATTAAAAAAAGCCGTTTGTAAATCAAAACACCAAGTGCTTCCTTATATATTTGTTGCTCTCTTAGTATATATTCAGTTAAACAACAACCTTACTCATTTAACGAAAAAGGGGTATGCTTCGAGCTTTGAGAAGGAGGAGGAATATTTTTTTTTATTTCGATTTGTGTTTTTTTTTATTGTAGGTTTAACGATAACGTGAGCAACTCAATTGGCTATAAGCAGTACCCCGTCCCTAATTTAGGGTCACTGGTTCCAGGGAAGAGAGAGAGCAAGTGCTGTAAAACAAACACAACATCCATGCCTCACTGGGGTTCGATCCCGGACCCCTTTTGGACGAATGATCAGAGTCCATCGCTTGGACCACTGCGCCATTGGTGCGGCTTTGATTTCTGTAATTTTGTTACAGGTGGGGAGGAGGACATCAGATTATCTTTCATGGGATTCATTGCTCTCGAGAATTTATGTCGGCTGAATGTAACTCTGATGTCGTCCGACCGCTCTTCCGGCTTTTCTGTAAGCTGTAACAAAGTCACTGAGAAATCACTGTATTTCCAATGAATTATATTAAAAATGTCACAGAGCATGTTCTTTAATTTCTGTTCAATGAGCAATAAAGTATGTGCAGATATGAGGTTACTTCTCATGAATTAATTCAGTGGATATATCTAATGCGCCTTGTAGGAGCAAATATCTTTAGAAAAAATTTTGTGGAGGGAATTGATAGCTTAATCTAAGATCTAGGAAACCGTATACCGAAGATGAAAGTCTATTTATGGACGGGGAAATATAGCAGAACACTATGGTTTTCTTTCAATAGTTTGCGACAATATTAACAACATTCAAAGATGTACATTTTAAGAGAAACAGAAAAAAACGGAAAATTAAAACTGAAAGTCTTTTCCTTATTGTAAGAAATTATTTCAGGATCACTGGAAGCGTTTTCTGTATAAGAATTTCTTATTGGGTGACGATTGCTAAGTATATTTCTAAATGTTTAACATTAAAAGGAGTACATGTTATGGAATACAGTAATATAAGCCCAAAATTGATTTCATATAAACGTTGTAATTGCTTTTTTCCTATTATGAATGCTGAAATTTCATTTCTTGGACGTGAGTTTCTATTCAACCCAAACTCTAAGGTTTCTGGTATTGAGGCTTTGGAAATGGAAGCTTTTGGTTATGCTTGTTCTAATTGTTGGTACGTAGTAGGGTAATGAAACACATATTAATGCTATCAGCACGTGTATCACTGTAGATTTAAAAATCCCAGGTAAAAAATATTTTTTCCCAGCGCAACAAATAGAAAATAATGATAATAATAATTTAGAACAGCGAGAAAATCACGGAACAGCGCAAACTGTTAGATACCATGAAATATTATGGAGGAACCACCATAAGACACAGTACGTTTCTTTTAGCAGGTTGAAATTCCTTATAGAACCCTAAAGTTTGCTTTACGGAAGTCAGTAAATGCAAAACCAGAAGGAAAAAAAGTTCATCGCGTAAAAGTCATCCGCCAAAAATAGAGGCAATAAGTCGTTCGCCACGTACTCATTCAACACTGCGTCCCTCTACCAACTCTTCGTAATATTTTATTTTGAAGATCATTGCCCTCATGTCCGGTTATTCGGTCTGCGGTTATAAAACTAAAGAACCTTACTGTTGTTCTATCATTTAGGTTGTTCCTTACCCTTATCATTTAAATCGTTTTTACGCAAAAAGAAATCTGAAATTACTCAGGTTGATGTTTAGACTTGAAATTCGTCTCAGTTGCAGTATGTATCCGAATGATGGCCCCAACATTTTATTTGAATAATTTGCAGTTGGGATGAATCCAACCTCAAGAAATAGCTAGCCACTTAAATACTAAACAGAATCTTAAACTCACAATGTCAAATTTTATTTAAAACAGTTCCTTTTTGATTGGATATCACCTTGAGTCTAGAAACAAAAAACTGCTTCCAACAGTTTTTGAATACGGAATGTCACCAATTAAAAAAATAAAGTTTTTCAATAAGATTTTGAGAAACAACTGTTTGTATAATATAGATATGGAGGTCGGTAGCCTTTGCTTTTGAGCCTTCTGTCGGGAAGATTATGCTAGGAAATTAATTAAAAGTCAGTATCATTCTTTCAACAATTTTGATTTTGAAAGAATAAAATAAATCGCTCCTATTCGAATAACTAATTATAGATATTTGATATTTTTAAAGTAGATTCGTACGGACGTAAACATCCCGATAAGTGGCAAACATATGGACAGTAGACAAGCATCAGTTCAACGCTCGAGAGAAGAAATTATCCCCAAATTTTGTACTGTCGTACAACATTCCTGTTGTCCCTTCGTAATTTAAAATAACATAGAGCATCTTGACTTTTGTTGATTTAGCGTTGCATCAAGTCAGCTACTGACACAGCACTTTGACTTGGTGTTGCTGTGAGATACGTAAATCGAAATGGCACTTGGTGTGCTCATCGCAAATGCTGTGGAGCACAGCATAGAATCTGAGTTCTAAGACACATAGGTTCTAAGACCGCACCCGAATTTTATTTCAGACCACCGTCAGTCGTTGTAGAACGACACCGGATATCATTGCCGCGGCATTCACCACAGACCCCATTAACACCTACGGCACATACAGATGAATTCTCTCCATTTTCTCCAGATTCCTGTATTAGTGACTTGTTTTAATTTAATACCATTTTTGGTTTTTCAGAAGAAATATACGTCAATAATATTTCAAATTATCTTCCCTGAATTTTGAAATGTGTTGCAATGTTAATTAAACATTTTGAATGTTTATTGACATCTTAGGATTTAATATGTTAAAGAAAATAAAATAATGCCTCAATCCTATAGAAAACTAGTAAACAAAACATACGAGCTAATATAAATACTTCATAGGATATGTTTAACGACAAAATGTCAAAGTACCGTATAATTAGCAATCATGGGATATAATATATTTTTTTCACAGAACAAATTACGTTTCCAAAAAAAGCAGTTTTCTCGGAAACATTCCAGATTTTTATTTTCATCGGAATATTTTAGTTTCTTTAATTAAACTTATGTTTGTTTATTTCTTATATTGTTCAGGATTTTGTTCTTGAGCAACAGAATGGAAAATAGTTTCCTAAATTCGAATGGTCAGACAGCTGTTTTTCATCCCTACACATTATTTCTTAGAAGCACGTTATATGTATCGGAAACCAGTGCTTTAATTTTTCCGCAGGGAGCTCAGCAAATTTTCTGATTTTTCAAGTTTCAGTTCGACGGTTGCATATACATCAATGTCTTTCTATTCGGTGCTTGTAATCCTACTTGTAACTAACTTTGCAACATTTATGAAAGTGTTTAACCACATTCTTTCCAAAATATTTTATATTTAGAGCCTCCAAAAAATATTTATTTGTTTTTTTTTGGGATGGTCACTAAATTTGCGTAAAACGTGTGATTATTTTTTTAAAACTTTAGAAACTACATCATAATGTATTTTCTTACCCAATAACAGAGATGATTTTTCTGTTAGCATTGCCCATTTTTTATTTCCTTAACGAGAGCTATTAAAATTCAATCTGCGTTGAATTTTTGGAACTTCAGTTTTGTATCAAATTGAGCGGAGAAAATGTTATCTAACTCCATTTAACTTCATTATTCTCCGTTAGGTATTTTTCTCGGAAGTCTGAGACATGCGTTTAAAATGTTTAAGGTTTACAGTAAAAAGAAGCAGACGTATATAAAGTATTCCGTTTGACTTAAATCCCACTTTAAACAGGTATTTATAAGTACAAGGGAATTAAAATGAATACAATTCTTTATTTCTCGTTTATGTCCACATTAAAGTATCCAAATATCCCTTTATTAAATAAACCAGTATTTCTGAACATGACCTTCTTAAGGGATTCGCTAGACTTCTGTAGAAAACCATTCATTTAAAATAATGTTAATCAAAAATTTCACCTTATTACTAAAAAAATATTTTTATTAATATAGAGTATTAACACTTTTTGGTACATGCCTTTGCACATATTGGTAAACACTATCCCTTCAATGGGCATCAGTAAATTAAAATCATGTCCCATTTGCTGGAATTTATTAAAACGTTCAGATCAAGGTTATTAGATATCTCTTTAGATTAATCCATTTCGGATACGAGCTGCTATTGCCTGGCAAAATGATTTCACACTGTGAGCAAAGGTGCTAGAGGGGAGAGCCAATGATCCATCGCTTCTTCGTGTTACACATTAGCAAGGAATGTAAATAAAAAACTCGGAGGATAATGTTTTCAAATACTACTAACTTCAAAGGTTAGCATATTTATCTGTAATCTGTTATTTCCTCCTTCATGAAATAATTAATTTTGAAAACAAAACAAATTAACAGCTTTTGTATAAAGAAACGTAAGGTCATTGCTGTAAACAAACATATTGCTGAACTTCATAGTTCCGGTTCCCAGGAAGTTATATTTACAAAAGTTATTATCAGTGCGTAAGTAAATTCTTAAAAATCCAAACTATTTAAAGTCTAGCCTTTCGATTTTCAGTTCATCAAGTAGTCTCGTTAACGGGCTAAACAAACAAGGAATAAATATGCTATCCATTATTCAGCATTTCATTTTTGCAAAATAAATCCTATTGTTGTTTACAGAATTCTACTTAGTAGGTTTCAAATACAAACAAAAATTCGCAGGAAATGTTCTGTTTCCAATTTATTTTAATAGGTGGCACTAAAGCACAAAAATCGAACAAAAATTATATAATACTATTGCAATGGCAGGCAGAATTTAAATGAAAAAAAAAATAAAACTTATCATAGTGCACCACGGTCCATCCCTTAAAAGAAGTTGTAGAGCTTAGCAGATGTGGCGCGCAATGTAATTGCTATACATTTGTCATTCTTTCCCCACTGCACATTTTTCTTGTCATAGAGCAAACAACGAATCTGGTTTTCTGTAAATATTTTACGTAAGACTTTATTCACGTCAGCTGCCACTGGTGAAGCTGAGTAATTCAAACATTCACGCAAATCCATTTGAGTAGATGCGAGTTTGTTATTAAGACCCTTATTTTGCACACTTAATTTGGTGCACTCAACATTTAATCTTTTATTTCTTATTTCCAATGACCTTATCTTCGTCATCAGATGTTGAACATCAGCTAAAGAGGATGACGTTATCAGTTGACACAGATTTTTCAATTTTTTCTGTGGAGACACATTGCGAAAGGTTTTTAATGCTCATTATCTTACGTCACGTCCATGTAGTCTATTTGCTACGCGACAAACATTCAGAACGCGGGGAATGGAGGATGACAATTCATAAGGATTAGCAGTTATAATATGTTTATCGCCAATTTGACCTACTTTCAATTTCTTTATGTTTGTTAATCCAGATAATTCTCATTTTAAATCACGAACATAACTGTCAACAGGTAAATGTTTCGAACAAATTCTTGTATTTTTTACTTTAAAATTATCTTTTCGTTCACATTTAAGAACCCAGAGTTTTTCCAAATCACTATTTGCAGGAAAAGAATGATAAATAACATCCGAACCTTGAGTCTTCCTTTTGTAGGATAAACACCCAGGCATATTGTGCTACACTGATATAAGACAATAATATGCACAACTGATGTTGAGAAATAGCTAGTTCGGAAGTATATTTACCAATTATGACGAAAAGTAATGAATTGCAAAATATCAACAGGCCTATTCACCGAAGCGAAATGCTTTGCTAAGCATGTGAACGAGTTTAAAGCCGCCAAGATTACTTAGTAATTATAATGTATATTTGCAAATAATGAGGACACAGTAATTGCGAAACATCCGCACAGGTCTATTTATCAAATTGAAATGCTTTTTCATCTAATAACCTTGGCTTTTTCTAGACACGTGAAAGAGTTTGAGTTGGCACTCCCAAGCCAAAGATTGTATGCGGCGTCGTTATCGGCTTAATTATCTGGTGTCGTGTTTGGCGGCGCTTTCTCCCAGTGTTACGTCATACGAAAATCCGAAAAAAACGAGGCTGCAACTGCACAGTAAATTGGCGCTCCCTTGGTTCAGAGGACGATCCAAAATTTCAGCTAGTATCGGATTTTGCTTCGCAGAAGAAAACCTTTTCGTTCGAAATTGCGAAAAATTGATTGCGTTATACAACTATGAGAAATGTGCAGTTATATGTTTAAAAGAAAAATAAATATACTGAAGCTATCGAGTAATTAAACTTATCTCTCCATTCACTAAAACGGTCTTCAACAGTTGACTGTTGATATGATGACTTTGACAGAGAATGATTTGTTAGTGAAGATTTTTTATATTGAAAGAAGAAAATCTGCAAGAGGTTATTTGCGAAAGTTTCGAATACCCAAAAGAATGAAGATGTGCTAGTTCCTACCACTTGTTCTGGTGCGTTATTTTGAATTAAAAACATATTTGCAATATTTTCCTAAAAATACTCACTGTGCTGCAAAAGTTTCGAATTAAAAATGTTTGTTTTTCTAAAAAATGAATCACTTCTGTGCTGCATAATGGTCGTATCAAGCTTTAAAATGTGTAACATACGGTGTTTGAATAATGGAAAGGCAGTATATTTTCTTTCGAATTTATGTAATAACTTCGATTCAAGAAAATGCTATGATTCCATTTTAAAGATGCCGCATTTTTCTTTCTTTTCTTTTTTCATAATCATTCCAAATTTTCTCATATCTAATGAGATTAGCTCTGAATCATATTTAAATCGAAAGGTAAAATGATCTCACAAACCGTCTGTAATAAGTAGAAACATAAGGATTCTTCTTCGTAGCCAATTGGTTTTTCATTTTTCTGTTACTTTAAAAAAAATTGTCCCTGATTTAATTGAAACAGAAGAGAGCAGATAAGGTAATGAACGTCTTCTTTCACAGAAGGCTAGACTAACAAGGGTAGACTAAATACAGTTAGTGTTCCGGAAATTACGTAACTATATTCTTCATGTTTTAGTATACTGTATATAAAAAAAAGAGAATGTGGGGTAACTACTGGAATCTTTTGAGTTCGCCATGGCTGTCTCTGTATGTAGTTCATAGGGTTACCAATTATGATACAGAAAATTTGTTTACATACTTTGTGCTTGAACTTTCCTCTTCAGTTTAAGGAAATCATGCTGAGGCATTCGTGACGTATGGGTGTAAAAAAATCGTTATGTCTTTTTGTTGCCATTCACATTAAATGGTTTGTTTCACGCGTGAAACTGATGCTTTGGTGGAGTGCTTTTCTTTCAAGCCCTTCGAATTCGAATCGAAGAATCATGAAATCGCGGCAACTTTAGCTGCAGAACCAAAACTTTATTGAAATTTTCGTAGATAGCTCATGGGACATAAACTTTATCGGAATATTTTACTGACAAAAAAGTTGACGTTGCTAAGTGGGGTGTTCTGATTTTTGTGTCCATGCACCTGAGAAATGCACTGTTAAAAATTTTCCCTGAAAAACTGTTCGCGAATCTTCGGAAATGAATGCACTTAGGAGAAAAACTGTTCAATTTTAAAAAACAAAGGCTTTTTCACCGAGGAGAAACTCACAATATACTGGTTAAAACTCTGAAATTTTAAGGACACTTTGAGTAAATTTCAATCATAATATCTATCCGAAGTTTTCAAAATGCTCGCCCTTTCGAGGTTGTAATGTGAAACGTAGGTTTTAAAGCAATAATGCCGTGTGTAAATGAAAGTCGACTACGTTTCGGTAACCAGAAAGAACATATGAGTTTCTACTAGTATAATTCTATCCAAGCCTTCATTTGTATCTGAATATTATGTCCCGTGAGCTATTTAAGAAGATAATTATGTCCTTATTCTTGTCCTTAACTTGCTGCTGTTTGATCAAAGTCCGACGCATTTTTGACCCTATCACACCATTCCAGTTTCAGCAACAAATATGTGCCCTTGATGAGAAGAATGTTTGTCTGCGTAAATGCTTCACTATGAAACCATCAGTTCGGTTGAACCTTTTGAATATAAAATGAGAAAAAAATCAGTTAAATCAGCTCACAAAATTGTATTGTGTTTTGTAATCTAACAGGAAAAATGTTGTTGTAACATGTGCTTTACTATAAAAGATGAAACGAAAAAAAACTACCCATATTAAAACTTTCAGTAATTATAAGACGAGAGGCCAGAAGACATAGCATAAGTGATATATATTCTGTAATATTTGTTAGAAGATATTATGGTTGGCAGTAGTGCGTGAGAGGTGCTGCTTTGTTAGCATCTGAGAACTTTTAAGAAGAAAATAACCTACCCTTTAAATATGATGCTTTCATTTATGTGTTGACACACATGCTACTTCTGAAGAACAAGCGATTTTTTTTCAGTTTCAGCTGCAGTCCGAAACGCTAATTATAAATATACCAAACACCAGTCGGAACTTTGTTTTAAAAGTATGAGTCCTAGACTCTGAAAATTCGTAGGAGATGGTTTCGAATCTCTGGTGGATTTTGTGTTGTCTTATGGCACTGGATTTCTGAGTTTTTATCTGCAGGTAACCAGGCAAACTATATAACCGTGCGTTGATGCTAAAAACATCTCATTACTGTGAATCTGGTTTGATGGTTCGGCAGGCATACGTATCCGTGGACGCACGGAAATATACTTCATTCGAAATGGCAGTCTAAGTGCACAGAGATATAGAGACGAAATTGCAGACCTATTGTCATGCCGTATATTGCAACCGTCGTGGTTCCTTCCTTTACATAGACGATAGCGCTCGAACTCATTGAGTTCATCTAGTGGGCAGCATGCTTCAAGATGATGGAATTAAGTATATGGAGTGACCAATATGCTCTCCTGCATAAATCCAATTGCGTATCACGGGGACGTAGTTGGCACAACTATTGGATCTGCCGGTACCTCTTACTCTTCGTGAACTGCGGACTACCGTCAATAACGAGTACTAAAAATTGCCTTACAGCCTTCTAGATAACGTCATCAATCCCATGTCACACAGGAGTGCAGCAATCTTCGCCGTTCAAAGAGAATAATCACCGTACTAGAGGTCCTTCATCGCGTTGGAAATTCGTTATTTTTCTTGTTGTAAAGATATGCATTGTTGTGAAGCGTATCAGATCTTGTGCGTTAAATGATAACGTCGAATGAAAATTAGCTATCATGCATGGTTTTACCCATATGTATGAATATACTACCGTCTCTTACATAAAAATAATATTTTATGTTCAACAAAGTCAGTCTCATTCATCGTTTTCCGTAATATATTTCTTGCTTCTTTAAGTGATCTCAGCAGAGTATAGAAAGCATAGTCTTGAGAAATCTGGAGGACATATAGAGAACACACTAAAACTACGTACATTCTTATATTCAAGACGCGACTGCGGTATCAGCAGACTGTTATGCACGTCCAGAAGACCAATTGCAGAAGAAGCAACCCAACACATCTTTTTAACTCCTAAAGGAAAAGTACTCGAATTTCAGTTACAGATATTAATCCCTTGCGTTAAAATCGTTTTGGCAAATAGGGACAATGCAGCTTTTAATGACCAAACAATACCTATATTGATCCCTAGCATCTGGGTTTTCTGTAACGACACTGCGTGCGTATACATGGAAATCTATAGAGAGTATGGTTCCAACGAAAGACAATAAGTAATGGGTGGATAAAACTGGGATTTGTGTTCTACCTAAGCTCAAGTATTTCTTTAGGCGATTAAAGTAGCGATGTTTAGGTATGTTGTCTTTGGAAGTACATTCCAAAAATTGTGACATCACAGACTCGCACATCGGAAGTGCTCTATTTTATGATGGAAGGAGTGGGACGCAATTTCGAAATCTTACTTAGGAGGAGAACCGGGGTGATGAATAATGCCAATTTCACAAATTCCAGAACAGCCCACTCCGAAAGAGAAATTACTTCATCAGTAGAAATACGAGCCACTAACTGTTCATAAAAATTTCCACCGTGTCCAACGGAGTAGGGCACAGCTAGTGATATAAGTTTCTGAAGGTCCGAAATCTGTAATAAAAATGGAAAGCATTAATTCCCAAATATCATACGAGCATCATCGCCGAAAGCTTGTAGGGACGCAAGGGTGTTGTAGTGCTCTAAATAATTGGCTCTGACCATACGTCTGGGTTGGACCGTTTCGAATCTCGATGAGGCATGAAGCGGCACTCATTCTCTCCCTTTCCTGGAAGCAGTGTCCCTAAATTAGTGATGAACAACTGCTTATAACCCATCTAGTTGCTAATGGTGGTCGTTAAAACTCTAAGCAAAAGAAAGAAATTTGTTAAGACACCAAATGTTGGCGAAACTAGCGGGTCATATATACTAAAATTTAGTCAGTAAACACTAAAAGCATAAAATCAAAAGAAAAGTATTTTTTAGATTATCGATTTTTCAAATATTAACCACTTTCGAACAATTATTTTCACGTAATTCCGAGGGATATCTGAAGTTCTCTCCTAGTATTTCAACTATTTGCGTATTTATTCAATCTACCATTTCTAGCAGAAACACTGTTTATCTTCTGCTAAAAATATGCTGGCAAATCCTCACATGTACTGTCTCAGAAGCATGATAACTTTAGTTTATTTTTGACAGAATAGTGCTAGATTTTAATTTTCAAATCTGAGGATTGAAGATACATATTAAAATTATGTTTCTTAGGTGTTATGAGAAAAGTAGAAATTACGTTGGAGCTTAAGTTTGCACCCATGCATCCTTTTCCAAGCATAAACGACATGCAGATGATAAGTGACACATTTTAAATCAAAGAAAAGTTAAATTAAAGTGAACACTGTGAATGTTCGTATAATGGAAAAGCAATAACGCCCTGCTGTATAATTCCTCGTGGTACAATTTGATATAATTATACGGGAATCTAAGTCTAACACAGCAGTCTATGCATGTGGAATTCTGTTGACAAGTAATCATTACAAGCATTCTGGTGAGATTTTTTCAGTCGTGTCCCTTATTAACGTTCGCTTACCAGAAATATACAGGGCAGTAGGTGTCAATTATTTTAATACCACGGTTGCTCCTTTGATTGGAACTTTTTTTACAACGCTCTAGTAAGCTTGCAATGCTAAAGATTCCCCTTACGCACATCACGTGTAGTTGATTTGTTGATCATGCCAATAAAAAATTAAACAATGGCAATGTGCTTTCTTATTGTGTAATTCCCCAACATCAAAGTTTATAGGATATATCATTAATATGTGGATTGAGCAGTAGCACTGTAAAGATATCCTTTCAAATGTGTTACAGATTGCATGGACTGTTTTATCAGACGTGATTTCCAGCTAAACTATATTTAATCTTTTTCTCGATAAAATCCATCGTGCACTCTTGAGCTTGTGTTAGGTAGTCATGCACAAAGTTTGTTTAAATACTAAAGTTCGGTTCCATTTAGAATTTTTCACTTTAATAAGTAGGTTTTTTGTAACTTGACATTGCAGTCCGTGTGCAAGGGAAATATCGCCAATTATTTCTACGATTATTGTGTATCTAATAAACAGGACTTTGATATGTACCTTCAAGATTCATTCTTATGTATTTTTTTATTGTGGTGTGCCCACGGTTTTTCTTTTTGATTAGTTTCTTTCCATGTAATTTTCTTTACTTGATATATATTGCTCTATGATATCGGACATAATTGCAGAGGATAATGGCTCGGGCAAATATTTCATACGAAAAACATGTAAGGTATGAAAACAGTTTGGTTTGAATGCAGAAAGAGCAGCACTGGATACAAAAAATCAGCAAAACCCAATGCTCTGATTCTAAAGGATCAACTCGCATCATAAGTTTACATTTCTCCAAATGGAAGAAAATCACAAAAATTTGATTTATTATTTTAAAGTACAGTAATTTTCTAAATTCCGATGGGTTCGTTTTAAACTCATTGAAAGATGTACTTAACATAATAACACGGCGGACACCTAAAATATTTTATTCTGATTTTCAGTGTGTTTAAGATTTGAATTGTTTTAAATGACACAGTAAATGCAAATTTGGAAGATGTGAATCCGCTTATTGGTGTAAAAATGACATGAACGTTAAATCAAATAATACCGGAAAACTTGAAAATTTCGTCGTCGTGGAAAGGGAATCGAACCCGTATAGCGCCGGAGTGTCCTAATCTGGCAATACTCGGGCGCTATCTGGGAGACGCGGTTGCATTCCCGATCCAGGACGACAAAATGTTCAAGTTTTCTGGTAATATTGGACATAACCGTCCATGTCATATTTACACCAATAAAGGGATTCACACTTTCAAAATTTGTATCCGCTTATTGGTGTAAAAATGACATGAACGTTAAATCAAATAATACCGGAAAACTTGAAAATTTCGTAGTCGTGGAAAGGGAATCGAACCCGTATAGCGCCGGAGTGTCCTAATCTGGCAATACTCGGGCGCTATCTGGGAGACGCGGTTGCATTCCCAATCCAGGACGACAAAATGTTCAAGTTTTCTGGTATTATTGGACATAACGTCCATGTCATATTTACACCAATAAAGGGATTCACACTTTCCAAATTTGTATTGCCCTATAGTGTAATCCCGTATTTCATTCATTGACACAGTAAATACCTTATCTTTCTAAATTGCCAAATTTCAACTACAGTACATTAATAAATGAAACTTCACCGTCTATGTACAATATGTTTAATAAAATACGAAATAATACAGCATTATCAAGGAATATGGTAAATGGAATTTGAAAACATTAGACTATTGGACACTCTAGCATATATACATTCGCTGCATTTTGTTGAAAGTATGTACATCGAAGCTTTAGGGGGACAAATGCTGTAATGACTACTTGCCTGCAGACATATCAAAAATTTGGAAAGAGCGTATTACCAACCTGAAATTTAAATTATAGTAATATATATTAACAATTCCAACAATATATAAAATTGATCATAACTTTGTATTTGTAACGAAATTCTGGTATCGATATGTAAAACTAATAATTTGTGAAATTGTACCGGTTACACTGGTATAATGGCAACTGTTACTACCCATGCGACGTCTGATGACTTATACCCATAACACATCGTTGCACTACGATATAAAGGAGTGCTGCATTGCCTCTGTTCCATCTGATGATGGCGTAAATTTAACCCCGAAAGTACTAGTGGGGTATTTTATTAAACATATTGTACATAGACGGTGAAGTTTCATTTCATTGACAAATTGTGTGAAGTCATTTTTTTTATCATGCAACTACATACACTGCTGGACAATTGCTAAGGACGGATCATAAACGGCTATACAGCGCATAAAAAAAGTAAGTGTGGTTGGATGCCAAGTGAAATAAAATAATGTCAGAATGCCAGGACATTACAAGAAAAACAATTTATTGTGCTCTGAAATCGAGAAGGCTTTGGAACGTGTTTAAGGGACAAACAGGCCATTTTGCGCAGAATACGTAAACCTGAAAAAATGCAATTACCGTCCGCAGGCGTTCCGGCGTAAGATGTCAATACGGGATATGGCCACCATGGAGGGCGATGCAAGGTTCCACACGTCGTGTCATGCTTTGCACAACATTATCAAGCAGCTGTTGGGGTAATTTATCCCATTCCTCTGTCAGTGCACGGATGAGGGTGTCCTTGTTTATTGGAGGGCATTGGCGACCAGCAAGACGCCTCCCCGATGCATCCCACGCATTTTCAATGAGATTCAGATCTGGAGAAAGTGCTGGCCGTACGAGGCGTTGAATATCCTCGCTCTCAAGACACTCCTGGACAGCGACTGTTCGATGACATGTTGCGTTGTTGTCCATGAAAATGAATCTATCACCGACAGCATCACGGAACATGCAAACATGAGGTAGCAGAACATCATTAATGTATCGTTGGCCAGTCATAGTCCCAGTTGGAAGCACATAGAGGGACGTACGGCCATTGATCATGATGCCAGTCCATACCATGGCACTACATGTCGGATATCGGTCCCTTTCCTGTATGTTTGCTGGATAATATGCAGTACCACTATCACGCCAGATCAGTTGTCGTCGACAATCAGACGATAGACTGTATCTACTCTCATCTGAGAAGAGGACAGCAGACCAGTCGTTATCAGTCCAATTGCAATGTTGATGGCACCATCGCAAACGGGCGGTACGGTGAGGTCTAGAAAATGGGATGCACACAACAGGACGGCGGGCGTATAGTCCTCCTTCATGCAAACGTCTGGCGACAGTTTTTCGGGAGATCGGCTAGCCAGTAGCAGCCATAAACTGATTTGCTACCTCACTAGCTGTGCTGCGCCTGTGTCTTTTTGTTGATAGCACTATGTACCGATCTTCTGCAGGTGTCGTACTGCGAACACGACCTCCCCCGTGACGTTTGCTACACTCTCCATTTGTTTGAAATGATTTCCAGAGCCTTGAAACCACACTGTGGCTTACGTCGAACTCCCTGGCAACATCTGTTATTTTTCGCCCTTCTTCAATCTTGCCAATAATACGGCCACGCGTAAAATCATCTAGGTGATGTCGGGAAGACATACTGAAAATTGCAAGTTCGTCAATTGATTCTTTCCCTTTCAACTTTGCGTTTGAACAACAACGGTCAATACGCGTCAAATCCTTTATATCTCTTATCAGCGCTATGACGTCACGAACAAGTTCGGCAATCCAAAATTTGCATACGCACAACATGTCTTACTGTATCCCACACTTATGCTAATTTCCACATTTTCCTGCCTTCCATTTTATGGTTGCTATCGTTGCTATTGTTATCCGTCCTTAGCAATTGTCCGGCAGTGTATTATCACTACAGAAAAATACTTTGATTTCAATATTCGTTTTGAGTGAGATGTGTTTGAAAATCCATATTCAAATGAGAAAATAGTTATGGTAAAGACATTTTACGAATTAAATCACTCGGTTTATTACTTGTAAAATATTTTATATATAAATTTAATATTTTTCTTTATTGCTGTTATACATTATTTGAGTTACAAAAGAACACCTTTTATTAGGCTTAAAAATAAAACCTCCAAATCGTTTGAGATGCTTTGCAATCAAATTCGGATTTACGGTGTCATCTTAGCTGCGGAGTGGAAAGTATTTTCTGAATTTGCAGATTTGTTAAGAATAAAAGTTGTTTTTAAGCAATAAAGAATGAAAATCACAAAACAAGTTCTGAAAAAGCCATTTTGTACATTTTGCTTTGTTATTTCGGTAACTCATTTATGGTTTTAAATGAGCCCTAGTGGCAATGAACCCGCGTCAACTACGTCTGGCTTCCACGGCTCAAAATATGGTACCATTTCAATGTGTTTGACAACAAGTCGCTTTCATGTATGATCCCTAAAAAACGAAGTGTATCCCTTACTTGACACCTTCTGCTAACAAAACGGGTGAACATCGTTTGTTTCAATTAGACGGCTGTCAATCAGCTTGTACACAAGAAAAGAGATATAGGTTAAGAGACTTAGCATTTAAAAAACCAATAACTCTCTACGAAGTAGCTACCAATGCAAATAGGCCATGCTGTGACTATGTCTGAGTGTTGTTTCATTCCCACTGAATAGCCCTTCTTATTTGGACGCTGAATAGGGGTTTCTTTTCTTGTGTTTCCATCATTATCCGTGACATATTTCGGAACACGTAATACCCTACATGTTCAACTTGAGAAAAGATTTTCTTTCGAGTTCGGAAGAACGGTTGCAAATTATTGCACCATCGGATTAGTGACTCTACTCGAAATCAAATGCCACTAGTACAAATATCACAATAGTCACCAAATACCACAATGCCACGATACGAAGTTCCACTCGCTGAGCATGCCGACAGACAAGATAATTAGATAATCAGCTGACGAGTGCGCAGTGGAAACAAATACGTTAGAACATTATGCTACTTTGTTTAGCTACAAGTATTTATTTTGTTGTTTTGCCATTTTACAATTGTTTTAAGAACTCAATTTTTAAGAGATTCCCTCAAAACTCAAGGTGCACTGTTTAGGTTTTAATATTGATCATTCTTTCCTCATGCTTTGCTTGCTTTCATCCTGGGAACTCCCAAGTTGGGAGTTGTTGCGTTCTGTCATATTTCCTATTTTGTGCAAAGAAAGGTCACTGCTCAACATTGTAAAGCATAGTCCAATCCTAATAGCTTACCTACAATACATTTATTCGGTTTTCAGTCGCATCGAGCGCCTTTGCTGCTTTGGATACTTCGATGAGCGTTCGTGCATGAGTTGTATTTGTTAAATGCCTGTGTGCTTTACTTGTTATGTATCTTCTCTTTTTCTAATTTTCATTATAGTTCAAACTTCGTAACACGTTCTTAAAACCCTATTCAGCTCCTGCTTGTTTTTTGCACGTAGATACGACTTAAACGTTTACTGCATTTGAACTGCGTGGTATTATTCCTCTTTGCAAATACGGCACGACAGGTTCGTTCTGGTATGCGCCTTGCAAATTGATTTGAAAATTTGGTTCAGCTGGGATTTTCTAACTTGGAGTGATGAGCTTTCATAGTACTGCTTGATAACATGTCAGAAAAACAAAATTCTTATTCGGATATCGGTCACGATGAGAAACATTATGTACCCCTATTTCATCATCGAACAGACTTTCCTCTCTACCTGCATAAACAAGTAATATATTTTTCTCTCAACAGATCTTGTTCTAAGAGTAGTTACCGATTTGAAATTGACTGTCAAAAGGTTTTCACCCAGAGTCAAATATGGGTATTGAAAGTTTCGTTAAATTTTGCTGATATTTTTTAACAACCTTTGGGTCTTTGTGATTAGAGAAATGCACAGGTTAAAATTCCTGAATTCAAAATGTATATCACTGTGTTTTAGCAATAGAAATACTGCAAAGACGGAAAGATTCACATTTGGAAAGAAAAAAATCATCCGATTCCGATAAAATCATCGGCGTACAGTAAATGTATGGCACCTACACCAGTACCTCTTCGTCTGACATGCAACAGGCCAAGTCGTTTTCCAGAGTTCCTAGCAATACTGCGCACGCCATGGCTTGGATAATGAATATTAGACACTCGCTGTGAATATTCGGGCAGACTTAATAACTCCATTCTTTTAAGATGCTGCAAAGCAAATCTGGATGAAGCATCAAAAATCGCAAGAACAACTGCATACCTTTGAAAAGCGATAGCGTGACACCGAGGAAGTACGACTTTCGTCTTGAGAAATATCCCTGCACATGTCTCGTAGGGTTGCAGCATTGAGACTCTGTTGGCAGTAATGAATACACGATGTCAGGCATACACGCGAACAGTTGTAGCCGAACGTCCTCCACTAGTAGACCGAAAGTCAATTATTTCAATTTGGCAAATTGCGGAATGCATATTATACATCATTTTAAAGGATATTTTATGCTGAATGCAAGTATTTTTAAAGAATGTTATTGCTAGTAATAGAAGTGAAATTACAAGCAAAATTGTGCAAATGAGGAAACACACATCCATTTCTGGAAAAGCGTTCGCGCCCTCTAATTTACTATAGCTTTCTCTGAGGACCTCTAGTGAGATATAAAGTGATGTATAATCGTCTGCCGACTTTGAATGACCTGCTTGTAGACAGTTGACGGAAGTTTATACAGAAATCCTGGTGATATTTGAATTTCGGAATGTCAAAGATCCGAAAACTGATCCTGCCTCTTCAAACCCGGGCAAACTTTAGTACTTTGCATAAACTTGGATTCAGTAATCGTAAAATTGCTGTTAAATGTGGCTGTGATTATTCCACTGTCTTGCGCACCATTAAAAATGTTGCATAAACTGGATTTGTGGGAAACAGAAGAAAAACCAAATCGACTAAGATTGTGTACTGAACGTGATGACCGCATGTAGATTCGTCGTTTCTTAAAATCAAGGTTTAGAACCACCAATGATTTAAGAAATGAGTGGAAGAATAAAGTAGGCATTATTGCATCTCCATGTACAGTTTGTCGTAGGCGACAAGTAAATGGACTGATTGCACGAAATACTGCATGAAACCCTTTCCTAACTAAACAACAACGGATCAAAAGAATTGTTTGGGCCAAGGCACAAACAAATTGGACTGTTGATGAATAGGAAATTATTATTTTCAGTGATGAAGCAACTGTTACTATTTCTGCTAATAATGGAAATATTTATGCATGTCACTGGGCTGGTGAAAGATATAAGGCATGCTGCACCCACCTAAATATCAAGCACCCACATTCGGTGATGTTATGGTCCTGTATTTTAGCCAGTGATGTTGGCCGTCTGCACATTGTTGATGGCACATTGAATGGATCGAAACATGTAGATAGTTTCGAGTCCAAACTGCTATCATCTGCAAAAGACATGGGTTTGAGGAATTTTATCTTTCAGGACGATACCGCGCCATGTTATCGGTTAAAGTTGTTTGACGAGTTGTTTAACTGAAAAGTGATAAGTAAATTTCAGTGGCCGGAGCAGTCACCGAATCGTAATTCCATGATGGAGAATATGTGGATGAGATTGAAGCAAAAGATCTGTGAACAAGGATTCACATCTAAAACATCATTAATTGAGTCTGTAAGGGCCGTGTGGCACCGTGTTTTCACCAATAGTCAACGAGAGAAGCTCATTATTTCCATGCCAAGAAGGTGCACCTTGTTACTAAGAAACAGTGGATATCCAATTACATATTAGAGCGTATTTTGCTTGTTTGTAAGTTACTTGAAGTGTCCTGCAACGTTCATTAATGTACTGTACAGTAATTCTACGTTGAATGAATTGTACACTAATTTCACAAATTCTAATTTTTGCTTTTTATGTTTAGATGCTGTACCTTTCCTTCTAGTTTCACTTCTGACACTATTATTCGTGCATAAATACTAGTATTAAAAGAAATCCGTCTTGTTGCACGATGATATTTATTCAGCTAAAAAATGAAATCTATATACAGTTTAAAAAAAAAATTACATCTGATGAAGGTGTCAATGTGACACCGAAAGTGCTCATGTGTTTTTAAACTGTATATAGATTTCATTTTTTAGCTGAATAAATATCATCGTGCAACAAGACGGATTTCTTTTAATACTAGTATTTATGCACGAATAATAGTGTCAACCGTCATACTTCCGCATTTTTTATTGTGAATCACAGTCTTCTTCAAAATTCATCATGTGGAGCCATGCTATGCAATCATTTAGAAGTTTTCGTGGAAAACTTTCAAGGGAATCGGCACATTTGTCATTTTTACTAAATTGCAGAGATTTAGATGTCATTCCACGACATCTGCGTATCTTCAATTCTCCATTTACCAGACGAGACGCCAGGATTATAAGGACTGCCGAAAGGAAGAGACTACTTCAACAGATCAGAAGTAAGCGTAGCAGTATTGACTTCTTTAATAAGAAATGCTATACCTGTTACTCATTCCTAGCTGATTCCTCACACCCAATAATTTTGGACCGTACATTATTCATAATTACAGCAATAATCGAAAATGAAATGAATGTTTTATTTAACACCCATGTGAAAAAACTAAGATTGTTATTAGATTCTGAAGTTCGTAGTAGAACGCATATTCTGTTCGGATTTCGAAAAGACATCCTATCGGCCTTTCTGAACAAGGATCATTACATGGATCACCTAATGTGGGTAATGGATTGAATTTGCATGAACTGGACCATGACAGCTATAACTCTGATTCACATAATGGAGTCAGAAACCTAAGTGATAAAGTTCTGAATCCCATTCAACTAAGAGCCTTGCAACGAGGTTACAAGTTCGCTTACCCTAACCAACGTAAAGTGGACTTATTCAAAACAGTTCCGCAAATTGAAAAAATTCTATATTCACTTCCAATAGAAGATAGGAACTTCGCAAGAATGAAAATCGCAAGGTCTCTTCACAAACACAATCCACGACGGTGTAAAACCACCGAAGAATGTCAGCTTCATGAGGAAATGCAGCAGCTGATTGAAATGAAAAAGGACCCAGATATTGCCATTCTTTTAGCTGATAAAACTAGTCAAGTTGTGCTCTTAAATCAAAGTGATTATATTAAAAAAATGCTCAATGCCATTTCTAGTGTCCCTCATGTAATAGTGAAACGAGACCCCACAGGGCTACTGTTAGTGCTTTAAGCCGCCTTAAGAACTCTTCAGCTCCTCCGGACTCCTTTTCAAAAGCCTTCAATCCACCCCCGGCTGCCATGTGCCTGATTTATTTGGTAGATTAAAATTACACAAGGAAGGGTACCCTATTCGCCCTCTTGTATCAGGTTACATTGCCCCCACCCGACCTTTGGAAAAAGCTTTGGCAAGTTATCTCACCAAATTTACTGTTAATTCTTCCTACTCAATAAAGAGCACCACACAAGCTATTGATAGGTTAAAGTTAATTCAGCCACTACCAAATTCCTATTTTTTGGCGTCCCTAGATGTAGTTTCGTTATACACGAATGTACCTATGGAAGCTACATTTCAGTTGATTCAGGCTTTGCTCATTGATTCTGACATTCCTGCCAATGATATTGCTTTCATAATGAATGCTCTTCATCTCATTAAAAAGCGTTCATTTTTCAAATTTCAGAACATATTTTACCAACAAACCGACGGGACAGCCATGGGTTCACCTTTATCCGCAGTCTTAGCAGAAATTCTTCTACAGCATATTGAAAATAAAGTCATACAAGAATTCCCACAAACACCTAGTCTCTATATCCGTTACGTTGATGACATCTTGGTAATTTGGCCATATACCATAAATCAGTTACAGCAGTTTGTCAACGCTATGTCTGCTCAATACTCCTCCATCAAACTCACGATAGAACTTGAAAATAATTTCGTCTTACCTTATCTTGACTTTCAAATTACTCGTACCCCTTCTGACAATTCCCTGTCTTTTGCCGTTTATCGAAAACCTACTTCCACACCCACTCTAATTCCGTACAATTCTGCTCACATTTTTCAGCATAAAATTTCTGCTCTGCACTTCCTATTTAGAAGAGCATATTCACATTCTTCTAGCCATTTCGCCAGAGCTCAAGAACTACAATGGATATCATCCCTCGCTAAAAACCATGGTTACCCGGACAACGTTGTTAGGGGAGTGCACAATAAAGTACGGTTTTCTATGTCAACTGCTTTAATTAGTGAGCAAGTGCCTAAAAAGTATGTTGGATCTGTTGATTTTAATCCACATATTGTAAACCTCCTTACCAACATATGTTCTCGTCATAAAATACAATTTGGAATACGATCATGCAATCTATATACCATTATCCGCAATGATCGTGACAAAATTGACAAAGGGAAAAAATGGGGTGTGTATGTTATTCCTATGCTTGACACTATCTCTGGTGAACTAAACAATCATTATGTGGGTTCTACCAAAAGAAATTTGGATTTGAGATTAAATGAACACAGATATGATCTAAAAATGAATCACCAAAGCACCTCTTTTGCAAGAACCATAAGTGCTGGAAATTCCATCCCAGACTGGGACAACGCTAAAATCATAAACACGCCTAACTCTGTTCATTCCTTGTTATTTGCAGAAAGCCTCTATATTTCGGCTTATAATACAAGTGGCTGTAATGACTATTATCCTTATGTTTTACCTGAACCTTGGAGCAATCTTGTTGGGAAGGACAGCACAATAGCAATTGCTTCTGTTAAGTGATCATTGGCTAACTATGCCTTTTTTGATTGTCTTGTTATCTGGTATATCATGTGACATTGACATTACCTTTCCCATGATGCATCTACTCCACGTACTTAAGACCAGCATATAGCCACATGGTGAAATTACATCTGATGAAGGTGTCAATGTGACACCGAAAGTGCTCATGTGTTTTTAAACTGTATATAGATTTCATTTTTTAGCTGAATAAATATCATCGTGCAACAAGACGGATTTCTTTTAATACTAGTTTCACTTCTATTACTGGTAATAACATTATGTAAAAATATTTGAATTCAGCATACACCTTCCTTTAAAATGATGTATAATATGTGTATTCCTGACTTTATCATTACACTGTATATGTTGACTTCAAACGTCAAAAGTTGACTTTCCGTCTACTGGTGCAGGTTTGGCCACGACTGTATATTGTTTTATGGAGGAAGATAACTGAGCTGGATAATTGTTTCACAGCGGAACACAACCGACTCTCTCAATGGAATTTTGCCAGCACAGAGAGATCTGCATGATTTAAGTCAGTAGTTTTCGAATATTTACCATAGCAAACGGCATATAACGCAACACGATGGTTTTCAATTGAAATGGCAGAAGCAAAGGTGCTAAGGAAAATATGAATACACTCTTACGCAACCTTGCCGCATAAATGGGTTTAGTGAAGAATTCAATATTTACTAACAGAACATGCACTGAAGTCTACCATACGACATAGGAAGATCGGTAACTACTCTTTTAACAAGATCTGTTGAGAGAAAAAGATATTACTCGTTTATGCAGGTAGAGAAGAAAGTTTGTTCAAGGATGAAAATATGGGAACATAATGTTTCTCATTGTCACCGATATCTGAATATGAATTTTGTTTTTATGACATGCATTTTGTCACCTACATAGCTGCTAAATGATTGTTTTGAAAGAAAATATGGGTTCATTATTCGGGTGCTGAAACTGTGAGTTACGAAATATTGGAAATCATATGGAAACCATTTTCACCCTTAATGTTATCGAAAATAAAATTATATTTTGCAAATAACAGTTGAAGAAATTATGTGAGTGGGAAAGAAACATGAAATCCTAGGGGAAAACAAAAGGAAATACGCTCCTCATAAGGACCTTGTGTTTTGTGCTTCAATGATGTACCTTTAGATATTTCTTTGCTGCGGTAGGTTCACGCACACGTATTGCCTTTCTTTTGATAGCTAGTGCTACCGACATTTTATATCTAAACAAAGTGGAAAGAAGGAAGCACACGATTGAACGAAAACAAGATTCCATGATTCAACTTTTAAAGCTCAGCTTCAACAATTTGACCACTACTTCGTCTTCTTTTAGTTGGGACGTTCAGTCTCCTGCATGTGAACTATACCGACCCCTGATTAACAGCAAAGATTTGACACAGTAGGTCTAACTGCACTTGAAAGCAAGAACTAACAGGTGTTCGGATAGGAAAGATAACACATAGAACGGGCTTCGGGGTCTTTGGTCATGACATTTTAAATCCTGGACGTTGAATGCTTTGATGAGTGGCTTCCTCTGTCATAAAACGCGGCACCTCTTCACCACACTGAAAGACTGACATGATATTTGTTTGAACTGAAATATGTCCGTTGAGTTTTTTACAGAGCCATGGCCAGTGTGGAGTAAATGTTGTGCTAAATATTGTGGCAGTTGTAAAAATTAACATGAGAAACGCTGTAAAAATTGAGGAAAACATGCTATTTCCTGAAGTGGTTTTAAATCAAACGTGGTTGGTTTGAATCTATACTATATACACTGCGTTTCATAATGACATCACCACCAACTTTTTCACAGGTAACGAAGAGAAAAACAATAAAAAACCCACAAGGGTAGTCTTATTTAAAAGTGTGAAATATTTATCCAATAAATACAAATGCAAAGGTAAAAAGCCTTTCGAAAACAAAAGAGAACCACTGTTTTACATTTATTAAAGCAAAAGTGTTTCAATATGATATGACCACATAAGACTTGTAGCCAGTACATCCACGCGAGTTCTTAAATTAAACAAATTTCTATAAGGCATGGCTTTTTCTAAACCTTATAGTATTTTCTGGTCTATTTCCGTCCTTTTAGAAACCATTGCTGTTCGGTGATTATTCGTATACTGCGTGGCGTTTCCGTAAACCGCCTTTGTGGAAATTCTTCACACATTTTCCATGGTATTAAGCTCAGGCGACGCAGACGGGCATTCAAAAAGCGTTGTTTTTGAACGTTCATTTTTTAATGTCGTTGTTCAAAAACAAACTTAACGTGTTGTTTTCTGTACGACTTGGTGAGTTTTCTTGTTGCGGAATTAATGCATACCCTGCAATTTCATAAAGTACATGGCCGCAGATTGTCGGCAGGATGGTTTTGGTAATACACAGCCTTCCTTGTAAATGATGCAAAAGCTACGTCAGTTTTAACCTTAAATCTGAAGACAGTCCAAAATATGACAGTCCCACCACCGTGTTGTTCTTTTGGAAAAAATCTTCGGCTTCTTACGAAGATCGTGCCAATCATTGTTCAATCCATTCGGGCAGCCTAAACTGAACTTATTTTTGTCATCGAAGATGACTCTTTCAAATTCTTTTTTCCAGAACATGTGATATGTAAACCTAACTCAGTCGCTTTTCAAGGTGCAGAGCAGCCATTCGTTGGTGTGATTTTGGTTACACGTCGACAAAGTTTTCGTAGCATCTGGAAACACTAGATAAAGCAGATTTAGAAACTGATAACATTGGGTCCTTCAACAATTGACCTCAGATATATTTTCACTTCGTAGTTTTCTCCAAAACATTCTTTTTCGTCTTCCCGACGGTGTTACTGGTCGCCCTGAAGACTTCTTCTGATCTTAAATTTCGCAGAACTTCTGATAATGTTACTATTGTTGCATGTGTTCGGCCAAATATTTTCTGAAGTTGTTGATCTGGACGATTCACCGCACTAGTTTCAAGCCGTAATTCGCCCTTCCACAAACGCATCCAGCACCTCTTATTTACAGATTCTTCCGAAATTCGCCATGCAAGTTTCTTGTACTACCAAACCTAATATAAAGATGGCTTTATGAAAGTGGCATTAGATGCATAATTGAAAAGATTTGTGGGCTTACGATTATATCCGCTGTTGTCATCGTGCGGCAAAAAATCACGATCCTCAAATTTTGGATAAAGGTGGCCATATGATTTTGCAACGCAGAATTTCGAACTAAAATGCATTATTGCTACACTGAAGACTTTTAAAAGCATTTTTATACAATTCATTCACTGTCACTCATAGAATGTTATGGGGATTTTTCAGGTTCGAAAGAACGTGTTTTTTTTTTTTTACATTGTATTCTTCAAAATGGTCGGTGCTCATATTATTACGATACGCGGTGTACGCTTAGCATCCAGTTAGTAAATTAAGCAGTATTTTTAACTTGAATTCTACTCCAACTTTACTAAGCTGAAGGGTTTGTAATACAATAAGTATATCATCGACTTACCAAAAATTTCTAGAATTTAAATATTTATATAATAAAATTTTCTAATAAATAACTAAGCATTTTTAATTTGGGCATTCAGGGCAAGTGTTCAGTGTGTTCGAACAAGATTGCAGTACCGATGCCTAAGCAGCTGCCCAGTTTATAAATAAACAACAGAACTGCCGTGAAAGTCAGGATGTCCCTCAAAGATGATCAGAATCATAATGAGGAGCAAAGGATAATGCTTAATAGGCAAGAATCAAGCCACGGTTAGTCATCTTTTAAAATGACCGTAACTCACGCTTTCGGGGATTGATCGTATTTGACTCAGTCGTATTAACTAAGAATTCAAATTTTATATTAAAGTTTTGGAAACTTTTTACACTGTTTGGAAAATTTAGGCAAATCATTCAATGGCAATAGCATAAATAACTGATGCCGCCCCGGTGGCGCAGTGGTCTAAGGCGCTGGCCTCTGATCATTCGTCCGTAAGGGGTCCGGGTTCGAATCCCGGTCAGGCATAGATGTTGTGTTTGCCTTACGGCACTGGCTCTTTTCCTTCCCTGGAACCAGTGACCCAAAATTAGGGACGGGCGACTGCTTATAGCCCATTTGAGTTGCTCACGGTCGTCGTTAAACCTGCAATCAAAAAAAAAAAAATAACTGACGATGGTTTGTCAAACCACGACACGGCACTAAGTCCCTGTGCCCAAATCTTAATATGTTCCCACCGTTTGCATGGCATGTTTCTCAAGATAAAAACCGCTCTTTGAAGGGCTCGTAACATTGAGCTCTTGACTAGTCAATTGCTTTTTACCCTGCAAGCAAAGAGCCATTGACTGGTAAGAATTTTGTGGAAGACAGTTTGTTTTAATACGAGAAAGCCTAATACTGAAGCAGACTGAGTATTTGAAACAATATAGGAGCAGGTTTCGAAAGAAATATTCTAAGAAACCACATTTCCGGCATAGACGATATTCATCTTTTTTGTCGTGATGTAAAATATCCTTCAAGAAAGACTGCACATGTTCGCCAGATGTGCATTTTTGTATTCATTTCATGTCCCTTAAGCAAATAGTGTCGGAACTCTCAACATTACTGGTTTTGTACATAGAAGGAGAGTGTTTATCACGGAATTTTACTAGATTCTAAAAGTATTTGTTGTTTTTACCTAGGAATGTAATTGTAGTTTTCGTGGATAATATCAAAGAAAATTTATGAAATTATGGTGGTAAATGATATTTCATACAACCAATGCTCATTTACATATAGGAGTTCATTATTCTCTGCTTTAATTATCAAAATTTTAACTTAAATAAGTCAAAGTTACATCACTGTTGACTACTTTTCTCTTCGATGTCAGTATCACTTTAATGAATCACGCACATCACAACGTAACTGATCATGTTTTGCAACACTTTTCCATTCATGTCAATAATTATGCAAGGCGCTTTTGAAGTTTTTAAATTTTGTGATATTACTAATCACAATTAGGTCTTAACACATTTTTCCTTGGTGCATATGCCAAAATAAAAAAATAAAAACTAACTAATAGGGCATTTCACAAATTACAGTTTTCCTAAGAGAAGAGGAGCGTTACATATCCTCAACGGTAAGCTATATTTCTCAAAACGAAAGTGATCGAAATCCAATGAAAGTTCGACCGTTCTGAAAAGAAAAGAAAATACATATTTTTCAGATTTCTACGTGAACACGCAATAGTGGAATGTTTTTTTCAACCACCATATCACAGTAATAAAATGTGATACTTGTGTTTGAGGTGTTCCAATTAAGCGATATTTCCGTTTTATGACAGTTTCCAAGGTTTTTGGAAAATTTTGGATATTTCAAAAATTCGTATATGGACCTATCTCGAAAAAATTATTGAGATTTGGGGTTTTATCATTACTACCTATATGGAGAAGAAACAAAAATATTAGTGTATTCCAGAAGTTAATCCCAGTTTGGCTGAATTCCAGTGAAGTATTTTATATTTGTTTGCAACTGATAGTGCAATCTAAAAGGAGAACTCTTCGTAATGAGCAAGTTGTCTCTAATGAAAAGTTTTACGGATGTGCAGAAAAATTACTTTAAGATTTACCTAAAGTGATTGTTATGTATTTCATCTTTGATAATTAATTATAATTATATTTCATTGATATGAACTTGGTTTTAAACTACCCATCTGAAATTACAGTTATTTTTTTAGATCTCATAGTCGGATTTTTTTTTACGATACCGAAACGTTCTTACTTCATACCGTGAAAGAACACAAAAATGCGTATCAAACAAGTTCGAAAACATTTGTGAACCGATTTTGCACTTTGTAATCTTTTCCGACATTAGATAAATAGATAGTAGATAGCAAAGAGAGAATTCAGAATGAAATTTTGAGATCGTGTACATACACGAAAAATCTATTATAAGTCCTTATTTCTTCCGATTTTCCGTCTACAGTACATGTACTTGCTTTCTGTCACACAGCACGCAGCAAGCAAATGTCCTTACACAAGTTTGTGATATGTCGTACTTGTGTATTTGCTCAACATGGGAATTATTGAATTACAATTATGACCAAAAAAAACAGTACTATACATCAACACATTCACTTCTATATTCACATTTTCTTATCTATGTCTTCCATTGGAAATTTGACTTTACTTACAGCAATATTAAATATCACAGAGGATCATTGGCTTGCATTCATAAAAATACCTTCATTTATTCCTCGATTAACTTATTTCTACAAACGAGATTGTGCCATTAAGATGTTTACGCATTCGATGTATGCATAACTTGTTCTTATCGCTATATTGTACTTTACATCTAAGAAGATGCGAATGAGAGGCAAAATTTTCATTAACCTCTCATGCCTAGACTTGCTACGTATGCCGGAGTAATTCTCACGCTGCAGTTACTGGAAATTAAAATAGTAGTTTATTAAGAAAAACCTAGTAAAATCGGGAAAAAAATCCGCAGCCAAAAAAGGTTTAATGGTGACCTTGAAAAATAAAAAATAAACAGAAACTTGAGATAAGATGCAGAAAAATATAAATGATACATTCCATTTCAGTTCTAAAATATGCGTGCAAATAGTCCAGGTCATTATAGACAAAATGTAAATCAGTGTACGTTTGATATTTAATTTTCGAAGCTAAAAAGTAGTATGCAAAACGTAACTGTATTGAATCTGTGATCCGCACAGTAATTTCAGTCCAATGACTTTGTTTGTTGGGGAATAAAAAATACACCCAACAGATATCTGCTGCGTGGAATAAATATTTCATAAATCTGAAACAAAACTATAGGGTATTACCAGCATAATTTGTAGAATATGAATTTTGATACGGAGAACAAAGCTTCGCATCTGGCATTCCTTAAAAAACATAATGCATGGGTATATTTTATCCAAATGTCTATGCAAAACCATCATATCCCTGCTTTTTTCTTTTATATTACGCCATATGTTTTGATTTAAAATTTAATTCTTATTTATGTTTTACATAGCGAAATATTTAGTATACCATAGGATGAATACAGTAAAAACTGAACTGTTAAAATTTACAGTTCATTATTAATTAAATGTAGTCCATATATTTAAAGCAGAGTATTTTAAATATAGTTGATTCTTTTGTAAATTAAAAAAAAATTCCCTGCCATTCTATTTGTCTTGAAATTCGGTCGCATATGATTTATGGGATTCGGTAAAGTGTTCCCTCGCATTTCACCTCCCACATTTGGCCACCGGCATATTTCGCCCCTAGTAGATAATGAGTAGGCTACGAAATGTAAATAATACACCTAATTTTTTAGTAATCCTAATTTATTTTGTTGTAATAGAAAAAATCCACATTATTGTTTAAAACTCGAAGTTGTATGCAATGCCTCTAAGGTAATCAATCACATTACGATTTTGAAAATCTTGGACTATTCTTTTGGTTCTAACAGAAATTGCAACATACTGTACTTTTTTTCTTTGATTGCCTGAGTTACTGGCAATTAGTTGTGTTTCATGAAATCTCCTGTGCCGACCCTCCACGTCGTTGTTGGTATGTTGCTGATCATTCAATGTTCATGTGTAAACATTCCACGATTCGATGAGAAAAATGGGTAATTGATGGCATCTCCGTGCTCTTCTTCCAATATATGTATCTTCAAAGTAGTTTGCAATCCCTATAGCTTTAATGGTGAAGTCATCATCTTCAATTAAATCTTCAAGGGCTTGAATAATGTTAGCAGGAGGAATAAATGCCAATGCCGGAATCATTCAGATCCAATGAACAAATTCATGGTTTGTTCGTATTGGGCTTTTAAACCTTCATTCTGTACCTTTCGCTAAACGCTTTGAGAAAGATGAAACAAAAAGCAGGTATTTACAATCCCAGGAAATTCTTGTTGGAAAGCTTGCATGGCACTTTGTTCGAAATTTGTCAAAAGTCGATGGGGTTGGAGACTTGGTTGCAGATTTTTAACTTCTTGAAGCAACTTGACGTATATGGCTCCACAAATCTGCTGTTTCGCCTTTTATTCCAATTATCGTTCGTCAAATGTCATTACGTCATGATTTCCGTATTTGCATAAGCCCATGTTTTCTGTATATTAGTGCAAATCTTCCCTTTCGTTTTTTTACCAAATGTCTTTTTTTACCTATACTTTAAATCTCGAACAGCAGTGTATATCATTTTAACCCATATTCAATCTTCAATCTCTATGCCTATCCGATATCGTCAAACAAAATACATTTTCAACATCAGTTAAGTTTATTAGGAGAATTCAAATTCGTGCAGAAATAGTCCAAAGTAATCGAGGTAGTTGCCTTCAATGCACGATCTTAATAACAAGAGTCACTCACAATAAAAACTTAAATTCGTTGGCTGAATTTAAAGATTTCATTGTATAAGAACTTTCGGGTTTCCATAGAACCCATCATCAGATACAGAAGAAGGAATAAGTTTAAATAGAGTGTTACGTGAACATAATACAGATATCAGATATTAATATGACATAATGTCACGTGGCATCAAATTGTCAAACGACGTGGCATGTATCATGAAAAAAGTTATTAAGATCGTGCATTGAAAGCAATTACCTCGATTACTGTGGATCAGTTAAGTTATTTATTAAACTATATATACACTGGCGGAGAGTGAAAAAGGAACATCAAGAAGGAGACGTCTGATACAACGAAATTTATACAGCATAATAACGGAATACAAAGGATAACGTGATCAAAACATTATGGCAAAATACAGCTGTATTTGCTGGTAAACTGAAAAATAACATTTCCATGTAACATGGTTAGTACGAGGTTGAACCGCCATCAACTGCGTCCCACTGTGCAATTCTGGCCTGGAGTCTGTCGTACAGATGTTGGATGAAATTTTGGGGTATTGAGTTCCAAGCATCCTCAAACTGGACGCGTAAATCGGGGATGGTCGTGACTAGCCGTGGAGACTGGATAAATCGTTGTCCCATAAAATCCCACACGTGCCCAATTTGGTAAAAATCCGGTGAACGTGCAGTCCATGGAAGTTGTCTCATACCCTGAAGTGCATGTTGCGTTGCATGTGCCGTGTGTGGGCGTGCGTTATCTTGCTGGAAAACACCACGATGGACCGACCTTACAAATGGCACAACAATGGGCTGAACGATGTTGTTGATATAGGAGGTGGTGTTTAACGTACACTAGTTGTGTTACACTAGTTGTGTACGGGAGCGATAGCTGATCGCTCCATACACCAGGATACCAGGTGTAGGCCCTGTGTGTCGCTGGCGGATGCAAGAAGAGTGGAGACGCTCCCCTGTGCGTCTGTGAACACGCATACGGCCATCGGAGGATAACAAGCAGAATAGGCTTTCATCGCTGAACACGACAGATCGCCATTGCGTTCTGCAGTACAGACGTTGGAGACACCTCTGCAGCCGTTCCTGACGGTGGGCTGGAGTCAGAGGTACACGTGCACGTAGTCCTGCATCCAGTAGACGGTTGCGGATTGTTTGCAGAGTCACCTCAGGTGCAACGGCAGCTCGGGTTTGCGTCACAGTGGATGTTCTGCTTGACAACGCCGCTCTTCTTTTGCGTCGATCGGTCGGCTCATCAGTCCGTCTGTGACTCCCGGTTCCACGTCTTCTCATGTGGGAATGTTCCTCGGGCCATCTACGCCACCATCGTACCACCGCCGATACTTCCCGTACAATTCGCTCCGCAATACGACGATACG
Source organism: Macrothele yani (assembly GCA_039090855.1). Classification (NCBI taxonomy): domain Eukaryota; kingdom Metazoa; phylum Arthropoda; class Arachnida; order Araneae; family Macrothelidae; genus Macrothele; species Macrothele yani. The sequence continues at coordinate 150,532,916 of CM077034.1, forward strand.
ACCACCCGGTCTCGCGGAGTCCAACTAGATAACCTCGCTGAAAGTCCGATAACTGCTGTAATCGTACACGTCTTTTATGTCCAGGGATTGCAGCTTCTTCAGCGTCTTCGCACGTGTCCGTACGCTGACGACGGATTACGTTCACTTCGCCGTACTCCTTAAGTACAACCGACGGTAATTTGCATATTATGCCGTGCTGTGGCGTAAGTGCTCACTCCTTGGTCCCGAAATTAACATCACACCTTCGAAAACTCGTTCCATTAACATATGTAAATTTGATGATCGCGTGCCAATTTCTTGGCGTTCCTCTTTTACGCTTTCCAACCGCAGGTTGAAGAAACGTACAAGCTCCAGATTTGTCATTCCGTCCGTACGTCCGTCCGTCTGTCCGCATGATAACTCACGTGAAAATGATTCGATTTCGACGAAATTTTAGTATGCGGTAGGGGACCGCCTAGGGACGAACCCTATTGAAAATGGGCGAAACAGAGTCAAAGGTCAGGACATAGGAGCGTGATCAGTTCCATTGTTCTTATGCGTCATAGCTTGCGTAAGAATGGTTTGATTTGGATGGAAATTTAGTATGTGGTAGGGAACCACCTGGGGACGATCCCTATTTTGAAAATAAATGTAATGGGATCAAACGTCAGGACATAGGAGCGAGATCCATTCCATTGCCTTTATGCATCATAACTTGCATAACAATCGTTCGATTTCAATGCAATTTTAGTATGTGGTAAGGAACCACCTGGGAACGAACCGTGTTGAAAATGGGCGGAATGGGGTCAAAGGTCAGGACATAAAAACAGGATCCATTTCATTGCCTTTTTGCGTCATAACATGCGTAAATATGGTTCGATTTCGACGAAGTTTTAGTATGTGGTAGGGAACCATCTGGGCACGAAACCTAATAAAAATGGGTTAAAATGGGGTCAAAGGTCAGGACTCTGGTGCGGGATCCATTCCATTGCGCTTGTGCATCATAACTTACCTAAAAATGTTTCGATTGCGACAAAACGTTATCATTTTTTCCGGAGGTATAGTGAACCGGTTCTGTTGAATATAAACGAAATGGGGTCTAAGGTCATTGCACAAAATAAAGATTTATTTCACAGCCATTATTTTAATAACTTCCGTAAAACTGCTTCTATCGCGACAAAACTTTACTATGTTATTTTTGAGGTATACTGAACCGGTTCTGTTGAATATTATCGAAATGGGGTCCTAGTTCAGGACACAGCAGCGAGATTTATTCCACAGTCATTATCCTGATAACTTGAGTAATAATTTCTTGTATGTTGGAAAGCGTATCATAATCAATGCATTGCATGATTTTACTAACTTGTCTCACTTTCCGCCAGTTTATATATATATATCATTTTGCGAATAATAAAGTTAAACCTCAACCTTACATTTTCTTATACCACGGAAAACTATCATTGTTCAAGATGACTTCCACATGGCGTATTGCGTGGTACAATAGAGATTTCCCTCCCTCCGTGGTCTTCTAATCGCTTTGCGATATGCATTATAGTTTCAGATCTCATTTAGAGAGACCAAAGCCCATTTTTCTCTCTGTTTAATCTATCTTAGCCTGCAGTGATTTATGACAAGTATTTTCAAACTACTCATGTGTTATAACTAACAAATAATTGACGATCCTGTCGCTGTTGAATCATGAAACAAACAGTAATCGTTATTTCATAGACATAAAAGTTAAACTATGACAATTCACGAAAACAAAAAGCACCAGGCTTGCATGATCACAAAAGATGAACTTTTAGATACAATTAGAAGATAATTTATTACCGGTTGAGTCATAGACGTCTGTAACTGCTTTGCCGAAATTTAACGCGGAGTATGTGGTGGAGACATGGTAAACGGGGAAAGAAATATACCATCTTCTGTTAAAAAAAGGGTTGTTCGTGTCACGTTTTGAGACTGATAATGACACGGTTATTTCCATTTTAAAGCATAGAAACTCGAGACGCGTCATGAAATATTTTGTTATATTTCAGAAAATGGAATCCATGAGTACTGGAATGCATGTTTAATCGCCCGACAAGAAAGCTAGAAATAATAAGGCAACTGAGCCTTAAGCCTCACCAATAAATACAATTGACATAAATGATCAGACAGATAATCAGTTTTCGTAGGTGTCTGTTAAAGTGCCTATGTTTTACTCCACTCATTTCTCCTTTAGCTAGTCTCCTTCACTGGTGATTAGTTAATATCGTACTACAGAGAAACTTTTAAACTTGAAATATTAAACATCTGCGTTTTATTTTCAAATAACGGAATGTGAATATATTATAATTAAAACATACCTTTGAAACTACTTAAACCGTTGACGTTTCACTTTTCCTGCTATAACACTGGAATGGATTTTCCAAAATACAGAGAAACATCTGCTATTAGTTTTCTTAAGGGATGGCCTTAAAACGTATGAATAATTTTAAGATATTAAATACTGTTATAAGATATATGCTTTAGAGGAGTATAAGATATTAAAAAATATATCCTTAAAAATTATTTATTTAAAGTTCAGTCGGCAGGGAAAGAAAACGAAGCGTTTCAAATTAAAAACATTTTATCGCATTGCAAAATCATGAAACCTATGAAATCAAACTTTTCTTTTGACGACTGTGTCTATTTATAAACATCCTGGTTATGGATTAAGTGAAATTCTCACGACTAAGTATCTAAGGCATGTACTTCATACCGAACTCGTGAAAAAAAATAATTTTCTGTGAGAATCCTGAATTCATCTATTTAAAACAAGAATGTGGAATATCGCGGATGCATGTAGGATTATATTCGTGCGCCACGGAATAGTGTAGCACCAAAGTTACGTACTAGATATTTATTAAGTTTTATACAGCCCATATGTGCGTGTGAGACATAAAATGTGATACCAATATTTTGCCAAACGGATATTGAAAAACATACCGTTCCATGATGGAATCAAAGTTCAACTTTCGCTGCACCAAGAAAGAACCCAGCGACAAATCTCGATACTCTCAAAGTTGTAATCAACCGGGTAAAGTATTAAAGAAACAACAGATCGTGAATTTTTCATCATCTGAAATTAAATATTGCACGTATAATCGCAAAAGAGTAAAAATTAAAAATTAACTATGTACAGCAGAGTTAGAAAAAGCATTAGAAAACACAGAAAAATATTGGCGACAACACACAAATCTTTATAAAAGTAAAAACGTATTACTGAGAAATGCGTAAATGAGGTTCAACTGAACCTGCGCAATGAAAATTTCTTGGAAGAAACGTTAACTTGTCGTCCGCCAACCACCCACACACTAATGCACCAAAGGTTTTCAGAGAATGCTAAACACAAATTTTTAACATCCGTCTCCCCAGAAAATAATTTCAGAAGATAATCGCACTCACATTTTCCATAAGTTGTACAAAATCTTACTATTGGGTTGGTACGAATGAAATGTCCAGCAAATGACTAGCACACGTGGACGGCGAGAACGGAAAAGTAGAACAATTTATTTATGCAAAATAATCCTCTTCGTTATCGACACATAGTTGTTAATGAAATTTCTTGCATTAAAAATAACGCAGTTTCCTCACATAATCTTAAGAAAGTCACTCCGGCAAATCTAAAATTGCGGAAATTTTTGTGAATCTTCAAATTCCTTTATAAAAAAATTTCACACGTGTATAAAAACTGTGCAACAAAATCAGCTGCGCCAACACTTTGACAAAATGTTCTTCAAGTTAATTAAAACATCCAAGAAATGCACTATAACAGCATCGCCACATGGTACTTGACAATTTTACAGACCTATATGAAGGCTGAATTAAAAGTAAGGAAGTTTGTTTTGAAGACAAAGCTTTGAACATATTGTTTTAAAAATACTTTTTTCTTGATTAAAAACTGAAACTATTTAACAAAAGTAGCATGACTTTTTGGACATAAATTTACGCAAATACGATGCAAAATATTGTTTCACAAGTGATGTCAGTACGTTATCCCCTATCATAATTTGAAATAATGTAGGGAACTACAAATTTCGAATTCATGCCAAAACACCTTTAAATCATATTATTAATGTTAATAATAATAATATAAATATGACACATCCCATGTTTATTCACTGTCGAGACAGATTATTGTGACCACCAAATAATATACAGCGTAACAGCCGTGTTCAAGGCGGACGGCAGCTAGACGGGCTGGAGTGACTCAATAAGATGCTGGAAGGTGTTCAGAGGTATGTGGAGCCATGCTGACTGCGGTGCTTATACAACTGCTGGAGGGTTAGTGATGGAAGCTCCATGGAGCGAACAATACGATCAATGTGATCCCACAGATGCACAGTTGGGCTTAAGTCTGGAGAAGAAGGGGGCCAAGAATGCACCTTGACATCTTCCTTGTACTCTTCGAACCACTCTCGGACTTTTCTAGCTGTGTGACACGACGCATTGTTGTGCTAAAAGATCTATTCCACCCCAGGGAAAACAATCATCATGTATGGGACAACGTGATCTGCAAGAATGGATTCATAACAAATTAGGTCCATAGTGCTTCCACAGGTACTACCTGAGCCAGGGAATGCCACGAAAACATTCCACATACAATAACGCTTCCTCCACCAACTTTTGTTCTTCCAGCGACGGTTGAAGATTGTTTGATCTCCGATATTTCTCGCATTATACGTCAACAGTCCATCCGATGGATCAAGCGAAAAACATGACTCATTGGAGAAGGCAATCCTTTGCAAATCAGAGGAGGTCCAAAACCAATTTTAACGTGCAAATGTAAATCTTTTCTGCCGATGCACCTTCGGCAGCATAGGTGCAGTGCCCATCCGTGTGCAATGGAGCCGCATGCGCAGCAGGGTTCTTTGAACTGGTGTTTTAGACACCCTTTCGGTAGAACTGTGGTTCATTCGGCCAGTGAGTCGCTCAACTCTAGCGTGTCAATCGCCCTCACACACTTTCTCAGCCGAAGACCACTTCTCACATCAATGACATCTGGTGCTCCGCAGTTTCCACTTCGCGTTTTTGCAATTCTGCCATTTCTCCTATCAAGATACACTTTAAGAACAGCAGCACGCGAACAATTCCCAAACTGCGCTGTTTCAGAACTTCTGCCACCCTTGGCCCGAAAGCCGATAATCAGCCCTTTTTGCAAATTGGATAAATTGCTCCTTTTATCCATGACAGTAACGAGCAATATGTTTTCCCAATGCCTACAATACGCCTTATATACCCTTTAACCCAGCTCACAACACGTGCCTTCTTTCATTGGCTGCGAGCTGTTGACGTCAAAAGTAGTAGGTGGTCAAAATAGTGTGACTCTACTGTGTATTATCAGCGTACTGTAATGAAAAGGAGTTCTGGTTTTCTGCTTTATTTCATTTTCTCCAGAATGTTAATGATAATTACTTCGTTGAGCATTTATAGATGTAGTTGCAATTAACAGGTTTTGTACCATTCTATTCTGAAATGCTTTGATTTGCAGAACATGCTTTATGGCATTACAAAAGGATATGTTTTTAAAATTTACAATAAATTTCAATATTATGGTGTTACTTAGAAAATTTCGTTTTCTTAGATTATATGTTCTTATATCTAAAATACTGATTTCAAAACTTTTTGTGTTCTTGGAAAATATGAGAAAGATATAGATATCTGTTTCAGGCTAAAATATTTTAAGTGATTACATAAATCAGAATAAAATTACTGTCACATAACATTAAGCCCAGTTAACGAAGGCTGAAAATGGGCCAATATAAGAAATAAATATGAAAGTTTTAAACTTGGTATACTTGTTTATAGGTATCTAGTGAAGATTATGATGCTAAAAATCCTGACGAATCACAGGTGAGCTCTAGCGGCCATCTTGAAAAACAAGTACGTTGTTTCGGTTTTTCGTGATTATCTGAAAAACGGTTGGTCGTAGCCCAGAAATATAATTTACAAAATTGAAGCCTACAAAATGTCCTACAGCAAAGGCTCTTTTCACTTTTATTGTAACTCTAATAATTTTTGAGATAATCGGGTGACAATGTACTTTTTCGCTGATTCCTACGTTATCGCTAGTGTTTTTCATACAAATGAGCTCATAACTTCTGAACCATCCGTTTTTTTGGAGAAAGAGATCTGAAGCACAATTGTAGAGCATCAAAGTCTCTTCCAATGGGTATCTTACTTATTTTATTAACCGCAGCAGGTCAATAGATATGTTTACATTACAAGATATCGCTATCTAATGTGACCATCACTCAGAGAGCCGAACACCTGTCTTTGTGAATGTTAAAGGATGGGAATGACAGGTAAATATGATTAAGAACCAAACCGGATTCCTTATTAATTTATGATAGATTATAGTATTGATTTACTGATACCATTATTGATTTATTGGATACATGATTGATTAATTAAAAATTGATTGAAATTTAAACTGATGTACATTACATTTGGTTCACAAAATGTAATGTACATGACTTTTTTTTCCTGGGACTGGAGGGTCCTGAGACTGGTTCATCAACAGCTGACGTAAATGGTCTTGGATCATCTTCATCGCTAGTCTTAGGAATTCGTTCCAAGTCGTCCGCTTCCTCTCTGTCCTTTTCCAGGATTACACTGATGTCATTTAGGCATTCGCCATGGCAGTTATGGCAAATGGTAGTGCAATTCATTGCTACCTTTCTGCACCCACATTTGTCCGCACCACAACCGGTGGTGCACTTGCAGAATATGAGGTTTCGAACTGCCTCAGGTGTGAAAGGTTCTTTCGTTGTCACTGGCATGAACTGATGCTGCTTGTGTTCCCATCCCCAGAGTTCGGGAGGTAGTTGATTCCCCAGCCATAGCTGCACCTGGTGGTACATGCGGTAGGAGTGCTGTTTGGCTCCTGCCTTTAGTGGCAGCGCAGAAATGTCCGTTTTGACGTTGGAAACTGTCTTTGTGAATGAATGGTAGCGGTGCAAGTTGAGGGAGGTCTCTATAGCAGATGCTAAATTCTTCCACTGGAATACTTCCAATGGAAGAACTCCAAGTTCTCCACAAGTCTTTGAGCTTGGCATCTTGGTTAATCTATGTATTTCTGTTCCTCTTTCGACTGAACTTGCTGGGGTAATACGTCTAAGGCCACATATAGCATACAAAGTATTTAATCGATTTATCGTGCAGACAAGTCAGCGTTGTCGAAGTGTCTGAATGACTCATTCATGCCACGTTGAGCGTGAAAAATGGCTGAGATTTCCAGGTATTGAGCTTTATATTATAATGAACAGAATTTGAAACTAGATATAAGGTTTACCAAGTTTTTGGAGCCGTATTTTATGTATAGAAATGGGCCAAGGCTTTCTTATATGGGGGACATGAAGTACCGTGGTCGCACAGCAGAGATGATGGAGTGTGAAATGGAACTTTTTGTCTTTTCAATGTCTTTTGTCTTCTTCATTTTCACGTCCTCCAAGAAAGTAAGTAATGTTGCGGGAATGCAAATACTGACGTCCTTTAGGTAGTTATCAACAGGAGGGTAGATGGTTTCATCATACACCTGAGACTGGATATCCTGTCTTATTATTTCTGACGCAGTTTTCACGATTCTGAGTCACTCCTCAGTTTGGTTTTCCTTTTTGTTTTCGTACCATGAATTCAAGATATTAATACCTGTGTCAATAAAACAGACGATCGGAACCTTTATTCCATCCCTTGCTACACTGGGATGCAAAAATTAAGGACGAAGAGGAGAAATTAACATAACAGCGGAACGAGCAGGCAGAACGGACCGAAAGACTGCTCAGTAGATAGACTAGGGTCCGGTACGGTAGGGCGTGCGCATATATGCAATATGACGTAGGAAGGAGGAGTGTCGGAAAGGTATAAAGCACACGTGTGTTGTACGTTCAGCAATTCGGTGGAAGCTATTGCACGGTGTACATCGGTTTGAACGACGTCGAGTTGCTGCCACCGTGTGATATGGCCAACAGGCAATCCAGTAGACGACATCTGCATGGCTTTACCCGAGGTCGCGTCATTGTGAAGTTGGAAGAAGGTCGAATTGTGACTAGTATGGTCGAGGAGTTCGGGATCGCTCAGAGCACCGTTTCACGACCTTGGAGAGCATTTCAAACGACAGGAACAGCTGTCCGAGAGTTTAGCAGTGGTCTTCTACGAGCAACCACGGCGGCGGACGACCGGTATATTGTCCTACAGGCGAGAAGATACAGACGGCATACAGCGGAAGAAAGCGCAAGGCACATGCAACACACAACTGGACGTCCGTTATCGCGTTTTATTGTGGCGAGGAGGCTGCACAAAGGTGGTCTATTTGCAAGACGACCAGTACGGTGTGTGCCATTAACGCTTGCTCAGTGGAGACGGCGGTTTCTGTGGTGCCAGGAACACAAGAACTGGACACATCAGCAAAGGGGTCGAGTTCTCTTTACGAATGAGAGCCGATTTAGTCTGACGAGCGATTCTGGACGTATATACATCTGGAGAGAGCAGGGAACGCGCAATCACACCTCCGACATCATCGAAAGGGACCGGTTTAGAGGTGGTGGAGATTTCGTTTGGGGCGTTATCTTACTTGGTAGCCGTACTGACCTCCACATCGTCCAAGAAATTTAAGTCACTGGTGTCTGCTATGGTACCGAGGTTCTCCTGCCTCAATGCGTCTGTTTAGAGGTGCTGTGGGTCCTGAGTTCTTCTTCATGGACGACAACGTTACACCTCATCATACAGCGGCTGTCGCAGAGCTGTTGGATAGTGAAGATATTCAACGCATGGATTTTCCCGCATGGTTCCCAGACCTAAATTTAATCGAGCACGTGCGGGACCTTCTCCGGAGTAGCTTGGCGGCACGTCACCAGCCGCCATCTGCGATTGGCACTACAAGAGGAATTAGCTGCGATTCCTCAACAGCTCCTTGATAACCTCGGCCTCAGCATGGACAGACGTTGTAAATCCTACTACGCAGTCAGGGGTGATAATATCCATTACTAAAGACTGGATTTTTCTTGGTAGCCGCCTGTCACATGGACGTTTCTGTCATCTGTCCAGTTGTGCACTTAGCTACCTTTTCAATAAAGTGCCTTTTTATCCTTTGGGTTCATTGTTTGGACGGTTTTGCTCACTTGTCCCATATTCTTCCATCTTAGGGATCTTGTGGTATGATTTGAGTCGACGTGCAGCACTTCTGTACGACGTTACATTCGAAAAACCATCTCGTCCTTAATTTTTGCATGCCAGTGTATTATTGATACGTTTTCCGTATGTTTGTATGAGTTTGACACTTATTCTGTGATCATCAGGTACACGCCCTGTTACTGCGGAACGTAATTCTGAGAGGGCATGGCAGTCATATTTTTTAGAAAAAAAATGAATTTCTTCCATAGCTGCTAAAACATAATCCGTTTCAAGGCCCCCACGTTTACCTCCTTTTCTACTAGTATGCAGAAAAAATGTCGTGTATATTTAGGTGATATACTCCTTCAGCAGCTTCTAAATCACTTATTGTGGACAGGAGAAATTTCACTTCTTCTGCCCACTTATCCTTCTATTTATCGGCTGCATCAAAAATTGTATCTTTCACCGACAAGCTTCGAACATCGTGTACTACTGTACGTCTGTCCTTGGGTTTCTTCCTTTCCCTTGCCTTGAATTCTCCGTCAATCACTTCAATACAGAAAAAAAACAATAAAAAAACACTTCGTTTTGAAGTCAAACGTCGTAGTAAAGACTTCAAAGTCACAGGCTGGTCGTCTTCAGGTTGTGATGCTGTTGAGGCCTTAGACTGCCTCTTCACAGCAGCCATTATGCTATCCGTTCTCGTGTAATTTTTCCGGCATAAATTATGCACTTTCATGGATGTTAGGCCACTCAGCTGGGAGCCTTTATTGTGATTCCTTACAGTGCTTGCTCTTAATATCCTTTTTCACCCACTAGAGAAACACCAACGCCTGATTCGTTAATATCTCTTTCGCATATAAACACTTTTCTGCCATGGTGAAAGCAAAACACATGTATTCTTCTCTGCCTACACCTGGAACAAAAATTATAAGATAGTCCAGTCAACGAAAGCCCAGAATGGGAAAATATCGAAATACCAACTGAGCAGCGTCCGAAAGGTTTGCCGCTCGATCTGGAGACAGTATGTACGTACGTATGTATGTATGTATGTACACATATACCTATTACACCACCATTATACCATTACATATGGTATGTATAATATTACATAATATTCAGACTGATCTATTGAACAGCTATATCTATTGACCTGCTGGAGTTATAAAATAAGTTGGATACCCATTTTGAAGAGAATTTGATGTTCTACAATAGTGCTTCATAATTCTTTCACGAAAAAAACCGACGGTTCAGAAGTTCTGAGCTTATTTGTATAAAAAACCTTAGTGATAACGTGTTAATCAACGAAAAAGTACATTGACACCCAATTATCTCAGAAACTATTAGAGATACAAAAAAAAAGTGAAAACAACCTTTTTTGTAGGACATTTTGTAAGTTTCAATTTTGTAAATATTTGTACTTTTGTGCTACTAGCAATCGTTTTCAAGATATTCACGGAAAACCGAAAATATGTACCTATTTTTCAAGATGGCGGCTAGAGCTCACGTCTGATTATTCAGGACGTTTGGTGTAATCTTCACTAGATACTTAAAAATAAGTGTGCCAAGTTTCAAATTTTTCATATTTCTTTCATCTGAAAACCCTATTTTGACCAGACTAATAAAGGAAAAACATTTGATAGTTTCCAATCTGTATTGAGTAGCACAAGGAATGCTTTACGAATTTTTTGAATTCTTTGAAATTTCTCTTTAATGCTCTTCATAATGACTGAAAATCGACAAAACAACAGGTAAGATGATTTCTTAAATAGGTAACGCAACTACAGTTTAAAATATCTTCTTAATCTTATTAGCGACAAAAAGGTTTGTTGTTAGCATCCAAAAGACAAACAAAATTTTTCTTCATAACGCAGGATATCTCCGGAAGAAAGGATTTATGTATGAACCATTATAAGAGATGTGGAGGAAAACGTATCATAAATGCCATCACACTAGGAAAAGCAGGGATTTATTTGATAAAGACAACGCGATTAAAATATGCTTCATAAAGAATGGTATTAAACAAAGAAAGGTGTTTTCCGAGATGTTTTTACTATAGAAAATATTAATCACATACCCACATACGAAGAATCTCTTGGAGACAAAATTATAATTTTCGAAAAAATACAAAAATGTTTGAGCAATAGGAAGTGTTTCTTAGAGATAGTTAAAATTATATTCGTCTCACAGAATTTAAATTATTGCCTACCTACTTGCACGCAAGTAGACAATAATTTAGGATGAAACACATGGGCCGTCTTCAAAAAAAAAGTTTCTACAAAACTCAAATTAAAGGAAGTAAAACATTCACTTGTTGGAAGACATAAAGTGCGGACGATGTTCATAGCCAATCAGGATTAACTGAGGCTTGATTACTGCCTATTACAGATCTCCTTTTCATCTCATTCTGATGTCCTTTGAAGGTAATTTGAGGATAATTTACGCACCTTTTATGCTTACCTTCTTTTGGAATATAGTGAGACCACCTGGGTATGTGGAACCCTTTAACTAATTCACAATCCGGTCTTAAGAAAACTAAAAAGAACGCTTCCTTGAAGTTGGATGTGCCGCTACAGTGGCTCAGTGACCTCAGGGCTGGTCTTTGATTATTCTTCCCACATGAGGCTGAGTTCATACCTATGCTAAAGCATACATGTTTCGTCTTTCTTATGGCCTTGTTCGTTCCTTTCCGTGTAACCAGTTGTACAAAAATACCTGGGTATGTGGTACCCTTTAACTAATTCACAATCTGGTGATACGAAAACAAAAAATAAAGCTTCCTTGAAGTTGAATGTGCCGCTACAGTGGCTCAGTGATCGAAGGGCTGGTTTTTGATTATTCAACCCACATGGGGCGGAGTTCGAACCTATGCTGAAGCATAGATGTTGCGTCTGTATTACGGCCTTTCCGGGGAACCAGTTGCCCTAAATTAAGGACGGATACCTACTAACAAATCATCCATTTACTCGCAGTGATGTTATAATACACCAACCAAAACACAAAACAGCTAAGTGATATTATTTATCTTTATGCGCAATCACATCGAATATTTGCTTTATTGATGAACATTAAATTTATTAGCGTAACATTTACCGAAACACATTTAGGAAATTCTTTAGTTTTTTATTTTACTTTTACTAACAGAGCAATCTGTTCGAAAAGTAAAATAACAACCCTTTGTTTCTACATGAGCATTAAGTTTCTGAGAGCGACCTTTTTCAAACCTTTTTTAGAAATTGTTCAGTTTGTGATTTCACATTTCCTAACAGAGCGTTCTGATCGCCATCTGTGCTTTATTACTGCAGGATTACGTCGTCTTAGCACTTTCTCGACGGTCAGCAACCAACTATTACGGTCGATTCCATATTGAAGGAAATTTGAAGATACCTTATGAAGAAAGTTGCGAGTGGGTGCCACAATATTTATTGTGTCAGAACAGCGGCTAATTTCCTTTCTGTGAGATGGGTGTAGATTTGGGCAGTGTTCCGGCAGACGGTGATTTCGTGACTGGTGAGCCTAAGAAAGCTAGGCAATAATCACTTGTGTTAAACGTTGCATCCATTTCTCTTATGTTCACTCATATTGTGAGGAAATATATTTTTCGATTTGTTAACTATATCGTATATTTTGCAAGTATACGCAAGAACACAAGCAGTGTCAAGAGATCTGGCAATACTCCTCATTCACATCTGGCTGTACTAACATGAAGAATGCTTAAACTAAAGATTTGGAAGCGTGCAGCACAATTGAATTTTCATGGCCATGAGAAAGCTATTTTGTAAACGTATTTACGGAGAAGTAATCAGAGGAATTCCTATGGAGAAATATATTTGGCTACACAACGGAAACGATAAATCTTGTTACTTTGACAAAGTTCAGAATTTAAAGTTAAAAAAAAAGAAGAAAACTGGTATTTTTAGAAGTCGGTGAGCAAAACAAATTTCAGTGTGGACTCCAACTCACCCGCGCATCCCCTTGGCGACGACTCAGCAGTCATACATATCTAACTACTCTGAAACAATGCCCAATGATCTCTTTCGATTTATTCGAAAATGCAGAACACAACTACCCAATAAGGAAATAAATATGGAACAATTATGAAATGTGGACGTCACACGTCCCTGCGTCACAGAAATCATCTGCTATGCGACAATGTCCAATGACGTTTTCCGATTTATCGTAAAACACCGAAAATAAACAGTGAAAAAAAAATAGTAGTACTTTGACTTAAATTATATCCTTTAATATAAAATGCACACTTCGTATGTGTCACAAAGTTTTGCAAGTAGTAATTTTTTCCCCTCTCAACTCATGAAAATATGACACATGTCTCTTTTTTTCGTCCCCTAGAAGAACATATTTAAGTTGATTACATTCTGAAGGATTACTAATTTTGTGGAAACAATTGTGATTATAACAATATGTCTTCATTTGTGCAAGTATTTTATTTGTAGAACGGATATTTCTGTAGAGTATCAATTAATTAGTTCAAAACGACATTTGTTTCACACGGATAAGACAAATTGTCGACTGAATACCCTAAAATGTCCAAAATCGATGTTCGACCTTATGAGTGAACGTTTGAAGGGACGAACATAGGTATGAGCAAATACACACAATTTATTGCATAAATGCGTACTTATGTCAATACAGTTTGATGACATCAGACAAAACAAAAAAAAAAGGCAAACTGGCACAGTGTTATAAAAAGTTAATGTCCAGTATGTTCGAAGAGTTCGCCATTGCCCACGATACACATTTGTATACGTAAAATTAACTCTACATGCACATTCCTCAACACGGAAAGTGTCACACTATTTCAAACATCTGTAACACGACGACGTAGATCCACCAGACTTGTAGACGCTGCTGAATACACCTGATGTTTTACGTATCACCAGAAATCCAAGCTCGTCATTCTCACACAGCGTACGTAGACCAAACTTCTGATCAGGGTACATCCTGCTACAAGTTTTTATACCATATGTACGGCACAACGTCACTTTCTGCATTTGCATATGGCTGCTTTTGCGAAATGTGAATATGCAGATTCGAATCGTCGCGCATCGATTTCTGACAATGTAGGGTATTCAGGCGAAAATTGATCATATCCGTGTGAAACAAATCTCGTTTTGTACTAATTAATTGATGCTATACAACTTTGTAATTAGAAATTTTGCTCTATCTCTTTTCGTTTTCGATTTGCCATAGATAACTTCCGCATTTCGCCCCTAGGGGTCCTGCTATTGGGTGCATTATGTCGGGCGTAGTCGATTCACTATACTGTTATCTCACTTGAATAACTGTACCTCTCTCCGCTCGCAAGTTATTCCAGGCTAAATGAACTTTCCTATGCACCGTGCATACCATAATTTTCATTCTCATGTATTTGATACTTTTACTTCTGTTCTCAGCCCTACGTGTCCTGACAGAGGACCAGTATAAATGTTCTTTTTTTATTATTTGGCTATAGAAGCAAAATTTGAAAGAAAGAATTATAGCTGGCTGAAGGATCTCCTGACCTCCATATTTCAAATGTTTTACACAATATTATGTAAATGTGCCGAATATGTTCAAACCTGTCGTACTGTGAAGTGTTTCGTTCCAAGTGAAACAGCCTGTTCCAGTTTTATGTACCTTACAAGTGATTGCGTTCATTTAACCTTAAATTAACAAAATTCGTTTTATGTTTGTGTTAAGTCGTACTATCCCAAATCTGATATAATATTGCTTATCTGAGCTCCTACAAGCATTTATTTTCTTGACAGAGAAACCCTCTGTTATTTAGGCACATCATGAAAATCTGCAACTTTGAATCCTATCATTTTGGTCTTACAATTTAGCACAAAATATATCACCCAGTTGTGACCTTAAAGTAATGAGAAAAAAAATATATCAAAACATGGAACTATATTTTGAATTGTCAATCACACAGACATATTTAAAAAAATCTCCTTCCAACTCCACACAACGATGAGAACTTTCGTACAGGTATTCGACGGCACGCTGGAAGTCCTGAACTGGAACGTCATTCAGTCTGTTGGTCACAACACGCTGGATTTGGTGAATGTCGCTGAAGGGCTCGCCTTTCAAGTTGCACTTTATCTTACGGAAGATAAACAATCCGGTTTCTTATTCACCGGATTTTGAAGACACCTCCTATATTGGCTATACCCTACGTTCAGTGTAAGTACGGGTGGCAGAGCACAAATATGCAGTTGGTGTTGGCTCTACCACTTCTGCCTTAGCCCACACAGTGGCGCAAGGTGAACCCTTGCGCCACTGACTGGAGTAGTACGACACTAATTGCCTCTGCACCTCATAAACATTCTTTGTTGCTTGCTGAATGTTTGTTTATTACACGGTTGTCCTCCAAGTGTTGTAATGACGATTTGCTTGTAATTATACCTAGCCCTTGGATTCTGCTGCTGAATCAGCTAAATGCTTCACCTGTTGGATCTCCAGATACGTGAGTTTAATGTAAAAAATATTTGTAACATGCCATTTCCAGTTTGGCAACACCATTTGTTATTCCATGATTGTATATAAATGCCTGTAACCATCCTTTCACGCAATTGTTCCCAATGATGAGGCTAAAGTAGCCTTGAAAGTGTTTGCCAGTGTAGCTGGTTATATTTATTTTTTTACTTGTAGATAAATATCAATTTCTAAATGCAAGTTTTTAACTGTTCAATCGTGCATACGACAGCCTTCGATTCTTGATCATAACTTGTAGTAAATTGCAGGTAATGTGTAGTGAAACCTTTAGCAAACACGTTTGCAAGGCACATGTCAATGAAACAGCGACTTTTTGATCAAGTAGAATGATGCGTAACTAGAAAGGAATTGACAATCGCTTCAGATTTTCTGTTTGGAACCAATGTAAGGAGCCTAACGAAAGGCCATCCATTAATGGGAAAATATTAGGAGCCACATAAAAAGACTTCTGTTCAACGTATTAACGAATCTTATTTTTTATTCATTAAAGGGAAACATAACCCAGTAAACTACGCAATACAATATTTCCAATGCATATATTGAACGAAAAAATCCATCTTCATCATCATTTTCAACTTTTATCCGCCTTCTCTCTAAATGTATTTCACAATTGTCTGTCTCGAGCTTGTTTTCCCCATGTCACCTCGGTATTCTTTTGAAATTCATTCACACATCTCACACGTGGTCTTCTGAGTGTCGCTCCGTATCGAGTCTAAACTTTTAGTTGTCCATAGCTGGTAAAGGCTTTAGCAATATGTCAAGTTCACTGCGATTTCAGGGATTTTATTTTGATTATGGTTTATTCCACTCATGTCATTTTCCGATGCACGAACACTCTTCTTACATTTTCTTGCCTAAAATGGCTGAAGATCAGGTCATGCGTAAACAAATATAATCTCTTCTTGATAAATATTAACCATGCCTCCACTCAATTCAATCTATTTCCACTGAAGGTATCTGACAACAATCACATTGCAGATTAGCCATACATTTGAAATTCTGAAAATAGGAGGAAAGTGTCACACACTCACCCGTCAGGTTAGCAACTTTCGTGAGTTATGACTAACCTGCCAAGAAACACAATAAACCTTTTATTTTCCGATATTGTACCCTGAATAAGACACATAAATGCACTACTGTTTGTGAAAATTGCACAACGAGAAATAATCGCTCTATACAAAAAAGAAAACATATGCGTATATATATCACAGATTCCTCATACTACAGCTGATAACTGATTACTCTATAGACCAATACAAGATTTTTCGCTTTAAAACTTAGTATAGTGTGAAGCCAACTCGACCAGCAATAACAGCTTCTAAATGTCTGTTATTGCTTATTTAAAAAAGGTTTTACTGTTACAAAAAAGAAAATATCGTGAACCGATCGACGTTGAAGAACTGATAAATAAAAACAATCAGGTAATAAGTACCCACAGGGCCTTACCATAAGGAATGTAAATTGCGTCTTTGTTTTTTTAAAAGGAACTATATATAAACAATGTACATTACAGGTTAAGCTGTTTCAGACACAAGCGCCTGGCGGCAGTTTAGGGATGCTATATTTAAAAACAATTGGCGTGTGCATTTCAAGTAAGGATGGATTTACAATTTTCCACCATTTGGCGTGGTCTTTTCAAATGCGTGTCGAACGTGTGATGAAAGGGCATCACTTTATCGTCCTGATCAACAAGATGACTCTCTACGTCACAGATACGTTATGAGAAATAAAATGTAGATACAAAAAAAGGTTTGTACTGAATTATACCAGAAATAAATTTGCTTCATTTCACTACAGAAATGTTGTCTGCTTTCTCTCACAATATGTATCAAGAGAATGCCGCTAGAAATGATTAAAAATGTTTTCATTATTTTGGAAGGTTTCTTGCTGGAAACTTTATCTACCTTTCCTGCATGCGTTTTTCAACAAGTAATTTGAAGTTTTTAA
The DNA here is from genome assembly GCA_039090855.1 of Macrothele yani. Lineage (NCBI taxonomy): Eukaryota > Metazoa > Arthropoda > Arachnida > Araneae > Macrothelidae > Macrothele > Macrothele yani. Next base: position 150,550,475 of record CM077034.1, read on the forward strand.
TACTTTTATATCGACTATTTTTCCTAGAATATAGTAAAAAAGATAAGAATAATTGAAGAAAAATTTAGAATATCAGTCCCTTTACATTATTATTTCTTATTATATTTGCATTCCGCATTTATTTCAGGAGTATGATAAAAACTTTACTTTCATGTACTTTTGGAATGGAGATGTTGCGCTCTGCTGTTTTTACCGAAATACATTTACCTGTCACTATTCGCAACAAAACAAATAACTTCGCAGCAAAGAGAAAGCAATATTGAACTAAGAAATAAATATAATAAAAATAATATCAATTCAAATATGCTGAATTTACCCTTACGAAGAGAATACTTCACTTTTATTATGACACTGGATGAAAAGCACCTCCATATAATTAAACGATGTAAACGGTATCACACATTTTAAATATTAAAATATGACGGAAATTCTGCTGGCGAAAAAGCCAAAAAACGTGTTTCGACTATAACAGCTGTCATATAATGCCCACATAATGTCTTTCCGTTTTCATAAATGAGCCATTCAAAGGCGTTTTCCAATATACTAAATTTATATTATGTTACTAATGATGTTCTGCAGTTTACCAATCACATTTAATATAACTAATTTTTCTGATAATACAACGCACGCATGCTGTGATTTTATCTTATATAAATACAGCTGACGAGTAAATACTCAGGGCAGGAAGGTTTTTAAAAAAGTGTCATACAAATTTTGTATAAAAATGTGCAAAATAAAGAAAAATTGCCGCAGTATGTACTTTTACAAAAAAATTACCAGACTTTCATCTGCTGGTTTGGCACGTATACGTTAGCTTTTGGAAAACTGTGTTGGATGAAAGAGCAAAAACAATGTCTCTTTGGTTTTCAGTGCTACTAAACAGATTTGTTTTATTTATTACAAACGAAATGGCTTTATTGGCTGAAGTTTTGTAGAACGGGGTACACATTTATGGGAGGGTAGACGGAAAATAAGTTCGTACATCTGGGAAATCTAAATCGACGCAGCAAAAACGTAAATTTGTAGTAGAAGTTAGTTTCTTATGTGTACTGAACGCAACATGAAAGTGCTTTTGATTGCTGAAATCGGATCAGCTGTTATAAACTCCCTGAAAAAACCGTTCTTTACTATAGCGACTGGCTCTCATCTTGCTTGGGTAAAAGCACCTGTGGCACTGTCTTCCTGAGTGACAGTGGCTTTAAATACATTACAGTAACATTTAATTAAAGATACTCTGCGACACTGCTCAATCTAACCAGGATCAGTTCTATTTAGCCCTAAAAACAGGAAATAGGATGTTCGGAAATTAATATATGCTTTGATTAGCATTATATTAATATATGCTTTGATTAGCATTATAACTCTTCATGGCCACGTTAAGTCCTTGTGGGCCTTAACGTGGCCATGAAGAGTTATATTTTCTTTAGAGCGAGTGATGGTCGCAATTTTATTTTATTTTTATTTTCCGTTTTGAATCCTTGCACAAAATTCTTATGTTCCTGAAAAAATATTATTTGTTTATTTACTCGACGCTGTTCATATTGCCTTTGAAAAAGATATGGACGTGCGTGTGGCGCTTTAAAACTGCAAATACAAATTTTAGTGAAAGCTAGAAATACGTGAAATTTTAACCCGTCCAAATGTTTATCTACGAATCCTATTTAAAGGTGTTAAAGTAAAGAGTTCCCAGATAAAGAATTGTTCAATTCAGATTTTACAAATTTAGAATAATTTTCTTTTGTGAATAATAAACCGAAACGAAGCTGTTTTATATAATGGCATTAGGTATAGCTATTATCAAGAAAAATATCGTTTTCCAAGATATGTCCCAACTGCACCAGTAATTTGAAGGTGGCAACTGAAATCTGACCTTTACGTAAAGTTTATTTTTACTCATTTTCAATAGTATAGAAGTCTATGGTTTGAGGTTGTCATGGTAGTTTCTGTAACTCATTCTCTGCCAACCACAACTTGGTCCATACAGTTCACAGGTGCATATTTTGATACAGACAAGGTAGGGTCATTCGGATACCATACCTGCAACATTGGCGGAAGTAAAACCCCAAGAATCAATATGCACTTTACAGATTCGAGATGACCCTGCAGAATAACCAATGGACATCAAGAATTCCTCGATATGGCATTCAACACCATCACGAATGATCACACATCTAAGTCTTCAGTATTAATGGCTGAGAGCATACATACCTTTGATCTGTGTGATTCATGCTGTAACGATGACTTCCCGACACAGGTACACTTACAATGGAGGCTCCTGTTGACCCACGTTAAAGGCTTTAAAAGCTCTAATGTTCTTCAAACTTAATCATGGGGTGAGGTGTGGGTGGTGATTCAAACTAAGGGGGAGTGGGGCATTGTGAGGTGCGACGGTGCTAATAGTGTAAAATGATTTAATTGGCACCATGTATCTTCATGAGATGTCTACTGTTTTTAGTTTCTTTGCATTGTAATTGCTGATTCACTCATGTTTGTACATAATTAATGTATTCACCCTATGTGTAATGACTCGTTCAATGACATGAAATATGCTCAGACCTAACCAGCGCTAGCTACTTAAGACAAGGGGTATACACGGAACGATTTTCAGTGTATATATCACCTGATGAAGGGACCCATGAGGTCCTGAAGTTTCTTGTGGGGATTTTAATGTTGCTTTTAAACATAAAGTGTATTTAAACTTCTTATTAAAGGAAATTATACCGTGCTGAGACCCCTGATGTCGACTAAGTGTATACTTCGGCTCGAAACTCTGGTCTGGACAGCACTTTTAGTATAATACGTTTTATGCAAAGTATTGGTTTGTAAGTCATTTTCTGCTGAAGTCCAAAATGAACAGAAAGCACTATGTTCGATACAACGTGCTCGGTTTTCATATTCATTCCAAAATTGATGGAAATTTGATGCGTCATAAATACATTGCAGAAAATGTTTAGAAGCGCATGTGACTTTGTCGACATTATGCAAGCCCATCACGCGACATCTTACTGAAACACGGAAAATGCAAGTCAAGTGTGACGTAGGCAGCCAAGTGATGCATTACCTTCAGCAAGTTAGAGTCTTGACATCAGAATGCATAATTCAAATAATGGGATAAAAACCAAGATTTCCTAGGAGCTCTCTTATTCTTCAGCATGAATCGTGACATTTCTTTTCTTGATGTCTTCCGTGCGAAAGATGTCTCAGCATTTAGGGTTACAAAAATGAAATGCGTGGAGAGCTATTGGAAGGTTGGAGCAGGTCCAGCAGAGAGGGTTGTAGCAGAAGCCATTGGAGTGTCGCGAAGTGTCATTTTCCGACTCTAGACACGATTCGAAGATACGGAAATTTTTTTCTTTAAACGCTCGACCATATAGATTTCAGCTAGCGGACAACATACTTCAAGAAAAGGTAACCCTTCGTATGGAGTAGCCACCATGCTGCTTTGACTAAAATCCACTTGGGCATGCCTGGAAAGCACTTAAGTAATGTGTCGCAGCAGGAACAACACCGTTCCTTTTTGTGAACTAGAGACGGCCCTCTTGGAGGAATGAAAGATATACGCCCAAAACGTCCTCGGTAATTTGTTCAATTCCATCACACGCAGGTGACAGCTGTTGCAGCCGTTCGAAAACGTCCACACACCATACTAGAAGTCACTTATCATCATTAAAAATAAATTTTCTTGTTGTACAGATATGCATAGTGTTGTACAAAATATCAACTCCTGTGCATTAAATGATAATATTGCATAAAAATTCGCTAAATGTTTCGAGGTTCAGGCTATAGTTTTAACCAGGTATGCAGGTACGTATCATTTGTAAACAAGTAACACAAAGGTCAACATTTCAAGGAATAAAGATCACATCAAGAGTTGTTTGCTTTATGCGTTCCACAAAACTAAAAATTCAGCTGAAGCCAGAGGCTACATTTGGGAGGTGTGTTGTGAACATGCTGTAGAGAAAACATATGTCGCTGTTGGTTCTGGAAATCCAGTGAAGGAGATAGAAGTTGTAGAAGTAAACAACGTTCTGTACTATAATCCCGCTATCGAAGAGGACTACAAAATAGCCATGTCAAATCATCAACCTCTAGCCATTGAAGAATTATCAGAAAGGTTGTATGTACACAGATCAACAATAGAAAGAATGGTGCATCTGTTTGGGTTTATCTTTTATCACAAAGTTCGACTAGCTGGTTCCACATGAAGTTTCTATTAGAAATTGATCGAGCAGAGAATGACCACCTGCATTTTTATGCCACTCGTCACAAAAATGTATCTTTCTTGGAACAATTAGTTATGGTTGATGAAAAGTGTCTTTCAGAAAATGTAAGGCGTTAAACGATTGGAAGCGGTGTTGGACAGCTCGCTCCATAGACGTCAAGACGAGGATTTGATCGGAGAAGGACCTTGTTAAGCGTACAGTGGGATGTCAAGTGAAGGAAACAAACTGAAACCTGCTTGTCTCTAACCAAACGATACATTTTGACATGATTGCCAATATTCCGTAAGTCTGAAAGAAAAATTGAAATTTAAGCATTCATGACAGGTTAATCGGAAAGGCGTCATTTTGAAACATGACAACGCAAGACACCATACAACTTTAGCCACTCAATGAAATATAATGATACAGCATGCAAAGTGTTTTCCCGACCCGTATCCCACAGACCTTGCACCTACGGCTTACTACGCTTTTCATTTCTTTAGAACAACTTTGCTGGAAAATTATCAATGAATTTGAAAATTTCGAATTTTCATTACAAGAAATGTTTGAATATAAAACCGAGTTCTACAGAAATGAAATTAGATTTCTACCAGAAAGACGGAAAGATGTCATAGATAATAGTGGAAGTTATGTTAAAGAATAAAGATATAATTTATATAAAATAATTTGTTTTTCTTCTATACAAAAATAAAACGCGTCCAACTTTCGTATACACCTAATAAAACAGCTAAAGGATGTCCTATTAAATCAAAGAATTACACCAATTAAGAGGCAAGATGCAGTCATTATGCACCAGGATGAACGCATGTAAATCCTACAAAACATTTGCGTTCCGAAAACCTCGCAAAAACGTTTCCGTGTAATTGAGCTGATATGCCATTGAAACGTAATGTGTGCAGCATTAAAACATGGAAAAATTACAAAACTTAATTATTACTGTAATACTTCTACACTGGCGGAAAGTGAAAAAAGAACACCAAGAAGGATTGGGGGATGATCATGAAATTTACATATGTTAATGGGAACGAGTTTACGTAGGTGTGATGTTAATTTCGAGACCAACCGGTAAGCGCTTACCCCACAGAACGGCATAACATGCAAATTATCGTCGGTGATTTAAGGAGTACGGCGAAGTGAATGTAATCAGTCGTCAGCGTACGGACACATGCGAAGACCCTGAAGAAGCTGAAATGCCTTTACATGGAAGACGTGTACGATTTCAGCAGTTATCGGACTTTCAACCAGGTCGTCTAGTCGGACTCCGCGAGGTCGGGTGGTCGTATCGTCGTATTGCGGAGCGAATAGGATGGGAAATATCGGTGGTGGTACGACGGTGGCGTAGATGGTCCGAGGAATATTCCCGCACGAGAAGGCGTGGAATCTGGAGTCACAGACGGACTAATTAGCGGACCGATCGACGCATAAGAAGAGCGGCGTTGTCAAGCAGAACATCCACTGCGACGCAAATCTGAGCAGCCGTTGCACCTGAGGTGACTGTGCGAACAATCCGCAGCCGTCTACTGGATACAAGACTACGTGCACGTGTGCCTCTGGCATGTGTACCTCTGAGTCCAGCCCACCGTCAGGAACGGCTGCAGTGGTGTCGCCAACGTCTGCACTGGAGAACGAATGGCGAACTGTCGTGTTCAGAGATGAAAGCAGATTCTGCTTGGGAACCTCCGATAGCCGTATGCGTGTTCGCAGACGCACAGGGGAGCGTCATCACCCTTCTCGCATCCGCCAGCGACACACAGGGCCTACACCGGATCTCCTGGTGTGGGGAGCGATCAGCTATCACTACCGTACACAACTAGTGTTTGTACCGGGTACGTTAAACAGCACCTCCTACATCAACAACATCATTCAGCCCGTTGTTGTGCCATTTGTAAGGTCGGTCCATTGTGGTGTTTACCAGCAAGATAACGCACGCCCACGCACGGCACGTGCAACGCAACATGCACTTCAGGGTGTGAGAGAACTTCCATGGCCTGCGCGTTCACGGGAATTGTTACCCATTGAGAACGTGTGGGATTTTATGGGACAACGACTTTTCCGGTCTCCACGGCCAGCCACGACCATCCCTGATTTACGCGTCCAGGTTGAGGATGCTTGGAACTCAATACCGCAAACTTACATCCACCATCTGTACGACAGACACCCTGCCAGAATTGCACAGTGTGAAGCAGTTCACTGCAGTTCAACCTCGTACTAATCATGTTACATGGAAATGTTATTTCTCAGTTTACCAGCAAATACAGCTGTATTTTACCATAATGTTTTGATCACGTTATTTTTTGTATTCCGTTATTATGCTGTATACATTTCGTTGGTATCAGACGTCTTCTTCTTGGTGTTCTTTTTTCACTTTCCGCCAGTGCATTTTTCAGACATAAAAGTGTCAACTTTTTTAATACCACTTTATTTAATAAATTAATTACCTCTACCACAGAATACATTTCAAAATTTGTAGCATTCACAATTTGTACAATTATTAAAAAAAAACAGCATAACATTTTATTAGAAGCAAGTCCCATCAAACAAATATCAGATGTTTCGTGGCTCCTGAAATGGGAAATATTCCTGTCTACAAAAGCAATGAATGAGAGAAATTAATGGATTGTATCGGATGAATAACTAAATTCTACTGATTTCCTTGAAAAATTTAGTCTTGCAGCGGGAGACAGTAAAATTCTGAAACTATGCTCTCACGAATTCACTAATAACATTTGAACAAACAACTTTCGTGTTTCTTTGTTAGTCGAAATTTTAAAAACGTCAGATTGTTTATATTTGGAATCTTCCTTTTCCTTTGCTATTCCTCTTACATGATCGGACAACGTACATCTTTACAAACGTCATGAACAGCATCTAATTTTTTAAATTTATTGCATTGCGAATACGACATTTTAATTTATGATTTTGCATGCCCAGTTCTGAACACATGTCAGGAATAAATAAATTTATAAGTAATTAGTTCAAATACTAATTTGTGCACTTCATGCTCCTCATTCTCTAAAGGTTTATAGTATTGTTCAGTTAAAGCACTGAAAAATGGTCCCGAATCCCACGGTGTAATAAACGTGTCTTTGAGAACTTTCCCCATAAAATTTAAAAAAAATTCTCAGAAGCTTAAGGCACAAACCTGAATTTTTACATTAGTCATCAGACGTGTTTGTCGAAAAACCTGATTTTGGTAACAAAAACAAGTCATCGGTAATTTCATACAATGCAGATTTACATATACAACATTTGCTGCATTGTCGCACTAAGTAGTAGTGGCCTAGGGGCCCGGGCCCTTCACATGAAGTATCACAAACACGAAAGGTAAAATGTAAATGATACCAGTTACTTCAGTTGCGAACAAAAACATTTTTCTAACATAAATATGTATCTTATGTTGTATCCACAACAGATGTTTATGTTTTCCAGTTCAGCTCGCAACTAACATCTCTTCAATTTAACCACATATTCAGAACATGTTTCCAGAGACCTGGCAATAGGTCATCGCCGAGTGCACAATTAGATACGAGTTAATCAATCACTTTCCTGTAATTTTAATATAGTCAACAATGCAATAAAAATGCAGTGCCTAATGAAAGGCTTTTTGTGATCTATGAGAACAGTTTATCTTCATCAACGATCAAAAATAATCATTTCAAAACACAAATCGATTTTTTACATATTAAACTGCTAGATTTTAGCTTTTAACTTTCACATTTAAAACTTCTAGGATACCTCCATTTGAATAGTTGTGATAAAATTACGATTACTGAGTACAGATTTGTATCACAGCTTTTAAAAATAGTCATAAAAAGTGTAAAATACATTATAATGCAAAAACTAAAAAAAATATATTTTACATATCCTTTAAGCAGAGATACGGCGAATAATAAGAATATTGACATACATATATTTTGTAGGATACTTTCGCAATTTAACCATCATAGTAGGCCGGAAAACTTCTGAAATCTTTTGAAACTCACTTTTGCATTTGATTAATAAACAACCAGACTGTTCGAGTTAACTTCCATCCTGAAATATACGTACATCGTTATCTTCCAAAAACTGATGGGCCTTTTGATTACACGACTTATTGTCCTTGTAATGTACTCTACAAAACACAGTTCCTTAAGAAGCTAATGACGACTTTATCTACACAATTATTCTCAAAGGAAATCTGTATTCAATTTAACAAATCGTTTTGACGAAATAAAAGGGTAAAACAGAAATTTAGTGAAATAATTCAAAATATTCCTACTGGAAGAAACAAAAGGCAGCAAAACCTTTTTCTAACTTTCCGGTTGGTATTACTTTAAAATATAACATTCCTTCGTGAAAAAGTGAATAATGCTATTTCTTTCCTTTGAAATATCGTAAGTGTTTTTCGACACAAAATTGTGTATCAGTGATGTCTTTCCGAACTCTTTTCTGCGCAACACTGTCTTGATAAATAACATGAGAAACGTGATTTGCGCGACAATTCACGTAAATGCAATTGTTTTACCTTCACATGGCTGCCTTATCTGCCATTATGAAGAAACGGTTTAGTCCACAAGGTGTTTACAACATGAGCAGGATTACTCAGTGGTAGAATTGTTGACCTCAAATTTCATTGCAACGACTCAATAATTTTGAAAGTGATTCACTCGGAAACAAACTACTTAGACTTTAAACTTTTTTACTTGGAAAAAAAAAATATTTTCTATTCTGCTGTGAATTATGCTGTTTGTCCAGAGCCGGTGTAGTCATCAGCTTAGCTTACTCCAAAATGTATTTTATAATAAAACAAAGCCTAAATTGTGATTTTTTTACAAATTATGATAGACTATCTTAGTGTTACACAGTTTATATTCACATTCACTTTTACATTATACTCTGTTAATAGAAATGGCAAAACCTCGGATTTGCATGAAATTTGCAGGTTGCATAGGGCACCATAGGAAATGCAAATTATCACTATTGCAGTGCACACGCAATTATGAGGTGCGCGCAACACCATCGGAAATGTCAAACCAGGGGTATAAAACAAGGCGTACAGAAAGCGGGTGTTTAAACATGCTATCGCTAAACTCGACCGTTCACAGTTGTTAACATGAAAACATGCCACATTGGAGGACTAGACAACCACACGAACACTTGACGGAGTAAGAAAGATGTAGAATCGTTGGTCTCAGAGAAGGTGGTTTATCATACCGTGATTTTGCTTGCTGCACGAATTAGGAGTAATGCAACTACCGTTATGCGTACATGACATCAGTAGACATCAGAAGGTTATACTCATCGACGTGCAGGGTATACGAATGTCTGTGTCTGTTCGAAAGTTACACGCACGCACTGTTTGGTTCTTCACGCACACACTGTTTGGTTCTTCATGCACACACTGTTTGGTTATTCACGCACACGAAATCCCTAGTCTTATGTCAAGAAACACGTTCTTTTCATTAATACCGCCATTTGTTTTGCGCAAAGGAGCGCAAGTCAATCAGATCAACTCACTCAATAAGTTAGTGTTAGCGGCGATGGTACCTGACTTGAGAGGCAGTGAATAAACGATTAATTCCCTTGATTGTAATATTTTTGCAAATAACCGATTATTTCGATGGTTTAAGACTGTCGACTAAGCTAATAATTGCCAGTCAAAATCACCCGTCATTACGTTTAATTTGCACTCCAAAGAATTTCAATGAATGCGCCAACCTTCAAATCCGTTTTCTGTCTTGTTCGTCATTGGACCTGACCGGAAGTTGCTTCAAGGTCATTTCCGCATCAGTTGCTAGCTCTCATTTGTGTCACCTGCTTTTTATTGCCTTCCTTCGGTGTTTGACGACAACTGTCAGAAGCCAGTGCTTTGATCCTAACAATGTGAGATTTTCTTAATGAGAACGTCACAGGTGCAAGCGTCCTACTTTATACTAATTATCTACGCCAGAACTATATACCCAATGTTTTTGAAGCCAATATTTAAAAAATAATAAAAACACTCTCAACTCATCAGAATAGCTCTCATTTGATTACTATGAAGGCAGCGAAGACAAAGACAACTATGTTCCACGTATTCTCGCTTGTCCACAATTTACAGAATTGGCATTGGTGCGTCCTTTCCTACTGAACAGCCTTCATCTTGAAACTGTCCAATCGACAATATATCCTCAGTTCAGTGTTGCCAGGCGAATCGAAAAAATCAGGAAATCAATTTCAAAAAATGCAGGAGACTTCAGGAGATCGTGTGACGTCACAAATATATAGATTTTATGACATCAGGAAGTTTCAAGCGCCAGTTGAATGGAAAGACGCTGCTAAATAGAATAGTTTGTCATGAAAATACCTTATTGATCCGATTATAAGCGGTGCAATGATGAACCAAGAATTTTAACGCCAAGCGAAAATGCTTTAAACGCCATCCCGAAATATGCATAAGGTTTAATATCCAATATTCCCCAAAGCGTTGTAACACACGGTAGTAAAAAGTAGTAAACAAGTATAATTCTGCAGTGCATTCAAACTTTTACATAATACTTAACAATATATATATATATATATATATATTCTATTAAGGAGAAACCTAATCAAAAAAACATCAATAATTTCCTGACTCACACCAAGTACGACATAGAAAAGGTTATGTATCTATCGGTGTGAGTAAAAGGAGAAAAGATAAAAATAATAAAATAAAACAACTGAATGTAGAAGGTGTCGAGAATACTGAGGCTTGGCTTTATCAAGGACCAGCAAAAACTCTGCATTTTCTCACTTCCACAAAGACCTAGTCGGAAATGGGTTTCTGCAAGGCCATGGATGCAAGTAACATTCCCACCTAATATTGTTTTAAAATATATATATATGTCATGTCCTCCGCAGAGTTGTATGACAAAGCACTAGTTAACAATTTCGCTTGCATCCATTGACCTTCATGGCCTGACATATGCTCTTCATCTGTTACTATTAAACAGAGAGAAGAAGATTAAAGAGAACTCAAGCTGTGAGAGTGACATAATAATTAGAAATAATTTTCAGCTATAACGAAATGCCAAGTTCGTTTGAGAGAGAATTTAAACCTGAAAAACAATGCAAAAGAAATCCGAATATTTACATTGCAATTAAAAAAGGAAATATTAATTTTTAAAATTTTTAAAAAACCAGATTTTTGAAAGAAAACTTGAGTCTAAAACCCCTACTCTACACCTTATGACAGCACGAAAACGAGAATAATTTAAAGACAATAATTAACTAAAGAAAACTTTGTGAAAGTTATATGACTTAAACAGTTAGTTGCAATATGTACAAAGTTTTTCAGCAGTGCTTTAAGTGCATAATTATTTTAGTTATTAAAAACTTAACTACTTGGAAAAACAGCGCAAAGAAAAGGAACACGCTTAGCCTCTGCTGTTCCTGGGTACCCCAAAAGACGCGCAAAGTTACCAAGAAAAGAAAGAGTTAAAACCCGCAAAATTGTTAACAGACAAGCCAGTGCCTAAAAGCTGAAAAGCAAAAAATCAACAGAGAAAAAGTACATGAATTACAAACAATGAACTTATAAAACCTAAAGCCCAAATCACAAGGAAGTGAGCTTACCTCTTGTGCGACGAAACAATCACCTCACTAAAGTAAAACATGGCTGACCTCTTTCCTGACGCTTCTGCCACTCCCTAGACGCTGGGGGCAGTGTGGTGGGGCTGATGGCCTCCTCATACAGAAAGAAACCAACTCGCGGAGATTTTAGCCAGAGAAAAAAATATATAAACTTAAGACTGTGTACCTGTATGATCAGAAAGAGCAGAATTAACTCTCCAGAATACATGAGAAATATTATAGAATACACGAGTAGTGTATTCAATAATCTTTGCATGTATTAAATCACCTTAGTGAGCTTCTATAGATTAATCAGAATCTTATTAATTTTAATGTTGGTTTTACTATTTTTAGTATAGCTATCCTAGTGATGAATAACTAGTTTTCTTTTTATTTGTTTTTATTTTCTTTTATAAACAGATTTTTAAGCTTTTTTTGTGATTTTGTTTATATTATTTTATTTAATTTTTTGTTTTAATAGGACCTTCATATCCATAGCACTAAGGTTCCTTTAGTAGTTAATAGGCATCCTCTAGCCAACTTCCTTACGGCTTTGATTGGTCAGAATCATATTATTAACTGTGTAGAAAATTAAAGCAGATCTGCCAACCTCACTCTATTATTCAGGATAATTTTTCTTAAAGTTCTTTTGATGAAAGAAGAAGGAATTTCGTTCTCTAGAAAACTGTCTAATAGTATATTAATGTGGTAATTGAAGTCCAAATTGTTGCTGCAAATTTTTGAAATTCTTAGGACCTGAGAAATTAGTACATTCTCAATTACTTTGGTTGATATGTTATTATTCCAGTGTAGATATTTAATTGTTTTGAAAGGAAAATTAACTCTTTTATCAAAGAGGCTAATAGATGGGTTACCTCTGTTGAGCTTAATGCTTAAGTCTAGGAACTCAAGTTCCTGATTACTGTGGTTGGTTTTACATAAGTTAAGAGAGCTAGGATAGATATTATCAAAATCACTCTCTATAACTTCTGAATTATTGATACACAGCAGATCATCAATATATCTAAAAGTGTAAAGGTAGTTATCTGAGCAGGTGGAGTGATTTTTAATGAATTCATATTCCCTAAAGAACAGGAATAGATTAGCGATATTCGTGGACATTGATGTTCCCATGGGAATACCGTTCACCTGCTTATAGAGAGTATTATTATATACGATATGGTTATTTTTTATGCAGCAATTGAGATAAGTGTTCCAAGTTCCTACATTAACAAATTGGTTAAGTTTAAATTCTGCATACAGCTCTTTAAAGGTAGTGATTATATCAGATAGAGGCAGATTAGTATATAGGTTTTCAAAATCATAACTATTAATATCTAGGGGACAAACTTTGAGTATAGTAGAAATTACTTCTGCATTATTATTAATTATCCAAAAATCTCTGTACATCAAGTTAGTACAGTTTCTAATGTGTTTCAAAACCTTCTTTAAGACATCTTCAAAAGCAAGATCTATTTTCTTTTTGTGACTCCTTACTCCACTAGCTATGAACCTGAACTTCACAGGATCCTTGTGAAACTTAACCGTTGCAAAAAGAAATGGAAATTCAGGCTCATATCTTCTGGTTTGTGGAATTTTGAGTTTCTTGAAGAATGCCTTAAACCGATTTTCTAACTGCTTGGTAGAATAACTTACTGGCTCGTATGTTACTCTATTATTGAGTTCCATCGTTAACAATTCAAAATAAAACTTCTTACAGATAATTGCAAAATTATTGCTAGCTTTATCTGTAGTGGTAAAAATAAATAGGTCTTGTAGTTTGGAGAGTGACCTTTAGCCTCTCCAGAGAAAAAGAGATTTCTGTCGAAACAAAAGTCCAGACCTACCAACTCACCGGTGAAGCTATTGATTATATTATATTTCCATTCTGCGAAGGCCTCAATAGGCTGATTGTACGTTAAACTGGTTTATACGATGTACCTATTAACATCTTGAGTGAAGTTCTCAAGAATCCTTTCTTTGGAAATTGTGAAGGAAGGTCTGAATTTGGAGCCAAACTCTAATAAATTCCTAAGCTTTTCATTATCAACAAAACTCAAGTTTCCGGTGATAATATGGTTGTAATTCTTATTATAGTGAACTGTTTCTTTATGTTCATCACAAGAACATGTAGTAATTACAGGAATGTAGCTCGAAGAGTTAAGTTTGTAGTTTTTAACTGTTGACCCTAAGGTCTTAACATATTTAAAACTTACAATAGACTGGTGCCTGTGGATGGGAAAAAAATTGCATTATTGTAGAACAGCTTTCTTACATTGAGCTTATCGTAGGCTTTATTTAGAAACCTGATGGTTACAAAATTTCTAGAAAATTCTTTAAGAGAAATTTTATTTTTAAGAATATGTTTAAGAATGTCCAGAACCAAAGCAAAAACATGCTTATCAACATGGTCAGCAGTTTCATTCCAGAATTTGAAAAGCTTTTAAGGACAGAGTGCTTGAAGGACTTGAGAATTTATGCCTATTAACTACTAAAAGGAACCTTAGTGCTATGGATATGAAGGTCCTATTAAAACAAAAAATTAAATAAAATAATATAAACAAAATCACAAAAAAGCTTAAAAATCTGTTTATAAAAGAAAATAAAAACAAATAAAAAAGAAAACTAGTTATTCATCACTAGGATAGCTATACTAAAAATAGTAAAACCAACATTAAAATTAATAAGATTCTGATTAATCTATAGAAGCTCACTAAGGTGATTTAATACATGCAAAGATTATTGAATACACTACTCGTGTATTCTATAATATTTCTCATGTATTCTGGAGAGTTAATTCTGCTCTTTCTGATCATACAGGTACACAGTCTTAAGTTTATATATTTTTTTTCTCTGGCTAAAATCTCCGCGAGTTGGTTTCTTTCTGTATGAGGAGGCCATCAGCCCCACCCACACTGCCCCCAGCGTCTAGGGAGTGGCAGAAGCGTCAGGAAAGAGGTCAGCCATGTTTTACTTTAGTGAGGTGATTGTTTCGTCGCACAAGAGGTAAGCTCACTTCCTTGTGATTTGGGCTTTAGGTTTTATAAGTTCATTGTTTGTAATTCATGTACTTTTTTCTCTGTTGATTTTTTGCTTTTCAGCTTTTAGGCACTGGCTTGTCTGTTAACAATTTTGCGGGTTTTAACTCTTTCTTTTCTTGGTAACTTTGCGCGTCTTTTGGGGTACCCAGGAACAGCAGAGGGCTAAGCGTGTTCCTTTTCTTTGCGCTGTTTTTCCAAGTAGTTAAGTTTTTAATAACTAAAATAATTATGCACTTAAAGCACTGCTGAAAAACTTTGTACATATTGCAACTAATTGTTTAAGTCATATAACTTTCACAAAGTTTTCTTTAGTTAATTATTGTCTTTAAATTATTCTCGTTTTCGTGCTGTCATAAGGTGTAGAGTAGGGGGTTTTAGACTCAAGTTTTCTTTCAAAAATCTGGTTTTTTAAAAATTTTAAAAATTAATATTTCCTTTTTTAATTGCAATGTAAATATTCGGATTTCTTTGCATTGTTTTTCAGGTTTAAATTCTCTCAAACGAACTTGGCATTTCGTTATAGCTGAAAATTATTTCTAATTATTATGTCACTCTCACAGCTTGAGTTCTCTTTAATCTTCTTCTCTCTCTGTTTAATAGTAACAGATGAAGAGCATGGGTCGGGCCATGAAGGTCAATGGATGCAAGCGAAATTGTTAACTAGTGCTTTGTCATACAACTCTGCGGAGGACATGACATATATATATATTTTAAAACAATATTAGGTGGGAATGTTACTTGCATCCATGGCCTTGCAGAAACCCATTTCCGACTAGGTCTTTGTGGAAGTGAGAAAATGCAGAGTTTTTGCTGGTCCTTGATAAAGCCAAGGCTCAGTATTCTCGACACCTTCTACATTCAGTTGTTTTATTTTATTATTTTTATCTTTTCTCCTTTTACTCACACCGATAGATACATAACCTTTTCTATGTCGTACTTGGTGTGAGTCGAAATTATTGATGTTTTTTTGATTAGGTTTCTCCTTAATAGAATGTGAATTCTGAATTTTCAAAACTGCTGCGTTGCGCGTTTTGATCTTCAGGTTATTTTGCAGCTTTCGTTTTAAATTCTAAAATTTTTTCCTTAGTCTTCAGTTTTGCTCTTCAGTATATATATATATATATATATATATACGTGTAATTATTTATTGAAAATTTTAATAATTTTAAAATATTATTTAAGATTTGAATGTGGGAAAGAAACAGACTTTCAAAAACATGTATATACTTATTTTTTTGAAAATAAATAGAAATAGTAAGCCATAATATAAACATAATTTCATAATAAGACAGTAAATACAGCCTTTGCAAAATTCGGCAGTTTCACTGAGCACGTTTAATTTTTATGCCGGATACTATTTTCCTATACATGTAAGCAATCGTCTGCCGAAGACCTTTTCCCACGGGAAAGTCAAAACATGTTGCATCGCGGGCGAACCATCTTTTGGTATGTAGTAACCCAACAGTAGTTTCCGTCGAAAGATGGTTTCGCTGCTTTGTTTTAGCATGTTCACTAATGAAAAGGTTCTTTCGACAGCTGAAGTTGAATGCGGTAGGCACAGTAGTGCTACTACAAATTCTGACAACACTGGAAACATATACGTTCAATCAGCCTTTTTAGCAGTTCCCACATATTTCCAAAAATCTTGAACTGAAACAGTTTTGTCGAGTTGCAAAGGCGCATTGCTCGGAATTATGTATTCATTATCCAAGGATTGAATTTTTTTTTCAGGTACAATATTTGGAAACATTGTACAGAGTGATGAAATTGATTGAAATTTCTTTTCGAGCACAATCTGCTTGTCAAAGATTTCCAGATGCTTCATTCACTTTTCGTTAGAATTCAACCTTTTAAAAAGTGGTGCACACACTGGATGCAGAAATCCAGGCATCGCACACGAAACATATGCTGTTCAGGTTCCAAAGACCCACGAGTTCTAAGTTCGAGAACATAATTTACAGTTGCCCTGATATACATATCTTGAAGACCGATGTGGGGTGCGTATACCGCACACTTTCGACAGGCGTTGTAGTTAAGTAACCGTCTTTCATATAACATACCAGAAACTTTTTCAGTACTGAAGATATTGTTGTATGCAGCTTGTGTATTTGAGGACGATTTTAACTGCATTAGCAAATTTACATTGGCGAACAGATCTAAAATATACTCCAAAAACTGAAGATACAGTTTATTCACTGGATCTTCAAGATTGCACATAATCGATTCTGCTGTCCTAAGTCTATCAATAAGCACAGTGTCGGTGAAAAATAGTTCTAGAACATCTATCTCTTCCAATAAGCGAGGAACAACAACTTTCAATGAAACCCATCGTGTTTGACAGGGGTGTAGCAATTTGTGAGGTTTAACACACACACACAGCACTCAAATTCTTTAAATAATCCAAGATGTTTTGGGCTCGGATGAAAGTAATAATACACATCTCTTGCAAGGTCTTAAAGGGCTCTTGGAATTTTTAATTTGCATAAGATGTACATAGAGTGAACGAATGACAAATGCATTTCATGAAGAAAACTTGTAGGGCTCCCGCTTTCAGTCTGGAGGGAAAATAATTATTTCGACTCATTGTTACGTTAGCTCCAACAGCCTCAAATCCAATGAGGTTTTCTTTATATGGGATACCCACATCAGAAAACGTTTGGTTACATGTTCGTACAACGTATCCAATGTAGCATTCTGTAGTGGGCCTAATCCGAAAAAGGCATCAACAATTTCATAATTTTTCCCAACACGCGTAAGTAAACATAAATGTTTGGTGCAGCCGTTGTCTGTACTCTCATGTATCAAAAGGGAAAACTTATTTTCACGAAGAATCACATTAAGTACTTCATTATACGTTTTTGCAGTTATATAACACGATTTTCCAGTAATGATAGTAAGCGTTTTCGTTCGGTGACATCCAGTTTCTTTGCACACTCTAGAATACTTGGAAACAGCTTTTATTAACTGTGGTAAAATTTTTATTATCCGAATGAGAAGATTAAGTACAGCCACGAAAGCTGGTAATCGTATCGCACCTTCCTTTACGTAATTGTCGTGGGTACTTTACCCGCTAATTGTAACTGATGGCATGTTCAATAAAGTTTTTTGGGGGGTAATTCTAAGGCACCTCTCTGGTGCTTTTTTCGCTTTACATGTTTATCCAAATCGGTCGTAGCAACACGCTTTGCAATGCGCAAAATGGACTACTTTTCTTTTCTTTAACCGCCCATGAAAATGTGAATCTTGTTCCCATTCCTCTGAATAGCTTTGCAGATATTTCGCTCTTTTGGGGGGCGTTTGGGGTTACCATCACTTTAGATATCCATAATACTGAATTAAGGGTAAACTGTTCTCTCTTTACTGCAATAAAATAAATGTTTACCTTACGTGACACTTGCGGATTCCCAAGCCGATTCGTTACAAACCAATTGTTCCGATATTTCGCTCTTTTGGGGGGCGTTTGGGGTTACCATCATTTTAGATATCCATAATACTGAATTAAGGGTAAACTGTTCTCTCTTTACTGCAATAAAATAAATGTTTACCTTACGTGACACTTGCGGATTCGCAAGCCGATTCGTTACAAACCAATTGTTCCGTACGTTATGAAGGCAAACCAACATCCTAACAATCTTTATCGTCGTGGCTGTGATTTTCATACAGAAACACTGCGAAGTTCAGACGATTTACGGCCTTTCAAGGGATTTTTTATTATTTAAAGGGGCAGTAACAACTTTCAAATATCTGATTTTTTAGTAGATATGGCAACACTGCTTTATACCTAACATGTCTTTCCGAAAAGTTTTTGGAAAGACATGTTAGATATAGAGCAATGTTGCGATATCTGCTGAAAAGTGTCTTTTGAAATCTCACTCGCAGATAATTTACGTTCCCATGTGTGCATCATACTGGTTTCGTATGATCGTTTGTCAAAACCTATTTTAGTAGCTCTTTCCTAAGTAGAATTTCCGTCATGTTTTCACTTTTTAAATTTATCGTAAAGAATAGATGTTACGTGTATTGAAGTTTTATTGCTCCAGTGTCAGAGCTGAATTTGGTAAATGCTTCAATCGGAATCTCATAGCTGTTTTTCCGACCGTTGTCGACATATTCTCATTACATGATAAAGCTTTCTTGATGAATCTGTTTTGTGGTGACTCGAAATCTGCAAGTGCAGCTTTGCCATGTTTTCGTTCACTCAGAAGTGTTCGCACTGCGAAAAGGCCGATGGCTTGCTCGGCACTGCAGGTAATGTTTAAGAGATTTGAGGAGACTGTAAATTTGGTAGCAAGTCCACGAGGTGGAAGACCAGCAACGTCTGTTTCAGCTGCGGCTGCAATTTCACAGGAAATCGAAAACATTTCGATAACATCCGCGCATGTGGAATCAAATGACCTGAAATTAATCCATGAACTGGCATTTCATGTGGGACTGCATGGATATAACAAGAACTAGCCCTCCGCAGATATCCATAAAAATTGAAAGCTTTCAGAAACGTTAACGTCCATATTTCGCGAAGGGAAGAGATTTCGCAAAATGTTTTTTTCGGCAAATGCATGCAACAAAGAACTGGCTGTTAAATGCTTTATGGGCAGACGAAGCAGACTTCTTCCTCAATGGAGCATTAAAGGCACAAAACTACCGTACTTGACCAACAGAAAGTTCCTGGGCTATTACAATTACTTCCATGAATTTTTTTAGTATTCGCCCAACAGCAAAGCAACACATAGATAAGGTTTGCCATTCGGTGTTGATTTTGCTGAACACACAATAAGAACAACCACATCATTTTCAGATGGTTTTAAACACATGCATCTGTCTGTTTTTCCAATCTTTGAAAATATCTTTCAGACGCGCAAATGGATAAATGAATGTGTTTTCAAAAATCGTGTTTTTATTTCGCATGACTATGCTTTCCTGGAAAGAATTAATAAAAGCCATAAGTGCATTAATGTATGCATTTCAAGGAATATTTTGCGCTTCGTACACCGATCTTCACATGCTCGACACATCTGGTATTATGTAATGATTTCACTTCATTAGATATTTTCCGGTATATTTGTAAAGTCGGTACTGTGGGTTTGATCAGGTGGTGGGGCTTGTTTATAGAGCATGTTTAACAATTGAAAATGCTGTAAGAATTTGCGATACTTGGTAGTAAAGCAGAGACAGATTTCATCATTAGAAATCCAAACTTATTGAGGAGAGTGCTGTTCTTCTGATACGAGCGAATGAAAGGTTCTTCGAAATAATACAGATGGTCAAATGGATTTTGTTTCCCTACCAGGAGAGTTCTGCTTTTCCAGGTCCTGATGTATGACGTCACAGAGATATAAACAGCCACTGTAGAAAAAGCAAGGCTCTTCAATAGCTTCAACAGTAGTGTATTTATACACTGCCGTCTAGCTGTTGAAGAGCCTGAGTTAAAAATGAATGCCAAAATTCAAAATATTTTCTGGCTTTTACTTCTTAATTTTCCTTTGGTCAATTTTATACCTTTTCTGTCTCTTTCTTTCATTATTTCTTCATTTGTATTATTGTAATGCAGAAATATCTTGAAAATGCATTGATGTGCTGTCACGCTATTTAGCAATTACCTTTTGTGGAAAACCATTAGAAAACTACCCATTAGACCATCCAATGCATTTACAGAGTGAAACAACACTCGCTAAGCAGCTATTTCAGAATTTTCCAGAAATGGGCCAGCTCTAAAAGTGCTTCAAAAAATGGATCCACACAAATGCAAGAGGCATCATAAGGCAGAGAACCAAATTAACGGCCCAGATGCTGTTTAACAGCGTAAACTACAGAAAATCGCTGTTTTGATGTTTTGAACTGCAAATTACTCAATTCCAAAGAGACATTGTTGTGTGCTTTGGGGGGAAAAAGATGTACCGAAGAAAAGTTTTAGCGGTATGTATTCTACGATTTTATCAATTTTTATAAATGGAAGATAATAAAATTTTCTAATTTAGCTGGGTGGATAATCTTAATAGCCTTGCTTAGATGTTTGCTAGCACACAATGAAAATATTTAATGTGGTATTATTGCAGCGATCTTAAATGAAAGTTTTATTTTAGTAATAAATGTTAAAAATTTAATATAGGAAACAGAAATGTAATGTTGTGATTCCGCTTTTGGTCTGGAATTTTAACTACTTTAAAAAAATTTGAATGTAGTTACAATTCTTCCTAAATTTATTCAGTCAAAGTGGCACTGTTTATTTCTTTGAAAATGCCAAGATTTAAAGCTGAGTTGTGGCTCCCTATGCTTTTGAACGCCACTTCATAATTAAGTAAAGCGCCTATTTCTGCCCCTTGCGATGGATGACCTAAATCGCCTTCATACAAATATCTTGAGCGAACGGTTGTTCGTTTCAGTATCAGAGTAACATAATGGTGAATAAAAATTTATTTGCTTCTAAAAATATATACATAAATTAATTTTTGAGTATTTACCTGAAAACTACGTATAAATGGAACATAATCTCAAGTGTTTTGCTTTTTGATATAAACCATCAGCAAGCCATTAGATTTCTTCGCACATTTGCAGTACACTTAAGTTATTTTTAATGAGTAATGTTCTAAACGATATGGTTCAATAAAAATGATTCCAAGTGGGAAAGTATAATCGACAAATTCGAAGTCCTGACAGTGAACGAATTTGCTATACACCATGCTATAGAATACAACACAGTGTTCTACTGCATGGAGGCACTAATGCTCCAAGATGTTTTACAGAAGTCGTACCCTCTGTACTAGGCAATAGTAATACTACAACTTGGCGTAATTGCAAAACGGTGTGGAATAATTTCTGCCGCGCAGTTGGCTTATTCTCTTCAAGCAACCACAAGTGTGCGCATTTCGAGATAAAAAGTTTTAAGACATATAAACGCAGCTGGAGGATGAACCCGAAAGCTCGTACGCTATTTATCATTATCTAGGACGCATTTTGCAGAACTAAATCAGTGGTATATGTGTCACGTTGACTATTCGTCTTATCAATAGGTCAATGTAGTGTTCACAGATGAACGCCGGTTTAGCCTTTCGTCTGATTAATAGTGCCAGTCTAAGTGGAGGAATGTCGGACTTCGAGTTATTCGTGGAACGTTATTGTACATGGCTGATATGATAGTCGCTTCTTCGCAATGTTGCCAAGTATCATAATTGATGGACTACTGAACTCTGGGTGATGGTTCAAGGGAAAATCACCAGGCAGTGGTATTAAAATACCGTTATTATTCGCCCGTTTGGGGGTACCATGATGTCCTTCGAATTTGGTGCTCAAGTTTCGCTAGTAAGTTTATCCGTCGAATGGCTAATCCAGGGCGCTCTTCAGAACTCAGTCCAATTTAACATTCGTAATAAACTGTGGAGATATGCTGCGCGAAGAAATTCACACTAAAAACCATTACATCATTTATCGTAGATCTTCTGAGGGAATGAGAAGATTTTCTGCAAAAGCTATCAAGCGATTTAATGGTAAGCATGATGCACGAAGGCAAAACTTCCATTGAAGCGTGCGTAGGGAACATATCCACCACTAAAATTTTCACGCTGCAGCTGATTCATGAAGTGTTATTGGTGGAGTGTCACTTTATGGCAGCAGAGCTATCCTAACATTTGTTCTGTTCCGCTCTTTATTTTATATTACAAATTATTTTGATATCGTGAGTTTCCTTTTAAATGCTGTTATTAAATCGATACAACGTTTTGCGGCTAAACAGCTTCTTCCGATTTGGAATGGTCAAAATGTAGCTCGTCCGTCAGTGTTGAATTGCAGCGTATGGAATTTAACTGAGTTGTCACTTAGTTCCCAAATTTGAAAACCGGTGCATAAAAAGAAATGCACAGATTATATCACACACATATTACTGAACAGCATTTTTATATTTAAAATGATACTCTGATGGTTTGAAACTGGAACAAATACTATTTGGTGTGATGAACATGTTACTCGGAACCCGCACTTATTCGTCGTAAAAATAATTTATACAAGGTGATTGTAAACTCCTTCAGCAAAACAAGAGGGGTGATAGTACACATCAAAACGAACAATATTTGCAATGGGACCTAGGACCGCATTCCGCTCGTAGTGCCAGAAAAGGGTAAAATTACATATCCACGTTGAGCCTTCAACAGTGAAACAAAGAGACATGCCTAATTTATGAGTTGCACCATTCCACTCGCATCAGTGAAAGACTCAAAGGAGCTTCTCAAACTGGTGTCCAAGGGCGTCCTTGCACAGCCCACACCGACGAATGAAGAACTGTTGCACCCTCTCGTAGACACCTGGTGTTGTGTTAATCTTGTCCTCAGCCACAGCGACTCGCACGACGAGAGCTTCCAGGGAGTCCACAGGTGCCTCGTACATAAATATTTTCATGTGCCCCTAGAAGAAGAAGTCCAGTGGATTAAGGTCCCAGGAGAGTGGAGGCCAAGCCACAGGTCCACCGCGTCTAATATACCGGCCGGGATACGTCGCATTTAGAAAGAACCGAACCTCAGTGGCAAAGTGTGCTAGGGCCCCATTTTTCATAAACCATATGTCCTTACGAGTGGTGAGCGGAACATCCTGTAACAGACCGGGAAGCCCTTACTCCAGGGACACACGGTACGCTGCGCCAGTCAAATGTTCTGGCAAGAGGTAAGGTCCTACCAGACAATCACTAAGGAATGCCTGCCCAGATGTTGACGCCAAATCTCTGCTGGCGTTTACGTGGGTCGGTGATATGTGCATTTTCTTGAGCCCAAGCTTGTAGGTTGTGACTGTTGAAAATGCCAGTTGCATATCGGCCAATTCCTCGTATGTGTAGTCGTCCATGCCCTTCACGAATACGTCAATTCTAGTGTGACGTTCGCACGGTAATATCGCTGAACGGGTTCGGCTGCGTTTTTAAATGTTTGCTCCTCATCGTCTACGCACGTGTTCAGCGCACCTGATTTGAATCTTATGCTTCTCATTCACAGGTTGGAACTCCCTGTGAATGCTGGACGTTTTCCGAACATGCTGTTTTCTGGCACTAGGAGTGGAATGCGGCCCTAGGCTACATTGCAAATATTGTTCATCTTGATGTGTATTATCACCCCTTTGGCTTTGTTGAAGGAGTTTGCAATCACCCGGTATATGAATTTGTATTATAATTGTGTTAACACTTTAAAACATATGAAAAAATATCCTTATTCGCCTTTGAGTAGCCTTAGACACAGAGCGAAGGATGTCACCGTCGGAAATGGAATTTACTGAGCACTTATGCCCACCGCCGAATTAAATTCTTATAAAACTATACTAATGCTACTCGTTTGTGTAAACATAACGAGCGTTCATTTAAGGTGAAAAATTTCCTAAATATTGACAATGTGAGACTATTGTTTACATGGATTTTTGGTGTTATCTTCACCTCTGTTCACATATAAATGGGATATTCGAAAAAAAAAAAAACTCCCTTCCTGAGAAAACAAAATGAGACGGAAGGACCTTTTAACCACATCAGCAATGATTGTTTCTGAAAAAATATGTGATTTGATTTTCATAGTGCGATTCCGAACCGTAACGGAAAGGTGATTAAATGACATTCCGTTAACAACAGTAGATCTATCGCCATTTTCATCGAATTTTATTAAATTATAACAAGGAATTAGTGGTGCTTTTAAAATATCACAGATTTTAAGTATATGTAAAACAAAAGTTTGAACAATTGGTACCTTGAAGAGCTTGAGCAACTTTTTCACCACTTTACGCAAGCAAGCGCGTGCGTAAAGAGGCAGTGGCAACATCTCTGAAGTACGGCCAAAAAATGGTAAAATTCTTTTGTTCTTACATATATATATGTTTTCAAATCGCATCTCAGAATCAACGAAAGCCAGGGATTGCACAAAAGCGAACTACCAAACATTAAACCTGCAAACATTTACAAAAAAAACACATACGTGTTCGTTTTTCGTCAAGGAAACTCTTGAGCTAAGTTCACCTGCTCAAATTCCTTTAATTGGTGTATATAGAACAAATAAAAAAAAATAATGAAGTACCCGCAGCAGGTAGTTTCATAATACCCGTAATATCGTTTCTGTAGGCTTGCAAAAATTTCGCTTGTGGCATTGCAAAGGTTTATGTAAATTTTTCCCACGTGGATTATCCTGCTGACACATGATCTCAGAAGGCTGAAGTATCACAAATAGCATGCAGTAAATATAATCTCTGTTCTCTGAAATTTAGCTATATCATTTATCACTTCCGCCGCGGATTCCAGAAGATCGCTTTAAGTAATGCGATTCCGGTTTCGAGAGATATTAACATATAAAGATATATACAATCCGGAATCCAAGAAATATGGAAGTGATTACTCGTCGAGGTAAATATCTTCACCGACTTCTAGTCTTCCGTTTTTTTTAATCCAAATTAGTAATGCACCACATTTCCGTACTGTGTTATATGCTAAAATATTTACTCTCGATATTTCAAAAAGAAAAATTCAGTAGGACATTACTAAGATCTTAGTTTCTTCTGATATGATTATATCAATGAATTTATTCCGTTTTCCAAATTTTTATTTACCTAACCTTGACTGGAACAAATTTTTTCGTGGTAAGAAAAACGGTCTGAAGTCATTTCGAATGAATATATTCGGCACCTAGAAAGTGGGCCTAAAACGGATAGAGCGAGTGAACTTGCGCTTTTTAAAACGTTGCTTATCCCCTTAGCTTCCTTGTTCAAAGTGGGCATTTATGGGAATGATCGACACTAATACTTTCTGACTTATCACTTCCCGAAAAAGCTATAATGATGGCTTTGAACCGAAAAGAAGACAGTGAAGGTCTTTGAGGTTTTTGTTTCTACTCAATTGCTTTATGGCTGTATCAGGAGGACGAACTCGGACTCATAATCACTGAACAGATAATAAAGAAACATAAGCCAGCTTTTGTCATCAGTGACAGGTTTATAACCAGAACCGCTAACAGAGAAATAAATTGTTTTGCTGTTGATTTAGTTAAACCATACCCCATTATATAAGCATTTCTGCTTAGGGAGGATGGAAAATTGTAGACAACATTTGGTTCAGTCAAATTGCTCACATAAAAGGTTAACTAAAATGCCTTTCAAATTTTATCAGTTTTATGTTCGATAAATAAATTCAGAAAAACAATTGATTGAAACAAAATTTTTTCTTGTTCAAAAAGTCTAATATGTTAAGTCCGACTTTAAGCAGGCCTTAATTCTTCAGTAGGACAGATTTCAGGAGAAAGGCGAGCATTTAGCTTTTTTTTCAAAGAAATATGAACGCTTTTGATGTGCTGTGGTAAACAAAACGCTAATAGACAGTGTTGTCATTCTACTGATTTGGACAGCAGTCTGCTGAACGATTTTTCTGTCTTAATATCACTTACACGATCAGAGTACTCATCATCTACTGATCCAATCTACAAGACTCACTTGAGAACTGGTGTCTAGAGAATATTTTGATGAACACTAAATTATTTAGCATCTGCTACTGATTATTATTTTAAATTTGTACTTGTTGTCATGAAATATATCTTTTTTCTAGAAAACTATTTAGTATTTAAAAAAATGTTTTCCGTAGTTTTGTTAAAACGCAGAATATTAGGGAAATAGATAGGTATGGTATTTGTGTAAATGATATTTTTTGCTTCTTTTGAGTTTAGCACTTATTTCATATTCATTGAGAACATATGGGTATCGTTTAGTAAGACGTGTTAATATTCAACTTTGTTTTTAGGCAGGCAGCAACTACTAGTACGACTGATCCGAATGTCACTGTATAAAAAGTCAAATGTCATGATTATTTCTACGGTCATTAATTTTTTTCTGTGCATTATTCTATAAAGCTCATCATCAGTAATATCTTATAAAAAAGCATCTCAGGATTGCATTGGTTACAGTTTTATTCCGATGTTAAAAACTGAGACTGACGGATTAACAGTCACTGCCAGAGTCTAACCGATACTTGAATGTTCTCTATTGTACAGATCCACGAAAACTTGTAAGATTCAAAACGGAAGCTTAAATACTGTTCGTGTATTCTGCTTCGTCTATCAGAATCATTTTTCTTTTTGATGTATTGGCTCTTGAATTCCTCACTTGTGTATCTAGATAGGCGATGAAGTCGAGCCTCAATACCATAAAAAAAAACCCTTTACTAGCCTGCAATTGGCAAACACATACACACTACAACTTTGTAAATCACGTATAATTCATATCTCGGTATCAATTTCAAGGCTAAACTAAGACGTTTTATCTCTGGGAAGATTTAAAGAAAGAATGTACAGTATTCTACAGTACACAAACAACCTAAAAATAAGAATCATCACGTAAATTTACTTGCTGCTGAACTGGAAAAATGGCGTGGGGTATTTTGATTTCAGGGGATGATGAGGTGCAATGACCACAACAATGTTTTTACCAAATTAAAATAAGCACTAAACAAGCAGTGGAAAGATAACTTGCCAGCATTCGATACCTTATATAAGAATTTAAATGTTATCACAACAGCAACTCATTTCAAATATAACCAAAATTCGCAAACTTCAAATAATTGGTTATCCCTTTTTATAAATATCAGTTTTAACATTATCAGTACTTCCATTATTCTAATAGTACCTTCACATTAAAATAAAATATAATTTTTCATTAGACCAAATGTTTCTTCAAGAAATATTTTCCCATCAGGAACCAGATAATTATTTCTTACTTCTGTTGCTGGAGGTTTGGCAGATACGTGACTGTTTATGCAACGAAATTCCGGGTAAGGTTTAAATATATTTAACTAGCAAAATACAGGCTGTATAATTAAAAAGAATAACGTCACACAGAATAAAAAAGAACGGAATGCAATAAATACTTAAACGCCAAATTCCGTGAATTCGACGTTTACTAGATAGTTTGTATGAATTGGACATAGTAAGATATGTGATACAAGCGGATGATTTTAGAAGCCATTGGAAATTAATACACATTTTCTAGTAAAATGTTAAATGTGTCAAGCTTTGAAATAGGCTGAGTTTTTCTTTTGAATAGTGGTATTCATTTCTGATGAAATACTTCCAAATGACCTGAATTTGCCTTGCGATTCCATTGAAATACTAATTACCGTGCAATTCTATTAAATTAATTACCCACCGATTCCTTTATATCAATTACCATCCGATTAATCCCATTTAGGTCTCAGAGCAAATACCATCGGGAAGCGTTTTTCACCATTTCATCATCGATTCTTACCATTACTTTTCAAGACTGGATACGCAGAATACGTAGCAATCGTATAGAGTTGAACATACAGATACTTATAAATCAGCAGATATGAATTCAAACCTAGACACCAACAAAGAATAAATGCCTTTTGCTAGGAGAAGCTATTAAAACGTCTTGTCAAATTTTACCTGTATGGAACTTGGGGTTTTTTGGGGGGTTAAACGACAAGCGTGAGCAGCTTTATGGATATAAGCAGCCGGCGGTCCCTTATTTAGAGCACTGGTTCTACAGAAAGGCGAACGTCAGTGTCGTAATACACAACTGCACAATCGAGAGTATCTTCACATATATTGTTAATCTTGTTAGCCTTATTAAAGGCGATTTAACGTAAAATACAAAAAATATAAAACTACAAAATGTTGGTAATATAATATATATATTGTTTTTTATCGATATAAAACTGCAAGAAGATTTTAATTTCTGTCATTTTGGCTTAGGAACCGAAATGTAAAAAAGAAGTGTTTGAAACGCCTATCTATCCTTTCATGAATAATGAATTACTCCACACTTTAAATGCATAGAATAATATGCAAGACAATAAAATATGTGAGAAAGCTTGCCTTCCCCATTGCAAGTTAAATAATACATAGAATATATTTCTCTACGGTCAGGAGGTATTATAATTTTACAAAAAAAAACATATATGGCTACGCACAAATGTTGTAGATACGAAAAAGGGTACGTGTTCATTCTGTCCTTCGTAAAAATTATAAAAGCACAAAACGGATGAAAAAGAATCGATTAAACAGCTTTTTCCAATCACTAGATGTCTAGAAAGTTACTCTGATATCTTAAAGAATAATGTGTGTACTTAAACTAAATTCCCTCAGGATATATTTAATTTATACGACGCATAACAATTCCAAAAAGAGTGTTAGCACTGGGATCCCAATTTGTCAAGTTACTCTTGAATGCCGCTCTGTATGTTGAACAATTCTACTACATATATGAATCACTGCCTCAATTTTTCGCCGAAGATCTTCTTCCAGTGCCATGACTGCACGTATTTTGTTGTTCCACATCTTAATGTTCAATATCACTGTAGCAAAACTACACCACGACAGAACACTCCCGCTACCACACCGTATACGTGCACCCTGCTACTGAAGTGACTGTGGCATTCACGATTGGTACCCATTTAAGAGCACTGTACACCAACAGACGACAGACAGATGCCGCTAATGAATGTTCGTTTTAACTTACTCTGATCTCAATGGGGGCAATTTTCGACACAAGATGTAACATTATTGCGTCTCATGTATCGTTTTGAATATTTCTCAATATTAGTTATTGCTCAATTCAGAGAAATAATCGGGACAATGTAGGGAGTGGAACACTTTGCATTTCGTAGTTTTCCAGTACACTTCCGGACAATTGCTAAGGACGGATGACAATAGCAACCATAAAATGGAAGGCAGGAAAATGTGGAAATTAGCATAAGTGCGGGATACAGTAAGACGTGTTGTGCGTATGCATATTTTGGATTGCCGAACTTGTTCGTGACGTCATAGCGCTAATTAGAGATATATAGGATTTGACGCGTATTGACCGTTGTTGTTCAAACGCAAAGTTGAAAGGGAAAGAATCTTTGACGAACTTGCAATTTTCAGTATGTCTTCCCGACATCACCTAGATGATTTTACGAGAGGCTGTATTATTGGCAAGATTGAAGAAGGGCGAAAAACAACAGATGTTGCCAGGGAGTTCGACGTCAGCCACAGTGTTGTTTCAAGGCTTTGGAAATCATTTCAATCAAATGGAGAGTGTAGCAAACGTCACGGCGGAGGTCGTGTTCGCAGTTCGACACCTGCAGATGATCGATATATAGTGCTATCAACAAAAAGACACCGGCGCAGCACAGCTAGTAAGGTAGCAAATCAGTTTATGGCTGCTACTGGCAAGGGGATCTCCCGAAAAACTGTCGCCAGACGTTTGCATAAAGGAGGAATATACGGCTGTCATCCTGTTGTGTGTATCCCATTGTCCAGACGTCACCGTACCGCCCGTTTGCAATGGTGCCATCAACATCGCAATTGGACTGATAACGACTGGTCTGCTGTCCTCTTCTCAGATAAGAGTAGATACAGTCTATCGTCTGATTGTCGACGACAACTGATCTGGCGTGATAGTGGTACTGCATATTATCCAGCAAACATACAGGAAAGGGACCGATATCCGACATGTAGTGTCATGGTATGGGCTGGCATCATGATCAATGGCCGTACGTCCCTCTATGTGCTTCCAACTTGGACTATGACTGGCCAACGATACATTAATGATGTTCTGCTACCTCATGTTCGCATGTTCCGTGGTGTTGTCGGTGATAGATTCATTTTCATGGAGGACAACGCAACATGTCATCGAACAGTCGCTGTCCTGGAGTGTCTTGAGAGCGAGGATATTTAACGCCTCGTATGGCCAGCACGTTCTCCAGATCTAAATCCCATTGAAAATGTGTGGGGTGCTTTGGAGAGGAGTCTTGCTGGTTGTCAATGCCCTCCAATAAACAAGGACACCCTCATCCGTGCACTGACAGAGGAACGGGATAAATTACTCCAACAGCTGCTTGATAATGTTGTGCAACGCATGACACGACGTGTGGAATCTTGCATCACCCTCCATGGTCGCCATATCCCGTATTGACATCTTACGCCGGAACGCCTGCGGACGGTAATTGCATTTTTTTTCACGTTTACGTATTCTGCACAAAATATCCTGTTTGTCCCTTGAACACGTTCCAAAGCCTTCTGGATTTCAGAGCACAATAAATTGTCTTTCTTGTAATGTCCTGGCATTCTGACATTATTTTATTTCACTTGGCATCCAACCACACTAACTTTTTCATGCGCTGTATAGCCGTTTATGCTCCGTCCTTAGCAATTGTCCAGCAGTGTATGTTTACAGAATATGTGAGTACCTAATTAACGCATGTCCGCTGAGTAAAAAAAATCCATAGCTCTTTCCAGGTTAAGCAACGCACAGCAACCGAAAAAATGTTATTCGGCCGCTGTCAGGGAATCAAACCCTGAATTTCTTTATATCCATCGGCCGAAAAACAATTTTTGGTTGCTGTGCTTTCCTTAACCTGGAAAGAGCGATGGATTTATTTATTCAACTGACGCCACGTATTTGATGATTTTCACCATGTGCGCTGATCTCGAGGATTTTTTACTGAATAAAATTATCATCTGGTAGAAAGCGAAGAGTTATATCTTATTAACAAACTAAATATCGGAAAATATTTAACTGACCATCGCAGTCGTGGATGACTCGTGAAAATCATAAGTTAGATGCAGGTAGTGTGATGGTTTGGTGTGGTATATAGGTAGGTGGATACGCAGACCTCTATGTGCTTCCGAGCTCTCAAATTAAACCACGAAGCTGGATGCTCTAAAAATGATGTCCTGGTCCTTATGTTTGACCTAATGCAGGTGTCAGAGTAATTTCATTTCTCTTACAAAGCAGTGATGCTCCTCCCAGTTAGCGTGGACCGGTGGAAAAATATATTTCAGCTGATAAACTTTTGCTTATGGATTGAACAGCAAAATGTGAAGAACTCGATTTGACGGAAGATGTCTGTGGAAAAGTGTTTTTGCGTTCAACCCCCTCCGCAGGATCCGGAGGGGCTCAGACAAGGTGTGCAAGAACTGTGGCCGTTGTTACATACTCAGATCAAAAACACCATCATTAGCATAAAACATCTTTAAAAGAAGGGTGACCACACTTCCAATCGAGGCACATTGGCTACAACATTTTGACACCATATTATTCTACAAGTTTTTGACACCGTCATTTTTGTTGGAATTATACGTTTCTAACGAAGTGCTTTATGCTCTTTAAGGTACAACATGATGCAGGTTTTTAGCAAACTTCATAACATCCCATTACCGTTTTTTTTAGTTATCCGAATGCTTCAGTTTTTCC
The DNA here is from genome assembly GCA_039090855.1 of Macrothele yani. NCBI lineage: Eukaryota > Metazoa > Arthropoda > Arachnida > Araneae > Macrothelidae > Macrothele > Macrothele yani. The sequence goes on from CM077034.1 coordinate 150,582,498, forward strand.
CTAATCCATGGAAACCATTGTATTTGTCCTTCGGTTAACAACTGCTCGATAAAATTTACAACAAGGACGTTAGCGTGCGAGAATGCTTCGGAAGAAGTTAAAACACATTGTCTACGAAGATCAGTTCAATTCGTTTCAAAGAGTATACATTTGTTTAATGATACCTTTTTTCTGCATTTTGTACTAGAAGTTGTCACCATCTCGTCTAATGATCTCGTTCAGTCCTTCTGGTAACTCGCACTGCTTAGCACGGCATCCAACCT